>CM035846.1:249254243-250454243 GCA_020510985.1 Pholidichthys leucotaenia | reverse complement strand
AATGGTGTTAAATGCGCTGGAGAAATCAAAGAATGTGATTCTCACAGTGTCTCCTCCTCCATCCAGGTGCAAATGAGCTTGTTGCAGCAGGTAGATGACAGCGTCCTCAACTCCTAAATGGGGCTGATATGCAAACTGCAGAGAGTCCAGCCATGTCTTCACCTGCAGCCTCAGGTGGGCTAAGACCAGTCTCTCCATGGCCTTCATCACATGAGATGTGAGGGCAACTGGTCAATAGTCGTCCAGGTCTGATGGAGATGACTTCTTGGGGACAGGAACTAGGCAGGACGTCTTCCACAGCACCGTACTCTCTCCAGACTCCGGCTCAGGTTGTATAGGTGTTTCAGTACTGGAGCTAGCTGGTTGGCACAGGTCCTCAGGATCCAGGCTGAGATGCCATTAGAGCCTGCAGCCTTCTGCTGGTGAAGTTTCTCCAGCTGTTTCTTCACCTGGCCTGTAGTCACAGTGATGTAGGGGTTGGTGCTGATGTCTTCAGTGGAGAGGAGGGGGGGTTAGGGGAGAGAGAGGTGCTGCACAGGGGAGTGAGGGGAAAGGGGTGTGAGGGGTGTGCAAGTATCACATTTTAGCACTTTGGGGGAGCCAGATTATTTAGCATCTCAGACAAGAGACAGTGGATAAACATGGGAGAACAATACTCAGGAGGTTCCTGGCGAGATAGCAGGAAGGAGTCAAGGACGTAGGGGGTTGAATGCAGTGTGATGCAAATGTCATGTTGCGTGTCGAGAAATGCCATGAAACTTAAGAGGAGAGTGCCTGCTGAAATGTTCAGTCTGTTCTTTGCTTGTGAGATGTGAGTGTGTAATAAATCGTCTGAAATGAATCTGCCTCTTCATTTACACACTCCACACTGGTGACCCAAGACGTATTATGGAACACGAGGCAAGATCCCCGAAGCCGGCCCGGTCAGGAAGCTACAGCGAGGCGGCAGCCATCCCACAGACAGCCCGGACTGGAACCTCCAGCCACGCGTGTGCGGTTTCAGTCAAGCTACCGGATTTCTGGCAGCACAACCCGCACTCTTGGTTCCACCTCACCGAGGCTCAGTTCGCCCTCCGGGGAGTAACGGCAAACGACACCAGATTCCACCATGTGGTCGCAGCGCTGGACGCCCGCACAACTCAGCAGGTAGCGAGCCTGCTCGATCAGCCACCAGCCAGCAGCAAATATGAGGCACTCAAGGCTGCGCTCATCCAGCGCTACACGCTCTCGGACTGTGAGAGAGCAGAGAGGCTTCTGACGCGGACCGAGTTAGGAGATGGTTCGGCCGTAGACCTGATGGAGAAGATGCTGGCGTTAATGGGCACGGACGACGGGCACTTTCTGTTTGCCCACCTCTTCCTCCGGAACCTTCCGACAGAGGCGAGAGCGGTTCTGGCCAATTCGCTGTCGCTGGCCGCGTGCGACTACCGTGCGCTAGCCCAGGAGGCAGACCAGATCATCCTCACCACCAGGGTGACCACAGTCAACGCGACAGCGGCGGAGCCCAGCGAGACGACCAGAGGAGGCGAGGAGACACCGACGGTACCAGCAGCGGGGGCCAAGGAGCGCCAGAGAGACACGCTCTGTTTCTACCACCGCCGCTTCGGAGAGAAGGCATGCAGATGTGCGCCACCGTGCCAATTCAAGCGCTCGGGAAACACCAAGGCCGGGGGTCGTAGCAGCTGCGACCCTCGGTGAAGAAAACAAGCTGCTCTACTTGACGGATGCACGCTCGGGGAGGCGTTTCCTCATGGACACCGGAGCCCAGAAGAGTTTCATCCTGCCGACCTACGCTGACCAGCTGGCAGGACCTAGCGGCCCCGAGATGTTGGCAGCAAACGGCTTGGATATTAAGACCTTTGGTGAGAGGACTCCGCTCTTATCTCTACACGGCCATACATATGAGTGGACTTTTGTTGTAGCAGCACTAAATTACCATATCCTGGGGGCTGATTTTCTGTGTGCACATGGTTTACTGGTTGATGTTGCTAACAGGCGCCTGGTTAATGCACTGTCCTTTGACTCTCTCCCCTGTATAGCTCGAGTGACCCGGCCAACAGCACAAGCCAACGTCACAGCTACAGGCGGTAAGTTCCACACACTGCTCACTCAGTTCCCAGCAGTCACGGTCCCAACGTTTTCCGCGGCCATCGCTAAACACGGGGTGGAGCACTTTATCACCACCACCGGGCCGCCCGTTTTTGCAAGACCTCGGCGCTTGGACGCAGCTAAACTGGCCATAGCGCGCGAGGAGTTCGCCAACCTGGAAAGGTTGGGCATCATCAGGCGCTCGAACAGCCCATGGGCATCCCCGCTACACATGGTCCCTAAGGCTGAGGGATCGTGGCGACCGTGCGGGGATTTCCGCAGGATGAACAATGCCACAGCGCACGACCGCTACCCAACTCCCCACATACAGGATTTTTCCGTTCACCTTGCTGGAGCACGCATTTTTTCCAAAATAGACCTGGTCTGCGGTTACCACCAAGTCCCAGTGCGCGCTGAGGACATACCCAAAACAGCGGTAATAACTCCGTTCGGCCTATTCGAGTTCCTGCGCATGCCATTCGGGTTAAAAGGAGCAGCACAGACGTTCCAGCGCATGATGGATGCAGTGCTGCGCGATCTCCCGTTCGTGTTTGTCTACCTGGACGATATCCTGGTAGCCAGTGCGTCCAAAGACGAACACGAAACCCACCTCACGACGGTTTTCCGGAGGTTGGAGGAGCACGGGTTAATAATCAACCCGGTGAAATGCCAGTTCAGCATGACGGAGATTGATTTTTTGGGGCACCGCGTCTCTCCGGAAGGAGCGATCCTACTGCCCGACAAGGTGCGCGCCGTGGCGGATTTTCCCCGGCCTCAGACGGTCAGGGCGCTGCAGGAATTTTTGGGGATGGTGAATTTTTATAACCATTTCCTTCCCCGCGCGGCGCAGCTCATGCAACCATTGTACGCTGCGCTCAAGAAACAGAAACCTACGGATAGGGTCGAATGGACCCCGGAGCGAGAGCGGGCGTTCTCGGAAGTTAAAGCAGCCCTGGCAAATGCCGCACTGCTGGCGCATCCGGACCCGGCGGCCCGCATAGCGCTCACCACCGACGCTTCAGACGTGGCCATAGGGGCTGTCGTGGAGCAGCGTGTCGCCGGGGCTTGGCAGCTGCTCGCCTTTTTCAGCAGAACTTTGCGCGACAGCGAACGTAAATACAGCGCGTTCGACAGAGAGTTGCTGGCTCTCCACCTGGCCATACGCCACTTCCAGTTCTGGCTGGAAGGGCGCAGCTTCACTGTGTTCATGGACCACAAGCCGCTAACATTCGCAATGGCCAAGGTTTCAGAACCGTGTTTGGGCCGGCAGCAGAGACAGCTGGCTGCGATCTCAGAGTTTACTACCGATATTCAACATGCGTCGGTTAAACTGAATTTGGTGGCGGACTGCCTCTTGCACGCCATGGTGGCCCCGGTCTGCGTGGGGATAGATTACGCAGCCATGGCCGCGGAGCAGATTAGCAACGCAGACGTGCGCGCGCTCCAGTCTGGACCAACAGGGTTAAGGCTGGAGAGCAGGGTGCTGCAAGATGGCGCCCCCCTCTAATCTGCGATGTCTCTACAGGTCACCTGCGTCCGGTGGTCCCGGTCGCGTGGCGCCGCCGCGTGTTTGAGTTGGTTCACACTCTGGCGCACCCAGGAGTGCGCGCGTCGGTCAAAATGGTGGGAGAGAAGTTTGTGTGGCCGAGCCTACACAAACAAGTGAAAGAGTGGGCTGCAGCCCGCGTGGCGTGCCAACGAGCCAAGGTACACAGACACACGAAGGTTCCCTTGGAGCCGTTTCGTATTCCGGCTAAGAGGTTCGACCATGTTCAGGTGGACCTCGTGGGCCCCCTCCCGCCATCACAGGGGTGCACGCATCTCCTGACAGTGGTGGACCACACCACGTGCTGGCCAGAAGCGGTCCCGCTGGTGGCAACCACGTCCGCAGACGTAGCGCGCGCTTTTTTAACAGCATGGGTGGCGCGTTTTAGAGTCCCGTCAGACATTACGTCCGACAGGGGCCCTCAATTTGTTTCCGAACTCTGGTCCGCGATGGCCCGCAGCCTGAGTGTTACAATTCACCGCACAACCGCGTACAACCCACAGGCCAATGGGTTATGCGAGCGTTTTCATAGATCACTGAAAGCAGCACTCAGGGCTTCATTGACGGATGCAAATTGGGTAGACAGGCTGCCGTGGGTCTTATTGGGGTTGCGCTCCGCGCCGAAAGAGGATCTGGAAGCTTCCCCAGCAGAGCTCATTTTTGCGCAGCCACTACGGCTGCCCGGGGAATTTCTGCCAGATAATCCCACGCCGGGCAGCTGCCCGTCTCAGCTTTTGCAGCGTAGCTCAAACACAGGCACGCTGCTGAGCCCTGCCCACCACAGTTTTCCGCGTGTTTTCGTGCCTAAAACTTTGAAGAGCGCGGAGTTCGTATTTGTCAGACAGGAGAGCTTTGTCCAGGTATGTGTTTCCCTTATTTCCAGCCGTGAGCCCCCGCAGCCTTCAGGAGAGCTATGGCTGGATTCAGCCCCTGGCTTGGTGTTCCCGGCTTCATGTCCCCCTGAATGTCAAGCCCCACTCTCCTCCATCATTTGTTATTGTGTACTTGTTTGTTAGCTCCACACACTCCATGCTTTAGTTTTTGTATGTTAATGTTCTTGTCTGTTTTTATGTTAATAAATGTGCAAACTCACAGAGAGTGTTTAGTGTCCTGTGTTCGCCCGTGAATGGGCGATTCATGACAGAAAGACACGTCCACTTGGACAGCAGCCTCTGTGGATTTTGCAATTTTTCCATTTTTCCCGTAATTTCTTTTCCCTCTGTTTTACCATCCTACGCCTGCTGAGATGTCAGCAGGTGGAAGACAGTTTTCATAGAGTTTGGGGTGGGAGCTCTGTGCTGCGCTCCTGGAGGTGGATGGACATATCGCCAATGCTTGCGCATCTCCCACCCTGAAAAACGCCTTGTGGAACTTAAGCCTGGCAGAGACGGCTGTGCAGCATTACCCCCGGCTCGAACTGCACGCCGAAAGAAGGGAGAGGGTTTTTCTTATGGAGGATCTGCAGCGGGAGTATCTCGGAGCTCAGTCCGCAAATTCAGGTCGGTGCTAATGGAAGGGCGTTCCCGGATTTCAGCGCCATCAGATCCTCGCCAGCCCCAAGCTCCGGTGTCACGCCTCCGTCACCAGAGACCCGAGCCTCCGCCTCCTTCCCAGGCAACATCAGTGGTGGGCAGAGGAACCTCGTCTGATCCCACCACAGAAGCAGAAACCATAGGGGCCCTGGAAAAAAGGCAGGGGGGTTGTCATTCTTTTCTTTCATAATGATATACCTTGCCTTATTCCCAGTGATGAGACTCAGCTACAGCAGCCAAGTCTAGCTGAGTCCTCACCACCTGCTGCTGTTGGCTCACCCTTGCCTCCCTCTCCTGTGTGTTTCTTTGTGGCCTCCGAGAGTCCGTCGCCCCTGGGAAGGAACTGCTGGACAGTGGAAAACCAGCTGCCCTGGGAATTCGTGCTCCAGCCCTGCAGCCACGTCCAGGATGGGAGGGAAGCGCCACCCGTGCTCTGAATCCTGAGCTAACAGTTGAGTGTCCCCTGGATTCAGCGGCACAGGAGTCGGCGCCATTGGTGAGCACGCCTCCATCAGCAACCATCTCGCCGGGAAGTCCACCAGCGGGGGGCGTCAAGCCTCGAGGCCGTTTGGCTGCACTAACCATCATGCCTGCTGCAGGGGTCATCGCAGCAGAGTCATCTGAGTCCTGGACAGTGGTGGAGCTCGAGTCCAGGCAAGTGCTCAGTTCTGTTTTAACATCTGCAGATACTGAGAATTCTTGTCTGGCTCAGGGTGACGAGAATCGGTTGCAGATGTCCTCTGCTCCTTAGCTCTCCTCACCGGGCTCCACTGCTGCCGGTGATTTTTCTCCTGTTTTTTTCCCCTTTCCTTCCCCTGAGGTGGCTGTTCTGGGTAGAGACGCCTAGATAGAGAAGGCCGAGATGCCCCAGCCTGGATCGCTGGAGTCCTGGACGACAGTGGAGCTCGAGCTCAGGCAAGTTCTCTTTTTTGTTTTCACGTTATCTGTCTTAGAGAAATCTTGCCTGGCTCTTGGTGGGGAGGGCTGGGTGCAGCCATTCGCTGCGCCTGAGCTCTCCTCGCTGGGCTCCACTGCTGCCGGTGACTCTGACCCAGTGTGTGTGTTTTGTGTGTGTGAGCCTTCTCCCGAGATCTCCGTGGGTGCTGCTCCCCGTCCATCCGAGGCCTCCATAAGTGCTGCGTCCCAGTCCGGGGCACTCCGTTGTTGCTGCTCCCCTTCCGTTCGAGGTCTCCATGGGTGCTGCTCCCCCTCTGTTTGAGGTCTCGGAGGGTGCTGCTCCCCCTCCGTTCGAGGTCTCTGTGGATGTGGCACCCCTTCTGTTCGAGGTCTCTGTGGGTGCTGCTCCCCCTCCATTCGAGGTCTCCGTGGGTGCAGCTACGCCCCAGTCCGGGGCCTCCATGGATGTAGCTACGCTCCAGTCCGGGGCCTCCGCAGGTGCAGCTATGCCCCAGTCCGGGGCCTCCGCGGGTGCAGCTATGCCCCAGTCCGGGGCCTCTGCGGGTGCAGCTACGCCCCAGTCTGGGGCCACCGCTGGTGCAGTCACGCTTCAGTCTGGGGTCCCGTTGGTTGACCCCCTACTTAGCCTGGTACTCTCGCAGGTCAGCCTGGTTGTCATGGGCACCATGCTCTGGTCCGGGGCCGCTGTGGGTGCTGCGCCCCAGTCTGGGGCCACTGTGGGTGCCGCGCCTCAGTCCGGGGCCACTGTGGGTGCCGTGCCTCAGCCCGAGGCCACCATGGGTGCCACAGCTCAGCCTAAGGTTGTCATGGACTCCCTGTCCTCACCAGAGGTCCCCACAGCACAGCCTTTTCCCTCGTCCAGCCTCCTCGCTGGTCGACCACCACCATCACCGGTCCCCACTGTTGGCCAGCAGTTTTTGTTGGAGGTCAGTCCATCACAGCGGTGGTTCCGCCTTCCTCATGCTGATGACCAGACGAGTCACTGGGAGCCTGGGTTCCAGCTGCCGCTGCCTGGGGGTGGCATGTTGTACTCGGCGGATCAGTGGCTCATGTACTTTGGGAGGCCACCTGACGGGTTTCACCATCCGGTCAGATAGTTCTGGTACTCTGATCAGCCACCGGACATGTTCTGCCTTATGCTCCAGTAGTTTTGGGACTCTGGTAGGCTGCCCGAACTGCCTTAGTCCCTGTCCAAAGTCCCTGGAGTCTGGGCCATCGTAGTGTTCAGATTGTGGGTCATGAGTGTTTTCTTTTTGTTTTGTTTTTTTGTTTGTTTGGTCTCAGTCCCTCTGTGCCTGGGTTTCCCCCTCCTCCCACCCGGGGTAGGTTGTTTTTCTTGTTGGGGGGGGGGGTCTTCTGTGTGTGTGTGTGTGTGTGGGGGGGGTTGTGATGTTTCCCTGGGGTGTCTGGGGTCCAGGGGGCTCTGTCATGATCCTGCAGTACGGGTGGGCACCGTGCCATTTCCTGTCTAGTTTAGTGTTTTTCCTTCTGCCGTGTTTGGTTCCTGTTTAATTCTTGTCTTTTGTATCTGTAGTATTATTATGTTAATTTTGGGGTTCTGTTGTGTTTGTATCGTTATGGTTTCTGGCTATGTTTTATTTTGACAGCACTGTGCAGCTTCCGGCTGTCAGACTGGTCGGAGCTGCACACCTGTTTTTCATTCTGTTATTTTCTCCACTCATGCATCCACACCTGTCACTAATTATGTACTGCTTATAAGGGCACAGTAAACCTTTGGGATTTGTCGTGTCCTTCTTCCATGTTACCCTGTCCTCAGGAGCAGAACTGTCCATCCTGAGTGTGTTTGGGGCTGCTGTTGAGGAGAGTAGGAGAGCTCCGTCCAGGTATGTGTTTCCCTTCCAGCAGTGAGCCCCCACAGACTTCGGGAGAGCTCCAGCTGGATTCCACCCCTGGCTTGATGTTCCCGGCTTCATGTCCAGGGGAACACCCTGCCTCTCGCCCAAAAAATGCTGGGATAGGCTCCAGCGCCCCCATGACCCGAAAAGGATTAAGCGGAAGAAGATGGATGGATGGATGGAAATGTGCAAACTCACAGAGAGCGTTTGGTGTCCTACTTTCACCCATGAAACGGGCGATTCATGACAACTGCACTGCAAAAAATGCTGTGGTAAGCTTGAAAGCAGAGTACAGTATGTTGATGTTTTGGTGGTTATATTTTAAAAAAAATATTTCAACTGATATGCAATAAAATGCTGTTAAATGAAAAAGTAGGCTTAGGTTAGTAACTGCTTTTTTATTTCTTGAAAACTTGTAAGTTTCAAAAATGAAATTGTACATAAGTGAAATAAATTTTGAAAATTTTCCTTTTCAGCATATCACAATTCTTAACAGCTTTTACACAGTGTGTACGTTTGGTCGCCCTCCAGCATTCTAGAAATATTGGCTGTTCATTTAAAAACAAAAGTAAATTCTATCACAAATACTTTGAACATCCATTTCAGTAGTAGTGCTACCTGACTGTATGCAGTCAATGTACAGTTACAGTAACTTAATGCAATGAACAAATTCAGTAATAACTGAATGCAATTGATGCATAAGATAAGTAACAATTTTAAACCTGCACAAATATAAGCTTAAGTATCTAAATTCTTTGGAGACTTAAGAAACAAATTAAAGTTATAAAACAAAATAAAGTGCTGTTACAAGTTGTCGTGATGTTTTGTGTGTTTTTTTTTTTTTTTTTTTTGCCTGTTAAGAATTTGCAGGGAGTTTATTAGAGTGGTGCAGTGTGTGTTGTTCTGCTGGAGGACATAACTTTTTCTACTTCTTTCAACTCTGGGTGATTATCTGGTCATGATCCTTTGCCTGGTGAAGCTTCTCCAGTAAAAGGTAAAGTAAATGCAATAATCTAAAACAAACAAACAAAAATAAACTTCCATCCAGTGTTAATTTTGTCAACTAAAACTACATCTGGTTTTTTTTTCATCTATCAAAGCTAGAAGTTAAACTAAAATTACCATTTATGCGTTTTACTTTTGACGCCTAATTTGAGTCCAGATTCATTGTGATGATTAATTCCGCCAGGCCGCAGGCCAGGAGGTTATGTTTTTGCCGGGGTTTGTCTGTCTGTTTGTCTGTCTGTCTGTTGGTTAGCAAGATAACTTAAAAAGTTTTGGACGGATTTCCATGAAACTTTCAGGCGTTGTTGGAAATGGTACAAGGAAGAACTGATTAAATTTTGGGGATGATCCGGATCACTGTCTGGATCCAGGAATTTTTTAAAGGATTCTTTAACATTGTCAGATAGGGCCATTTTCAACATGTGTGCAGGCGCAATGGAGGGCGCTGGTCATCGTGTCTGACGAACACAAACTCCGCGCTCTTCAAAGTTTTAGGCACAAGAACACGCGGAAAACTGTGGTGGGCAGGGCCCGGCAGCGTGCCTGTGTTTGCGCTACGCTGCAAAAGCTGAGACGGGCAGCTGTCCGGCGCGGGATTATTTGGCAGAAATTCCCCGGGCAGCCATAGTGGCTGCGCAAAAACAAGCTCTCTGCCGGGGAAGCTTCCAAATCCTCTTTTGCCGCAGAGCGCAACCCCAATAAAACCCACGGCAACCTGTCCTCCAATTTGCATCCGTCAGTGAAGCCCTGAGTGCTGCTTTCAGTGATCTATGAAAACACTCGCATAACCCATTGGCCTGTGGGGTGTACGCGGTTGTGCGATGAATTGCAACGCCCGCAGCCTGGGAGTTTGGAGATGGAGGAGATGGACACAACAGCAACACTTGAGTTTATTACCTCCGCCAAGGAGGTAATGCTTTTACTACTGAACCACTAATCCTATCATTGTCAATCCAATTGCTAGTCATATGTTTTCATGGTCAAGGAATCTGAAAACGTACACACAAACACTGTATGGGGGTACTGTGGTGCTAAACCGCCATTACGGAAAATCCCATTTTCGTCAATAACTACTGAACCACTAATCCTATCATTGTGAATCCAGTTGCTAGTCATATGTTTTCATGGTCAAGGAATCTGAAAACGTACACACAAACACTGTATGGGGGAAATGTGGCGCTTGGCGGAGGTCTGCGCTCTCCGAGTGCTTTTCTAGTTTTTATATTTTTATTTTAGTCTGTTCATTATCAATAGTTTTTGTCTACTTTTAGTCAATAACAAGATTTGGTTTTTATTCAATGAAAAGAACACTGTTTCCATCACTGTCAAAAAAATGTTGGAAGAAAACTCCTCAACTGCTGTTGTCAGGGTTGCTAGGCAACGGGGTAGCGCGTGATCACGCAAACAAACGCCATCCAAAGACTAGGCCATAAATTTTTTTTACCGTCTATGGACTAAACTCATTTTTAGGTTCTTTTACGTTTGTCCTTCGAAATGTGTGGCCACCATTGGCCTGTCTACAAGGCTACAACACCTGAATTTGTGTATGATCAGCCCAGTGCTGGCTCAGCCATGTTTGCATGGTCAGCTATGGCTAGCCATTTTGTGGAGTGACATAACATGGGGGCATAACTTTCTGAGTGAGCGTAACCAGTTGAAGGGGTGTTGATGGAGTCTGTGGGCTGCAGACAGACCTTTCCTGAATTTCTTGCTACTCCATTTTTTCTTTATTCTATTTCATCTGGTTGCTAGCTAATAAGCTACTCTGTGTGGTTCTCCTGCTTTGGCAGCATCAGTGTGTAATTGTGTATCACGAAGCGGCAATATGTGTCATGTGACAGGACCCCGGCACCACTGCAAAAAAAAAATAAAATAAAAATGTAATAATAATAATAAAATTGATTCTTAATTTTTGTGAATTGGTTCTGGATTGTGTAAAATGAGAATCTAGATTCTTATGTGAATCAATTTCTTTCCAACATCCCTACTAATCACCACCACTATTTTATACACGTTCATATAGACACAATGGTCATCAAAACAACCCTTTTTGTAAAGTACTATAATGCTTCCTGTCTTATCTGCCTGCCTGCCTCTCCTTCCTGGCAAATTGCTCTCTCCTCCCTGCAGCTGCTATCACCACCTGCAGCCAGTCTGTGAGACAGTATAAGTAGGACACTCTCCCATTGCTGTCTGGTCCTGTCTGAGCTACACCCTGCCTGCAACCTGCCTGTGCTTAACTGATATTGATCTTGTGAATTATTCTGCTATTGTGGTGAACACTCATGGGACCTGTTGGACCGGTTCTGTGACTTGCATTTTAGGTCAGAACAAAGGCAGGAATCTTAGCCTTGGTATGCAAGGCTGGAGACTTTGGGGGGTCGATTAAAGGAATGCGTGGGAGACAGTGGAAGTGATATCATGGAGAGAAATGCATTGTGACTGTCTTTATTATGCAAGGTGTGACATGTGGTCTATGAGGTGTGAAGTCCCTGATATTTAAGGGCGAGAGTTTACTGTTTCATTCTCTCTTTTCTGCTTTGCAATGATGGAGATGCGAATAAAGCTGACTCTGAGAAAGAACTCTGCCTCGTCATTTTCACATCTTCCACACTATGTTCTGATCCTTGCCTGTCTCCAGACCTGTGCCTGCCTGTTGTAGTGGATTTGTCTGTCGACCTTGACCTAGTCTGCCTGCTTTTGGACACGCATTCACCTGGGTTCAGGCGCTATTCCAGGGGCCAGATAACCACCTGTTTACCTATCCTTGGTTCTCCGAGGAGTTTTCTTGGGTTTTCATTCACACTGACCGGTAGGGCGAAGCTCCCATGCGGGTACTTGATCTCCACCAGGGCCTAAACTCAGCAGCAGAGCACACAGTTTGTTTCTGGGTTTTAGTGGCCCAGACTGGGTGGGACAAGCCTGCACTTAGGACCGTATTCGTCAATAGCCTTAACTCTTGCCTTTGTGACGAGCTCGCCCATCTTCTGGATGAACCAGAGTCGTTAGACGCCTTCTTTTCATTAGTCATTAAGCTGGACAATAGAAGTCGCGAACGCTGAACTGAGTGGCGGTGCGTGTCTATCACTACGTCATGCATTAACCCACCACGCTCACAGCTTTCTGCTTTGCTGCCTGCCGCCACCGATTACGAATCCCCAAAGCCCAAGGCTATCGGACAGTCCAAGCTAACTCTGGCCAAGAAACAGCGGTAGTACAACAAAGGTTTATGTCTGTACTGTGGCCAACCTAATCATGTGGTGAATCGGTGCCCAGAGAAGTTAACTCCTTGCACTCCGGTCAATTTCCCTAAAAACGCCAAAAAATAACGTGCCCAAAGTAAATCGAAAGCTGTTCTTCAACCCTTTGCAGCATCTTCATGGGGTTGGTCTCATTTAAAAGAAAACACTTTGAATTTTTTGGCAAAACAGCCATAATCTCTCTAAGTGCTCCGGCCACTGAGTTACAGTCATCTAAACATACTGAACTTGAAGAAAATAAATTTGGTCTGGGTGGTTTTTTGGATATAAATGCTTGCAAATAACACACAGCTTCAGATCCGGTCTGGAAAATGCAACAGAAATGTAGAACCAAGTGTTATCCAGCTGAGGTCAAAATTTTGTAACAATACCATAAAAAATGAATATATTACACAGCTTTTTCCTCAGGTAGTTCCCAGGCGTTTTTGGACTGTGCCAAATTGTGCCAAATGGCACAGTTTGGAAAAACATCTGTAACTTTTGAATGATTCAATATAGAAGCTTCATCTTGGGCTCTAATGAAAGGTGACACTCAGGGCTGTGTGTGTGTGTGTGGGGGGGGGGGGTTGTCCCCCCCCCCTTGCTACAGAGAACGGACATCGGCCATCGCTACATGACGGAATAGACTCATGTGGCGATGTGGCGACCGCGGCGCAGTCACCGCGGCTTCCCCCCACTCGCTACAGAAGAGTAGTGGGGGGGGGGGCATTCACGGTCCGGACGCGGCGCACGAACTGTGTACCGCGGCGCACGGACTTCGGACTTTGTGCGCCACACAGTTGTAATTTACCGATCGGTCAAAAGTCATTTTTGATTACAATTTTCAGGGATAAAGAATAATTTAGTTTATTGTGGCTTATATTAATCATATATTCCATACCTACATATGTATAGACATATTAGAATATTTAGTGATTACATATGTGGAATGGCCTCACGCCTCAGAACAGGACAAGAGGTCTCAACCGCCAGCGAGGATCAAAGAACAGACGGAGTCGCAGCGGTGGAGACCGGATCGAACTTCCTCACCACCCAGGGTCAGGTGGAGGAGACGGAGGACAATGGAGGGGGGATTATTTTAATGCAGGATGTCGGCTTTGATATGCAATGTCTTTTGTTGAGTGTGGGTATAAGTATGAAGGTCTGACTGCGTTCGACCTCTTATTCTGCTTCTGCACCGAGATGAGACTTGTTAGGGAGGTGAAGCTGATATTAAACTTTGATTTATAAAATCACATTGCTTCTTCATTTCAAGCTCCCTACACTTATAACACTTACCTCTTCACAGCAGCAGTGTGCTGGCGAACTTCTCTTCCTCATTGTCAGACGAATGCGACGCTGGTCCGCTCGTGGTTCTGGTCTCGCGACCCGGTCAAAACATAATTCCATTATTGCGGTTTTGCGCTTCCATGATTGCGGTTTTGGCGAATGATTTACGACCTTTGTTGTCGGCCTCCGTCGGTCTATGATGACCATGGAAGAGAATCCTAAATGTCTATTCTGCTGGAATAAAAAAAAAAAAAGCACCGCCTGTGGCTGAACAGGCCGATGCGCGAATGGCAGTCCCTGTCACACAGGTTGCACTTGTGGGTGGTCTCCGTGCTGCTGGGTCTGTGGCAGGTTCTTCCTGCGGGTCCTTTTTTTCATCTGCTGCAGCAGTCTGTCTTCACCCAGCCTTACACAAAACAGCTTGCAAACTTCAGTGCTTCAATTGGCTCGCTGCATTCACAGCGTTGGTAGGCGGGTCCTTCTTGCTAGGTTTTCAGTCATTGGTTCTTCAAGGTTTCAGAAACCCAATTCAAGGCTCTTATTAGTCGAATGAGAGGTCAATCATATCTGATCTGTTCGCGGCTGTGTCTGTAGTGGAAGAACGGAAATGCAGCTTTTTTTTTCCAGTGCGCGCTTGGACGCAGCGCCCTCGTGTGTCCTAGAGTGCACGAGGGCGCTCTCGTGCGCCCTCGTGTGCTCTGGGACGCAGAGACGTGCCCGTCCGTGGTACACCGGAGTGCAAGAGGTTAAACAGCTCAGCCCGTCAGTCAAGATAGGGAAACTGACGAGCAGAGTCAATGATTCCCCTATAAATCACCTAGTCCTTCCTGTACGTATAATGCTCCAGTCCACTGAGTTTGTTGGTTCAACATTAGTCGACTCAGGGGCTGAACAAAATTTTATTTCCGAGGGTCTGGCAACTGAGTTAAAAATTCCCTGCACCCAGTTACCTCAGCCACAGAGGCTCATAGCTCTGTCTGGCCAGCCTCTCACTCAGGTTATCAAACGCATGGACCCACTTACTGTTTTAACCTTGGGTAACCACCGGGAGGAGCTATCCTTTCTTGTCCTCCTGGCCTCCACTTCCCCTGTAGTTTTGGGTTACCTTTGGTTGTATACTCACAGTCCCATCACTGACTGGAGCCAGGCAGGCATACACTCTTGGAGCACCTTTTGCATGTCTGCCTGCCTCCAGTCAGCAGCCTGTTCATCATACATTTCACTCCAGCCTTCAGACTCAGAGTCCCCTGATCTCTCTAAGGTCCGACCCATTTATCATGACTTTGCTCCCGTCTTCTGTAAGGTCAAAACCCCGTCTCTCTCTCCCCACCGGCCCTATGATTGCACCATTGATCTCCAGCAGGGAACCAAACTACCCTCCAGCCACCTGTATAGCCTGTCTGGCCCCGAAAAGAAGGCCATGGAGAAATATATTAAGGAGTCATTAAGCACTGGCCTAATCCATCACTCCTTGTTGACCCTGGGTGCGGGATTCTTCTTTGGGGGAAAAAAAATGGTTTGCTACGCCCCTGCATCAACGTCCGCAAACTAAATAATATCACCATTAAGGATAAATACCTGCTCCCCCTCATTAATTCGGCCTTCAACCAATTCCAAGGGGCTACTATTTTCTCTAAACTTCATCTTAGGAACGCCTACCACCTTATCCGGATCAGGGAGGGCGATGAGTGGAAAATGGCTTTTTCCACGCACCTGGGTCAGTTCGAATACTGTGTAATGCCATTTGGGCTCACCAATGCCCCCAGAGTATTCCAATGGTTAATCAGTGATGTACTTCTGGACTTCCTGAATACATTCATATTTGTTTACCTGGATGACATACTCATTTTCTCCCGCTCACTGGAGGAGCACCAAGCCCATGTCCGTATGGTCCTCCAACATTTACTCGAAAACCAGTTGTATGTCAAAGTGGAAAAGTGCCACTTTCGCACCACCACCACCACTTTTCTTGGTGTTATCATCTCACCCGGTTGCATCAAGCCTGATCCGATCAAGGTCTGAGCGGTAGCTGATTGGCCAATACCATCCACCAGAAAACAGCTCCAGCAGTTTTTGGGTTTCGCCAATTTCTACCGGTGTTACAGGCTACTGCAGTTACAGTTCCATTACCCAACCACTCACTGCCCTTACCTCCACCAAGGTCCCCTTCCATTGGACCCAGGGGGCGCAGGAAGCTTTCACCCTGCTCAAGGCCCGCTTCACTGAGGCTCCCATCTTGCTTCAGCCTGACCCGGAGCTCCAGTTTATCATAGAGGTAGATGCTTCTGACACTGGGGTGGGGGCGGTATTATTGCAGCTCTCGAGAATCGACGGGAAGGTCCACCCTTGTGCATATTTCTCTTGGTGGTTGTCCCCAGCTGAGAGAAACTACAGTTGTGTGAAAAAGTGTTTGCCCCCTTCCTGATTTCCCATTTTTTTGTATGTTTGTCACACTTAAATATCATGAGCCGAGAGATGGAGATTCCCGCCAGGCTCGGTCTTTTTGAATGAATGAATCTTTATTTCAGATAGATTAAAAGTAAAGATTAAAAGAAAGGAACAGAATAATACAACAAAGGGGGAAACAAAAACATCTTACAAGGTCAAATTAAACAATAACTCCTCTGATCATACAGTTCAACATAAGTTATCCGAAATGGGTGATGGCTGAAGCCGCAGCTTATATTGCCCACCCATATTCCATCCAAGAATTCAAAAGAAAAACAAAACAAGAGCAATTACAATTCAGAATAAAGCTAAGACAAAACGTGACAAAAAACTAAGCAACAACACAACACAGACTGGATATGACAATCCTTATGTGATTTTACATGTCATCTTGTATATACAGACGTGGACAAAATTGTTGGTACCCCTCTGTTAATGAAAGAAAAACCCACAATAGTCACAGAAATAACTTGAATCTGACAAAAGTGGTAATAAATAAAAATTCTATGAAAATTAACCATTGAAAATCAGACAATGCTTTTGAATTGTGGTTCAACAGAACTATTTAAAAAAACAAACTCATGAAACAGGCCTGGACAAAAATGATGGTACCCTTAACTTAATATTTTGTTGCCCAACCTTTTGAGGCAATCACTGCAATCAAACCATTTCTGTAACTGTCAATGACACTTCTGCACCTCTCAGCAGGTATTTTGGCCCACTCCTCATCAGCAACCTGCTCCAGTTGTCTCAGGCTTGAAGGGTGCCTTCTCCAGACGGCATGTTTCAGCTCCTTCCACAGATGTTCAATAGAATTTAGATCAAGGCTCATAGAAGGCCACCTTAGAATAGTCCAGTGTTTCACTCTTAGCCATTCTTGGGTGTTTTTAACTGTGTTTTGGGTCATTATCCTGTTGCAAGACCCATGATCTGCGATTGAGACCAAGCTGTCTGACACTGGGCAGCACATTTCTCTCTAGAATACCTTGATAGTCTTGAGATTTCATTGTACCCTGCACAGATTCAAGACACCCTGTGCCAGATGCAGCAAAGCAGCCCCAGAACATAACAGAACCTCCTCCATGTTTCACAGTAGGGACAATGTTCTTTTCTTGGTATGCTTCAGTTTTGCGTCTGTGAACATAGAGCTGATGTGCCTTGCCAAAAAGTTGCAGTTTTGTCTCGTCTGTCCATAGGACATTCTCCCAGAAGCTTTGTGGCTTGTCAACATGCAGTTTGGCAAATTCCATTCTGGCTTTTTTATGATTTGTTTTCAACAGTGGTGTCCTCCTTGGTCGTCTCCCATGATGTCCACTTTGGCTCAAACAACGACGGATGGTGCGATCTGACACTGATGTACCTTGACCTTGGAGTTCACCATGAATGTGTTGTTTTGAGGTTGTTCTGGGCTCTTTTGTTACCATTCGTATTATCCATCTCCTCCTGCGGCCACATACAGGGAGGTTGGCTACAGTCCTGTGGATCTTAAATTTCTGAATAATATGTGCAACTGTAGTCACAGGAACATCAGGCTGCTTGGAGATGGTCTTATAGCCTTTACCTTTAACATGCTTGTCTATAATTTTCTTTCTAATCTCCTGAGACAACTCTCTCCTTTGCTTCCTCTGATCCATGTTTAGCGTGGTACACACCATGTCACCAAACAGCACAGTGACTACTTGTCACCCTTTAAATAGGCCGACTGACTGATTACAAGTTTGTAGACACCTGTGATGTTAATTAGAGGACACATCTTGGTTGAACATGTCCCTATGGTCACATTATTTTCAATCTTTTCTAGGGGTACCATCATTTTTGTCTAGGCCTGTTTCATGAGTTTGTTTTTTAAAATAATTCTGTTGAACCACAATTCAAAAGCATTGTGTGATTTTCATTGGTTAATTTTTATAGAATTGTTATTTATTACCACTTTTGTCAGATTCAAGTTATTTCTGAGACCATTGTGGGTTTTTCTTTCATTAACAGAGGGGTACCAACAATTTTGTCCATGTCTGTATGTTTGGAGTGTTTCTTCCTTTAGTTTTTGTTTAAATTGTCCAAGCGTTGTACATGATTTTAATTCAGGTTCAAAAGCATTCCACAATCTGACTCCTTGCACTGAGACACAGTGTTGCTTGGTGGTAGTTCTCACTGAAGGTTTTTGAAATATACATGTTCCTCTGAAATGATACTGTTTCTCCCTTATTTGGAACAACTTTTGGATATTTGCGGGCATTGATAGATTCTTCACTTTAAACATTATTACTGCAGTTTTAAAGTCAACCAGATCTTTCAACTTGAGAGCTTTTAATTTAAGAAAAAGTGGGTTTGTTGGTTCCCTGTAAGCAGCTTTGTTTATTATTCTAATAGCTCTCTTCTGGAGCATAAACATTGGATATGTTTGTTTTATATGTATTTCCCCATACTTCAGTACAATATGTCATGTATGGAAGTACTGTATTAATGAATGATACAAAGTATATAATGTGGGTTGATTCAGCAAATATTTCACTCTGTAGTATTGCAATTGATTTAGATATTTTACCTTTAATATAATTAATATGTGACTTCCAACACACTTTATTATCAATTATTACTCCAAGAAATTTAGTTTCAGATACCCTTTCAATCTCTACACCATTTACACTGAGTTTAGATACTAAGTTGTTGTGATGATTGTTAAAAACTATAAATTTTGTCTTACTTAAATTTAGCATTAATTTGTTTGAATCAAACCACAGTTTAAGCTTTCCTAATTCCTTTCCGAGGTCTCATGGCCTTTTCATTGTATTTACTTATTTTTACCTCCGCCAAAGGGGGAGGTTATGTGATCAACAGCGTTGGTTTGTCTGTTTGTTTGTTTGTTTGTCTGTCTGTTTGTTTGTCTGTTGCCAAGATAACTCAAGAAGTTATGGACGGATTTTCATGAAATTTTCACAGATTGTCAGAAATGGGGTATCCTACAGATGATTAGATTTTGGTGGTGATCTGGATCACCGTCCACAAGAAAACCGCCATTACGCAAAATGCCATTTTCGTGAATAACTACTGAACCACTAATCCTATCATTGTCAATCCAATTGCTTGTCATATGTTTTCATGGTCAAGGAATCTGAAAACGTACACACAAACACTGTATGGGGGGAACTGTAGCGCTAAACCGCCATTACGCAAAATGCCATTTTCGTGAATAACTACTGAACCACTAATCTTATCATTGTCAATCCAATTGCTTGTCATATGTTTTCATGGTCAAGGAATCTCAAAACGTACACACAAACACTGTATGGGGGGAACTGTAGCGCTAAACCCCCATTACGGAAAATGCCATTTTCCTCAATAACTACTCAACCACTAATCCTATCATTGTCAATCCAATTGCTTGTCAGATGTTTTCATGGTCAAGGAATCTGAAAACGTACACACAAACACTGTATGGGGGGAACTGTGGCCACCATTACGGAAAATGCCATTTTCGTCAATAACTACTGAACCACTAATCCTATCATTGTCAATCCAATTGCTACTCATATCTTTTCATGGTCAAGGAATCTGAAAACGTACACACAAACACTGTATGGGAGGAACTGTGGCCGCCATTATGGAAAATTCCATTTTCCACAATAACTACTGAACCACTAATCCTATCATTGTCAATCCAATTGCTAGTCATATGTTTTCATGGTCAAGGAATCTGAAAACATACACACAAACACTGTATGGGAGGAACTGTGGCCGCCATTACGGAAAATGCCATTTTCGTCAATAACTACTGAACCACTGCTTGTCATATGTTTTCATGATCAAGGAATCTCAACACTGTATGGGTGGAACTGCCGCGCTTGGCGGAGGTCTGCGCTCTCCGAGTGCTTTTCTAGTGTTGTATTTTTATGCCTTTTGGGTTTCTGTATTCATGTACTGTTCGCCATCTTCCCGTTTGTGTTCTAGTTTTGTTACATCTTTATTTTGTATTAATTTGTATTTTATTTTTCTGCTTGGGTTGATATTTTATTCTTTTTTTTTTCTTATTTTTTTTATTTTTCTGGCTGACAGCTGTCAGTGGCGTGGTGCTCCTTGTGGGCATTGCCCTGTCAGCTGTCAGCTTTGGTTCGCTCCTCTCTCACTGCCCCAGCTGGTCCTAATTATGTTTCATTTGCTTTCTCCTGTCATGTGTTGCCGAGCGCTCGCTCCTTCCTTCCTGTGCACCGGCTCTCTCATCAGACGCACCTGCTGATTCCTGCTTGGCCAGCGTTTATAAGGAAGCAATCTTCAGTGATTCAACGCTGGCTCATTTGGGTATACTGCTCAGCAGACAGCTCCTTAGTAAGCGGTTGTGTCTCCTATGACATTATCTAACAATCTCCTCTCCTCCACCATTTCCAGGTTGCTGCCAACGAAGTGGTGCATCTGCGGGGATTTGGTGTGCTCACCAGCCTGTTGCTCCACCTCTAAGCAGCCTTCCTTCTCCGCCCGGTCAGATCCGTTCATCATACCCGTCTGGCAGTTCCGCCTGCTGGCTCATCTCCTTCGCTGGGTTCTGTGCCAGTCTCTTCCTATCTCTCACGTGAGTGGTACTATTTGTTTTCCCATTCATTCTCCATTCCTCTCTAACCAGCCTCGTCTATCCTCCACAGGGCTCCTGCTTATCTGGCGAGTAACTGGCATTTTTCCTCAAGATTGCTATTTTGAATATTCTAATAAAAGGTTAAACGTTTTTTGTGTGTTCGCTTGGTGATTGCACGTTGCACTCAGGTTGCTTGTCCAGCCAATATGACACCTCCTGCCTGCTCAGATGCCCACACCTGTCATCGATTGTGCAAATGGTTTTTGTTCCTACTTAAAGTGTTGATGACACGTTTTTGACTTACTCTAATTTTTCAACACATAATACAATATGACAAAATAGGTTGGTCTGTGCAGTTCTAAGTCAAACAGGCTTTTTTTCACGCAAATATCCAATTTTTTCATTAGCACCACATCACCAATTATGTCAGTGGCTGGAAAACCCCACTGCCATGTAGTCACGTCATCGACAGAACACAGTGCTTGGCTGCTCATTGCACACACAGGATGGAAGCGGTTGAAAACATCAATGATGGTTCCAGCACATGTGGTCTGGAATTGGTTTGTGTTGTCCAATCTTTAGACGATTATAGTTCTGAAGAATGGGATGATAAGGAAGAATCTGGGGGCATCAGACCGTATAGGTTTGAGCCGTGCCAAGCGGGCATTGTGCCAAGCGAGTCACACTCAGAGAGTGACAGTGGAGAGGCACACATGCCCGCCGCAGCAGCAGCGACAAACACACGGCAGGGACACCAGTGTTATTCTTTTGCTACAGATATTGCAACAAATTATTTGTTGCCGTGTTGTCAGCCAGCCAATATTGCCAACACTATCACAACGTGTTAGCCACTCCACACAGCTGTGGTTCTGTTGCACCCCTTGAAGTGATGTCGGCCCTGGGGCGCAATCATGGTTAACATGTCTCCTCTCCATGTTCGCTGGGCGATGTCGGCCCCGAATGCCAACTGTAAATCCATTCCTCATGACCCTCCATGCGCTCTTACGCAGGGCAGGGAGAGGGGGGATGAAATAACGAGGATTTGTGTGCAGGGTTCACCACAGCACATTTAATACAGAAAGACAGACAGTTCCCTGAAAGATGAAGACGTACAAGAAACACAAACACACTTGCAGATGGCGTTCGGGGGCCGGCATTGCCCAGCGAATGAATGAAAGGAGACATGTTTGCCACAGGTGCGCCCCAGAGCCAACATTGCATCAAGGACGCACGAGAGCCACAGCGAACATGGAGTGACTAGCGCGTCGTGAGAGTGCTGAAAATACTGGCAAACAAACAGCACAGATGACAATACTATGGACCATCAGTGCATGACTGGCAAACGGCCGCGAAGTACTCACTGCTGGTGATGGTATGATGAGAAGCATCTGGGCGAGGACCGGAAAACATGATCAGCGGGAGTTTGAATCAGCTGGTGATAATGATAGAGGGGACATGGCCAGACTGGCGAGATGTCAGCATGGGATCACAGAAAGTAGGTCAAAGCTGCGCGTAAATCCATTAATCCTTCCCCTCCTTGTGCGCTCCTACTGCATAAAAGTGCATGAGGAGTGCACAAGGAGGCTTATGACAGTTGGAGCTGAAGCATGTGATGTGGTCTTTCACAGCTTGCTGTTTATCTAAGCCTGCGACACAACACGAAGGCACAGCCGTAAAATTAAAATACAAAACCAGAGAAACTGTGAGCTACAAAGCTGCTGTCATTCCAGTCAACAACACCGGAGTCCATTCTGTCGCTTACGTCATGGGGGTGCCGCCCTTAATTCGGTGGGCAGCACCACAGTCCAGTCAGCGGCTGCTGTTTTTTGATGATAACTAGTTTATGCAGGCACGGTTGTAAATGTTATATTGATCATCGACAATGACTTTTGGGTTTACTCAACATCCTAAAAAATGTCAAAATCGTGTCATCAGCCCTTTAAGAGCGGTAATTTTATATATTTTTTTTTCACCGCAGTCTTGTTTGGACTCTCCTCGTCTCCATCAGAGCCCTGCCCTGCTCTAGGTGCGTTATCTGTAAGTTTTCTCACTCCTTTGTATTTCGTGTTTAGTGCACCATAGTGAACTTTATATTTGTTGCCTTTTTGTTCAATAAACTGCCCAAACTCACAGTTCAGCACGTGAAGCTCATCTTCCTGCCCTGAAGGGCATTCATGACACTTAAATGTTTCAGATCATCAAACAAATTTAAATATTAGACTGTGGCCACACATGTGACCTACTTTGTGACTTATTTAAGACCTCACATTTTAGATAAGAACAAAGACAGAGTTTCCTTGGAGATAACAGGAAGCTGTGAAGGTGTTAGCTTTGGTATGCAGGGCCTGAGACTGTGGGGGTGATATTAAGGGATTATAGAGGAGATGCATTGTGACTGGCGATTATAATGCAATGTGCCTTGTGATGCAAAGTGACTTGTGAGCTGTGAGAGTCCCGGGTATTTAAAGGACGAGAGTTTCCTGTGATGTTCTCTTTCTACTTTGAGATGTTGGAGAATGTGTAATAAAGCTGTTCTGAGACAAACCTGCCTCATCAATTGCACATTTCCACACTGGTGACCCAAGACGTAGCATGCAGCAAGAGGAGAATTTCCCGGGGCCAGCCTCATCTGGAGCCCCCGGCCAAGTGAACGCCGCTACGGTCCAGCTACCGGACTTTTGGCAGAACAATCCGCGCTCCTGGTTCCACTCGGTTGAGGCACAGTTCAACCTCCGGGGCATATCGGTAGATGACACAAAATTCTACCATGTGGTCGCAAAACTGGATAACCACACGTCCCAGCATGTGGAGAGCCTTCTGGAGCAGCCGCCGGCTAGCAACAAATACGGCGCGTTGAAAGCTGCACTCATCCAGCACTTCACCCTCTCGGTTGAGGAGAGAGCAGAGGGACTCCTGGCGCTGACTGAGTTGGGAGATGACACGCCCGTTGACCTTATGGAGAAGATGTTGAGGTTGAAAGGCTTGGACGACCACCACTTCATCTTTACCCACTTCTTCCTCAGGACCCTACCGTCAGCGACGAGAGCGACCCTGGCCAGTTCGGCGTTGTTGGCCCAGCGGGACTACCACGCGCTGGCCCGGGAGGCACAGCGAATTGTCAACGCCAGCAGACAGCGCACGGCCACAGCTGCAGCAGCGGAACTCGGCGCGACGACTGGAGATGGCAGGGGGCCAGGGGCAGCGGTAGCAGAACCACCGACGACGGTGGCGGCGGGGGCCAAGGAATGCGGAGGAGACACCCTTTGTTTCTACCATTGCCACTTCGCAGAGAGGGCACGCAAATGTGTACCACCGTGCCAGTTCAAGTGTTCGGGAAACGCCAAGACCGGGGGTCGGTAGCAGCCGCAGCCCTCGGGGAAGAGAACAAGCTGCTCTACTTGTTGGACGCACGCTCGGGGAGGCATTTCCTTGTGGACACAGGCTCCCAGTTGAGTTTCATCACACCTTCCTACGCGGACAGGCTGGCAGGTTCCAGAGGTCCCGGGGTGGCAGCAGCGAACGGCTTGGAGATTAAGACCTTTGGTGAGAGGACTCTACTTCTGTGTCTGCACGGCCGTACATTTGAGTGGCTTTTGTTATAGCAGCAGTGAATTTCAATATGTTGGGGGCTGATTTTTTGTGCTCACATGGTTTATTCTCTTTTGATTCTATTCCCTGTACAGCGCGAGTGGCCCCTCCAACAGCACAAGCCAACGTCACAGCTGCAAGCGGTAAGTTCCACACACTGCTCACTCAGTTCCCAGCACTCACGGTCCCCATATTTTCGGCAACCGTCGCTAAACACGGGGTGGAACATTTCATTACCACTACCGGACCCCCCGTTTTTGCAAAAGCTCGACGCTTGGACGCAGCTAAACTGGCCATAGCGCGAGGAGTTCGCCAACCTGGAGAGGTTGGGCATAATCAGGCGTTCGAACAGCCCATGGGCTTCCCCACTACACATGGTCCCGAAGGCGGACGGCTCATGGTGACCTTGCGGGGATTTCCGCAGGTTAAACAACGCTACAGCGCATGACCGCTACCCAATCCCGCATATCCAAGATTTTTCCGTTCATTTGGCAGGGGCGCGTGTTTTTTCTAAGATAGATTTGGTCTGCGGTTACCACCAAGTCCCAGTGTGCGCTGAGGACATACCCAAAACAGCGGTAGTAACTCCATTTGGCCTATTCGAGTTTTTGCGCATGCTGAAATTCGGGCTGAAAGGGGCTGCACAGACCTTCCAACGCATGATGGACGCGGTGCTGCGCGATCTCCCTTTCGTGTTCGTCTACTTGGACGATATTTTGGTAGCCAGTGCGTCCGAAGACGAACACGAAAACCACCTAGCGACAGTTTTCCGGAGGTTGGGAGATCACGGGTTAATAATCAACCCAGTGAAGTGTCAGTTCGGGGTGGCGCAGATCGATTTTTTAGGACACCACGTCTCCCCCGAAGGAGCGGTTCCGCTTCCTGACAAAGTGCGCACGGTAGCAAATTTCCCCCGGCCGCAGACGGTCAGGGCATTACAGGAGTTTTTGGGAATGATGAATTTTTATAACTGTTTCCTCCCTCGCGCAGCGCAACTTATGCAACTGCTTTATGCCGCGCTCAAAAAACAGAAACCCACGAATAAGGTCGAGTGGTCCCCAGAGCGGGAGCGAGCGTTCTCGGAAGTAAAAGCAGCCTTGGCAAATGCTGCGTTGTTGGCACACCCACACCCAACGGCCCGCATAGCGCTCACTACTGACGCGTCAGATGTGGCCATAGGGGCGGTCGTGGAGCAGCATATAGCCGGAGCCTGGCAACCGCTTGCCTTTTTCAGCAGGACTTTGCGCGATAGTGAGCGTAAATACAGCGCGTTCGACAGGGGGTTGCTGGCTCTCCATTTGGCCATTCGCCACTTCCAGTTCTGGCTAGAAGGGCGCTGTTTCACTGCGTTCGTTGACCACAAGCCGCTAACATTTGCGATGGCCAAAGTTTCAGAGCCGTGGTCAGGCCGGCAACAGAGGCAGTTAGCCGCGATTTCAGAGTTTACTACCGATATTCAGCACGTGTCGGGTAAACTGAACGTAGTGGCAGACTGCCTCTCGCGCGCCGTGGCTTCCCCCGTCTGCGTGGGGATAGATTACACAGCCATGGCCGCGGAGCAAGGTAGTGATGCGGATGTGCCCGCGCTCCAGTCTGGACCAACAGGGTTAAGGCTGGAGAGCAGGGAGCTGCAAGACGGCAGGCCCCCCTTAATCTGCTATGTCTCCACGGGACAACCGCGTCCCGTGGTACCGGCAGCGTGGTGCCGCTGCGTTTTCGACTCGATTCATTCTCTGGCGCACCTGGGGGTTCGCGCGTCGGTCAAAATGGTAGCGGAAAAATTTGTGTGGCCCGGCCTTCGCAAACAAGTTAAGGAGTGGGCGGCAGCCTGCATGGCGTGCCAATGGGCCAAGATACACAGGCACACGAAGGCTCCATTGGAGCCATTTCTCATTCCTTCCAAGAGGTTCGGCCACGTTCACATGGACCTCGTGGGCCCCTTCTTGCCATCACAGGGGTACACGCACCTTCTGACCATGGTGGACTGCACCACACGCTGGCCGGAGGCGGTCCCTTTGGCGTCAACCACAGCCGAGGAGGTGGCGCGCGCGTTTGTAATGGCATGGGTGGCGCGTTTTGGAGTCCCGTCGGACATTACATCCGACAGAGGCCCGCAATTTGTTTCTGAACTTTGGTCAACAATGGCCCGCAGCCTAGGTGTCACAATTCACCGTACAACCGCGTACAATCCGCAGACTAATGGGTTGTGCGAACGTTTTCACAGGTCATTGAAAGCAGCGCTTAGAGCGTCACTGACGGATGCAAACTGGGTGGACAAGCTTCCGTGGTTTTATTAGGGTTGTGTTCTGCACCTAAAGAAGACTTGGAGGCTTCCCCAGCGGAACTCGTTTTCGCGCAGCCACTTCGGCTACCCGGGGAGATTCTCCCAGATAATCCTGCGCCAAGCAGCTCCCCGTCTCAGCTGTTGCAGCGTAGCGTTGATGCAGGCACGCTGCCGGGCCCCGTCCATCACAGTTTTCCGCGCGTTTTTGTGCCTAAAGCTTTGAAAAACGCGGAGTTTGTTTTTATCAGACATGACGCGCATCGCACACCACTGCGACCACCTTATGATGGGCCGTTCAGAGTGTTGAAAACGGGGGACAAGCATTTTTTGCTAGATTTGGGGGGTAGGAGGGAAAAGGTTGGCATAAACAGACTCAAACCCGCTTTTGTGGTGGCGGACGAGCAAGTGCTGTTGGCAAGGGCCCCTTGACGCGGCAGACCACCATGGGGTGTTTCCCAGAGTAATAATTCCCCAGATCACCCGCAGAGACTGACAGAAAGTTCGCACCCCCAGACAGCAGCTCCCCAGCATGACGGAGCCGTGGAGGCGGTGAAACCTGGTTACAGCAGATACGGGAGAAGACTGAGGCCCAAGCAGCATGTGGATTGATGTGCAATGATGTTATCACAGCATGCAAACTGTTATTCTGTTGTTCAATCTAAATGTTTGGGGGGGGGGTAGTGTGCCCACACGTGACCTACTTTGTGACTTATTTAAGACCTCACATTTTAGATAAGAACAAAGACAGAGTTTCCTTGGAGATAACAGGAAGCTGTGAAGGTGTTAGC
The DNA here is from genome assembly GCA_020510985.1 of Pholidichthys leucotaenia. NCBI lineage: Eukaryota > Metazoa > Chordata > Actinopteri > Cichliformes > Pholidichthyidae > Pholidichthys > Pholidichthys leucotaenia. The sequence continues at coordinate 250,427,097 of CM035846.1, read as the reverse complement.
TTTGGTATGCAGGGCCTGAGACTGTGGGGGTGATATTAAGGGATTATAGAGGAGATGCATTGTGACTGGCGATTATAATGCAATGTGACTTGTGATGCAAAGTGACTTGTGAGCTGTGAGAGTCCCGGTATTTAAGGGACGAGAGTTTCCTGTGATGTTCTCTTTCTACTTTGAGATGTTGGAGAATGTGTAATAAAGCTGTTCTGAGACAAACCTGCCTCATCAATTGCACATTCCCACAAGACAAAGATAACACAAGTAAAACACAAAATGCAGTTTTTAAATGAAGGTATTTATTTTTAAGGGGGAAAAAAAATCCAAGCCTACATGGCCCTGTGTGAAAAAGTGATTGCCCCCTAAACCTAATAACTGGTTAGGCCACCATTAGCAGCAACAACTGCAATCAAGCATTTGCGATTACTGGCAGTGAGTCTTTTACAGTGCTGTGGAGAAATTTTGGCCCACTGATCTTTGCAGAATTGTTGTAATTCAGCCACATTGGAGGGTTTTTGAGCATGAACCGCCTTTTTAAGGTCATGCCACAGCATCTCAGTTGGATTCAGGTCAGGACTTTGACTGGGCCACTCCAAAGTCTTCATTTTGTTTTTCTTAAGCTATTCAGAGGTGGACTTGCTGGTGTGTTCTGGATCATTGTCCTGTCGCAGAACCCAAGTGCGCTTCAGCTTGAGGCCACGAACAGATGGCCAGGCATTCTCCTTCAGGATTTTTTGGTAGACAGCAGAATTCATTGTAACCCTTGCCTTATGTTAATTAGGTAAGGGAAATAATTAAGTGTAGACCAGTTGCTAGGTTCGTAAGGGTTACAATAGGGAATTAGAGTGAGTGTGGAATGAAATAGCTGGAGGCAAGAAATGAGCAATTCATGTCTGTTATTAATAAATATAGAAGGAGCAAAATATACAAACAATGTACAAATATACAAATATAACAACGGCCAGCATGAAATAAAACCCCAAAAATGTCATACTGAGCTCAGTGTTTGTTTGTCCGTTTGGTTTAGTCGTTTGACCAGTCAAGATATCTTGTATCTACAGACTCAGGATTCCTTTCCTCTTTTAAAGCGGCTACTTGGGTTGTTACCACTCCAACGTTGGGCACTGGAGAGAGGAAGGATGCTCTTCAGTTGAGATCTTGGTTAGATCTCGGTTCAATCTCGGTTCAATCTCGGGTCAGGCTCGCCATCTCCATTCGGAGAGAATCCAGGATCCAGAAGGTTTTTGGTCGGCAACCAAAAAAACCTAGCCTGCACGACAATAATGGTGTTATTGTTTACAGCTAGAGTAATTCGTCTTCCAATCCCTTCTTATGTAACACCATAGCTTAGTGTTTAAATTCTTCTCTCATATTACTATTATCACAATCCAGCAATATAGTAATATCTTACATTTCACATCTTACATCTTACATGCATGTGTTCTTTTTTCTCACAATCTCTCTGGTAGCACATGAAATACCCTTTTTTTTCATGTAACCAATTAAATGAATTCCTCTGTTCATCTCTACATCATTTAACCATGAAATTATGATTAATCCCTTTTAACCTTGTCTTTGTAAATCATGAAATGAAACACAATTAATCTATCACATAACCAGGGAATATACCGTCCTATTACTTCCAATATTCCCTTTTAAAATCAGTAAAACCCTGTCTGAGCTACTGGGTTTAGCATAACCTATGGATTTACATAGTAGACCAACACCATGTGCTTTTAGCATCAACTACACATTGCATTCGACAGAAATAGTGCATATGAACTAAAAGTACTTCAGCATACTGTTGGGAACTGAAATCACATTTAGGAAAACCTTACAGACAAAAAGACAGCCTTTTCCATTGCTTTTAAACAGGAAAAAATCCACCTGCGATTTGCATTAGCATAGCATAACATTAGCATGTATCTGACTCACCAAGATGAGGTTTCAGTGTGAACACAGCAAAAGTCACCGCTTCACGGCCTCTCAAGCTCGTGCTCCCGTCAATTTAAGATAATAAAGGTTGCAAATTAGCGTTTGGAGAGTGTTTAGATCCATTTATAGCATCCTTCTGAATGAAACTCACCAAGAAGAGGTATCTGTGTGAATCAGACCGCTTCACAACCTCTCTCGTCCGCGCTCATATCGTGAAAGACTGAATTCCGAGTGTGCGCTTACTGCCTCTACTCGGAAGGCGGGGCTAATATCGCTCTTAACGAATGGAAAGACCCAGATCACCCAATGTGACCATGAAACGGAAATTTAAAAGTTGGATGACGAGGATCGCACTTCCTCTTCCCCAAGATAGTCGGTTTTCAAAATAAAATCACACACTTTCATTAATACAAATGAAATCTGAGAAAAGGGTCATTTTCTCAGCTGGGTTACACTATGGTTCCATTTATCACAGCAAATCTTCCAGGTCCTGAAGCAGCAAAACAGCCCCAGACCATCACACTACCACCACCATATTTTACTGTTGGTATGATGTTCCTTTTCTGAAATGCAGTGTTACTTTTACGCCAAATGTAATGGGACACACACCTTCCAAAAAAGTTCAACTTTTGTCTCATCAGTCCACAGAGTATTTTCCCAAAAGTCTTGGGGATCATCAAGATGTTTTCTGGCAAAACTGAGATGAGTCTTTATGTTCTTTTTGCTCAGCAATGATTTTTGTCTTGGAAATCTGCCATGCAGACCATTTTGCCCAGTCTCTTTCTTATGGTGGAGTCAAGGACACTGACCTTAACTGAGGCAAGTGAGGCCTGCAGTTCTTTGGATGTTGTTGTGGGGTCTTTTGTGACCTCTTGGATGATTCATCACTACGCTCTTAGGGTAATTTTGGTTGGCCGGCCACTCCTGGGAAGGTTCACCAATGTTCCATGTTTTCGCCATTTGTGGATAATGGCTCTCACTGTGGTTCGCTGGAGTCCCAAAGCTTTAGAAATGACTTTATAACCTTTTCCAGACTGATAGATCTCAATTACTTTGTTTCTTATTTGTTTCTGAATTTCTTTGGATGATGTCTTGCTCTGAGCATGATGTCTAGCTATTGAGGATCTTTTGGTCTACTTCACTTTGTCAGGAAGGTCCTATTTAAATGATTTCTTTACTGAGAACAGGTGTAGCAGTAATCAGGCCTGGGTGTGGGTAGATAAATTGAACTCAGCTTTTCAAAGATATGATAAACCCCGGTTAATTTATGTTTTAACGGGGGAGATCACTTTTTCACGCAGGGCCATGTAGGTTTGGATTTTTTTCACCCTCGATAATAAACGCCTTCATTTAAAAACTGCATTTTGTGTTTACTTGTGTTATCTTTGTCTCATATTTAAATTTGTTTGATGATCTGAAACATTTAAGTTTGACAAACATACAAAAAAATGAGAAATTAGGAGGGGGGCAAACACTTTTTCACACCACTGTACATGGAGTTAAGATAGTAAAGAGGAGCTTTATGAGCTTTAAAATGTTTTGAACTGAGCCATTCCCTCTACCATAACCTTAACCCTAACCAATAGTGTAAGGTAGGGCTAATAAATTACAATTCAAAGAGGGCCAATAAGAGAAAACATCCTCAAACAAAGGTCCGGAAAAAATAATATCAAAGTTGCATCATAGTAACATGTGTTTATTGAAGTAGCCTTGTCTTGTTTAAATTCCTGTCACATTGGATAAAGAACCAGCTACAACCTATGAAATCGATCAGAACTTGGATGGTCTTTGCAGGGTCTTGGCGAGGTCTTCCAGAAGAGCGTATTGGGATCTCCATTATACATGATACAGCATGATGGTGTGTGATAGCACATGGATGGTTTTAAGCATGCACAATACTTACATAGTGAGGTTACGCTGGTATCGTATCAGGGTCCTGGGTAGACTGTAGTGGCAGTGGTAGCATCATTTCAAAGCCATGGCACTGGCGTGGCTTTGTCAACGATTTGAAGCAGGATTTGCAGCACTGCCACCTATAATGCACTTTATTTAAAAAACAAGTAAAAAAAATAGGCCTAATGCTATTAAATAATACAGTGTAATCTAAGGTAACTCCACTGTGTTTTTGGCACTGTAGTCGCTTATATTCCTCATAGTCATTTCTCATTGTTTTATTATTATGGAACTGTAAAATTGTCACCATCATAAATGACCTTTGATCAGCTGATTGACAGGTGATGAGTGAACTTTAAAAGCAACTCTATGTAAGATTTTGTCGGATTAAAATTGTATTGAATGAGACTGAGTCAAAAAATCAATAGGGGGTATCCAAGTTATGAGCCATTTATTTTATCTCTGGTCAGAGGAGAAAACAGGTACATCTCAGCCATCCCATAGAGTCACACATGCACCTCTTCTCTACCATGAATTCTAAGTCTGGTGTTTTTATAGCTGTAGGTAAACAAGGGGGAGAAGTCCTTGAGCTATCCGGAGACATCTCCTGAAGACAGTCTAAGTGTCTCATCTATAGCACATTCCTGGTATCCTAAACAGGGCAGGTCAATATAACAAGAGCTTATCCTGGGTCATTATTTGCGTCTTTGCTGACCTAACCTTCACAGGCATCCGCACGCACATCCACCCTGCACTCAAGACTCTGGGACATGAAATACACATAGACAAATGATGGCTCATACAACGCACCAAGAATACATCAGATATATAAAAGAATAATTCAGAGATGAAATAATATAGGATAATATAGAATAATATGAAATTAACCTTTCAGATTTCAACTTTAAAATAATGCTTCCAAAATTATTTTGATGGTACATCAATATTTGATTGGGTGATTGTCACTTCTCCCATTGTCCAAGTGGCTTCCATTGACATTAATGCAGTGTTTAAGACCCAGAAGCAGACAAACTGACCTGTTTAGATAGTTCACAATGATTTTATTTTGGCACAGGCAAGAGTAGTGGGTGAAGAGTCTGACAACCCTGTAGGGAGAGAATGAGAGGGTGATGAGAGCCATGCAGGGCAAGGATGAATAAATGGCAATAATGTCCAGAAGATGGAGCAGCAGCAGGCTGTGGAGACTGCCAGCGTTTCCATGTCTTCTTCCCCGGTTGTCGTAGCCCAATGAAGTTGGTGAAGTTCTTCTTGTGCATTTAATTTACAGTGAATGGTGCAGGGGGGAGAACCTCAGCTGAAGCAAAAGAGGGGAAACAGATCAAGATAATAATCACAGTAACTTACAGGGAGCGGAGCGAGCTGATGATGATCCCTCTGCTTGGAAGGATTGGTCCTGGTCCGCCACGGGGAATGAGTCCTGGTCCGCCAGGAGAATGGTCCACCTGTGTGTTATGTCTGGAAAATAGGGGCAGTGGAGGTGGTGGCTGTGCTGAATGGTAGCTTTATTAGAAGACAGCTGGAGCACATGTTACATACAAACAAGCTAGCAAGCTAGTTGTAACAGGGTACAGGCTGGTGTGTTACTAGAGGCGGAGCACCAAAGAGGGTAGGCTGCCGTCAACAGTCCCCTATTATAGGCACGGCATGATGACGTCATCAATGCCTGCACCGTCACTTCTGTGCTGCTTGTTGTTAATATTGGGACTATACAACATTCACCTCCCCCCTGGGAAAACCCCAAACCATCATAAATGTTATGGCATACACATATACCAGATATACCTGAACCTGGGTAACCGGGTGGACTACCAGTAAACCCTGTATGACTGAATGGGTTTTTCTGCCACTGTAGTCAGCTCTGCTCTGCCTAAACATTTTAAAACAGTCATGAAAAGTTCAACTTCAGGTGCCTCTGGTGAGCCCATGGTGGGCGCAGCCCTGGAGGCGCCGGCTGCAGCAGACTTGGGTGCTCTCTTGCAAAGTCCCAGTCCTGGTCCCATATTGGCTGGGTCAGTTCCTGCGTCGCAGCTTCTTCTGGGGCAGCTGCTCTTACCTTTCGCAGATGGCTGGCGTGCCATCTCAAACCATTGGCCATCTGGAAGGTGGCTGACTCCAGCTGCGCGATGATCATCATCGGTGGTGACTGGAGTGTTTGTGAGTCCAGCTGTTCAGATCGGCAGACCCGAACCCAATCAAACACTGCGAGCGGCAATCTGTTCGGCTGCACTCAGCGCTGCTGCTGTCTCGTCCCAGATGCTGGTTGCTGTTGTTTGTGATGTGCCATTCACGCAGGACACGCTCTGGATTGGCTCCAATGGCTCCGTCGGTGCGGCGGCAGGAGGTCCGTCACTTGCTAGGGCTGGCTTCTGCTCACTGGAGACCCGGGGACGCTTCACCATTGGTGCAGGCTCCAAATGGCTGGCAGCCCTCCTCCTCTGTCCATGGCGTGGCTGCGGGGCTGGGACCTGGCTCACCAGACTCCTCCCTCGTCCGGCGGTTTAACCCAGGCACCGGCGGACACTCAGGGGGTAAAGAAGGAGACACAGAGGTAGGAAGGACAATTTCAGTGGACTGCAAAACCTGAGCCCCCCCCCCCCCCCCCCCCCAGGAATCAGACAAGGTAATTCATCATATTGTGGAAAAGAATGAAAAAACACCTGCCTGTTTTCCTGGGGTTCGATGGTTCCTGCTGCAGCAGGCTCAGTTCTTCCCTCTCCCACAGAAATGCTGATGGCGGACCCCTCGGGAAGACAAGGAGGAGCCGCCCCAACAGGATTGGCGACGGGCAGAGCCAGACAGGGGACCACCGGGCTCACAGCAGCTGAAGAAGGCGCCGAGGAGGAGGGAGGACCAGCCGAGGCAGTCCGGGGTAGGGGAGCTGGCAAAACAGCAGAAAAAAAACAACCCGGAGGCTGAGACTGCTGTCTTCACTCTCTGCCGCAGCAATGGAGAAACAGCTGGCTGGGAGACGAGGGAGTTCTTCTGGCGGCCCGTAGCAGGATCCAGGTGGGAACCCCGCAGAGGACTGACCCAGTCAGGAAATTCCCTCCCCCTTGGAACGATCGTGTCCCGGGGAGGAGATGGATCATGAGCAGGGCGACAACGTCTTTTAGCTGGAGGCGAGGCTAAATTTAAATTAGGAAAGTGCCGCTGCTGCGCTGAAACTGAAGCCAGCCGCTCGGTGAACTCAGGAAAATTGTGAAGCTCAGGATTAGCCTCCACCAGTCTGACAGCAGCCACCATGCTCTTAAGAATCTCGCTGGGATGGAAGGCAGAGTGTGCTTCAGCCACACGGCCCCTGATGAGTTCAGCTGCCCACTGAACCTCTTCACTGGGACCCTTGGCTGCCCTCCTCCTCCGCTGCGTAGGAAGACGATCTGCCAGTGGTGCAGAAACTGGAGCTGTAACCGAGGTAGAACCCTCATAGAGAGCCGAGGAACGACAGTGCTTTCCCGTCAGCCCCGTCTTGGGCTTCCTGGAGGATTTCTTGTCCAACTCCCGGTTCTTCTGGAGAAGCACCAAAACTTCAGCCATCCTCTCCCTGCCCTCAGTGTGATCAGCAAGGCGAGGATGGTGTTTGACAGTCGCCTCCGTGAGGCCCAGGTACCACAAAGCGCTTCCGGGGGGGGGGGGGGGGGGGGGCATTGGCGAGCGATGGATAGGATGTCCTCAATCTCCATTAGACCCCAGACGAGCTCAAAGCCCAGGCTCATAGGATACCATGTTCTAAATGACGCTATACCTCCACCCCACCCCACCCAAAAAAAACAAAAAAACAAAACAGTGCAGGCACTCGGTAAAAGGGAAAAACAGAGCCAAAAACAAAACTCAACTGTGGCTGGCACCTCACTTGGCTGCGATCTACTGTCGTAAACACCCTTTTCAGGGCATTAATGACGCACCAAATGCCGACAGTGAGATTGCTTCTTGTTTTTTTTACAGAAAAACACAAAATAATGAGCCACATGGGGCAAAACACATACACTAAACGTGACACACAAATAAAGAGCACAAACACCTACATAAGAGAGTAAAGAGGGCAAAACCTGACGCTATAGAATAAACACTTACAAATGATAGAAGCGGGGCGAAACCTGATGCTGAAACAAGACTGGAGCCGGATGTAGGGAAACCAGTCTAAGGTAGACGAGATCGCAGCAATGACTACGTCTAGCTGGTGACCTTAAATAGTGGTAAATATCTCTCAGCTCAAAGCTTAGTCATGGAGTTCCACAGGGATCTGTGCTTGGCCCTACTCTTTTTAGTTTATATATGCTTCCGTTAGGCAACATTATTAGAAAGCACTGTATACATTTTCACTGTTATGCAGATGACACACAATTATACCTGTCAATGAAGCCAGATGATACTAATCAATTAGCCAAGTTAGAAGCCTGTCTTAAGGAAATCAAAGTTTGGATGACTTGTAATTTCCTGCTATTAAATTCAGATAAGACTGAAGTCATTCTTGTTGGTCCAAAAAACCTTAGAAATTCCTTTCCAAATCAAACTTTCAGTTTGGATGCAGTTACTCTTTCTCTTAATAGCTCTGTGAGGAACCTTGGAGTTATTTTTGATCAGGATTTGTCCTTCAATTCACATATTAAATTTGTTTCTAAGACTGCCTTCTATCATTTGCGTAATATTGCCAAGATTAGGAGCATCTTGTCTCAGAGTGATGCTGAGAAGCTGATCCACGCTTTTGTTAGCTCGAGATTAGATTATTGTAATTCTTTATTATCAGGTTGTCCTAAAACATCTTTAAAAAGTCTTCAGCTGATCCAAAATGCTGCAGCAAGAGTTTTAACAGGTACTAGAAAGAGAGATCATATCTCTCCGGTTCTGGCCTCCCTTCATTGGCTTCCCATAGAGTTTAGAATTAAGTTTAAAATCCTTCTTCTTACTTACAAAGCTCTAAACAATCAGGCTCCTTTTTATTTAAAAGATCTGATACTACCGTATTATCCTAACAGAGCACTACGCTCCCAAAATGCAGGTTTACTTGTAATACCTAGAATCTCCAAAAGTACAATGGGAGGCAGAGCCTTCAGTTATCAAGCTCCTCTCCTGTGGAATCAGCTGCCAATCTGGATTCGGGAGTCAGACTCGATCTCTGTTTTTAAGAATAGGGCTAAAACCTACCTTTTTGATATAGCCTACAATTAGGGAGGGATCATGTGTTTTCTGAACCCTCCCTTAGTTATGCTGCTAATAGGTTTAGTCAGCCGGGGGACCTCCAGTAATGCACTGGGCCTCACTCCTTTCCTCACTCTCTATGAAATATTTTTTTTTTGCTGGTCTTTAACATTTGTTTGTTCTCTCCCATAGATTGAGTCCCCATCGTGCTGTTTGCTCTCTACATGTCTGTTCTTTTCTTCTTCTCTATCCCCTCACCCCCCAGCCAGTCGCAGCAGATGACTGCCCCTCCCTGAGCCTGGTTCTGCTGGAGGTTTCTTCCTGTTAAAAGGGAGTTTTTCCTCTCCACCGTCGCCAAGTGCTTGCTCACAGGGGATCGCCTGATTGCTGGGGTCTTTCTGCAACTGTGGGGGTCCTCCCTACAGTTGATAGTGCTATGAGATGACTGTTGTTGTGAAATGGCGCTATATAAATAAAGTTGAATTGAATTGAATTGAATTAAATGGCATTTGCTTATATAACGCTTTTATTCTCATCTCTAGATTACCAAAGCACTTTACAGATCCTGCTATCCACCCATTCACACACACATTCACACACTGATGGCAGCATAGCTGCCCAACATGGCGCTGTCCAGACCTACCAGGAGCAATTGGGGGTAAAGTGTCTTGCCCAGGGACACAACGGCAGGATATCTGGGGAGAGCGGGATTCGAACCTCCAACCATCCAGTTATTGGACGACCTGCTCTACTTAAGATTTTCACGTTACTAATGATACATAGAAGGTCTTTATGTAAATAAGCTTTTCATATGTTACTAATGAAAAGCTTATTTACATAAAGACCTTCTATGTATCATTAGTAACGTGAAAATCTTAAGACTTTCTATGTACCTATAACATACGAAAACTTTATTTTATATTAAAACTCCCTATGTATCTTAAAAAGCAGCTCATTAATCTGTCCCTAACATGTGAATGCATGCATGCTTGTGACTCCTGCATGCTTGCTTTTCATATGTTACTAATGGTTCCAAGGTTGTCATAGCCAGGAGTGGCACTGGGGTTAAGCTCCCAGTGCTCATAAAATGCTCCTTATGGCGTGCATCTCGAAAAGCCTCTGACAACTAAGTCCAACTCCTAGCCTGCCCGTGTGGTTTAGTCTCTAAGCCCGGCGGAACTGCTTTTACTAATAGGAGAAGGGGCAAGGGCGGATCTCTGGCGCCTTAAAACCAGATGCTTCGGGTAGATGGTGGCTCGTCAACCTGGGAAGTTAGCCCATCTAGGGGAAGGTAAACCCTGATTTCAAACCTCCGCTGCCTTGCGGCATACCCGGTCATGGGAAAGGCTTCGGGAGTCAACCCTGAGGAAAAATCCAGAGTCGGAGCCCCTAAGGCAGTTCTATGTTGTGCTCAACATCGTTCTGGCAGCTCCTGCGACGGCGCTGGTGCCAAACTGTAGCAGCCTTGCTGTTCCTTTGGATTCATCAGTGACGTGGAGAAGGGGGACATGCTGCATGGGCAACATCTTGTCCTCCATATCTTCCTGCCCAGGCTTGAATCCTACCAACGCCAACACTGGAAGGTAGAACACCGGATCACTGGAGAGAACACTCCAGCTTCGCCTTTGGCGTAGAAAAAACACGGGGAATGACAGTTACCGGTTATAAGCCACCACTCAATTGGCATAGAGCGCGGCGCCAGGGGTTGTTCCCGACGGTGGGAGGGATCATCGGATCTCACTGGACAGCTACCGCCCGCCTCAAGCTGGGCAGCCCCCAGCCAATAAGGTGTTGTCCCGCCACAGCTTGCTTTCCTCATTGGGTGCATGGGGATGAGGAGAAGTCCGAACAGCAGGCTGAGAAACTTCGCACCAGGCAAGACAATAAAACAAAAGAGGCCAACTCTAAAACTGGGAACTTGGAACGTCCGCACTATGATGACAGGACTCGCTGCTAACCTCAAGGACATCAACGACACCAGGAAGACTGCCATCATCAATAATGAGCTGAAGAGACTGGGAGTGGATATCGCCACTCTCCAGGAAACACAGTTGGCTGACGCAGGCACACTAAGAGAGAAGGACTACACGTTCTACTGGCAGGGAAAGGGCAGTGACGAACACAGGGAACACGGAGTGGGCTTCGCAGTGAAGAACACCTTGCTGAAGATGGTGGAACTGGGCAGCACTGGCTCTGCACGACTCCTCACCCTCCGCCTGAACACCATTCAAGGCCCAGTCACCCTCGTCAGTGTGTATGCCCCAACACTGACAGCCACACCAGAGGCAAAAGACGAGTTCTACGAGAATCTCGCAACAACTGTCAGGACCATCCCCAACTCTGAACAACTCATTCTCCTTGGAGACTTCAATGCCAGAGTGGGTGCTGACCACGACTCCTGGCCCTCCTGTCTTGGACCTTTTGGCGTGGGTAGAATGAACGACAATGGACAGCGGCTGCTCGAGTTCTGCACATATCGCGATCTGTGCATCACAAACTCGTTCTTCAAGACCAAGCCCCACACAAGGTTTCCTGGCAGCATCCACGCTCAAAGCACTGGCACCAGCTGGACTTGATCCTGACCAGGCGCACCTCACTGAAGAATGTGCTAATCACCCGTTCGTTCGCAGATTGCGACACAGACCATTCATTGGTGTGTTGCAAGGTCAAGCTGCAGCTGAAGAAATTCCATCATGCTAGACAACCTGGAAAGGCACGGATTGACACCAGCAAGATGGCTCAACCAGAACTTGTTGAGCAGTTTGCCTCCACCTTTGAGAAGGAACTTGGTGTACCACAAGAAGGAGAATCTGCAAAGCAGAAGTGGGAAGAGCTGCGAAACACCATCCACCGCACAGCCTTGGCTACCTTTGGGAGGAAGACCTCGAAGTCACAGGACTGGTTTGATGCCTAGTTGACCGAGATGACCCCCGTCATTGAAGCCAAGCGCTCAGCACTTGCTGAGTACAAGAAGTACCCAAACGAGAAGAATCTCCAGATTCTCAGGGCTGCGAGAAGCAAAGTTCAGCAGACTGCTCGGCGCTGTGCCAACGAGTACTGGACTCAGCTCAGCCAAGACATTCAAACCGCTGCCATAACAGGGAACATCCGTGGTATGTACGATGGCATCAAGAAAGCACTTGGTCCGGCTCAGAGCAAGACGGCCCCCCTCAAATCCTCCACTGGGGTGATGATCACAGAAAAGAACAAGCAGATGGAGAGATGGGTGAAACACTACTCCGACCTCTACTCCAGAGAGAACACCGTGACACCGTCAGCCCTTGATGCCATCGACTGCCTGCCATCCATGGACGAACTTGACGCCGAGCCAACCATCAACGAACTCAGCAAGGCCATTGATAGCTTGGCCGCTGGCAAGGCACCCGGCAACAACGGCATACCCCCTGACCTGATCAAGCACTGCAAGACCGCCCTACTGCTGCCATTGCATGACGTCCTCTGCCAGTGTTGGAAGGAAGGTGCCGTACCACAGGACATGAGGGACGCCAAGATCATCACCCTCTACAAAAACAAAGGGGAGAGAAGCGACTGCAACAACTACAGGGGCATCTCCCTCCTCAGCGTTGTTGGCAAAGTCTACGCACGAGTTGTTCTTGTTCGTCTACAGAAGCTTGCCGAACGTGTCTACCCCGAGTCTCAGTGTGGCTTCCGTGCTGCGCGATCGACGGTAGGCATGATATTCTCCATCCGCCAACTCCAGGAGAAATGCAGAGAACAGAACATGCCCCTGTACGTCGCCTTCATCGACCTCACCAAAGCGTTCGATTTGGTCAGCAGAGAGGGCCTTTTCAAGATCCTGCCAAAGATAGGATGCCCACCAAAGTTGCAAAGCCTCATCGAATCATTTCACACCAACATGCAGGGGATAGTGCAGCACAATGGCAACGTCTCAGAGCCATTCAACATACGCAGCAGAGTGAAACAGGGCTGTGTACTTGCACCAACCCTCTGGGATTTTCTTTGCTATGCTCCTGAGGCATGCCTTCAGCACAGCAACAGAGGGAATCTACCTGCACACAAGATCTGACGGCAGGCTTTTCAACCTCGCCCGCCTGAAAGCCAGAACCAAAGTACGCGAGGCTCTAATCAGAGACATGCTGTTCGCAGACGACGCTGCAGTCGCAACCCACACACAGCAGGAGCTTCAGACCCTGATGGACTGCTTCTCCCAGGCATGCAAGGACTTCGGGCTTACCATCAGCCTGAAGAAGACTAACGTCTTGGCGCAAGGCACGGAAGCACCACCAACCATCACCATCGACGACTACGAGCTGGAGGTCGTGAATCAGTTCATGCACCTGGGGTCCACGATCAGCAACAACCTCTCCCTTGATACAGAGATCAACAAGAGGATTGGAAAATCAGCCTTCACACTCGCTTGCCTCACCACACGAGTGTGGGAGAATCCCAAACTCTCTGTCAAGACGAAGATGACAGTGTACAACGCCTGCGTCATCAGCACACTGCTCTATGGGAGTGAGACGTGGACAACATACGCCCGGCAGGAAAAGAGACTGAACTCCTTCCACTTGCGCTGCATTCGCCACATCCTGGACATATCCTGGCAGGACAAAGTGCCCTACACAGAAGTTCTGTCTCGCGCCGGCCTTCCCTCCATGTTCACTCTACTCAGGCAGCGCAGGCTCCGCTGGCTAGGCCACGTTCACCGTATGGAGGATGGTAGAATCCCCAAAGACGTCCTCTACGGAGAACTGGCAACTGGCAGGAGAGACGTTGGCCGCCCACAGCTGTGCTTTAGAGACGTCTGCAAGAGAGACATGAAGGCCCTGGAGATCAACACAGAGCCCTGGGAGGACCTTGCAATGGACCGCTCCAAATGGAGAGGCACCCTGACCAGACAGCTCAAGGCGGGTGAAGAGAGACTGACTGCTGCAGCAGATGAAAAAAGGACCCGCAGGAAGAACCACCACAGACCCAGCAGCACGGAGACCACCCACAAGTGCAACCTGTGTGACAGGGACTGCCATTCGCGCATCGGCCTGTTCAGCCACAGGCGGTGCTGTTCCAGCAGAGTAGACGTTTAGGATTCTCTTCCATGGTCATCATAGACCGACGGAGGCCGATGACGACATGTTACTAATGATACATGGAAAGTTTTGAGACTTTTATATGTTGCCAAAGATACATAGGAAGGTTTGATGTACACTAAAGGTGTGTTCACACCAAATGCGAATGGGCAAATTTTTTGTACTGCACTATTACATTATAACTCAGCGTAAACACGCGAACAGACATGAATCGTGAGATGCAGACAGGCGAAGTTGTCTTTAAAACTTCTGTAGCTGTGTTCAACCTGCTATGGAAATTCCCAAAATCACGTCATGCTTAGGTTTACATTATCCGACAGGGGGCTCACTTGAAAATTATGTCTCAAGCCTCCAGAAGTTCACAAGATGATCAATATTTACGTTGCTAGCTTGATAGGATGTCCGTGGCCAGAAACCGTGGGTAAATAACTCCAAAAACTGATTCACCTGAAGAGTTCCTGGTCCTCCTGTCTCCCGGTGAGTGAGTTTCATTTTCTAACTAGTTTACTCTGCGATGGTGATAATTTTACTCTGTCCGCTAGCGAGCTAGCAAAGCGGACGCAAAAGCGCGATGATGAAAATTTGCGCGTGCTTCCCATTCACTTTGTATGGATTTGTGCCGCTTGTTCGTGTTTAGTGTTGTTGGATTATGTGTTAACCCTTTGAGTGTGAGAATTTGCGTGCCCCTAGTGGCAGACTGCGGCACTGCGCCTGCCTTCTCACTTTGACTTTGTCAAAAGTAAGTGAGAAATTTCTGTTTTTTTTTAAAAATGTACTGATTTTTTGGACTTCCGGTTATGGCTGCCACGTAGGACGGACGTGTCTCGCTCTGCTCTGCTCCTGGAAAAAAAAAATCGGCAAATAACTCTCTCATTTGGGACAGAACGTATCCCAGCATTTGGGCGAGGATATGTCGGCGAAGCCTAAGGCTGGAAAACCAGGAAAAGGAAAAAGCGAGCCGCCGAAACAGTCCAAATTAACGGACTTTCAGGTCTGTGACGCAGCAAACAAAACTCCATATATGGCGGAGGAGGCTGGCAACGCTGCGATTTCTGCGGGGAATGGCGCAGATGCGCTGATGGCTGCCATGAGTTCAATGAGAGCGGACTTTTCCTCTAGATTTGATGGGATTATGACAGCGTTGGAAGGAATAAGAAAGGAATTGGGTGACTGTGTAGAACGAACGGCGCAGATGGAGCTCCGTCTCGCTAGTGCTGAAGATGACGTCACCCGTCTTCAATTAAAGGTGCGCACTTTGGAAAAAAAAAATAAATCTCTGGAAGATAATATTTTGGATTTGGAATCTCGGTCGAGACAGAATAATTTGAGGCTGGTGGGTCTTCCAGAGGAATCAGAAGGTCGGGACGTATGTTCCTTTCTGGAAAAGTGGATTCCGGAGGTGCTGGGCAGCGAGGAGTTGCAATCAGCAGTGGTTCTGGAAAAAGCACATCGTATTGGCCCACGGAGAGATAAGGGACCGCCGAGGACCTTAATTATGAAGTTTCTTAGCAACAGAGACAGGATGAAGATCTTCAACGCTGCACGTGCTAAAGGAGAGATTAAACACCAGGACCAGCAGGTGCGGTTCTACCCAGATTTGGCCACAGGAATCCAGCAATTGAGGAAGCAGTTTGATCCCGTACGTAAGGAGCTGCGCAACCTTGGGATTCGTCATGGTGTAATCTATCCTGCGAGACTGCTGACCACGTATGAGGGCAGAACCCACATCTTCAAGACCCCAGAGGAGGCGCAGGAGTTCATCAAGAAGATCAAAGAAGAAGAAGAGACTGGTGGGAGCTAAGCATGAACAAAATATAAGGTAGAATAATTAAGCATTTGCACAGGCATCTGACTGACTTGAAGTAAATAGTAAGTTTACAAAATATAGATTGCATTATATATTAAAAAAACAAAACAAAAACAAAACAAACAAAAAAAAAACAAACTATGATGTACAAAGTTGTTAAAAATTTTGGAGTTAAGTTGGAAAACTACAGAGGAGAGTTAATGTTACGTCATTAAAAGCAGTAGAGTTAGGGTGATTGGGAGGATGAAGAAGGAGTGGCTTAGGCTGTTCCCCGTGGGTGTGGAACGGTCGATGGCTATATCGGGAGACAGAATTTTTCTTTTGATTTTGGGGGGTTTGCCACAAGTGTGGGAAGGGGAAATTTGTTTGTGTGTAGTTTGTAGGATGAATGTTCAACCACTCATGTTTTTGCTTCTCTGTATGAGCATGTTTACACTGCAAGGTAATCCCAAACTCTCTATTGATCATGGACCAAAGTGTTAATCTTAATTTAACTTCATGGAATTGCAGAGGTCTACAAAATTTAAAAAAACTTAAACAAGTTATGAATAAAATAAAGGACATGGGTTCAAGAATTGTGTTTTTACAAGAAACTCATCTGATAGAGGAGGATGTTAAAAGAATTAGAAAAAGTTAGTGGAATTTATATGGAACAACAGGAGGGCTAGATTACGTTTGTCTTTATTATATTTACCATTTGATCGTGGAGGTCTGAAATGTCCAAATTTTATGTTGTATTATTGGTCGGCACAACTGAGGTCTATGACATATTATTTTTCATCAAATGATCTCCCTCACTAGACAAATGGAATCATACAATTTACCTTTACCTCTTCCCATATTCATATACTCAGATTCGGCAAAAAAATTACAAAAACAAGTTAAAAATCCATTTGTAAAGCATATGATCAAAATATGGTGTGAAGCTAAAAACTATTTAAAAGAACCACAGTTATTGTCACAATTTAGTCCAATATGGGGTAATCAATATTTTAAACCAGGGAGAGCGGACGCTGTATTTAAAGTATGGAATTTAAAAGGGATACAAAAGATTCAGGATTTATATTTGCCATGTGCAGACAACATAATGTCTTTTGAAGAGCTGAGGATCAAATTTAATCTCAATAGAACACATTTTTTTAAATATCTTCAACTTAGAAACTTTATTCGATCAAATCAAAATAAAGCTCTCACTCGACCTATTTATTCATCCTTGGAAAAAATGATGATGAAAGATAGTAAAAGAAAGGGTATTATTTCAGAGTTTTATAACTCATTGACACTATCTTCAAGTGAAAATTCACTGAAAAGATTAAACTACTGGAAAGAAGATCTGCAAATTGAAATTTCAGAGGAACAATGGGAATTGGCTTGTACAGAAGCTCAAACCAAATCAATAAATGCATGCCTTAAATTGATACATTTCAAATGGTTAATGCGGATGTATGTTACACCGGAGGAGTTAAATAGATATAACAAAAATATACCAGATACATGCACAAAATGCATGGAAAGTAAAGGAACCCTATTTCATTGTTTATGGGAATGTAGATTAATAAGAATGTTTTGGGAAGAGGTGAGGGTAACAATTGAAAAAATAATCTCAAAACAAATCATATTGAATCCTAAACTGTTTTTGTTGGGTCTGTACCCAGAAAAGCATAATTTTAATAAAAGTGAAAGAACATTCATAGACCTCAGTTTGCTTAATGCCAAAAAATGTATTGCACTATTATGGAAAAAGACTCATAGACCAGATGTGACTCAGTGGTTAAGACAGATGTTAACAAACCTTCCATTAGAAAGAATAACATATATACTAAAATCAAAGGAAATTGTGTTTGAGAATATATGGAGACCTTTTATTGATTATGTAAAAAATTTAAACATAACTCTTGAAGAAGAAGGTGAATGATGTGTGTGGACCTTGTAAATTCCAAACTGGTGAACATAATATGTATACTTATGTATTGGATTGTCTAGACTAAACAGAGGAGCATTGTTGAAGATTTGATTTTGTTGGTGGTTGTTGGTGTTTTTAGTGCATTTTTTTTTTTTGTAGTACTTTAGTGTTAGTGTTTGATTGTTTGTATCATGTTTGTTAAAAAAAAAAAAAAAAGGTTCAATAAAGATATTGTGGAGAAAAAAAAAATGTACTGATTTTTTGTTCATATACTTTGAAAATAAGATGATGAGGTACCTCTGTACAAAAAAACGGTGTCAAAAGACTGAACCATTTTTTGTGTAAATGCGTCCAAAGTCCAGTTTTGACTGAGTTATGGAATTTAAAGAGGTGCCGCAACATTATGCAAATTAGATGCATAAATTTATTCCTATCTGAAACTTTGGATCATATTTTACATCTTTCTAATTGACAGTAAGTCATTATCTCTTACCACTTTCAAGGCATAGCCTTGGAAATCTGAACTATTTTATTGACAAAAAATATTTACCACTCTTGACCACTAGGGAGTATGTTGCAGTTCTGCACCATACACACTCAAAGGGTTAAATGGAGAGTATGCTCTTGTGCTGATGTTACTGTTTGTATGTGATGACATGCATGGAGCGCACCTTGCATTCTGGGAGAGAGAAGGAAAAATAAAAATGAGCGAGAGTGTTCAAGAGAGTTCTGGCTGCTGTGCATTTTTCCTCCATTAGTTAACGACACTCTACGGTTATCCAACCCTTTATAATGTCGACCTCAACGTGTTATGGGCCCACGAAGGATACGGGAAGCCGGTGGAGCAGGTTAAATTTCGATGGAGATGAGAAAAATTACAAGCTGTGGGAAAGCAGATTTCTAGGCCACCTGTGAACGTTAGGCCTGAAGGATACAGTGGTGAATGAACCAAGAGCACCAGAGAGAGAAAATGCAGCAGCCAGCATGGAAGCCGACAATGCGAAAAATGAAGATGCCTACACTGAGCTTATTCAGTTTTTGGATGATAAAAGCCTCTCCCTTGTCATAAGAGATGCTGCGGACAACGGTAGGAAAGCATTAAAAATATTAAGAAACATTACGCGGGAAAAGGAAAGACGCAAATAATTAGTCTTTACACAGAACTGACTTCACTGCAGAAAAAGGCAGAAGAAACTATGACAGACTATGTTATCAGAGCAGAGACTGCTATCACTGCATTGAGAAGTGCAGGAGAGACATTAAGTGATGGGCTGACTATCGCCATGGTTCTAAAGGGTTTGCCAGAATCATTCAAGCCATTCACCATATTCATAACACACAATGATAACAGAATGACTTTCAGTGTCTTTAAAACGAAGCTCAGAGATTATGAGAGCACTGAAAAGTTTAATGCCACTTCGGGAGATGACAGTGTGATGAAAATGAGGAGCCAAACAACCAAGGCGAGGCATGGAGAAAAAGAAGCAATAACTTGCTATAACTGTCACCAAAAGGGCCACAAAGCATGGGCATGCTCCAGTGGACGCAAGGCGCAGAAACAGTGGTACAGTTACTGCAAGAGCCCCACACACCGGGATGAAAACTGCAGGTGAAAGACAAAGGACGGAATGAAGCAAGCGACGGACAACGAGAATGAAACATTCGCATTTAAGCGAAAGCAGCATCAGCGGATTGAAAGAAAGTGGTTTGATGGTGGACATGAGAGCTATGTACCACATAATCAGAGATCTTGACAAGTTCAAAAAATTTGACGAGTCATTCCAACCGAATAAACACATCATGGAGTTGGCTGATGGCACACGGACCAGCAGTGCAGCTTTAAAGAGGGGAGATGCTGAGATCTACCTGCGTGACAGTGAAGGACACAAAGTGAAGGCAACACTGAAGGGGGTGCTATACATCCCATCTTTCCCACAAGACATATTCTCAGTCAAGTCTGCCACGGCCAATGGAGCAAGAGTGAACTTTCAACAGGGGCAAGACCAACTCATCCACAAAGACGGTACCAGATTTAATATAAAAGTGTATGACAGATTGTATTATCTAGACACTGTTGATGGATATGTGTAATGGATGCAATGAAATACAAACTTGGCATGAGATATTAGGACAGTGTAATCAAAATGACATACTTAAGTTAGAGGAAGTTGTTGAAGGAATGAAGATAAAGGATAAATACAGTAAACATACCCCGAGCTGTGAGGTTTGCAAACAGGGAAAGTTTATCCAGAGCAGAAATTGAAAACCAGACGTACGGGCAAAGGCCACGTTGGAGTTAATACACGCTGATCTAGCTGGCCCAATAGAGCCTGAAACAAAAGAGGGATATAAATATGCCCTGGCATTCACGGATGACTACTCGGATGCTATGTTTGTATATTTCCTAAAAACGAAGAGTGGCACTACAAAAGCTACAGAAAAATTCATTGCAGATACAACCCCCTATGGGAAGATCAAATGCATTAGATCGGATAATGGCACTGAATTTACAGCAGAAAGCTTTGAGTCACTACTTAGCAAAAACGCTATAAAGCATGAAAAATTCAGCACCATATTCACCACATCAAAACGGAACAACTGAGGGGAGCTGGAGGACATTGTTTGAGATGGCTAGGTGCATGCTCATTGAAAGCAGACTACCAAAGGAGTTATGGGCCTATGTTGTACTGACTGCTGCAATGATCCACAATAGGTGTTACAGCAAACGCACAGGTCAGACACCTTATTTTATGTTAACAGGAAGAAAACCAAACCTTGCGAGAATGAGAGTATTGGTTCTGTATGTTACACATACTGTGACGTATGCGAGGTTCACACAAGAAGAGGAGCAGATGGCTGCGACAAAACAGGCTTTATTGAAGACACAACAACACTGAACACAGACAGGAGAGGAGGTCATTCTCCCAAACCTCCGTTTCAATAAGGGTTACACAGACACATAATCATTCCTGTTCTAATTCTACCTATAACACTGCTGGGTCATTATAACGCAGTTATAATGACACAGCAGTATAATAACACAGTAATAACATTTAAACACACATGACAATAACGTCCTCTGCTGGTAAAGCATGCTGGGAAAATCCCTGCCCCCCTTAACACAGCCCCAATGTTACAATACAAACAGGACAAGAAAAAAGGTTGACTCAAAATGTGATAAAGGAGTATTTGTAGGTTATGACCGAGATAGCCCTGCATACCTAATAGATTACCCCGAAACAGAAAAAGTCCTGAAACACAGGTTGGTGAAGTTCATCACTAAAAATACAGTCGAAAGTCAGACACAAACTGAACCAGGTGTGGCTGATGAAAGCTTAGATGAACAGAGGTTCAAGCCCTTTATGCCAGAGAGCAGAGGTATAATGGAAGTTCAAATAATGCAGAAAAAAAACAACCAGATTGTTCATTCTCCTAACAAAGAAGAAGATCAAGGTGCAGCGCCTAAACACTATGAGGGAGCTCAAGTGACGCAAAAAGAGGACAGTCAGGCTATTCGGACATCAGATAGGGAGAGAAAAACCCCACAATATGTGACAAGATTATGAATGCAAAGTTGAATGTGAAGACGATTCATCATTTGACATTGACTACTGTTACAGGGCAACTTGTGGCATCCCACAAACTTTTAGAGAAGCTGTGAAATCAACAGAGTCAGAAAAATGGATGGAGGCTATGAAAGAGGAGTTTAACTCTCTCAAGGAAAATGACACCTTCACCTTATGCCCACTTCCAGAAAATAAACATACAGTGGGGGGTAGGTGGGTATATGCATGAAAAGAAAATGCACATGGATCAGAGATACTGTACATAAAGCCAGATATGTAGCAAAACGCTACAGCCAGGTTGAAGGGATAGATTACAAAGAGACCTTTTCTCCAACAGCAGACATGACGTTGGTGCGCAGCTTAATGCAGATGGCGGCACAATATGACTTGGAGCTACATCAAATGGATGTTAAAACGGCATACTTACATGCTCCCATTGACTGTGAGATATATATCGAGCAACCAGAAGGTTTTCAGATAAAGCCAAAAACAGGTGAAAAGTTGGTAAGCAAATTAAACAAGTCCCTATATGGCCTAAAACAAGTAGGCAGAGACTGGAATAAACTCCTACACGATCATCTCACTGAAAATGGATTTAAACAGAATCCTGCAGACCATTGTGTACACAGTAGGCAAACTGAAAAAGAAAAAGTAATACTAGTGATATGGGTTGATGATCTTATAATAGCAGCTGATAACTAAGACTCACTGAACAATGTGAAAGAAATGTTAAAGATAAGGTTCAACATGAAAGATATGGGAAGACTCAGATATTTTTAGGCATTGACTTCACACAAGAGAAAGGGCAGGTCAGGATGGATCAAAAGAAATACATTGATAAGATACTTGTGAAAGGGTTAATGGAAAGTTAGAATGCCTAAATAATAATTCTGTAGGTAATCTCCCATTATGCTCTACACATATTCCATACATATTCTGGTTGCATTCTTATGGACAAATATGTTGTGTTATACTCTGATATACAGGAATTAGGCAGAGCTATAGAGCATTCTCATTCTCATTCTGCTCTCCCTCTCCTTTCCTTTAGTCAGGTCTAATACATTAGGTACACACCGGGAAACAACACCCACGCACACTGTTGATCGCACATTCTAGAAACAGTGGCGTGATCAGCGGATTGCCTGTTCACGTCAGAGTTAAGTTGGCCAGTCAGACAGTCACGTACAAGCCCATCCTATTGTATGGGGTTGGCCCAACCAGCCCGAGAAGACGAATGTAAGTTGCACCCGGAAGTCGTGGTCAGTGTGGTGATGCTCCAGAGGGAGCTGCGTCACGCTGCACCCAGCGCTGCTTGCTTTACATGTGACCTCTAAATAAATGTTACATCTTTAAATTGAAGAAATCTCCGGCTTGTTCTTGGATCTTTCAATCAAAGAATCGGGTATTTTTCTAACAATCTGGTGCCGTGACCCAGAGTTAAATTGGCCTAAGGTACTTTGATTAAATTTGTATGGTGCAGATGCATGTAAAGCAGGAACTCCGGGTTAATGACATACAGGACTTCTCAAGGTCAGAAAACATAGCAATCAAATTCTGCAAATGGCAAGCTACCAGTATAACACCTATCTATAGGCAATTGAATGGCTCTGATCCAAATCATGAACAACCATTATTTGCAAATCTATCCTCCAGATTGGTCATAACATTTGGACTGGTAAACAAGGAAATGTGTGGGAGCATCCATTGTCCTAACTGAAGAGGATAAGAGACATTTCAACCTATGTGGGGTTCCACACATCCCACTGGTTAGACCCAAACACATGAATTGGAAAATGTTGGACATTTTGTCACCTCTACTGCGGAATATAGCCATCCATGGGAAACCAATACCTGACCTTAACATAGAATATTCTCCTAAATTAAAAACATACACTTTGTCTCTTATCTGGGTGACCACAGCACAGAGGGCTGTACACATTGACACCCAGAAATCTCCTACATGACCAATCTTAACATTAGCAAATGAGGGGATGAGGAAAATTTGAAGCAAATTCCAAACTGGTTATGGAAGAAAGGTGTTAAGAAATGCAATTTTCCCACAGTGGTAGTCATCAGCAAATCTTGCACATCGCATACCTCCTCATAGAAACCAATTGCTGGGTCGAGAGGAAGAGCTGAGGACCCCAAGACGGAGGATGATGACGAGGAGGACCATTCTGCCATCACGGATTATTTGTGAACACAATGTGCTACCGTTAATACATAAATCATACATAGCTCACCACACATACGTAGGGGTGTGAGACTTATAGTATTCTTGCGTATTTATTTCCATCATGCTAATTACGGTTAGGTAGCCTGGATAATTGTGAAGGTTAGAAGCTCTGAAAGCCTGAATACAACAAGCATGGATAAGGATGTCTCCTAACGTTGAATGATGTTGTCTACTACCTACCCACTGCTGAACATATTACACACGTGGACAAAATTGTTGGTACCCCTCTGTTAATGAAAGAAAAACCTACAGTGGTCACAGAAATAACTTGAATCTCACAAAAGTGGTAATAAATAAAAAGTCTGTGAAAATTAACCAATGAAAATCAGACACTGCTTTTGAATTGTGGTTCAACAGAATTATTTAAAAAAAAAAAAACAAACTCATGAAACAGACCTGGACAAAAATGATGGTACCCTTAGCTTAATATTGTGTTGCACAACCTTTTGAGGCAATCACTGCAATCAAACCATTTCTGTAACTGTCAATGAGACTTTTGCACCTCTCAGCAGGTATTTTGGCCCACTCCTCATGAGCAAAGTGCTCCAGTTGTCTCAGGTTTGAAGGGTGCCTTCTCCAGACGGCATGTTTCAGCTCCTTCCACAGATGTTCAATAGGATTTAGATCAGGGCTCATAGAAGGCCACTTTAGAATAGTCCAATGTTTCGCTCTTAGCCATTCTTGGGTGTTTTTAGCTGTGTGTTTTGGGTCATTATCCTGTTGCAAGACCCATGACTTGCGACTGAGACCAAGCTGTCTGACACTGGGCAGCACATTTCTCTCTAGAATACCTTGATAGTCTTGAGATTTCATTGTACCCTGTGTAGAGAATGTGGAAGGACGAGGCTGAGTTTATTTCACAAGTCAGGTTTATTCACATTCTCCAACATCATCCAAAAACAGAAAAAGAAAGAATCCCCCAACATCTGTCCCTTTTATACCAGGACATCAAAACACACAGTCACATGGCACTTAATTCCCAGTAACAATGTAACTTCCTCCCGATCTTAACACCCCCCACCTTCAGTCTCTGGCCGCTGAGCGAAATCCCCCAAGGCTGTCTCCTCGCATGTCAAAGACCAAACTTTCACATCCTCGTGTAATCTCCAAAGCGGCTCAGTCCTTTGTTCTGTCTCAAATGTGAAGCCTAAGGTGGTATACGTACACTACCGTTCAAAAGTTTGGGGTCACTTAGAAATTTCCTTATTTTTGAAAGAAAGGCACTTTTTTTCAATGAAGATAACTTTAAACTAATCAGAAATACACTCTATACATTGCTAATGTGGTAAATGACTATTCTAGCTGCAAATGTCTGGTTTTTGGTGCAATATCTAGATAGGTGTATAGAGGCCCATTTCCAGCAACTATCACTCCAGTGTTCTAATGGTACAATGTGTTTGCTCATTGCGTCAGAAGGCTAATGGATGATTAGAAAACCCTTGTGCAATCATGTTAGGTCTGCAATGCTGTAATTGCTGCAAATGGAGGATTCTTTGACGAAAGCAAAGTTTGAAGGAAAAAATTATTATTTCAAATACAAATCATTATTTCTAACCTTGTCAATGTCTTGACTATATTTTCTATTCATTTTACAACTCATGGCGGTAAATAAGTGTGACTTTTCATGGAAAACACAAAATAATTGTCTGGGTGACCCCAAACTTTTGAACGGTAGTGTATGAATCATACAGTGATATACATATGTGCATATACTGTATGTGTCCCACATGACCCCCCCCCCAAATGTCTAAGATGGAACAACGTAATCACAGTCTGCAAGTCATGGTAAAATTATTACACATCAGTCCACGTGTCGCTTGGGCCTCAGTCTCCTCCCATACCTGCTGTAAGCGGGCTTTACCACTTTCGCGGCGCCCTCCTGCTGGGGAGCTGCTGTCTGAGGATGAGAACTGTTAGTCAATCCCTGTGGGTGTTCTGGTGAATGCTTCTTAGGGGGTCTGCCATGCCGAGGAGCCGTAGCCAACAGCATATCCTCGTCGGCCAACACAAAGGCGGGTTTGAGTCTGTTTATGCCAATCTTTTCTTTCCTGCCCCCCAAATCTAGCACAAATGCTTATCCCCTGTTTCCAGCACTCTAAATGGTCCATCATAAGGCGGTCGCAACGGCGGGCGATGCGCATTGTGTCTGACAAAAACAAACTCCGCATTTTTTAGAGCCTTAGGCACAAAAATGTGCGGAAAACTGTGATGAACGGGGTCTGGCAGGATGCCCGCTTCCGTGCCACCCTGCAACCGCTGAGCCGGGAAACATTCTGGCACAGGATTATCTGGGAGAAATTCCCCGGGTAGCCGGAGTGGCTGCGCAAAAACTAACTCAGCTGGGGAGGCTTCTAAGTCCTCTTTAGGTGCAGAACGCAACCCCAATAAAACCCATGGTAGCCTGTCCACCCAATTTGCATCTGTAAGCGACGCTCTGAGGGCCGCCTTCAATGACCTATGGAAACGTTCGCATAACCCATTAGCCTGCGGGTTGTACGCGGTGGTGCGGTGGATCGTTACCCCCAGGCTGCGGGCCATCGCTGACCAAAGCTCGGAAACAAATTGAGGCCCTCTGTCGGACGTAATGTCCGACGGAACTCCAAAGCGCGCTACCCATGCCGTTAAAAACGCGCGCGCCACCTCCTCGGCTGTGGTTGACAACAGTGGGACCACTTCAGGCCAGCTCGTGGTGCGGTCTACCATTGTCAGAAGGTGTGTGCACCCCTGCGACGGTGGGAGGGGGCCTACGAGGTCCACGTGAACGTGGTCGAACCTCTTAGCCGGGATATGAAACGGCTCCAAGGGAGCTCTCGTGTGTTTGTGTACCTTGGCTCATTGACAAGCCATGCAGGCTGCTGCCCACTCTCTAACTTGCTTGCGCAGGCTCGGCCATATAAATTTCTCTCCTACCATTTTGACCGATGCGCGCACCCCCGGGTGCGCCAGAGAATGAATCAAGTCAAAAACGCGGCGGCGCCACGCGGTCGGCACCACCGGGCACGGTTGTCCCGTGGAGACATCGCAGATTAGGGGGGGGCACACCATCTTGCAGCACCCTGTTCTCCAGCCTTAACCCTGTTGGTCCAGACTGGAGCACGCGCACGTCCGCGTCGCTAATCTGATCCGCGGCCATGGCTGCATAATCTATCCCTACGCGGACTGGGGCCGCGCGCACTTCCACGTCGCTAGCCTGCTCCGTGGCCATGGTTGCATAATCTATCCCTACGCGGACTGGAGCCGCTACGGCGCGTGAGAGACAGTCTGCCACTACATTCAGTTTACCCGCTACGTGCTGAATATCGGTACTAAACTCTGAGATTGCAGCCAGCTGTCTCTGCTGCCGGCCTGACCACGGTTCTGAAACCTTGGCCATCGCGAAAGTCAGCGGCTTGTGGTCGACGAACGCGGTGAAACGGCTTCCCTCCAGCCAGAACTGGAAGTGGCGAATGGCCAAGTGGAGAGCTAACAACTCCCTATCGAATGCGCTGTATTTTCGCTCACTATCGCGCAAAGTCCTGCTGAAAAAAGCGAGCGGCTGCCAAGCTCCGGCTACATGCTGCTCCACGACCGCCCCTATGGCCACATCTGACGCGTCAGTAGTGATCACTATGCGGGCTGTTGGGTCTGGATGTGCTAACAACGCAGCATTTGCCAGGGCTGTTTTGACCTCAGAGAATGCGTGCTCTCGCTCCAGAGACCATTCGATTTTATTTGTGGGTTTTTGTTTTTTTAGCGCAGCATACAATGGTTGCATGAGCTGCGCTGCGCGGGGGAGGAAACGGTTATAAAAATTCACCATTCCCAAAAACTCCTGTAACGCTTTGACCGTTTGTGGCTGGGGAAAATTTGTTACTGCGCGCATTTTGTCAAGCAGAGGAACTGCTCCTTCTGGAGAGATGCGATGCCCCAAAAAATCAATCTGCGTCACCCCGAACTGACACTTTGCTGGGTTGATTATTAACCCATGCTCTCCCAACCTCCGGAAAACTGCCGTGAGGTGACTTTCTTGTTCGTCTTCGGACGCGCTGGCTACCAAGATGTCGTCCAGGTAGACGAACACGAAGGGGAGATCGCGCAACACCGCGTCCATCATGCGTTGGAACGTCTGCGCAGCGCCTTTAAGCCCAAACGGCATGCGCAAAAACTCGAATAGGCCAAACGGAGTTATTACCGCTGTTTTGGGTATGTCCTCAGCGGGTACTGGGACTTGGTGGTACCCGCGGACCAAGTCTATCTTAGAAAAAAACGCGCGCCCCCACCAAATGAACGGAAAAATCTTGGATATGCGGGATTGGGTAGCGGTCGTGCGCTGTAGCGTTGTTCAACCTGCGGAAATCTCCGCAAGGTTGCCACGAGCCGTCAGCTTTAGGGACCATGTGAACCGGGGAAGCCCATGGGCTTTTTGAATGCCTGATGATGCCCAACTTTTCCAGGTTGGCGAACTCCTCGCGCGCTATGGTCAGTTTAGCTGCATCCAAGCACCGAGCTTTTGCAAAAACGGGCGGTCCGGTAGTAGTAATAAAATGTTCCACCCCGTGTTTAGCGACTGCTGCTGAAAATGTGGGAACCGTGAGTGCTGGGAATTGAGTGAGTAGTGTGTGGAACTTACCGCTTGCCGTTGCGACGTTGGCTTGTGCTGTGGGCGGGGTCACTCGGGCTGCACAGGGAATAGAATAAAAAGAGAGTGCATTAACCAGGCGCCCATTAGCAAGATCAATCAACAAACCATGTGAGCACAGAAAATCAGCCCCTAACATATTGAAGCTCACTGCAGCTATAACAAAAGTCCACTCAAATGTACGGCCGTGTAGGGACAGAAGCAGAGTCTTCTCACCGAAGGTCTTAATCCTCGAGCCGTTCGCTGCTGATGCTCCGTGACTTCCGGGGCACGCCAGCCGGTCAGCATAGGTAGGCATGATGAAACTCACTTGGGAGCCTGTGTCCATGAGGAATTGCTTCCCCGAACGTGCATCCGTCAAGTAGAGCAGCTTGTTCTCTTCCCCGAGGGCCGCAGCTGCTACTGACCCCCGGCTTTGGCGTTTCCCGAGCTCTTGAACTGGCACGGTGCTATACACTTGCGCGCCCTCTCTGCGAAGCGGCGATGGTAGAAACAGAGGTCGTCTCCTCCGCGATCCCTGGCCCTCGCCGCCGCCGTTGTCGGTGGGTCTGCTACCGCCGCCCCTGGCCCCCTGCCATCTCCAGCCGCCGCGCCGAGTTCCGTCGCTGCTGCGGTGGCCGCGCGCTGTCTGCTGGCGTTGAGAATCCGCTGTGCCTCCTGGGCCAGCGCGTGGAAGTCCTGCTGGGCCACCAACGGTGAACCGGCCAGGGTCACTCTCATGGCCGACTGTAGGGTTCTCAGGAAAATGTGGGTGAAAAGGAAGACGTCGTCGTCTGAGCCCCTCAGCCTCAGCATGTCCTCCATCAGGTCGACGGGCGTGCTATCTCCCAAGTTGTTCAGAGCCAGGAGCCTCTCCGCACTCTCCTGGACTGAGGGAGTGAAACGCTGGATGAGCGCAGCCTTCAACCCGCCGTATTTGTCGTCGGCCGGTGGGCACTCCAACAGGCTCTGCACATGTCGAGCCGTGCGGTTGTCGAGCTTGGCAATGACGTGGTAGAATTTCGTGTCATCTGCCGTTATCTCCCGGAGGGCAAACTGTGCTTCGACCAAGTGGAACCAGGAGCACGGTTTGTCTTGCCAGAAGTCTGGTAGCTTGACTGTGGCTGCGTTCGCCTGGCTGGCTCCTGACGAGTTCGGCTCGGGGGAATTTCTTCCGCTCATGATACGTCTTAGGGTCACCAGTGTAGAGAATGTGGAAGGACGAGGCTGAGTTTATTTCACAAGTCAGGTTTATTCACATTCTCCAACATCATCCAAAAACAGAAAAAGAAAGAATCCCCCAACATCTGTCCCTTTTATACCAGGACATCAAAACACACAGTCACATGGCACTTAATCCCCAGTAACAATGTAACTTCCTCCCGATCTTAACACCCCCCACCTTCAGTCTCTGGCCGCTGGGCGAAATCCCCCAAGGCTGTCTCCTCGCATGCCAAAGACTAAACTTTCACATCCTCATGTTATCTCCAAAGCGGCTCAGTCCTTTGTTCCGTCTCAGATGTGAAGCCTAAGGTGGTATACGTATGAATCATACAGTGATATATATATGTGCATATATGTGTCCCACACCTGCATAGATTCAAGACACCCTGTGCCAGATGCAGCAAAGCAGCCCCAGAACATAACAGAACCTCCTCCATGTTTCACAGTAGGGACAGTGTTCTTTTCTTGGTATGCTTCATTTTTGTGTCTGTGAACATAGAGCTGATGTGCCTTGCCAAAAAGTTGCAGTTTTGTCTCGTCTGTCCATAGGACATTCTCCCAGAAGCTTTGTGGCTTGTCAACATGCAGTTTGGCAAATTCCAGTCTGGCTTTTTTATGATTTGTTTTCAACAGTGGTGTCCTCCTCTGTCGTCTCCCATGAAGTCCACGTTGGCTCAAACAACAACGGATGGTGCGATCTGACACTGATGTACCTTGACCTTGGAGTTCACCTTGAATGTGTTTAGAGGTTGTTCTGGGCTCTTTTGTTACCATTCGTATTATCTGTCTCTTCCATTTTTCATCAAGTTTCCTCCTGCAGCCACATCTAGGGAGGTTGGCTACAGTCCTGTGGATCTTAAATTTCTGAATGATATGTGCAACTGTAGTCACAGGAACATCAAGCTGCTTGGAGATGGTCTTATAGCCTTTACCTTTAACATGCTTATCTATAATTTTCTTTCTAATCTCCTGAGACAACTCTCTCCTTTGCTTCCTCTGGTCCATGTATAGTGTGGTACACACCATGTCAACAAACAGCACAGTGACTACTTGTCACCCTTTAAATAGGCCGACTGACTGATTACAAGTTTGTAGACACCTGTGATGTTAATTAGAGGACACATCTTGGTTGAACATGTCCCTATGGTCACATTATTTTCAATCTTTTCTAGGGGTACCATCATTTTTGTCCAGGCCTGTTTCATGAGTTTGTTTTTTAAAGTAATTCTGTTGAACCACAATTCAAAAGCATTGTCTGATTTTCAATGGTTAATTTTCATAGACATTTTATTTATTACCACTTTTGTCAGATTCAAGTAATTTCTGTGACCATTGTGGGTTTTTCTTTCATTAACAGAGGGGTACCAACAATTTTGTCCACGTGTGTAGGTCCCATTACCCAACACACTCATCATGACACAACCTGCTTGCAGATTTCATATGGTAGACAATCACACACTCAAGGCTAATGGGAGATAACTTACAACCGCACATGATCAACCACAGATGTAGTGAATAAGGATAAAATGGTACAGGCCCCAGCCATTGTGGTGACAACCCCTCAGGCCATTATTGGTCTTGCCCCAGCCGAGCCCTTTGTATCGGCACTCGATTAAAGGTGTAGGGTGCAGGGAAGGTGCATCATCCACCGCACCTCCAGCATCCGGGGTGGAGCCAGATCAGCCACATGGAGGAGACGGCAGTTTCCAACACCACCCCTCACAGTGGAAGTTACTGTGAGCACAGGGGCTCGAGCTTCATCAACATCAGCATCTCTACCTCTGTCCAGCGACAGGAAGGTGGCAACCCTGGGACAGCATCATTGAACTGTTCACTGGCTGGACTGGATGTCATCTACCCTCTGCTGCACTCACCAGACTGTCCTATAGACCTCATGAGACGAGATGTGCCTCAGAGCGTGGGCACACAGTTGTTTCGCTTCTAATGGTACCGGTGTATGTCAACGAGATGGGACTGTGCTCCACAGCTGCGGATACAGGAAGCAGACACAGAGGAAGGTCAAACCTCTGTCACAACTGTGTGATGACTGCAGCCAAATGCGAGCCCTGGCAAGGGTCAACCGGTGGACAAAAGTTTCGTGGGCTTTGTGGATTGACCCTGTTTGACCTTATGACCCCCACATGGTCCACTCCACTGGACAAAGAAATGATCAGGAGGAGACCTCGGTGGGGGTGCAGGACTTGGCATCTGTACAAGGCCCCCTTAGAGATCGCTACACCGCGCTTGGGTGTCCACAAGGGGGGAGGCAAGGGTAGCAGAACCAATAGTTGACTGACTGGGTTGACGCACAATGCAGGGATCTGCCTTATTCACCATCCGTTAATCGCTAGCGTCTCTCACACCATGCATGGTTGACATGATAAAATCATGTCAAAGCGGGGAGTGAAAGGGTTAATTGAAAGTTAGAGTGCCTATGGAGTTGGCTATGGTCCCAAGGTTGTCATAGCCAGGGGTGGAAGTGGGGATAAGCTCCCACTATCTATAAAGTGCTCCCATATGGCGTACGTCTCCTACAGCCTCTGACAACTAAGTCCAGCTCCTGGTGTGCTTGTCGTGGGAGAAGGGGTGAAGGCGGGTTTCTGGCGCCTTAAAACCAGATTGCTTCGGGTAGGTGGGGCTCGACAGCCGGGAAGGCAGCTCACCTAGGGGAAGGAAGACCCTGATTTCAACCCTCCGCTGCCTTGCAGTATACCTGCTCGCAGGAAAGGCTTCTGGAGTCAACCCTGAGGAAAAATCCGGAGCCGGAGCCCCTAAGGCAGTTTGTCGTTGTTTACAATGTCACTCTGGCAGCTCCTGCAACAGTGCTGGAACCAAGTGTACTGGCTTTTGCCTTTCCATTGGATCATTTCAGCGATGTGGAGAGGGGGGACCTGCTGCATGGGTAACAGCTTCTCCTCCATATCAACTTACCCAGGCTTTGCGCAATGGAGAGGACACTCCAGCTTCGCTACGTAGCGTCGATACAACACGGGAAGCAGCAGTCTACCGGTTATAAGTCTCCGCTCGATTGGCGTAGAGCTTGACACCAGGGGCTGCTTCCGATGGTGGGAGGGGCCATCGTGCTCCACTGGGCAGCTACGGCCCGCTTTAAGCTGGGCAGCCCCCAGCCAATAAGGTGCTGCCTCGCCACGGACCGTTAACCTCACTGGGTGTGTGGGGTCTAGGGTGAAAACCGACAAGCGGTTCGATAACCTCGCACCAAGCAACAAGAACAGAAAGAAGAAAACACCCACCCTAAAGATGGGTACATGGAACATCAGAACAATGACACCAGGTTTCTCTGATGATCTTCAGGAAATCAGCGATGCTCGCAAGACAGCAGTCATCGACATGGAACTGAGCAGACTGCAGATGGACATCATCGCTCTCCAAGAGACCAGGCTCACAGGGTCAGGATCTGTGAGAGAGAGGGACTTCTCCTTTTTCTGGCAGGGGAAACCACCTGATGAGACCAGGGAACATGGAGTTGGTGGTTTGTGGTTAGGAACACCCTCCTGGGATCTATTATTCCACCCACGGAGGGAAGTGAATGCATTCTGTCCCTTCAGCTCCACTCCTCAGAGGGGACAGTCAGTTTAATCAGTGCCTATGCACCAACACTGACATCTATGGCGGAAGCTAAAGACAAATTCTATGACGTCCTCAGCACCGCCATAGAGAAAATCCCAAAACAGGAGCCATTGTTCATCCTCGGCAACTTTAACGCTAGAGTTGGTGCCGATTACAACTCTTGGCCTACCTGTTTGGGCCAGTTCGGCATAGGAAGGATGAACGAAAATGGACAACGCCTACTGGAACTCTGTTGCCATCACTGTTTCTGCATCACAAATACATTCTTTAACACAAAGCCCCAACACAGAGTCTCCTGGAGACATCCAAGATCCAAGCACTGGCACCAGCTTGATTTGATTCTCACCAGACGCAGCTGTCTACCAAGCGTCCAGATCACATGAAGCTACCAGAGTGCTGACTGTGATACAGATCATTCCCTAGTATGTAGCAAGGTCAAACTGGGAACAAAGAAAGTGCACCGCACGATAAAAGAAGGCAGGCCTCGCATCGATACAAGCAAGACGCACGACCAGGAGAAAGTGGAGGAATTTGCACGCGTGCTTGAGGAATCTCTCCCAGGCCGTTCCGGCGCTAGTGCCCAAGAAAGGTGGCAGCACTTCAGAGATTCCGTGCACAAGGCAGCCATGACCACCTTTGGCAAGAAAACCAGCAGGTCAGCAGACTGGTTTGAGGGTCAATTCGATGAAATGATCCCAGTAATCGTGGAGAAGCAGAACACCTTGGTAGCTTATAAAGCCTGCCCCTGCGAACGCAACCTGCAAGTCCTCCGGGCCGCCCGTAGCAAAGTCCAGCAGCGTGCCAGGCGATGCGCCAACGACTACTGGCTTCAGCTCTGCTCCCAGATACAGCTGGCTGCAGACACGGGCAACATCAAGGGGATGTACGATGGAATCAAGCTGGCCTTGGGCCCTATACAGAAGAAAATCGCTCCCTTAAAGTCTGCCACAGGGGAGGTAATCCAGGATCGGGCACAACAGATGGAGCACTGGGTAGAGCACTACTCTGAGCTGTATGCCAGGAAGAACATAGTCACTGACGATGTGCTGAATGCCATCGAGTGTATGCCTGTACTGGGGGAGTTTGATGGAGAACCGACCATCGATGAACTGAGCAAGACCCTTGACTCCCTTGCCATCAGCAAAGCCCCCGGGAAGGACGGCATCCCTGCCAAGGTCCTGAAGTGCTGCAAAGGGTCACTGATCACAGAGCTGCATGAAATCCTCTGTCTGTGCTGGAGAGAAGGCCAAGTGCCGCAGGACATGAGGGAAGCCAACATTGTCACACTATATAAGAACAAAGGTGACAGGAGTGATTGCAATAACTACCATGGCATCTCTCTCCTCAGCATCGTTGGGAAGCTGTTCGCTCGTGTTATCCTCAAGAGGCTTCAAGTTCTGGCAGAGAGAGTCTACCCCGAATCGCAGTGCGGGTTTCGAGCCAACAGGTCTACAATCGACATGGTGTTCTCTCTCAGACAGCTGCAGGAGAAATGCAGGGAACAGAGGCAGCCACTCTTCGTAGTCTTCATTGACCTGACGAAGGCTTTCGACCTTGCCAGTAGGGATGGCCTCTTCAAAATCCTCCCCAAGATTGGATGTCCGCCCAAGCTGCTCAGCATCATCTGATCATTTCACGATGACATGAAGGGCACAGTCGTCTTTGATGGCTCAACTTCATCCGCCTTTGATATTAGAAGTGGAGTGAAACAGGGACGCATTCTCGCACCGACCCTGTTCGGAATCTTCTTTGCCGTCATGCTGAAACACGCCTTTGGTTCTGCCAAAGAGGGCATCTACCTTAGAACCAGATCGGATGGAAAGCTCTTCAACCTCTCCAGACTAAGAGCAAAGTCCAAGGTCCAGCTAAAATGTCTGCGTGACTTCCTCTTAGCAGATGATGCAGCAATCACCGCCCACTCAGCCAAGGACCTTCAGCAGCTCATGACTCGTTTCAGCGAGGCTTGTCGCGACTTCGGACTCACCATCAGCCTGAAGAAAACACAGGTCATGGGACAAGGCATGGATTCTCCACCCAGCATCAGTATCTTTGATCATGAACTAGATGTTGTCCATGACTTCGTCTACCTGGGATCCACCATCAATGACTCCCTCTCTCTCGACACGGAGCTCAATAAGCGCATCGGCAAAGCAGCTACGACCATGTCCAGACTGACAAAGAGAGCGTGGACCAATGGCAAGCTGACAGAGCACACCAAAATCCAGGTCTACAGAGATTGCGTCCTCAGCACCCTCCTGTATGGCAGCGAGTCCTGGACCCTGCGAGCCCGACAGGAAAAGAAGCTCAACGCATTTCACATGCACTGTCTCCGTCGCATCCTGCACATCACCTGGCAGGACAAAGTCACAAACAACAGCGTCCTGGAGAGAGCTGGAATCCCCAGCATGTACACGCTGCTGAAGCAGAGACACATGCGCTGGCTGGGGCATGTGATACGCATGGACGATGGCAGGATCCCCAAGGATCTCCTCTACGGTGTCCTAGCTGAAGGCAAACGCCCGTCAGGCAGACCCCAACTGCATTACAAAGATGTCTGCAAAAGGGACTTGATGGCCATGGATGTCGACCTCACCACGTGGGAAGCTGTAGCCTCAGACCGGACGGCCTGGAGGCAGATTGTGCAGAAAGGCCTGTCCAGCTTTGAACAGTCACTTACACAGCAAGCTGAGGCGAAGCAACAGAGGAGAAAGCTCCGAGGCCAGGCAGACCGACCAGCAACGGACTTCACCTGTGTCCAATGCGGCAAGGATTGCCACTCCCGCATCGGACTTTTTAGTCACACCTAACACCAACGCTGCATCAAAACCATCCAGAGCGCAACTCCATAGTCTCCCGAGACTGACGGATGCCCATGCTAGAGCGCCTAAGTAATAATTCTGTAGGTAATCTCCCATTATGCTCTACACATATTCCATACATATTCTGGTTGCATTCTTATGGACAAATATGTTGTGTTATACTCTGATATACAGGAATTAGGCAGAGCTATAGAGCATTCTCATTCTCATTCTGCTCTCCCTGTCTCCCTTCCTTTAGTCAGGTCTAATACATTAGGTACACACCCGGAAACAACACCCACGCACACTGTTGATCGCACATTCTAGAAACAGCGGCATGATCAGCAGATGGCCGGTTCACGTCAGAGTTAAGTTGGCTAATCAGACAGTCACGTACAAGCCCATCCTATTGTATGGGGTTGGCCCAACCAACCTGAGAAAATGAATGTAAGTTGCACCCGGAAGTCGTGGTCATTGTGGCGACACTCCAGAGGGAGCTGCGTCACGCTGCACCCAGCGCTGCTTGTTTTACATGTGACCTCTAAATAAATGTTACATCTTTAAATTGAAGAAATCTCCGGCTTGTTCTTGGATCTTTCAATCAAAGAATCGGGTATTTTTCTAACACTTGACAGATTTGGCATGACTGATTGTAAACTGAGACAAACACCATCTGAGCAGAAGCTTAATTTCAAAGGTGATGCTGAACCTGTAGATCCACGATATTATCGTGAGATAGTGGGGAGCCTAATATATGTGATGATATGTACAAGGCCTGATATAAGATAGATTGTGAGTAAATTGTTACAGTATTTGTCAGAACCTAAGGGACAACAACTGACTGCAGCTAAGCATGTATTGAGGTATCTGAAAGGGACCAGGGATTATGAACTATGTTACAAGAAAAACGAAGGGAAACTTGAACTCATAGCATATTGTGATGCTGATTGGGGTTCAGATCACAGTGACAGATGGAGCAGGACTGGCTATTGCTTCAGCTTGAACAAAGGACCTGTTGTTTCATGGAAATCAAAGAAACAACAGTAGCTCTGTCGACCTGTGAAGCTGAGTATATGGCTCTCACTGCAGCCGCACAAGAAGGCCTGTACCTCATGCAGCTATTGAATGATATGGACAAAAGTTGTCAGTATGGACCTGTGAAGATTCACAAGGACAATCAAGGAGCTATTGCTCTGTCAAAGAATCCAGTGAACCGACAAAGATGCAAACACGTGGACATTAAATACCACTTCATCAAATCGTGTTGAGTGATGGTAAAATAAATATTGTATACTGTCCCACAAGTGAAATGGTAGCAGATGTGTTCACTACACCTGCTACAAAGGTTAGTTGTGAAAAATTTCCACAGTTATTTGTTTGGTACTAAACTGTGAATATGTTACATCAGCTTAGAGCAAGTGGGGGTGTTGGATTATGTGTTAAATGGAGAGTATGCTCTTGTGTTACTCTTTGTACGTGATGACGTGCATGGAGCGCACCATGCATTCTGGGAGAGAGAAGGAAAAATAAAAATGAGCGTGAGTGTTGTGGCTACTGTGCATTTTTCCTCCATTAGTTAACGACACTCTACGGTTATCCGACCCTTTATAATGTCGACCTCAACAGGTGTGAACACAGCTTTAGACTTTCACATTACCAATGAATTTTTATGGACACATGGGAAGTCTTGGTGTGAAATAAAGCTTTTATATGTTAATGAATAAGAGGACACAACACAAGAATCTTAAGTAAAAACAAATAGTGACTGAATTGTGTCATTATAAGGAGTATACGACACAATACAAGAAACTTAAGTATCAACAAATAGTGAGTAATTGTGTAGGCCAGTTTGTTAAAATTAGTTCAACTAATCTCCATAATAAGCTATCAATTGTTCTCATTTTGGACGCGGAGTCAGGGAAAATAGCCTCTATATGGAGTTAAATTGGTTTTATTAAGTGGCAGGGTAAAAATACACAATCAAAATACACAGTAACCTCTGTATATATTGTCCATATGGTGCAAGCTGATTCTGTGAATCTTGAGGGGATAAATGTGTGGGATGAGAAATAATGGGGCTGTAAATATCAACTAACTCTTTTTCCCATAGTATATATATTTAGGCGATTTAACTAAAACCAGCGCACTTCTAGCTGTGCAGTAAGGTGAGTCTGTGTCTTTGTTCACAAAAAAAGGGTGCAGAGATAATTCACCCCCACTCGCCTGAATGAGCTGAGAGTTTGGATTTAAAACATGATAAAGTTATTGAGAGAAGACTGTTTGGGGAACAGCATTGAATTGAACATTAAGTTAAAGTTGTAAGATTTATTCTTGCATGTTTAGAGCTAAATATAAGGAGATGGCACTCCAGTTTCTTTGAGAAAAAAAAACCAAGGCGTGGTTTGTGGACTGAAACGGCCATGTAGCATTCAGTGCGCATGTGCCTGTAAACGCCCTCTTGAAGCGCCTCCAAGCGGTGTCACTGTGTCTCCTCTTCCTTGAGTGCAGCAGGAACTGCCTCCATCATGAGGTCAGCTATAAGAATTGCATTCTTTCATAAATTTACCTCCAAATCAAGCTTCAGATTTTTCTAATAATTTGGGGCTCTTAGTATCTCTCTGCCTGAAAGGAAAGCTTTAAGACCATGCACACGGCTGAACAAAAGTCCTCCCATACCCGACTCAATAGCCGGATTTTGTAAGCAGTGAGGCAAAAAAGAGGCTGTCCCCAATCATCTGGAGAGTGAAGACGTTCAACTTTAATCTGGGCAGAGGAGAGAATAAGTAGAATTATTCCTAATTATAAAAAGGAATGTGTTGTAATGAAAATCTTAGGTTGAGAATATATAAAAATGGGGTAATTTAAAACACTACTGGGGAAAAAAGGAAAAAAATAATAAGAAAATATGATGGCCCGCTGTGTGCCATTATCTCCCACAGCTGCACGCACACCGGCTCCTCATCACACTTGGGCTATTTATTCCGCTCCGCCTTCAGATCGGCACGGAGCCATCTGTCTCCCTGGCTGAAGAAGCCCTACTCTTGTCTTCCGTGAGAATTATCCTGCCTTTGTTGTTCCTGCCTAAGCCTCCTTGCCACAGCCTTATCCTTTGGAAGGATTTTCCTCAGCCACCAAGTAAGCCACTCTTTACTTACCTGTTTCTACGTTGGTCCCCTGTGCACAGGCGGAGTCCTGTGGCGGCGGAACCATTCCTCCTGGCGGCGGAACCGGCCTCGCTCTTCCCAGCAGGTCCAGCTCATCACCGGCGGTGTCGTGATGACAGGCGCTGTCCTCCTGGCTGTAGCCTCTGGGCCGACCTGAGCGCATCTCCCTTTCTGCAACAGTAAGCCACAGTCATTCATCGTACACCCCTTCAGTAGGACTGTACTAATATCTGTGCTTCTGCTCTGTCTGTAGGGTTGCCAGGTCGTACGGCGCTCTGCTCACCCCCGGCTACGACGTCTTTGCTAACATACACATACACTTACACATACACAACACGCACCCATTCACACACACCCTAATCATTCAATAAAGATAATTGAATCCACTTCCGAGCCTGTGTCTGTTCCCTGGGTCTAGTAATCATGTCAGTACGGCTCCGTCAGAATGACCCAGTGGACAGCACACTAGTGCGCCAAGTTAACAACTTAGAGGCTTGGGTGGACCAGTTAGCTTACCAGCAACAGGTAATCTTAACACAGCTGGTTCAGATTAACAGTTGGTTGGACCGTCTTGCGCGGCAGCAGGCGTTCCCACCAGCTCCAAGTAGTACCCGGGCTCCCGCTAGCTCACCACCTAGCCAGGCTAATCAGGGTCCCCCAACCCGGCTAACGCCAGTCCCCACTCCCACTCATTTTAGCGGTAAGCTAGGTGAGGCTAGAGGTTTCTTACTCCAGTGCAAGATAGTCTTCCAGCGGGTTCCTGGTGACTTCCCCACTGATTACAGCCGCATTGATTACATAGCCAACCTGTTGGAGGGGCGGGCACTTGTCTGGGCCTATGCGGTTATGGCTAGGGCGAGCTACGCTAACCTAACCTACAGCCAGTTTGTCAGCGAATTCAACGAGGTGTTCAACCACTCCAACCGCGATAATGTGCTCACCACCCGGCTGTTAAACCTAAGACAAGGAAGAAGGTCCGTTGCGGACTATGCCGTCGATTTCCGGGTGGTGGCTGCGGAGGTGGGATGGGAAGACGCCTCGTTGTGTAGCATATTCGCTAGGAGTCTTAGCCCTAGCCTGCATGATGAGCTGGCTCGCTTAGAGAAGCCTGAGAGATTAACTGAGCTTATTTCCCTAGCTATCAACCTTGATAACTGGCTGAGGGAGTGAGCAGCCGAGCGTAGGACTTCCGGTTGCTCGGGCGCCCAGTTTCGCCACTCCCCCCAGTCCTCTTTATTGGCCCTGCCTCCCTTAGACCTGCCAGATGCTCCAGAGCCTATGGTAGTAGGGCAACCAAAGCTACCATTGGCGGAGAAGCAGCGTCGCCGGGAGCTTGGCTTATGCCTTTACTGCGGTAGTGAGGAGCATGAGGTGGCATCTTGTCCCATTCGGCCAAAAGAGGGAGTCCGTGTGTCACAGTAGGGGGCCTCACGGACTCACCTCAGCCTAATCCCCTCTCCAAGTGCCTTCTGCCATTAGATTTATTCACAATCAAACTGAATTTATCACACATGCCTTGATTGACTCGGGGGAACTGGCAACCCGACTGGGGCTTCCTTGCCGATCACTTAAGACCCCCCTGAAGCTCATTGCCCTGTCTAAAGCCCCCCTGGCAGTAGTGTCAAGACAAACCGCCCCGGTGTCAGTCATCATCTCCGGAAACCATCAGGAGGACTTGACCCTGTTCGTCCTGCCGGCTTTGGCCTCTCCAGTCATCCTGGGCTACCCCTGGCTCTGGCTCCACAACCCCACCATTGGCTGGCGCACAGGGAATGTGGTTTCTTGGAGCTCTTTTTGCCTCAGTGCGTGCTTGCAATCCGCCACATGCTCACCATCCGTGCCCCTGACTACACCCGTCACCCCTCCTCCCGATCTGTCTGGGGTCCCTGCAGAATATCACGACCTGGCGGCAGTTTTCAGTAAATCCCAGGCGCTGTCTCTTCCCCCCCCCCCCCCCACCGCCCATATGACTGCGCCATCAATCTCCGGGCTGGAGCCCCGCTGCCGTCGAGCCGCCTCTACAGCCTATCTACTCTGGAGCGGGAGGCGATGGAAACCTATATTAAGGAATCGCTCAGCTCGGGCATCATCCGTCCTTCATCCTCGGTGGTGGGGGCTGTTTTTTTCTTCGTTGGAACGAAGGATGGCTCCCTGAGGCCATGCATTGATTTTCGTGCTCTGAATGACATCACCATCAAAGACAAATACACTCTTCCTCTGATGGACACGGCGTTCGACTCTCTCTAGGGGGCCTCCTGGTTCACCAAACTGGACCTCCGCAATGCGTACCACCTGGTGTGGATCAGTGAGGGGGACAAATGGAAGATGGGTTTTTTCCGATCCCAAGCAGGCATTTTGAGTATCTAGTGATGCCGTTTGGGTTGACCAAACGTCTTCCAGTGCCTGATCAATGACGTGCTACGATATTTCTTGGGGTTGTTCATCTTCGTGTACCTAGATGACATCCTGATCTTCTCCCAATCGCTGGACGAACATCGGGTGCACGTGCGACGGGTTTTGCAGTGACTCCTGGA
Source organism: Pholidichthys leucotaenia (assembly GCA_020510985.1). Taxonomy (NCBI): domain Eukaryota; kingdom Metazoa; phylum Chordata; class Actinopteri; order Cichliformes; family Pholidichthyidae; genus Pholidichthys; species Pholidichthys leucotaenia. The sequence goes on along the minus strand of CM035846.1, from coordinate 250,385,629 downwards.
GAACAAGCTGTTTGTGAAGGCTGAGAAGTGTGAATTTCATGCCTCTAAGACGTCATTTCTTGGCTTTATCATTTCCCATAACCAAATCATCTCGGACCCTTGGAAGGTGAAGGCGGTGGTGGATTAGCCCCCCCCCCAGGAAGCAGCTCCAACAATTCCTGGGGTTTGCCAACTTCTACCGCCACTTTGTCAGAAATTACAGTGTTATTGCTCTTCCCCTGACCCGTCTCACTTACCCTAGGGTGGCTTTCCTGTGGACGGAGGAGGCTGCAGCGGCGTTTGCCAAACTTAAAGCCGAGTTTTCTTCCGCTCCTATTCTGGCGCAGGTGGACCCCACCTTTCAGTGCCTGGTAGAGGTGGACGCCTCAAACTCAGGGGTGGGGGCCATGCTGTCCCAGCACTCTCCGGTAGATGGGGTGATCCACCCTTGTGCATTTTTCTCCCACCGTCTGTCCCCGGCGGAGAACAATTATGACATTGGTGATAGGGAGCTCCTGGCAGTGAAGCTCGCGCTGGAGGAGTGGCATCACTGGTTGGAGGGGGCCGCCCAGCCCTTTATCGTCTGGACGGACCACAAGAATTTGGAGTACCTCAGGACTGCTAAGCACCTGAATGCCCGCCAGGCCTGCTGGTCCCTGTTCTTTGGCCGTTTCAACTTTACCATCACCTACCGCCCCAGGGCCAAGAATGGGAAGTCGGATGCTCGGTCCAGACAGTTCGCCTCGGATGCGGCGGAGGTGTCTGACCATCCCATCCTTCCTTCATCATGCGTCGTGGGCACCCTCTCGTGGGGCATCAAGGAGAGGGTCCTGAGGGCACAGGAGGCTGAACCGGACCCGGGCGGGGGGGCCAGCGGGGAAGCTGTTCGTCCCGTCCTCTGTTCAGGGCGAAGTGATTCACTGGGCCCACTCCTCCAGACTCTCATGCCACCCAGGGAGAGCTCGCATGGTGGAGATTCTTCTGAGGTCGTTCTGGTGGCCATCACTCCGGAAGGACGTCGCCGAATACATCCGCACCTGTCCTCCATGCGCCACCGGCAAAACATCTTCCTCTCCTCCTGCTGGTTTGCTCCATCCTCTCCCTACTCCCGGCAGACCCTGGTCTCACATTGCCTTAGACTTCGTCACCGGTCTCCCTCCATCTAACTGGCATACCGCCATCCTCACGATTGTCGACCGCTTCTCCAAGGCCGCCCACTTTATTCCTCTACAGGTGTTGCCTATGGCGAGAGACATGGCGGACCTGCTCATTCAACATGTCGTGAGGCTGCATGGGATTCCCGTGGACATCGTCTCCGATCGGGGTCCCCAATTTGTGTCCTGGGTATGGAGGTTGTTTTGTAATGCTCTGGGGGCTGCGGTGAGTCTGTCCTCCAGCTACCACCCACAGAGCAACGAACAGTGTGAGCGAGCAAATCAGGAGCTGGAGGCTGCACTGCGCTGTGTCATCGCTGCTCATCCTGCGTCTTGGAGCGCCCACCTCCCATGGATCGAGTACGCTCACAACTCTACCGTGTCTTCAGCGATCGGATTGTCCCCTTTCAAACCCTCCCTGGGTTACAATCCCCCACTATACCCTGAGGAGGAGGGGGACATCACGATGTCATCCATCCATGCCCACCTGAGACGCTGTCGTCAGCTGTGGAGGGTGACCCAACTGGCACTTCAGCGCACGGCTGAATGCAACTCCAGGACCGCTAATCACTGTAGGAAGCAAGCCCCTCTCTACCGGGTGGGTCAGCAGGTTTGGCTGTCCACCCAATACATTAATCTTAAGGCGGAGAAGAGGAAGTTGTCCCAATGTTTCATCGGCCCTTTCTCTATTGTCCGGATCATTAATCCCGTGGCTGTGCACCTGGCCCTCCCCCCCTCCCTCCGTATCTGTCCAACGTTTCATGTGTCCCAGATTAAGCCTTTTTTTCCCAACCCTCTCTGTCCCCTCCCAGGTCTCCACCTCCACCAGTGGTGATCGACGGCGACCCAGCATGGAAGGTCAATGCCATCCTGGACGTCCACCGCTGGGGTCGCAGTCTGCAGTATCTGGTGGACTGGGAGGGGTATGGCCCGGAATGGAGGTCCTGGGTACGTCCATCCTTCATGTTGGATAAACAATTCATCAGGGACTTCCACCGGATGCACCCAGGTAGGCTGGATCAGGTGCCGGGAGGCACCTCTCGGGGGGAGGGGGGGTACTGTGATGGCCCGCTCTGTGTCATTATCTCCCACAGCTGTGTGCACACCGGCTCCTCACCACACTCGGGTTATTTATTCCGCCTTCAGATCGGCACGGAGCCGTCTGTCTCCCTGGCTGAAGAAGCCCTACTCTTGTCTTCCGTGAGAATTATCCTGCCTTCGTCGTTCCTGTCTAAGCCTCCTTGCCACAGCCTTATCCTTTGGAAGGATTTTCCTCAGCCACCAAGTAAGCCACTCTTTACTTACCTGTTTCTACGTTGGTCCCCTGTGCACAGACGGAGTCCCGTGGCGGCGGAACCATTCCTCCTGGCGGCGGAACCGGCCTCGCTCTTCCCAGCGGGTCCAGCTCATCACCGGTGGTGTTGTGACGACAGGCACTGTCCTCCTGGCTGTAGCCTCCGGGCTGACCTGAGCGCATCTCCCTTTCTGCAACAGTAAGCCACAGTCATTCATCATACACCCCTTCAGTAGGACTGTACTAATATTTGTGCTTCTGCTCTGTCTATAGGGTTGCCAGGTCGTACGGCGCTCTGCTCACCCCTGGCTACGATGTCTCTGCTAACATACACATACACTTACACATACACAACACGCACCCATTCACACACACCCTAATCATTCAATAAAGATAATTGAATCCACTTCCGAGCCTGTGTCTGTTCCCTGGGTCTAGTAATCATGTCAAAAAATAAATGTTGTGCAGAGATGTGTGTGTACTGGTGAAGTAAATTTTGCATGCTGAGAGTGGACAGAAATGGAGAAGGAAGTTTGGTTTTAGAGGAAAATTGAAGGCTGATGAATGTGAGAGTTTTGTGCAGGATATAAGGAAAAAGTATGGAGAAGTGATTGGAAGAAGGGAAGAAAAAATGTAAGAATGATCGACTGACACAGTAACGGTGAGATGAAAAAATAATAAACATGAAAAAAGACACTGTTTAATGGTTTGTCTGCTTCTCTATTAATCCGAGACAATGGTGGTGGCTGTGGCTGTGGATCCACCTCCCTACCCCAGCGACTGTGTGAGTTCCTCTTCAGACCCACTTGAATTGGCTGCGTCCACCCCCCTCCATGTCGTTACCTAACGACCCCCTCCTCCCTCCGTGACTACAGTAAAAGAATTTAAAATATCGAGTGACGGGACAAAGATGATCAAACCAACCACATGGAAGTAAACTACAATATATTGTTGTTTTTCCATTTACTTTTCTGATAGTGTTGCAAATATTGAATCTCATTCAAGAATATTTTAGTGTTAATCTGTGTAAATCATGCGTATTTTGCCAGGAAGCTGTGTTAGTACTAACCAGCCACTCCAGATTCAACAAACTGCTCTTAAGTTCTCCAAGCACTTGTTAAACAGCATTCGTAAATCATCTGTAGACAGCACGTGTTCATGAGAATTGAAGATTGCATAACTGATGCTTAAAACTACTGTTAAAGTCACGTTTCACAGTAACTGACCAGCAGTTTCATTCACTAAAAGTCTAAGACAGACAAAGAGAAGCGAGAAAAAAAAGCCAGCGAATCTGGAATTCTCCTGTATGTGTGAGAGGAAAGAATCAAATTAGTGGTGGCAGGAGGGTTTTCTGACAGGAGGACACAGCATAAGCGTGAATGTAAGTTGTAAAACCATTTCTACTGTCTTAGAATGGCATGATTTAAACAACTATGGCATAAAATATACCTAAAATTGGATTTCAGATGGGTGCCATGATCTGCTTTCAAAACTGTACATACCCATATTGCACTGAGCTGAGACTCCCCCACTTTGCAGAGCATTATGACACATTTCAACAACTAGAGTTTAGAATGTGCGTGTAAAAAGCAGTAGAATTACTCTAGCTAAAATTCACAGTATAGAGTAGAAATAAAGATGACTATTCCCCTTAATTATCCAACTCTGCATCCTAACCCAGAAGCAAGGTGCACACTTCATGTCAAAGCAATAAAAATCAGAACTATATCCATCTGATCCTATGTAAGTTGATCAGTTAGCAGGACAAGACATTTCTCACTGCAATGTCCTACAGAATAATGGAGCAGTGTGTTCTTATGTTACTGAAAAAACAACACTTAGAATCTTTTTGCATCTAATATGATATGGAAGTAGATGAAATAATAATGTTTAAATCATCCTTAATTATTTTTAATTACAACCTAAATCAAAGCATGAAATCTGGTTTATATTGATTAAACTCAGACTTGATTCAGACAAATAAAATATCGTTACTTAGTGAAAACTAAGCTTAGAATAACAGCAAACTATTTACACAAACCTCTCAGCTGGTCTGGATCACTTATAAATATTGTTTGACATTGTACTAAATTTCAAGATATTAACAGATTGGTGTTGGGAATCTAGGTATGAAAGGAAATTTTAAAAAAATGAAAGAAAAGCTTGCACTTACTTATGTGATGGCTGATCCATGGGAGCCTGGGGCTTCCTATGAATCTGTTTTTTTATTAAGGAAGCCAGAAGGAGGAAGGGGAAGACAGCAGTGGAGGGGAAGGGGCCATGGCCGAGGAGAGAACACACCCCCGCAATGGAAACTGAGTGATAGCAAAACCGGCCGCTGGGAGAGGGAGGCGCCCATGACCCACATCCACTACGTCAAAATTGGACTGCATGATTAAGACTTAAACAGATAAGTGGACTCACTCCTACACATATACAGAAAATCAGCAAAAAATTAAATTATTAGAAAATAGCAGACATCTTCCATTAATTTGACTTTGATCTAATGTTAACAATATCGTGTTTACCAGAAGTAATGTTGGAAGTTCAAGGCACTCCAATTAAATGTGTGTGATGCAGGTGCATGTAGACCAGCAATTTCAGGTATTGACGTACAGGGCTTTTCAAAGTCAGAAGGAAAAGTAACAGTTAAAATCTGCAAATGGTAAACTAACAGTAGAATACCTATTAAAATCTGTGAAAGTAAAGGATCCTACTACCAATAACATTGTTGAAGGGTGGTTCATTCTGTCAGAGGCTACCCACTTACTGAGGAAGTAAACATATATAGTTTATGAGACTTCCAAACTGAAATACTGATACTCACTCAACCTGGTCATGACGAACCATGTTGAGTGATATCACAGCATTTTACATCCACAGTTCCTACTGATTGGCAATCTCCAAATCAATATCATTGTACCATGTACTGTAGGCAATTGAACGGATCCAAATTATGAACAAACATTTTTTGCAAATCAATCTCCAGATTGGTCATAAAAAAACTTGTACTGGTCACCAAGGAGATGTGTGGACGCATCCGTTATCCTATTTGATGAGGGCATTTAAAACAATGGGGGGTTCCACACATCTCACTGGTCAGACCCAAACACATGGATTGGAAAAATGTTGGATATTTTTGTCACCTCTGCTGAGGAATATAGCCACCATCCATGGGAAGCCAACATCTGACCTTAAGATAGAATATTCTCCTAAATTGGAAACATATGCATTGTCACCTAACTGGGTAACCACAGCACAAAAGGCTATTCACATTGACTGTCATGGTTCGTGTACCGATCTCGTCCGCGCGCGAACCATGCATCACCTTTACCAGGTTTGACAGCAGTGTTTACCCTCTGGCTCCCCGAGCCTTTATTGTGACAGCACTCGGAGGGGCTTCCTGCTGTCAAGCCTGACAGCTGTGCTGCATTTTCGGCTCATCAGCAGCTCTGTATTTAAAGAGGGCTCTGGGAGCAGAATATTGTGGCAGTCTCGTCAAAGTCTTGTCAATGTCAACAACTCGTCAACAATTTGTGGATGATTATTCCTTGCCAGACGTTGAGCGAGCGTTTCTCGACTGAGACATCAGCTATGCTTTTCATGGTCTGGCTTATCGACTATCCTTGGGTTTTGACCGTAAGTGTGCTTCTTGTTTGCCTCATGTTCAAGTATTTGTAGTGTAGTGTGTTTTAGCCCACCGTGGCTCATTGTTTTGTATTGCTTTGTGTTTCTTTTGTTAATAAACACCTATGCAAACTTCACCGGTGACTTTTGACATCTTGTGGTAGCTTGCGAGGGCCACCGCATGACAGTAGACTGCCGCCAGACTGAGACACCAGTCCCAGTGAGTTTTGCTTAATGGACATTTGTTCTTCCCTGTCTGGGTAACTGCGTGCTGGGAGAATGTCGTCTTTCATGGCTATCATTGGGCGTTCGGAGCTCGCCCTTATCAATGTCAACAACTCGTCAACAATTTGTGGATGATTATTCCTTGCCAGACGTTGAGCGAGCGTTTCTCGACTCAGACGTCAGCTATGCCTTTCATGGTCTGGCTTATCAACCATCCTTGGGTTTTGACTGTAAGTGTGCTTCTTGTTTGCCTCATGTTCAAGTATTTGTAGTGTAGTGTGTTTTAGCCCACCATGGCTCATTGTTTTGTATTGCTTTGTGTTTCTTTTGTTAATAAACACCTATGCAACTTCACAGGTGACTTTTGGCGTCTTATGGTAGCTCGCGAGGGCCACCGCATGACATTGACAACCAGAAATTTCTTACATGACCAATCTTAACATTAACAGAAGAGAGCATGAGAAAATTTGAAGCAAATTCTAAATTCATTATAGTAAAAAAGATGAAACAGATGGCCTTATAAAAGGAAGCAAAATATGTCACTATAGTATTAGAGTCACACTATAGGCAATATCCTCTCCATCCAGAAGCTCAAAAAGGTGTTAAACAGGTTGTAAAAGGACTTAAAAAAAAGTAGCAGATGTTATAGTGTCGTGCTCAGCCTCCTCATTCCTGTGGGAAACATCCTGATGATGCAGGACCTGCAGGAATTAACAAAGCTATAATACTTTGTGCTCATTGTGTACCAGGATCACACACATTGGTGAATGAACTAGAACTCCAAATGTAACTTTTCACAGTAGTAGTCATTAGCAATGCATTTTTGGCATACCAGTACACACAGATCATCGATTCTGGTTTGCATTCATATCTGAAAACAAAAAGTACACACTCACCAGACTACCACAGGGTTACTGTGAGTCTCCTACAATTTTTCCTTTGTCAATGTCAGCAAATCTTGCACATTTTATACCTCCTAATAGAAACCAATTGCTCCTTTATGATATATTGCTAGCATCTCCTGATAAAGAAATATGCAAACAAAACATATCTTTGCAGGCTGGAGTCTATAAGTGATTAAATAAAGGCGCTGCATTTAATCAAGGTTCCCAAATTTATAGGTGACCAAAGGGTAAACCCATCATCCCACAAAAATTATTTCACTATTTTGCTACTTGAACACATAGACTTTGTCATGTGTTCAAGGGAGGGACGGTGTTATTGGTTATTAGTTATCACAGCCTATGGGTTTGAAAACTGAAAATTTTGTGACAAAATTTTGCCAATAATGCATAATTTGTGCACAAAATAATGCCCAGGGCAATGTCAAGACCAGAGAAGGGTAGTTTTCCATCATCAAGATAACCATTCCAGAACATTTGCATGGACTTCATTGAGCTAACCGAATGTGAAGGGAAGCAATATTGTTTAGTTATAGTGGATATGGTAACAGATTATTTCACATTTAGGCAAGTGACAAGTGTTGATTTGAAACACCATGCAGCATATCACCCACAGTCTGCAGGATTTGTGGAACGACATAACCAGATCATTATAGAAAGATTAAGAAAACAATGGTAGAAACAGGACAGAATTGGATTTGTTGTTTACCATGATACTGTCATGATGGCTGCTAGGCCATCATCAGCATCATCAACATCAGCTGCGCTCACTTCAGCAGGTGGCAATCAGCAGGCCATAAAAGCCCAACGCGCGGACGCCTCAGCACGGAGTTGTCTGTCACTCTCACTGAGCAACGTGCCAAGATCTCGACTTCTCGTGAAGAATTCTACGCTTCGCCAAACCAGGCCACGTAAGCCATCTCTTCACAGTTCCTCTGCTAGCCTTTTCCCCTGTGCACAGGTGGACCTCCCTGGCGGCGGACCACCCTCCTCTGCTGACGAGGCACCGTTCCCCACTCTGCGGAGCTCCTCCTCATCTCCACAGCACCGGACACCACGAGCACGACGTCGCACGGACACCAGGAGTCTGTCAGCCTTTCATTGTGGCACCTGCAAGTAAGCCCCTGCAGCATACCCGCCGAACATTGCTACTAAACAACTGTAACCTTGTGCTTGTGTTTTCCAGGGTTGCCAGGTTACCGCAAGACGGGCTCAGCTCCAGTGGCCAGACGAACATTCACACATTCACTCACACTTCACTCATAAATTCACAATAAAGATAATTGTCTGTATCTCTCGTGTCAGCGTCTGTCTCTTGGGTCGTAAATCATGTCAGTACGACTCCGTCACGATGACCCATCAGACAGTGCGCTGTCGCGCCGCTTTAACACACTCAGTGCACGAGTAGACATGATTTCCCACCAGCAGACAGTAATCTTAAACCAACTAACTCAGATTAACAGCCGGCTGGATCGCCTGGAAGGTCACCAGGCATTCCCCCCGGCTAGCGGGGCGCCTTCTGCACCCGCAGCTGCGGCTACTAGCCAAACCAGCCCATCTTCCACACATCGCTTAACTCCTGTACCAACCCCCGCACGCTTTACTGGTAAACTGGGGGAGGCGCGGGGGTTTTTGCTACAGTGTGAGTCAGTTTTCCTCCGCGTCCGGGGGATTTCGCCACTGATATGAATAAGATTGGGTACATCATCAACCTGCTGGGAGGCAGGGCTCTTGATTGGGCTTATACCATCATAGCCAAACCAAATTATTCATTGTTAACTTACCAGCTGTTCGTGGCGGAGTTCATGGAAGTGTTCGATCATGTGGACTGGGGCGCGGTGTTAACTGAACGGCTGCTTGGACTTCGGCAGGGCAGTAGATCTGCCGTCGATTATTCTGTGGACTTCCGGGTATTAGCCGGTCAGGTTGGGTGGGGGGAGCCAGCACTCTGTGGAATTTTCCTCCGCAGTCTTAACTCCCAGTTGAAAGACGAGCTAGCGGCAAAGGAGAAACCAGACAGAGTTGGGGAATTAATCTCCCTCACCATCAGCCTAGATAGTAGACTGAGGGAGCGAGCTGCAGAACGGCGAACAGCTTTCCGTGCAAATAAGTCTCGCCCTCGCTCCGCTAGGTCCCCCCTCCTTGCTCTGCCCGCATCTGAAGAACTTCCGGAGCAGGAGGATAGGGTTGTGGGGCAATCGGGTCTTACAGCGGCTGAGAGACAGCGTCGCAGGGAGCAGGGGTTATGCTTCTACTGTGGGAGTGAGGCACATGGAGTAGTCGATTGCCTGTTAAAAGGGGAGGTCCGCGGATCACGGTAGGGGGATTCGCGGACAAGAATCAGACAAAGCCCCTCACTAGTTGCCAAATTCCCATTCGGCTCATTCATAAACACAAGGAACACACCACACTAGCCTTAGTTGACTCTGGGGCTGAGCAAAACTTTATCTCCAGAGACCTGGCAACCCTGATGGGCCTCAGCTGTCAACCTTTATGCCCTCCCATCTATCTGGTCACCCTGTCAAAAACATCTTTGACGTCAGTTTCCCATCAGATGGCACCTGTGTTAACGATAGTTTCTGGTAACCACAGGGAGGAAATACGGTTCCTGGTCTTGCCCTTCTCCTCCTCACCCGTCATCTTGGGGTACCCTTGGCTCCGGCTGCATAACCCCACGTTCGACTGGCAAGTTGGGAGAATAACGGCTTGGAGCTCATTCTGCCTGAGCGCCTGTCTTCAGTCCGCTGCATGCGCTCCCTCAGTGCCGATGACGCCTCCCTCAACACCCCCTCCGGACCTGTCAAAGGTGCCTGATGTCTACCATGATTTGGGCCAGGTGTTTAGTAAGTCACGGGCGTTGTCCCTTCCCCCCCATCGCCCGTACGACTGCGCGATTAATCTCAAGGCTGGGGCTCCTCTCCCGGCGAACCGCCTGTACAGCCTATCAGCTCCGGAACGCGAGGCCATGGATACGTACATCAAGGAGTCCCTGGCCTCCGGTATCATCCGTCCATCCTCCTCGGCCGTTGGGGCAGGGTTTTTCTTCGTTGGGAAGAAGGACGGGTTGCTGCGCCCCTGCATCGATTTCCGGGGTCTCAACGGCATTATTATTAAGGACAAATACACTCTCCCCTTGATGAACACTGCCTTCGATTCCCTCCAGGGGGCGTCTTGGTTTACTAAACTAGATCTACGGAACGCCTATCACCTGGTGCACATTCGGGAAGGAGATGAGTGGAAGACTGCTTTTCGGACCCCGAGCGGCCACTTTGAATATTTGGTGATGCCGTTTGGGTTAACCAACGCTCCGGCAGTGTTCCAGCGCTTAATAAATGACGTTCTCTGGGACTTTCTGAATTCCTTCGTCTTTGTTTACCTTGATGATATCCTCATCTTCTCGCGCACACTGGAGAAGCATCAGGTGCATGTACGACGGGTCCTACAGCGCCTCCTGGAGAATCAGTTGTTCGTCAAGGCAGAGAAGTATGAGTTCCACACGGATCGCACCTCCTTTCTGGGGTTTATAATCGCCCGTAACCAGGTGCTTCCCGACCCGGACAAGGTCAAGGCAGTGGTGGACTGGCCTACGCCCACATCCAGGAAACAGCTGCAGGGTTTTTTGGGGTTCGTCAATTTTTACCGGCGCTTCGTGCCAAATTTTGGGAACATCGCCAGACCCCTGACTGCACTCACATCCCCGAAGGTCCCTTTCCATTGGAGTGAGGAGGCTGCTACGGCATTTGACAGGCTGAAGGGAGAGTTTGCTTCGGCCCGTGTGTTGACCCAGGTGGACCCGGAGCTCCAATGCCTGGTGGAGGTGGACGCATCGGATTCGGGGGTGGGGGCGGTACTCTCTCAGCGCTCCCCAATGGACAGGAAGATCCGCCCCTGCGCTTACTTCTCTCATCGTTTGACACCTGCTGAGAGGAATTACAGCATCGGCGACAGGGAGCTATTGGCTGTCAAACTTGCGCTGGAGGAGTGGAGACACTGGCTGGAGGGGGCTGCCCAGCCGTTTGTCATCTGGACTGATCACCGCAATCTTGAATACCTTAGGACTGCCAAGCGGTTGAATGCACATCAGGCCCGCTGGTCTCTCTTCTTCGGCCGTTTTAATTTTACGATCACCTATCAGCCAGGAAGTAAGAATGGCAAGCCTGACGCCCTTTCCAGGCAGTTTGACGCGCCCTCCGCTGACGACCGGGAGGAGTCTATTCTGCCACCTGCGTGTGTGGTAGGTGCGTTGACCTGGGGCATCTGCGATAAGGTCAGAAGAGCACAGGAGGTGGAGCCTGATCCGGGTGGGGGGCCCCCGGGTTGCTTGTTCGTCCCTCGTCCTGTTAGGAGCCAAGTAATAGAGTGGGGTCACGCGTCCAAGCTGGCGTGCCATCCGGGTGTGAGTTGGACCGTTGAGCTCCTCCAGAGAACCTTTTGGTGGCCAGGGCTGCGAAGGGACGTTAACAACTATGTCCGGGCCTGCGCTCAGTGCGCCACGGGGAAGACATCATCATCGGCCCCGGCGGGTCTGCTTCATCCTTTGCCCGTCCCCTCCCGCCCCTGGTCCCATGTAGCCATGGACTTTGTGACCGGTTTGCCCCCCTCCGGCCACTTCACGACCGTTTTAACCATCGTGGACCGCTTTTCTAAAGCTGCCCATTTTGTGCCTCTCCGGGGGTTGCCTTCAGCGCGGGAGACGGCGGACCTCCTCGTTCTCCATGTGGTTCGTCCTCACGGAATCCCTGCTGATATTGTTTCGGATCGAGGGCCACAGTTCGTCTCGCAGGTTTGGAAGGCGTTCTGTACGGCGCTTGGGGCCACGGCCAGTCTCTCCTCTGGATATCATCCTCAGAGTAACGGCCAGTGCGAGCGAGCCAATCAGGAGCTGGAGGCTGCGCTGCGCTGCGCTGCGCTGCATCATCTCCTCCTGCTCTTCTTCGTGGAGCATGTACCTCCCGTGGATTGAGTACACTCATAACACCCCGGTGTCCTCGTCCACAGGGATGTCCCCCTTCAAGGCATCACTGGGGTACGATCCACCCTTGTTCCCGGAGGAGGAGGGGGAGGTAGCTGTCCCGTCTGTTCAGGCTCACGCCAGACGCTGTCGGCAAGTTTGGTCCATTGCCCGCAGAGCCCTTCTGAGGACCACGGAACGGAACATCGAGGTGGCCAACCGCCATAGGAGGCCTGCCCCGGATTACAAGGTGGGTGACAAGGTATGGTTGTCCACGAAGAACATCAGTGTGCCTGCCGAGAAGCGTAAGCTAACCAAGCGCTTCATCGGTCCCTTTGTTATCTCCCGCATTGTCAACCCTGTATCTGTGCGTCTTGCTCTCCCCTCTCACATGCGCATCTGCCCCACTTTCCACGTCTCCCAGGTCAAGCCCTACGTCACCGACCCGCTGTGCCCGCCCCCTGCGGCTCCCGTTCCCCCGAGGATGCTCGATGGCCATCCGGCCTGGGGGGTAACGACAATCCTGGACGTCCGCAGGAGGGGTCGGGGCCTTCAGTATTTGGTGGACTGGGAGGGGTTTGGCCCTGAGCACCGCTCCTGGATACGCCCTGCGTTGATCCTCGACAAGCAGTTGATCCGCGATTTTCATTGGGTGCATCCAGGTAGGATTGGGCAGGTGCCTGGAGGCACCTCTAGAGGGGGGAGTACTGTCATGATGGCTGCTAGGCCATCATCAGCATCATCAACATCAGCAGCGTTCACTTCAGCAGGTGGCAATCAGCGGGCCATAAAAGCCCAACGCGCGGACGCCTCAGCACGGAGTCGTCTGTCACTCTCACTGAGCAACGTGCCAAGATCTCGACTTCTCGTGAAGAATTCTACGCTTCGCCAAACCAGGCCACGTAAGCCATCTCTTCACAACTCCTCTGCTAGCCTTTTCCCCTGTGCACAGGTGGACCTCCCTGGCGGCGGAACACCCTCCTCTGCTGACGAGGCACCGTCCCCCGCTCCGCGGAGCTCCTCCTCATCTCCACAGCACCGGACACCACGAGCACGACGTCGCACGGACACCAGGAGTCTGTCAGCCTTTCATTGTGGCACCTGCAAGTAAGCCCCTGCAGCATACCCACCGAACATTGCTACTGAACAACTGTAACCTTGTGCTTGTGTTTTCCAGGGTTGCCAGGTTACCGCAAGACGGGCTCAGCTCCAGTGGCCAGACGAACATTCACACATTCACTCACACTTCACTCATAAATTCACAATAAAGATAATTGTCTGTATCTCTCGTGTCAGCATCTGTCTCTTGGGTCGTAAATCATGTCAGATACTACTTTATATGAGAATAGTGCCCACAAAAGAAGGTTTATCCCCATTTAAAGTTTACATGAAAAGCATTAATTAGTATTTCCTCTTAGACAATTCAACCCAGAAGATGAAGAGATTTGGTTTAGCAGACTACATGTTAAAAATGTTGATTCAAAAAGATTCTGTTCATGCTATTCTTCCTAAGAAGGAACACACATGAGGAATCATCACTATAAAACCCGGAGACAGACCAAGTCCTTACAAAGACTGATTCAAACAAGACCTGGTCAGAAGGCCCCTGGCAGGGGCCATATAAGGTAATATTGTCAGTTCCAACAGTTGTAAAAGCACAAGGCAGAAACACTTAGGTACACCTTACACACTGTAAATTATTATCAAAACAAACAAACCATAGAAGCTATAGGGGGAAAGCCATAGAGAGTGTTGCTGTTGTGGAGGAAGTCTGAGGCTACAAAGGGAGCCAGGTATTTTAGCTGACTGATTGTCTCAAACCTTGGTGAAGAAATTAAGAGTTCACAGCAGGTAGAATACACTCAAAATGGCTAACAATGAAAGACCCCCTCAGAGAGTACTGACGTAGATTCCAGTTTTTGAATGTCTCACATATGTGTTCCACCTGCTTGTCCTTGTCGTAGTCCTCCTGATACGGTTGTTGTGCAGCTCAGTAGCTATTTTAAAAGGTAACTGACAAATCAATAAACATTGACATTAAGGATAAAGGGACATCACCCACCATAATGTGCACTGAAGATAAAGCTTGTGGATTCCATTTTGACTATTGTGATATATATAACTGTGACCATTCCATGCACTATGAATCTGAGTCTGTGACGTATGAAAAGAGTCGTAAGTACATGTGCACTCCATCATGTAACTGGGCTGATGTGTTCAGTCACACAGGACCCGATGACTCTTAATCTGGACAATATTATGTTGGAGTAGATGTACTTGGAAAAGATCCCTTAGAGCACGTAGGCATGGTCTACTATTCATCCTAATCCTAACTGTGAAACAATAATACTATATTCAAACACACACCAAGATATGTAGAACAGTATTCACAACTAACTATTGGTGGGGATATGCAGAGTTTCTTGCTAGTAGGACAAATAAAGCAAATTTCTCCTGCTCAGAACTTAGGAACATTTCAAACAGTTCCTTCAAACCATCCTCAGTTGTAGTCTCAGCGTCAATGGCGCCAGGGCAGAACACCTTTGAACTAAATGGAGAATGATGGCTCTGTGGGTATAGGGTCTACTCACAACTGCCCTCTAACTGGGAAGTGTCTATGTCCCTACATGACTGACTGACCACACTATGATGATGTATCTGGATTAAGTCAGACAATCAGGGAGTTGAAAGAGGGACCTGGAGTACAAACCACATAATGCAGTCTGAGCAACGAATATACCAGCTGAATTTAAACATTGGAGCATTGGCCAAAAGGTCACACTCACACTATTTCCTTGATTAGAATTGATTAGAATTTGATTATGATTAGAATTGCCTTCTTTATTTGTGTATGAGGTTGTTGCATTCCCTGTTGTAGAGGCCTTATTGAAAAAAAAAGCAAAAAAACAAAACAAAAACAGTACATGCTGCTGGTGCACACCAGTATCTCATATTAGCTTAGCAGGAGGACAGCGACAGGGAAGTGATGAGGGTAGTCAGGTTTAAATCATGTCTACCAGTGTCTCTGCAAGAAAAAATATTGGTATTGACAATATGCCTATAATGACTAAAGCATGATGTAACAGCTGAAAATTGTGTAAATACATTTATTGGAAGTTTTTTTTTTAGTTTTTATTTTTGATATTGAAATTGTAATACTGATTGTAAATGATGACTTGTTTCTATGATTGTCAAAGGTAGTAGAAATGAGGTGAGAATTTTTCCTGTATGAATGCTCAAAGAATGAAGACTGAAAAGAAATTGCATTTCAATGATTACTCATGGAAGTATGTAGTGCTTATAGGTTTTTCACCCATCACACATGAGAATAACATCAGGTGTCTGATACCTGTTTATTATAGTTAGTGACTCCACAAAATGGAGTCAAGAGAGGAAAATTGTTATAATAAATAAATAGTGAAGATTAGTTAATTAGATATTACACAAAGTGTTTGCATACACATACACTACTGTTCAAAAGTTTGGGGTCACCCAGACAATTATTTTGTGTTTTCCATGAAAAGTCACTCTTATTTACCACCATGAGTTGTAAAATGAATAGAAAATATAGTCAAGACATTGACAAGGTTAGAAATAATGATTTGTATTTGAAATAATAATTTTTTCCTTCAAACTTTGCTTTCATCAAAGAATCCTCCATTTGCAGCAATTACAGCATTGCAGACCTAACATGGTTGCACAAGGGTTTTCTAATCATCCATTAGCCTTCTGACGCAATGAGCAAACACATTGTACCATTAGAACACTGGAGTGATAGTTGCTGGAAATGGGCGTCTATACACCTGTGTAGATATTGCACCAAAAACCAGACATTTGCAGCTAGAATAGTCATTTACCACATTAGCAATGTATAGAGTGTATTTCTGATTAGTTTAAAGTTATCTTCATTGAAAAAAAGTGCTTTTCTTTCAAAAATAAGGAAATTTCTAAGTGACCCCAAACTAATGGCTTCACAGGAAAGTTTTAGTTCTTGTTTCCATATATGGGCATGTGTAAGACTGAAGAGAAAACATGGATGCTGAGAGGAAGTCATAAAGCCATAAAGGCAGGAACAAAAGGGGAGCCATCTGGATGCCAAGTGGACAGTTTGAAACAATGGACATGTATTGTGGGAAAGTAACGCCCACTAATGGCGAGCCGTTATATAGCTGTGACTTTCTGTGTTCAGGGTCCTCTCCAGGAAACAGAGCTGGGAGGATCCGTGGCCATGTCCTTCTTGCGTGTTTCAATAAAGTTAAGCTGAGAAATAGTATTTCTTCTGTGATTATTGGTTGGTTAACTGAAAAGATTCTGCTAACTGTCCAGGAAATTAATTTTTTACACCATATTCAAGTAGTCAAGATAGGTATTGCATCCCAGTATTTTCACTGTTAATGTTTATTTTCATGTTCATTGTATCCATGCGCTTCAGAAAAACATAAAGTTGTAGATGGGTGGGGGGTGCATGGTGACCCTCTCTGGTCCTTGGCCTATATAGGTTTGTTGTTAATATGCTTTTTCTCGTAGTTGTTGAATACTAGCAGCCATCATTGGTTTTCCAGTTTGGATGTAATCATCCAATCTCCACAGCCATGACAGCAGTATTGTCAAGTCACATTGATAGAAAGAGTTGGTCTTTCAGCTTTCTTTAATGAACACAGATAAATATGAAACATTCAATAATAACATGGCCTTGTTATATTTAGTACACTGTAAATATTTTATGAGATCATCTGTGGCCCATAAGTGAGAGGCTCTCTGTTTTCAGGAGGTCATTTTGCTCTGAAAGAGCTGAATGTTTCATTCATACAACTGCAGCTTTCCTTAAGGTTTTTTAATCATAATGTGTAAAAAGATTGAATTTGGTCCCCACCTCTAAAAGCAAAAATGAAAATCAATAATTTAAAGGATTTCATAGATATGGCTCAAGTATTCATGGCAGTTTTACTTGCAGTGGGTGCAGCTCTCTGAGGATCTCATTTACAGCAAGATACCAAATTAGTCAAGTGGGAGCTTTAACTTGTGCAGATATACTCATCTACATATATAGTATAAAAGAGGTTCTGCAGTGTGGGTTTGTATGTGTCTGTGGCAACTTTGTTCCCCTAGTAACTCAGAAGCCACTTGACCATGGGCTCTCATCTTTTGCATGGCGATGCTACAATACCTGAAGAGTAACTTTGACATGGTTTCACTGACTGCTTGCCCATGAAAGAGGTCAAAGGTGACGTTTTTTAATCGACCTTTACCAGTGGAGGTGTACGCCGGGGGAAGAATCAAGTGCACCTGACACAGCTGATGGAGTTTAGGATCCGTGGGTCTCTTTCCACAATACAGGTGCTGTGGATGGATCGGGAGACAGAAGTACTGGATACTGCTGGTGCTGGAACACCAAGATTCACATTTATTTCTTTAATCTGCTCATATAACCCATACTGAAGTGTACGCTGAGTAGTATAGGGATACTACAAGGGGTTAACTGGCATTGGCATGATGACGCAGCCGTACGGTGATGTCATCACGCTGAACCGCATATATGGGGAGAGTTACCATCTTACAGCCTGTCTTTCCCGACTGGCTCAATAGAAGACAACATCATCATCATCATCATAGCAGTCTGTCAGGGGCGACAATGACTGTTTCATTTAGGTCTGATCAGATTCCTCCACGCAGCTCTGTAATTTGCCTTCCACAGCCAGGAACTCCTGACCTTGTTAACCTGGGCGACGTCTGAGCCGGTATGAGTTGCTCTCTGACTGACCATTTCATGAAACTGCTTACAAAGTATTTGAGTACCGCTAGCTTTTGCTGGACTAGCGACACATTCTTGGCAGATAGAGATATTATCAATGGCAAAGACAGGCCAAGACAAACTGACTCCAGTATCTGTTGCAGTGACTGACCAGATGATAGGTTTGTTTATCTCTGCTCTTTGTGTAGTGCATGTCACAATGCACCGACTGGCAAAAGTCCACCACAGACCTTCCGACAGATGTGCTTATCTGCCAGGACGTCCAGTCTCACCCCGTGTAACTGGGAGTGGTCCACCAAAGACCTGGTTTTTACCTGTATCGTATATACTGTATAACTTCATGCAATAAAGTTCGTGTTCAAAGCAGCACCACTCTCTGTGAGTCTCTCCGGGTTTCCAGACATAACATTTGGCAACGAGAGAAAAACCATGGAAGCGTGCATAGGGTCACTTCGACCGTTTCTGGAAACCTCAGGTGAGCCGCCAATCAACAACGACAGGAGTACAGCCATCCTGTGTGCACAGGAGGAATGCTGCCCAGAGAGGGGACAGCGACCGGACTCGCCTCTGATCCTCACCAGGCATGAGCTTCAGACAGTCACCATGGAGCTGCAGGACAGGGAGTTTGTGGAGATTGAGAAAGGGGACACCGGCGACTGAAGACAGCCCGGCGCGCGTCCTGTTACCGACAACAGTGACACATCACCCTGACCTCAACCAGCACCAGGTGAAAGAGAAGGAACTGGACTGCTTCCGAATCCACGCACAGCACCAGCCTGCAAGAGCCGCCACCAAGCTGCTGGATGAACAGTTCGCGATCATACAGAACGCAATAGAACCACCGGACATCTTCCAAATCCATGACCGGCATCAGCCTCCAGGAGCCGCCGCTGAGACGCAGGATGAAGGGTCCGTGACCCAGTAGGATGTAGCAGAACCACCACAGTGATGAAGTAGGTTTGGGTACGCGGAACCAAGCAACCGGGCTCACAGTCAGCCTTTACATCATCACCACCACCACATGTATGAAGATTGCCTCACAGTGAAGACCAGAGGCCGTTCAGACAGCGGATGGATCAAGATGGCAGGCCAGCCATCTGCGGGAGGTGAGAGAGTAGCTGCCGCAGAACAAGAAGCAGTGTTGGAGCCGACCCAGCTGGTGTGAGATCCAGGCTGGGACATTGTTGACGAGCGTGCCGCGGCTCCAGCAGGATGGCACCTGGGCCTGCTGAAATTGGCGCCTCCAGGGGCGCGTCCACCATGAGCTCACCTCAGCCCCCCCCCCCCCCCCAACTATACTGCCTCCTCTGAGAAGAAGAAAGAGAGGACTGTTTAGCTAGGGGTGTGGCTGTCAGCAAAGAGTGGCAGAATAACCCACTCAGCCACATTGGGCTGTGCGGTGGTCTACTCGTTAGCCCTAGCAAGTTTGTGTTACCAAACTGGGGGGGGGGGGGGTAATTTGAATGTGTAATGTTCTGTTTTCCAAGGGGCGGGTGAATGTAGTATAGGGATACCACAAGGGGTTAACTGGCATCGGCATGATGACACAGCCGTATGGTGACGTCATCATGCCGAACCGTATATAAGGGGAGAGTCGCCATCTTACAGCCTCTCTTTCCCGGCTGGCTCAATAGGAAACAACATACCTGTATCGTATATATAACTTCATGTAATAAAGTTCGTGTTCCAAAGCAGTATCACTCTCTGTAAGTCTCTCCTGGTTTCCAGGCATAACACGCTGGTGATAGAATCGAGTGCACCCTGGCCCTTCGTGTTGGCTCTGACTGGAAGTTTTCTGCTGTGTCCAGTAACTTTTACCAAAAGAGCTTTCTGCTGTGTCCAGTAACTTTTGTTCAAATCGTGTCAAGAGTGGAGAACAACTTCTGATACAATTGATATTAGGGCTGAAACGATTAGTCAGCATTGTTGATAACGCCGATCATAAAGATTGTCTGCACAGATTTTTAATGTCGACAAATCGTTTAATTTTAAATATTATATGCATGCCACGGAAAAGTTCAGTTTAACTGTTCCAGCGAAGAAGAGGAACGCATCATGGCGACACAGAGAAAATCACAGAGGACAAAACTTTCCAAAGTATGGGAAGATTTTTCCAAAAATTAATAACTGAAACAATTTAAATGTAGACTGTAAAGCAGTGTTGTCATATCACAGCTGCACTACAGTGATGCATGTATCCGTTCCCTCCTCCTCTCTGTTCCGCTCTCTCTGGCCACCTCTCAGTGGACTGCACTGGTAAGGTTAGCAAGTAACATTAGCACTTCTTATTTTCAATGAGCAACTCTCAGCTTAAGAAAACTGTCCACACCTATTATTGCATGCTGTTTAAATTGTTTACCTGCTGTCGGACAATAATCTCTCTTAAGATGGTTGCTGACAGCTGAGCTGCTTCTGTTATGCTGGCTAATATGTTAACTGCAGTAAATGGGTGGAGAATGGGAGCAACTTTCCCTTTTTTGTATTCTCTATTATTATCACTGTAAAATCAGCCTTCATTCTGAACATTAGTGCATCTCGGTATATTACAATATCATGATTTGTAATTTAATTAAAAAAGATAACCATAATCATCACAAATAAATTTAAAACGGCTTAAATATTTAACCATATGTGTAGTGAAGGCTCACATGCCTACATTGACATTTAAAGTGCTTTTTTTAAAATTATTTTTTGTACTGGAAGAAGTGCTTTTAATTTTCATCTGAAGCCTTGCAAAACTTTTTTACTTCTAGACCAGGGGTGTCAAACTCATTCCATGGAGGGCCAAGACCCTGCATGTTTTACTTCCACCCATTGTCTTCAGCAGGTGTTTTCACTGATCAGCAATCAGTTGGTAAGAAATTTGGTGAATCACCTGTTGAAGACACTGGGTGGAGGTAAAACCTGCAGGGTCTTGGCCCTCCATGGAATGAGTTTGACACCCCTGTTCTAGACCCAGCAAGTTTTCAGACAGGACGGACTAGCTTATTTTCTTTTTTTACTGTAATGAAGTTGAATATTACTTTAGTTTGTTTTTAACACGCAGTTACAACAGCCTTTATGGAGCAGCAGAGCTGCTATTTGATTTTTTACACTTTAACATCTATTATTTAATTCATCATCATCATCATAGCAGTCTGTCGGGGGCAACAATGACTGTTTCATTTAGGTCTGATCAGATTCCTCCACACAGCTTTGTAATTCGCCTTCCGCTGCCAGGAACTCCTGACCTTGTTAGCCCAGGCGACATCTGAGCCAGTATGAGTTGCTCTCTGACTGGTGCTGCTACAAACACTTATGAATAAGCTGTCAAGTTCAAGTTTCCAACTCATGTTTGACGGGTCATTATTTTATTTAACTATGGAAAGTTTTTTATAATAGGCTAGACTGACAACAAAGTGATTTTCACAGGTGTGCAGGCTTAAAGAGGTGAGGTAAAACATGACCTAGAGCCCCGAACAGGAATTGTGCCAGCAGGAAGCTGAGCTGGTGGACATGAGCGAAATAATTGCGATTAGTTGACTAATCGAATAAATAGTTGTTAGATTAGTCGACTACCAAAATAATCGTTATTTGCAACCCTAATTGGTATGTACATCTGCTGCCATCATGTAATTTATGTCACAATTGGGGCACAGCCAGGGACCGTGCCCATACTTTGTGTTCATTTCAGTCTGCTTTTTCTCAGTATTATTAGTATATTTATCTTTATTATTATTATGTGTCATGTTTCTGAGCTCAGGTTTTCTCCGCTGCTACCGGTGACCCTGACCCCTCTTCTCTCTTTGTTGTCTCTGAGCCTTCTCCCAGGGTCACCGGAGATGATCCAGCACCACCTGATGTCTCCAAAGGTCCGGGTTTGCCTCTGGAGGTCGTCCAGGGTGCAGCTCCCCCCCGCCCGAGGCCGTTGTGTGAGTCCCTCCTCGGGTTGAGTCACTGTGGGTGCTGCGACCAGGTCGGGGACCCTTGTGGATGCTGCGCCCCAGTATTAGCCCGACGTGGGTGCTGCGCTCCTGCATGGGCCCGTCATGGGTGCTGCGCTCCAACCTGGGGTGCACCGAGGGTGCAGCGTTGGCCCAGCTGGGGTCCACCGAGGGTGCTGCAGTGCTTCAGCCCAGAGTCACCAAGGGTGCTGCAGTGCTCCAGCCCGAAGCCGCCGCAGGTGCTGCCTTGTCCCAGTCCCGGACCCCCATGGGTGCAACCTTTCCCCAGACCACTGAGGGCATCATGATTCCCCTTTCTCCTCGGCCAGACGCCGTCATGGTCCTCCCCCCACCCCCCGTCGGCCCTGTTTCCCATCCTTGGGCCTTCCTGTTGGGCAACCACCTCCTGGGTCATCTCCACGGCCCTGGTGGCTAAAAGACTCAGGCCGGCCGCCCGAAAGACTGGGCCTCTGGGTCGGGTGGCCCATGTTCACCGGCAGATCGCCTGACTCTTATCATCAGGCCATCTGGCTGGTCTGGGACTTCGGCCGGCCACCCGAACTCTGGTGCCCTGGGACTGTGGGGGGCTTTGGGGTATGTCTGGGCACAGGTGCGGGTGTTATACTGAGTTGTTTGTCCCCTCCTTAGCCTGTCCCCTTACCTCCCACCCCACCCAGGGTAGTTTTTTGGCTGTATTCCCTCTCTGGGGGGGGGGGGGGGGGTTCTCAATAACAGCAATAAGAGCACAATAAAAGCACCAAACTGGAAGAGACTTCAAAATAAGAGTGAACTCAGAAACTAAGATAAGGTAAGAAATAATACATGAACTCTATCAAAGTAATTGAAAAGTGTGGAGGCACAGGTGGGGGGATTCTCCACCCAGAGAAGGCAGCTGGGCTAAGGGGGAACAATGGACCGGAGGAGGAAGTGCCACCGGGGGGTCTCAAATGGGACAGTATGGACTATGCACCCCCCGGGGGAGAAGAGGAACCGCCAGAGCCACTGGAAGAGAGAAGGGTGTGAGCAGCGGGGCTGGCATTATGTTTTGATAATGTGCCACACAGGTCTTTGTTCCAAGCAGTGTATTATGGCCGGAAGTTCTGGGTCTCAATTCATGGAATTAAAGGTATAAAAGAAAAATGCACAGAGACCCGGGAGCTCTTTTTACTGTACTTGATGTTGGAGATAAAATAAAGTTCATGTGTCGTCCAGCTCGTTGCCTCGCCTGCTTCCTTTCTCAACATTGGTGACCCTAAGACGTGCCATGGAAAGCGAGCTGAGCACCGCCCCGGAGACTACCTGGAGGGAGAGCACCAGCGGTGTGTGTGCCATCTCAGTCAAGCTCCAAGACTTCTGGCTTCAGAACCCGACTGCGTGGTTCCTGCATATAGAAGCCCAGTTTGCACTCCGCAGGATAACAACGGATGATACCAATTATTACTACGTGGTCTCTGCACTTGATGTGCACGCCATGCAACAGGTGATGAACCGCCGGCCCAAGGAAAATGTGAAGCACTCAAGAGGATGCTTCTCCAGCTCTAAACCCTTTCTGACAGTGAGAGGGCAGGAAAAACTCCTAACACGTTCGGAGTTAGATGACAGATCAGCAGTGGAGCTCATGGAGAGCATGTTGGCACTGAGGGGGAAGGACGATGAATCTTTCCTGTTCACCCACTTGTTCCTCAGGAACCTATCGGCTACAGTGAGGGCAATCCTGGCCAACTCGCCGCAGCTGGTTGCCAAGGACTACTGCGCTTGCACTGGCATCCATGAGGGACTCTAGCGAGGACAAGGAGCCATTGGTGGAAGCCGGGACGGACACCAGGAGACAAAGGAACAGGGCGATCTGTTTCTGTCATTGCCGTTTCGGCTCGAATGCCCAACGCTGCCTGTCACCATGCCAATTCAAGAAGCCGGGAAGATGACACGTTTGGAATTCAATAGCAGCCGCAACAGATAGTGACAAAAACAGACTGCTTTATGTCACGGACACGTTCGGGGAGACGGTTTTTGGTGGACTCCAGCTCCCAGAAGAGCCTCATCCTGCTGGTCAACGCAGACAGGGTGGCAGGAGGCAGCGGTCCCGAGCTCACAGCTGCCAACAGATCCACCATCAAGACATTTGGTGAGCGGACACTGAGGATATTCTTACACTGACGCAACTTTCAGAGTGACTTTGTGGTAGCTGCATGTTCCGCCCCCATTTTAGGTGCATATTTTTTATGTGCTTATGGGTTGTTAGTCAATGTTGCTAATAGGAGATTAGTGGATGCTGTCTCTTTTACCTCACTGCCCTGTCCAACTCGGGCAGCTGGGTCGACAACACTGGCGAACGTTATAGCTGCAGGGGGTAAGTACCAACATTTGCTCACACAGTTCCCAGCACTCACAGTCCCAACTTTTTCAGCTACGATAACGAAACATGGGGTTGAACACTTCATAACGACAAAAGGCCCACCGGTGGTTGCGTGACCTCAGCACTTGGATGCAGCTAATCTGGCCAGCGCGCGAGAGCAGTTGGGCATCGTCAGCCGCTCCAACAGCCCGTGGGCATCCCCGTTACACATGGTGCCTAAAGCCCACGAGTCGTGGCGACCGTGCGGCGATTTCCGGCACTTGAATAACACCATGGAACACAATCGTTATCCCATTCCGCACATCCAGGATTTTTCCATGCACCTGGCTGGGGCGTGTGTTTTTTCAAAAGGGGATCTGGTCCACGGATACCATCAGGTCCTGGTGCGCGCAGAAGATGTTCTGAAAACAGCGGAAATAACTCCTTTCGGCCTTTTCAAGTTTTTACGCATGTCATTCGGATTAAAAGGTGTGGCGCAGACTTTCCAGAGGATGATGGACACAGTGCTTCGTGGCTTGTCCTTCGTTTTCATCTACATAGAAAACATTCTGGTAACTAGCACGTTCGAGAAGGAGCACATCAACAATCTCAAGACGGTTTTCCAAAGGTTGGAAGTGCAGGCTTATGTTGAACCCGGCAAAGTGCCAGTTCGGTGTGCCTGTGATTGATTTGTGATTGATTTTGATATTTTTGGGCCACCGCATTTTGCCGGAGGGATAGCTGCTACCGAATAAGGTGCACGCCGTGTCGGACTTTCCGCGTCCGTAGACCGTGAGGGCCCTGCAGGAGTTTTTGGGGATGGTCAATTTTTCCTTCCCCGGGCAGGCCAGCTGATGCAGCAATTGTATGCCGCTCTGAAAAAAAAGAAGCCAGCTGAAAACGTCGACTGGACTCCCAAGCGAGTCCAGGCTTTCATGAATGCCAAAACAGCGCTTGGGGATGCCGCGTTGCTAGATCATCCGGATCCGTCGGCATGGATAGTGCTCACTACGGACGCATCTGATGTTGCCATAGGAGTGGTGGTAGAGCAGTATGTCTCCGGTTTGTGGCAGCTGGTCACATTTTTCAGTTGGACTTTGCGCAACAGCAAACGCAAATACAGCACGTTCAACAGAGAGCTGTTGACTCTACACCTGGCGACGTGCCATTTCCAGTTTGGGCTAGAAGGGTGCGAGGTCACCGCATTCATGGACCATAAGCTGCTGACGTATGCGATGTCCAAGGTCTCGGAACCGTGGTCGGCCCAGCAGCAATGGCATTTGGCCGCGATCTCGGAATTTATGGTCTACATGGGAATAGATTTACCTGCGATGGCCGTGGAGCAAGCCGGGGACACGGGCATTTGCGCGTGCCAGTCTGCGCCTACTGGGTTTAGGCTGGAGAGCAGAGTCGTGCAAGAAGGGTGTCCTCCCTTGCTCTGCGACGTCTCCACTGGGTTCCAAACTCTTGGCGCTGTCGCGTTTTTGAGTCGGTCCACTCCCTTTCATATCCAGGAGTCTGGCCGTGCTTGCGCAAGGATGTAAAAGAATGGGCTGCAGCTTGCATCACGTGCCTGTGGGCCAAAGTGTACAAGCACACCAGAGCCCCCCTCGAGCCATTCCAAATCCCAGCCAGGAGGTTTAACCACGTCCACGTGGATTTGGTGGGACCGCTCCCGCCGTCACAAGGTTTCACACACGTTTTAACAATCGTGGACCGCACCACGCACTGGTCTGAAGTGGTCCCGCTAGCTTCTACCACAACCGCAGAAGTGGCTCGTGCTTTTTTGTCGCCTTGAGTCGCACGGTTCGGATCCCCGTCAGACATCACTTCTGACAGGGGTCCACAATTCGTTTCAGAACTCTGGTCCGCAATGGCCCTGAGCCTGGGGGACAAAATTCACTGTACTACCACGTACAACCCCCAAGCTAACGGGTTATGCAAGCGTTTTCATAGGTCACTTAAGGCAGCACTCAAAGCTTCGCTCACGGTCACAAATTGGGTCGACCACCTGCTGTGGGTTCTTTTAGGGTTGCGCTCCACACCTAAGGAGGATTTGGCAGCCTCCCCAGCAGAACTCGTTTTTTTCTCAGCCACTGTGGATCCCCAGAGAGTTTTTACCGGAAAACCCCACGCCCAAGGCTGATCCGCCCGTGCAGTTTTTGCACAGTACAGAGCCTTTTAATGTACCGGGCCCAGCCCACCATTGTTTTCCCCGCACTTTCATCCCCAAGAGTTTACAGAACGCTAGCTTTGTTTTCGTCAGCAACAATGTACACCGGACCCTGCTGTGCCCACCGTACGACGGACTGTTCAGGGTGTTGGAACCTGGGGTGAAACATTTTGTGTTAGACCTGGGGGGACATAGGGAGACCATCTGCATCGGCAGGCTGAAGCCCGCTTTTGTGTTGGCAGACGAGCAGGTGGTGTTGGCCCAAGCTACCCGGCGTGGACGTCCACCGTTGGTGGCTCCGCAAGTTGGTGTTCCCTCAGTAGGGACCTGTGCACGTGAAGCTGATGTGTCCCCCCACCTTTTCTCTCCACAGACTGACGTGCCTTCCTGTACACCTCGCCAGCAGGGTGCTCTGATGGGATTGGCGACCCCCCGCTACAACTGCTATGGGTGCCGGCTCAAGCCCAAAGGACTGGGGGGTTAGTGCCCTTTCTGGGCGGCTGTGTGATGGCATGGGTGGGGGATTCTCCACCCAGAGAAGGCAGCTGGGATAAGGAGGAACAATGGACCGGAGGAGGAAGTGCCACCGGGGGGGTCTCAAATGGGACAGTATGGACTATACACCCCCCGGGGAGAGGAAGAACCGCCGGATCCGCTGGAAGAGAGAAGGGTGTAAGCAGCGGAGCTGACATTATGTTGTGATAATGTGCCACACAGGTCTTTGTTCCAAGCAGTGTATTATGGTCGGAAGTTCTGGGTCTCAATGCATGAAATTAAAGGTATAAAAGAGGAATGCACAGAGACCCAGGAGCTCTTTTTACTGTACTGTATGGTGGAGATGGAATAAAGTTCATGTGTCATCCAGCTCGTTGCCTCACCTGCTTTCTTTCGCCACAGAATGATAATCATGATTATAATAATAATTATTCCCGAGAATAACAAAAAGCATGGACACAGTTACAGGCCATGTCCAAATCATGATAGTCTCTGTCAGTCACACATTGGGATGAGCCAGAGTCCACTGTGTGATGTATGAGAAAGGACATGACACGCTGTGCTACAGTTGTATGCCGCCACAAGGTATAATAGCCAGCTGCCTAGGGTTAGCCGGTCTCTTGTCTTGCTATCCACCTTTGGTACCAACTCCCAGTCACCTTGCTGTGTACTCCCTCCTGTAGCTTGTTTAGCTAACTATTTAATAAGCTTAACCTCAACACGTGGACCTGTCTGTAGACCCATTATTTCCAGATATAACATTGGTGATGAGGAGAAACTTGGAAAACATTGAGATGGAAACGCTGCTGACACCCCTGCCACCCTTCCTCATTTTGCCCGGTGAGCTGCCTATTCCTTGGTCACATCGGCATGAGTTGTTTGAGACGTTCGTGTCTGCCATGGACCTAGCTAAGATTGGCAAGCTAAGGCTTTTTGCAGTTCATGTCTTCAAGATGCTCTGACCTGCAGATAGCTACAAAGAGTGTGTTTCTGTGTTAGCTGGACATTTTGCCACTCCAGAGAGCGTGCTCGTTAGGAGGATTAGATTTTACCAATGTCGACAGCGTGTAGGTGAGTCAGTCCAACAGTGTGTTACTGACCTCCGCTGTCTAGCAAGCACATGTAGATTTGCACAACTGGAAGATGAGATGGTGCGGGACCAGTCAGTGGAGCACACCACCAACTTGAAGCTACGAGAGAAGCTACTAATGGCATCGGATGACTTGCTGCTCTCCATGGCGGTGGAGTTAGCATCGTAACTAGAGGCCATGGCTCGGCTAAACACCCAGCTATTTCGTTCCACCAGTACAAGTTGTTACCCCAGCTGCTGAGCCCAATGACCCCACATCCTCCCTGGGGGACCCTGAAGTTAACATCACGGGAAGACAGGACAATAAAGCACGCCAGCCATGTGGTAACTGTAGCTCTCCTTCGCACCGAATACGAGCACCTGCCTGCCTCGCTAAAGGACACAAGTGCCAATGCTGCAGTAAGCTGAACCACTTCGCCAAAATGTGCCACTCAGCCCCGACAAGCCCACTGTCTAATTCGCTCAGTTGGCCCAGTCCAACCACCATCCATGCAGTGGACTCCAGTAATACACCATACAAGTGATGCACAGTGGAACTTGATGGCGTCAGTCTATCACTACTGCTGGACACTGCTGCCACGAGGTCCCTGCTGGATGAGACCATGGTGAAGACGTTTTTTACCCCCACACCTAATTGAGCCAGACGCAGTGGAACTGTTTGCATATGGATATGTTAAAATCAGCATGGTAGGAACCATCATTCTACAGGTTTGCTACAGGTCAAGAGTCCTCCCAGCATTTACATTTCAAGTAACACGCCCCTAACAACATCCTGGTTTGTGATCTTTTCCATGAGCTGGGCTTTTCCATCACAGATCACATGGGACTTAGTTTGACAGCTGATGGCCCGAGCCTCCCAGAGTTGCCACCTCATTGCAGCGGTTCCAGTTTGTGTTAATGCAAGACTCAGAAGGTTGTGGGGTTCATCCAGTCACCAACGACACCACTTCATCTCCGTGACCGTCAACAACCCAGTCACGTCCTCCATTAAATGGTGCCCCAACTACAATGCCATTCACCAGTCACATGATGAGACAGCAGCAGCACACCTTGAAACAGAAATCGCCTTCGCTCACGGTGCTCGACTCAGTTCGGATTTGATGATCCAACTGCCCATGTCAATTGCAGATGTTCCAGTCATCAGCATCGCCACCATCATTGATGCAAATCACTGTGCAACTTGGACCAACCACATTTCAGATGGCAGCTGGATTCTGATAGCATGCCAGCTGTTTGAAAAAGGTAACACCACTGACTGCCCTGGACTGAGTAACAGCAACCAAGCCGACCCAGCCAGTGTAGGATCTAGATTGGGAGTTTGCTGTTGAGCCAGCCGCAACTTCACCGAGGTGGCCCCCAGATTCGCCCGAGACAGCGCCATCAGGGCTGTGTCCACTCGGGCTCGGCAGAGACCCTGCTGAGCTTAGAATGGTCACTGACTCTAAAGTTCTTTATTTTCATGTTCAGTCAGTGCATGGTCCGTCCAAAGTGGCAGAATAACCCACACAACCAGGCGGGTTAAACCGGTAGCCTACCCGGTTACCTAGGTTGTAACAATTTGAAAAAAAAACATTTTTTTTCTTATTGTCATGCTCAGAAATAAATCTGGTGGTTCTGACAACAGGTCCAGTCAAATACATGTATGTTGTTCACATTAGGCAATGTACTAACAGTATTTTTGGCCAAACCATATGTGATGTATGGGAGTTGTATGAGTTGCATTTGCATATGTCACCCCATTGGTGGGCGCTGTATCCTGTGGCATTGCCAATAGTATAAGAGTGTGCTCATTGAACTGAACTAAAACGTGTATGTGTGCGTATGCCTGAGTAAACGAGCAAGCTAATGACCTGCAGCCGTGTGTGTCTTTGTGTTTGTTCCTCCGAGTGGTAATCTAAAGTAGAAACCCACGGACATAACATCATTGGCGACGAGGATAACTTTAGGTTTCCAAGTCTCGCCACGGTGTTAACTGTGAGTGACGGAGGAAGAGGAACGTTTGTCCTGGTGGGAGTTTGGCTGGGCGCGGCACGCCAGGTGACAGGACGCCAGGTGACAGTGCGCCAGGTGACAGGACGCCGGGTGACAAGATTGCTAAACGCTAGCTAACTGCACGCCATGGCTGGATTTACTGGACACATTAACCCATTCGACGAGTCAGTGGAGCAGTGGACAACCTACGTTGAGAGGTTTGAGTATTTTGTAACGGCAAAGGGTATTGCAGAGGAGAAAAAGCTTGCTGTTTTCTTAAGTGTAATTGGTGCGTCAACATATGGACTTTTACATAGTCTCGTAGCTCCAGATAAGCCAGGGGCTAAGACATATGCTCAACTCACGGAAGTTTTGAAAGACCATTTTTCCCCAAAGCCAATTGTGATTGCTGAAAGATTTCGCTTTCATAAACGGAACCAACAAGAGGGAGAAACTGTGACGCAATATATAGCAGTCATTAAAAAGCTTTCTGAGCACTGCGAGTTTGGTATGTACCTGCAGGATGCATTGAGGGATAGGCTCGTTTGTGGACTGAATATAGAAGCTATCCAGAAAAAATTGCTGACGGAGGAGAAGTTTACTTTTTCCAAAGCAGTGGAACTAGCCGTGTCAATGGAGACAGTAGCTCGCGAGACACATCAGCTGAGCAACGCGCTGAAAGTGCATGTACTGTCACCACACGACAAACAACACTCGAAATGTTCGCGCTGTGGAAAAAGGAACCACAAAGAGAGCGATTGTTTTTATAAGGAGCAAAAATGCCATAAATGTGGTAAGAGAGGACATATCTCGAAAATGTGCAGGAACAAAGAGACTGTAAATAAGGAGAAACCAGTGGAGTATAAAGCTAAAAAGAAAAAAAGGGTGCACCAACTGGATGTAAAAGAAATATCTAGTGATGGTAGCACTACAGACACTGAAGTGAGCCTGCATATGGTGTCTCAGCAGAGTAATTTGTCATACATGAGTGTTAAACCAAAAATTGAAGGTAAAAGGATTATCATGGAATTAGATACCGGTGCTGCCGTTTCTTTGATTTCAAGAAAACTGTATGATGCACACTTTAAGGACTTGCCCTTGCGCCAAACCCATATAATGCTGAAAACATACACGGGCGAGGTGATTCCAGCAGAGGGTGTCATCACCGTTTCAGTGAGGATGAATAAGCAGAGGGCTAGACTACCACTGTATGTGGTTCGGGGAAGTTCACCCCCACTTTTTGGTCCGGAGTGGCTGCGGAGGATTCGAATTGACTGGCGAGAAATAAAGACGGTCCGGGAGGAGACGCTAGAGGGCGTGCTACAAAGACATGCAGAGGTCTTTAAAAAAGAATTAGGCACTCTGAAAGGCATGGAAGTAGCCATAGCGCTGAAGCCGGATCATGTGCCACGGTTCTGTCAAGCGAGAGTTGTTCCCTATGCCCTTAGGCCAAAAGTGGAGGCTGAAATTGACCGATTGTGTGAGCAGGGCATTATATCCCCTGTCAAATTCAGTGAATGGGCAACACCCATTGTGCCCGTTGTGAAAAAGGACGGAGATGTTAGGATATGTGGGGATTTTAAAGTCACAGTTAATCCTGCCCTGTGTGTGGAGAAATACCCAATTCCATGCATTGAAGATCTATTCGCATCACTTTCGGGGGGGCAACATTTTAGTAAACTGGACTTATCTCATGCCTATTTGCAAATGGTGATAGAGAGAAATTCCAGAAAATATCTCACAATAACCACATCCAAGGGTCTGTTTTGTTACAACAGGCTGGCTTTTGGAATTACCTCAGCACCAGCGATATTCCAGCGTGCCATGGACCAAGTCCTCCAGGGTCTGCCGAACGTTCACTGTTACCTGGTCGATATATTGGTCAGTGGACAGGATCGTGTGCAGCATCTGAAAAATCTGGATGCAGTCCTAGGGCGCTTGGAAGAATTCGGTTTGCGAGTACGGAAGGAAGAATGTGAATTTTTCAAGGATTCACTGGAATATCTGGGTCACGTCATTGATGCCCAGGGTCTACACAAGGCACCAGAGAAAGTCAGGGCAATTGTGGAGGCTCCTGCACCTACAGACGTGAGTCAGTTACGTTCTTTCTTGGGGCTAATTAATTATTACAGCAGATTTATCCCCAATTTGTCATCTATCCTAAGCCCACTGAATACTCTGCTGTGCAAAGGAAAACAATGGCAATGGACATCTGAATGTGCTGCATCTTTCAAAGAGGCAAAAGAGCAGTTACTCTCTCAAAGCGTGTTAACCCATTATGATCCACAACTTCCCATTCGGTTGGCGTGTGATGCATCACCTTATGGTGTAGGTAGTGTCATCTCACATATTTTCCCGAATGGACAAGAGAGGCCCATAGCTTTTGCATCAAGGACTCTGAATAAGGCAGAATGCAATTATGCCCACATTGAGCGCGAAGCTCTTGGCATTATATTTGGAGTTCGTAAATTCCATCATTATCTGTATGGCAGGCAGTTTACACTCCTTACAGATCATCGCCCATTGACCACTATTCTGAGTCCGTGCAAAGCCACACCATCTATGGCTGCTGCTAGAATGCAGCGGTGGGCTCTCCTGTTAGCTGCCCATAATTACACCATACAATACCGAGAGGCAGCTCGTCATGGAAATGCGGATGGGCTTTCACGCCTTCCATTACCAACATCATCAAGAGAGAGAATCAGTACTGTGGACAGTTTTCACATTAAACACCTAGAAGCCTTACCTGTGAACTGTCGAGAAATCTGCCGAGAGAGCAGGGGTGATTCTGTCCTTGCTCAAGTTCTGGAGATGGTCTCCACAGATCGCTTTCCGAGGGTCCAGGATGTGGCCAGCACATTGGCGCCATTCATCAGCCGGAGGGATGAGTTGACACTCCAGCAAGGTTGCCTTATGTGGGGTGTGCGCGTTGTCATTCCCTCAAAATTGAGATCACCACTGCTGTCGGAACTGCATACTGGACACCCAGGTGTTGTCAAAATGAAAGCTGTCGCCCGCAGTTACATGTGGTGGCCCGGAATTGACGCTCAAATTGAACAGGTCTCAAAAACATGCCAGTCCTGTCAATTTACACAGAAAGCACCGGGACCAGCACCACTCCACCCATGGACCTGGCCTGGATCCCCGTGGCAGAGAATTCATGTTGACTTTGCTGGGCCGTTCCAAGGCCAAATATTTATGGTGGTTGTAGACGCCCATTCAAAATGGCCTGAGGTACACCTTATGAGTTCCACTACAACGGCTAATACCATCCAGGTGCTCCGAGGGTTATTTAGTCGCTATGGGCTCCCTGAGGTGTTAGTGAGCGATAATGGTCCTCAGTTTACCTCACACGAGTTTGACACTTTTATGAAAGGCAATGGAGTAAAGCACATTCGCTCTGCACCATTTCATCCATCAACAAATGGTCTTGCAGAACGTTTTGTACAGACATTCAAGCAGTCACTGAAGCGTTCCACTGGAACCACTTCCATACAACACCGACTGGATGCCTTTCTACTCACGTACCGTAATACTCCACACTCTACAACGAAGGAGTCCCCGTCTATGCTTTTCATGCATCGCAAGCTGCGATCTCGATTGGACCTGCTGAAGCCTAGCATGACATCAGAGGTAGAAAAAGCACAAGAGGCACAGTGTGTGTATCGAGGAATGCATGCAAAAGCCAGAACGTTCAAGGTGGGAGATCCAGTTTTTGTTCGGAATTACGGGAGAGGAGAGAAGAAGTGGATATCAGGGGTTGTTTCAGCTGAGACTGGCCCTGTATCCTACACCGTCGACATCGGCACATCGCAGCACTGGAGGCGACACGCGGACCAGATGCTGGCCAGGGTTGTCGAATTGGATACCTCTACAGACGACGGCGTAGCTGCATCGTCGTGCATCTCAGCAGACCTGCCTGTGCTGGAAAAGACTGTTCCAGAACCAGCTACTCCAGTTCCTGTGAGTGACCCCTCACCATTACCCCAGGTAACCTCAGAGGGAAACACCACATCACCTCCAGAGACTGGTAAGAGATATCCTTCTCGTATTACTAGACCACCAGAGCGTTATGTTCCATAAACTTTGTTTAAGATACTTTTAAGAGACATATATTGGACATTTTTGAATAAGAGACCTTTTTTATGTGTTAGATGAGAGAGTCACGTCTCACCAAAAGGGCAGAATAAACCCTTGACTGACTCAGGGGTTTGGGATCGTCTACTCCCAGCCTCAAGGCTAGTGTGTGTTTTTAAAATAATAAAAGTTGTTTGCTTTGTGTATCTTGGGGGTGGGTACAACATTTAGTGGGGAGGAGATGTGATGTATGGGAGTTGTATGAGTTGTATGAGTTGCATTTGCATATGCCACCCCATTGGTGGGCGCTGTACCCTGTGGCATTGCCGATAGTATAAGAGTGTGCTCATTGAACTGAACTAAAACGTGTATGTGTGCGTATGCCTGAGTAAACGAGCAAGCTAATGACCTGCAGCCGTGTGTGTCTTTGTGTTTGTTCCTCCGAGTGGTAATCTAAAGTAGAAACCCACGGACATAACACCATATATGTGCATTTCCTATATCACTGGCTTTAAGTAACCCACAAGTGTATGTGCATATAACCAACTGTGCGTCAGCTGATATGCTAGTGTTGCCTGGATGTTTACTTGCTGCCCCTGCTAAGGCTAACGACGGATGTTGTTCTCAGCTTTTTTAAGGGGGGGATAAATGTGATGTATGGGAAACGGCACAACACACCATGCTGCAGTTGTACGTATGTACACATGATGCCATCACGCCGCAAGGTATAATAGCCAACTACCCAGGGCTAGTTGATCTCTTGTCTTGCTGTCCACCTTTGGTACCACCTCCCAGTCACCTCACTGTGTGCTCCCTCCTTTAGGCTGTTCAGCTAACTGTTTAACCTCTTGCACTCCGTTGTACCGCAGGCGGGCAAGTCTCTGCGTCCCAGAGCGCACGAGGACACTCTCGTGCGTCCTTGAGCGCACTGAAAAAAAAAAAAGTCCTTCCACTACAGACACAGCCGCGAACAGATTGGATATGATTGACCTCTCATTCGACTAATAAGAGCCTTGAATTGGGTTTCTGAAACCTTGAAGAACCAATGACTGAAAACCTAGCAAGAGGGACCCGCCTACCAAGGCTGTGAATGCAGTGAGCCAATTGAAGCAGAGAAGTTCGCAAGCTGTTTTTTTTTAAGGCTGGGTGAAGAGAGACTGCTGCAGCAGATCAAAAAAGGACCCGCAGGAAGAACTGTCTCAGACCCAGCAGCACGGAGACCACCCACAAATGCAACCTGTGTGACAGCGACTGCCATTCGCGCATCGGCATGTTCGGCCACAGGCGGTGCTTATTTTGTATTTGTTCCAGCAGAGTAGACGTTATGATTTCTTCCATGGTCATCATAGACCGACGGAGGCTGACGACGAAGGCTGAGTGACACACACGCTTTCGCCAGTCTTTTTTTAATTACTACTGTTATTTGTTTTGAAAAATCGTTTGCCAAAAACCGCAATCATGGAAGCACAAAACCGCAATAATGGAATTATGTTTTGATTGGGTCGCGAGACCAGAACCACGAGTGGACCAGCGTCGCGTTTGTCTGACAATGAGGAAGAGAAGTTCGCCAGGACACTGCTGCTGTGAAGAGGTAAGGTGTTATTGTGGCCACACATATGTGACCTACTTTGTGACTGATGTAAGGCCTCACATTTTAGATAAGAACAAAGACAGAGCTTCCTTGGAGATAACAGGAAGCTGTGAAGGTGTTAGGTTTGGTATGCAGGGCCTGAGACTCTGGGGGTGATATTAGAGGATTAAAGAGGAGATGCATTGTTACTGGCGATTATAATGCAATGTGACTGGTGATGCAATGTGACTTGTGAACTGTGAGAGTCCTGGTATTTAAGGACGAGAGTTTCCTGTAATGCTCTCTTTCTTCTTTGAGATGTTGGCGAATGTGAATAAAGCTGACTTGAGAGAAATCTGTCTCATCATTTGCACATTCCCACATTATAAGCTAAATTATTCTTTATCCCTGAAAATTGTAATCCAAAATAACTTTTGACCGATCGGTAAATTACAACTGTGCGGCGCACGAAGTCTGAAGTTCGTGTGCCGCAGTACAAGGGGTCGTTCGCCGCGTCCAGACCGTGAACGCCGCCCCCCCCCGCTATTCTTCTGTAGCGAGGGGGGGGGAGCCGCGGTGACTGCGCTGCTGTCCCACATCGCCACATGAGGCTAATCCGTCATGTAGCGATGGCAGATGTCCATCCTCTGTAGCGAGGGGAGGGGGGACAACCCCCACACACACACACACAGACACAGCCCTGAGTGTGACCTTTCATTAGAGCCCAAAATGAAGCTTCTACATTGAAGCATTCAAAAGTTA
This sequence comes from Pholidichthys leucotaenia, assembly GCA_020510985.1. Lineage (NCBI taxonomy): Eukaryota > Metazoa > Chordata > Actinopteri > Cichliformes > Pholidichthyidae > Pholidichthys > Pholidichthys leucotaenia. The sequence goes on along the minus strand of CM035846.1, from coordinate 250,349,349 downwards.
CAGACGTTTTTCCAAACTGTGCCATTTGGCACAATTTGGCACAGTTCCAAAACGCCTGGGAACTACCTGAGGAAAAAGCTGTGTAATATATTCATTTTTTGTGGTATTGTTACAAAATTTGGACCTCAGCTGGATAACACTTGGTTCTACATTTCTGTTGCATTTTCCAGCCCGGATATGAAGCTGTGTGTTATTTGCAAGCATTTGTATCCAAAAAAACACCCAGGCCAAATTTATTTTCTTCAAGTTCACTATGTTTAGATGACTGTAACTCAGCGGCCGGAGCACTTAGAGAGATTATGACTGTTTTGCCAAAAAATTCAAAGTGTTTTCTTTTAAATGAGACTAACCCCATGAAGATGCTGCAAAGGGTTGAAGAACAGCTTTGGATTTAATTTGGGCACGTTATTTTTTGGCGTCTTTAGGGAAATTGACCGGAGTGCAAGGGGTTAATTGTGGAGAAAGGAAGCAGGCGAGGCAACGAGCTGGGCGACACACGAACTTTATTCCTTCTCGAATGTAGAGTGACCTTGAATTCCAAATTATTAAAATCATTCTTTGCTGAAGAAAAATTGTTTCAACTCAAAAGTCTGGCTTTTGAGACTGCTTCTCTCACCAAAGAACCAGAACTGTAACCCTATCCATCGGTCATAAAATGGAAGTTAACCCCCTTCTTCAAGATTCTTTGGCAAAGGAATGTTCCTAATCAGCAGATTTATTGAGCGACATAAACCAGATGGGGAAGCCAAGACTCTCCAGTAAACAACCAGTTTCATTGTGCCATCTGGTGGACGAATCAGGAATATTCAACTTTTTCCTTTGCAGTGGAATTTATGCCTTATGGACTATGAACTAACTCATATTCTTTCTCTTAAGACAGTATCTGCCAACAAAGACCTGGTTGAACTCTGGGATGGACAATGTGGTTTCAAATGCTTTATTGATATGATTTTGATATGTGTTGCTCTATTTTCAAGAAGAAATTAATGTTTGCATGCTTTCTATCACAAATTAGTCCCACAGTACAATGTAGAGATATTGATTGTTCCCTTATTATTGAAGTAGAATATCTCAGTCACTGAAGTTTAAGGAACTTATGCTTTCAGCAACATGTGTCTTAAAGGGGAGTCTCACTCTCAGATCAAATGTCTCTCTCTCCCCCTCCTCTCTCCTCTGTTCTGCAGGAGTCCATAGCTGCACTTTAACTTGCCGATAGAGTTCAAAGCTTCATTGCATTTTCCTTTTTAAGTCGAGTTTATTACTTGTGCTGTGTGGGTTAACTCCGGGGCTCCAGTTTCCTCCCACAATCCAAAGACATGCATGTTAGTGTTGGGAAAATTTTATGTAAATAGTTATCATTTTATTAATGACTCATGAAATGAGGGTTGATGTTTTTATATGATGTTTTTTTCTCTGATTAATCATAAATACAATTTGTGTCTTTTCTTATAATCACTGTTAGTGACTAAACTGCACCATTCATCTGTTTGTTCATATAAGGTGTGATAAGAGTATGCAAGTTTTTATGCTGTATCAAGATCTGTTTTTTGTACATCCCGTGTTTCTTAATTCTACTCTGTTATGAGAACTCTGTGTACTTTGTGAGACCTTGTATGGAGGTGTCCTTCCCCTGTTGAGAGTTGAGCCAGCTCAAACTGGTACAAACTGTACGTGATGTTTCTTATCATCCTCCCAAGGACTGTCTGGGAGAGAAAAGGAATGTTCGGGAAGATGTCACTGTCTTATCTTTGCCTATAAAAGTTATTGTACTGGGCTGGTTTCCCCAGCATTCAAAGCTCACTCTGTAACAGGTATGTGATTTGATTGCTCTCTTTTGCAAAAGACATATAAAAATCAGAAAAGGCATCACTGTGTCAGGTCTGATGATTTCTTCAGTCTAATGCTATTGAATATTACTGTGCTTGAGCCACATTGCAGATAAAAATTCCTGACATAACGTGGTGACCGAAACCCGGGACAGCTGAGATCTGGACGGAGCTGGGGGAGGCGTCTGAGCCAGTGAAAACCGTGCACGGTCTGATGGAAACCATCAGCAATTGACCAACCCGCCTTGAGGGAACTTGGATCGGCGCTTCTCCTCCATGCTCTATTCAGTGACGGCTGTTCCGCCTTAACTAATAGAGCCAGAAGTAAGTGTCTCTATTTCTTCCCAGTACAATGTTATGTTCTAGGTCCGCGGGATGCGATTAATGGTAATATGGCGGCGTCCATATTTTTCCTAGAACAGTAAAATAAAGGAATCTGGTCAAAACTGGGACCCCTAAGAACTGAAAATAACAACAATATAGTGAAGGGGAATAAAGGAATAAAAGCAGTTAAGAGAATTAAAACTTTGACCTCTGAGAACTAAAAATAACAACAATATAGTGAGGAGGAAGAAAAGTACATAAGAGAATTAAAACTTTGACCTCTGAGAACTAAAAATAACAACAATATAGTGAGGAGGAAGAAAAGTACATAAGAGAACTAAAACTTTGACCTCTGAGAACTAATAATAACAACAATATAGTGAGGAGGAAGAAAAGTAGATAATAAAAATGGTAAACTGCGTCGGACGCAGTAGAAAACCTGACGGGGTCAGGAAAAAGGCAAAACAAAGAAAATAAGGATAAAGTAAAGGATCCGGATAATATTTAATCACTGCTGCAAGTGCTATTTGCTTTATATTGGTAATCTGTTGTTATTTGTTTTATATTGGGAACACTGTGAGTGAGAAAGGAAAAGTTTATAAAAAAAAAGGGGCATTTTTGCTCAGTGCAGTGTGGAATGTGAAAGGAGTGAAAGGAATGTTGAAAGATCTGATCGACTTTAAAACCGCAATAATAATGTTCAAAGTGAAGAATCTATCACTGCCCGCAAATATCCAAAAGTTGTTCCAAACAAGGGAGAAACGATATCACTTCAGAGGAACATGTATATTTCAAAAGCCTACAGTGAGAACAACTACCAAGCAACACTGTATTTCAGTGCAAGGTGTCAGATTATGGAACGATTTTGGACCTGAATTAAAATCATGTACAAAGCTTGGACAATTTAAACAAAAACTAAAGGAAGAAATACTCCAAACATATTTACAAGACGACATGTAAACTCACATAAGGATTGACATTTCCAGCCTGTGTTGTGTTATAGCTTAGTTTTTCTTTTTTCTCTGTGACACTATGTCTTAGATTTGTTTTTGAATAGTAACCGCTTAACTTAGACTAGCTCAGTTTTCTTTTTCTCTCAGTCATATTTTGTCTTAGCCTTGTTTTAAATTGTAATCGCTCTTGTCTTGTTTTCTCTTTTTTCTCCTTTGAATTCTTGGATGGAATATGGGTGGGCAATATAAGCTGCGGCTTCAGCCATCATCCATTTCGGATAACTCACGTGGAATTGTATAGTAGAAGGAGTCTTTGTCTAATTTGACCTTGTTGTTATATTATACAGTTTCTTTTAACCTGTAATGTACTATCCGAAATAAATAAATTCATTCATTCATTCATTCATTCATTCATTCATTCATTCAGGGGCTGCTGGAGGAGCAGCTATCTCTCTCTCTCTCTCTCTCTCTCTCTCTCTCTCTCTCTCTCTCTCTCTCTGTGTCTCCTTTTGCCTCAGGGGCGGGGGAGAGGCAGATATGGCCTCTAGAAAAAACAGAAGTGTGAATTTTTGCTCAGCTCAATTGAATTTTGCAAGAGGCGGGGCTGTCTGCCTCACAAGGCTTGGGAGATGCTGAGTTGTATAAAGGAAATATGAAAAAACAGTGGGATTCAACAGTGACTCAAATGCTCAGTGGTACATTACCCAAAGACAGAAAGGGGGTTAAAGCAGAATGTGATAAATTGTATCAGAAATTGAGGGAAGACGACATTCTAAATTTAAATAAGGAGGACAGTTTGACCCAGTTTTTAATGGATTTGGAACAAAGAAGACTAGATGATATACAATCTATGAAAGATATGAATGTCACAGGATTTTTAGTGAAAAGAAAACATAAGCATCATATTCAGGAGTGTGAACGTGAGCGCAGGCTGATTCATAATTTAGCTACATAATCTGCTGCAATGAATGGTGTGAAATTGATGAAGACACAGATGTCTAAAAAGGAGCAGGATCAGCACATGATGAAGAGGGAGATAGACAGTGGTTTGATGCAGGAGTCAGCAGCGGTTGACCCAGTGCGGTGTGTGAGTGAGACAGAGAAGAATAAAGATTTACTAGTTGATAAGAAGCTGGACAAACAGAAGGGAGAGGTGTTGTCCCTCTACCCTAATTTGGAAGATTTGAAAGGGGAATTGCCCCCACCGCTATATTGTGTTAATCAGATGCCTTTGGTTAAGTTAAAAGAAGGATTAGTGGAAGTTGAGGAGGTGACATCACAGGAACAATGTGAGCAGTTTAAATTAAATTATTAAATTAAATGAACAAGATAATCTTTCCCCAACTTATCAATGCCACGATCCTAAGGAGGGTCCATACGGCAAATTATTTAAAGAAGCCCAAGAGGTTGGGAAATGGAGGAGGCAAATAAAATCATAATAATTAGACCATAATATAATATATGTTCTCTGTTTGTGTGTGTGTGTGTGTGGTTGATCTGTGAAGAAAGTGGTCTAAATATGGGTACTTTTACAAGGTTTTGGGTTTTTATTTTTTCAATTTAACTGTGTGGGGTCTTGATTAATGTTGCGTACGTGATAAACTGTTTACATATTTTTTTTTTTTTAAAAAGAGCAATTTTGACGCACTACAGACCTTTTTTCCTTTGACTGAAACATGACAGTGCAGGACTGACGTGCGACAAATATGATTTGCCAGGGGCTATGGATTATCAGACAGGGATCTTGGAGAAAGGATCCTTGTTGATAAACATTTTTTGAAGCAAAGTATGACTTTGTATGACATTGTAGATAACATAAGGTGTACTGATTAAAATGACTTTGACCTTACAAATGTAATGTTTATATGGTTTTATACTGATGTTACTCACCACATAATGGTGCAGTAACAATATATTTCAGAAATGTGACAGCAATGAGGGATGTGCTTCTCCTGATTCAGCGGTGGCCAAGCTGGGTCAGGGTGAACTACATTGCACTCCATAATTTACCAAGGAATGTATGAAATAGGGACATTCCTTGTAAAACATTAAATCAAATTCTAATTAGGCAAAACGTCCGCCTTTCCTTTGACTGAAAGAATGTGACACAATATTTCAAATTCAACCCATCTGTGTTCAACTGGACAAGCTGATCTTATTTATCAATGCTGAAGCATATCAAAAATGCGCAGATAGTTATTTTGTTTTTCTTAAATGAAATTTGTACACTATTTCAAGAGATGTCACAAAAAGAAGCTATAATTATTGAGATCTCATCTTTGAAGGAACTGGGCTACCTGCAAATTTTATTTAAAACTAAAAATGGAAATACACTTCCTTTCAGTAAAAGAATCAAGCAAATACCCTGTAACTTTGCTGCATGTGCATCTTCATGTATCAAAGCAGGGGGTATCAAAGAAATTAATTAGCAAATAATTAGTAACCCTCAGAAAAATAGATAATGCATAAAATTATCAATAAATGAATAAATAAATGAATTCAATTAAACTTTATTTTCATAACACCTCATTGCACTTTGAGCTATAGGGGGAAAGCCCCATACTTGCACCTCCCATAGTTGCACCCCCATACTTGCAGAACTGACAGCCTAGCTACAGTGCTGAGAAAAGAAGAAAGAAAAAACTGAGATTACCTTTGTTTTCTTCTATTAATACAGAATAATGCAGACTAATGACTTATTTTATCTTTTCTAAAAAAAAAATAAAATAAAGAAAATAAAATAAAATAAAGAAATTCTTCCAGTTAAATAGATTTCATCTAAATAAATGAAGTGTCATTTTCTCTAAGGAGGAGGGAAAATGAAGAAAAATTGCTACAGCATATATTTTGAGGAGAGAGGGAAAAAACGTTACACCAGCCTCCAATTTAGAATTGAGGACTGAACTTTCACGTGTCAACAGGAGGGATTAGGAGTTTACTTGAAAAGCATTTTTTCTGTTCAAGAATTTAGTTTGTCAACAATGCGTTGTGTGCCTTCAAAATAATGCACAGGGAGCAATGAGAACACGACAAGGAAGCTTTCCCCCACCAAAAACACCATTTTCACCTGTCAAAAGTGGGGCAATTACAATATTGTCTGGTTCTCATTGATACCTACACTAAATGGACTGAGATACATCCAACAGCAAAGGCAGACGCCAGATTTGTGTGCAAAGTGTTACAAAACAATATTTTCTCAGTGTTTGGGATTCCAGAAGTCATCTATGCAGATAATGGCACCCATTTTACAGCACAGGTTGTTAAAGATTTGACCCAATCTGTGGGTAGTCAATTGAAATTTCACACGGCTTATCATCCTCAAAGTGCAGGCCTGGTAGAGAGAAGGAATGGCACCATAAAGCAAATGCTGAATAAGGTCACAAAAGACAAAAATATCACGTGGCCAAAAGCCTTAATACAGGTAAAAATGGCAATTAACACAACCCCGGACAAAAGCACGGGATTAACCCCGTATGCATGTGCATTCCATCGCCCATATGTGTTACCTGAAATTAGACTGTTATTACTACAAGGGCAATATAGACATCTGTCTGACCATTTAAGGGAGTGTGTGCAACAAAAAGACTATGTTGATACTGTGAAGTCTCTCTCTGATCAACAGGAGGGCGTTGAAAACCCCCTACAACCTGGCGATTACGTCTTTGTAAAGAATCACCATAGACTGAACTGGACATCACCTAGGTGGCTCGGCCCCTATAAAGTCCTGCTGACCACACCCACAGCTGTGAGAATCGCTGAACGGCCTTCTTGGATTCATCTGTCCCACCTTAAACGCTTGCAAGTACCCCTCAGTGACCTCCAGCCACCCCTAGGGTAAGTCCAGCTACAAAGGGGAGTCTGGTCCTTTTAAGGATAGGACTCGTCTCAAACCTGGTGAAGATAGTGGCCAGCTAAGGTACACTCCTAGGGGCAACAGGCACTATGGGGAATGGAAAGGTGTTTTGGACAATTTTAGGACTTGCGCCTGACTCTCACATGTCTGCTGTGGAATCCAATTGAAGGTGGACTGACAGACGCCGACAATCGTCCAATAGACTACACTCATAATCTGTGGTATCGAACTATGGTGATGACAGTAAAACAGTTGGGTATAAATACCTCTTGTTATATTTGTTCATTGTTGCCACGCTCATATAAAACTGCTATCCCAATGACACCTGTGCCCTTGAATGCATCAGAGACAGTGGGAGCACTACTAGCCATGAATACTGCTGACATGACTATAGATGATGATCATTGGAAGGTAGGAGATTTGGGCGAGTACCTAGACCTTTTAAATGTGTCACTGATTAATTACTCTGGAGCTAGGGTAAGAGTCCATAATATATCCAAGGTTTCTCCCTTTAAAGCAAGGAAATCATTAATGAAGGTTAATCCCACCCTTTATGCCGCCTCTGTCTGTTTTGGGAACAATTGCACCAATTCTTCTTATCATTGTGGGACTACACCACGTTGCAATGTAATTAGGTTCGCTACATGTGGCCTTAAACATAAGCAATCTCCATGCAGAAATGCATATGGTATCCCATACCAAACAAAGGGTAATCTTACTCTGCCCCCAAGGAGTTGTAGTGCAAATTGCACTGACAATCCCGACCTATTTTGGCCTAATGATGATGGTTATGGTTGTTTAGAAAACCATGCTTGGGTATGCGGCCCTAATGTGTATGCCATATTACCCTCTAATTGGTGTGGAACCTGCCATATGGCTGCATTACTTCCCCATGTCAGCATAAGATCAAATCTTACTTAAAGGCATCACTGTGTCAGGTCTGATGATTTCTTCAGTCTAATGCTATTGAATATTACTGTGCTTGAGCCACATTGCAGATAAAAATTCCTGACAGTTAGGTTAACTGGTTGTTCTAAATTGACCCTAGATATCTGTCTCCTATAGGCCCTTAGAATAGAGGGTTAGTACTAGTGAAGCACTTTGAGTGGTCTTTGTGACTAGAAAAGCGCTATATAAGTGCAGGCCCTTATCCCTTATCCTTTTGTTGAACAAAGCTCAAATATAATTTGGTCCAGCTCAGGTCTCAGGAAGTTTTGGACCACCCTGCAACACTAGAGAAAACTTGATTTTTATTACCCTTTGTTTTGAGTCTGTTCTGGGGCGTTGGCTAAAGCTGTAAGGAGCCCCCTTCTGCTCTCCGATTTTTCTCCTGTCTTTTAAGAAGGGCCCAGAGCCTGTCATGCTCTGTGTAGATCCTGTTTCTTTTCTTTAAAATCCATTTTTCTTATTTTATTCATCCTTAAATCATCGTGCAAGAAGATTTTGTTTATAGCTCAAGTAGGTTCATTTTGTCTTCTTTTAATTATTTACCTTTTGTTCTTATTAAAGACAAAAATAGAAAGGAGATGTTTTTACCTTCTTTACATGTTTCGACTGTGCACTGCAGCCTTTGTCAGAAATGTCAGCTGATTGCTGCCAGGTGTCATTTTATCAGCTGACTTTTGTAGGCGGGGCCAGCCCAGCAGACGTGTCAGATCCACCAAGCCGGCCCTGTCCTCCGCCGTCCGATGGTCTCTGGAGAATGTGGTCCCAGGTGTGGGAAAGCATAAAGGCCCCCTCATCCCGGTTCATGCTATCTTTTCCCCGCTTCCTGATTTCTGTGGCCTCCTTGATCCAACGTTTGTGTCTGTTGCTCACCTATCCAATAACTTTTGCGTTGTCCCAGTCCGTGATGTGATTATTTTTTTTGCAGTGATCTGATATAGCTGATTTTAATGTTGCTTGTTCTGCCTTTTCTTTTTGTGATCTTGTGAGTCGTCCTTGTGTTTCCTTCTCACATTCCTTCTGGTGTTCTTTTTTCCTTGTGGTGAATGATCTTCCGGTTTCTCCAATGTAGGTTTTGTTGCATGATCTGCATGATATTTTATGTATTACGTTGCATTTTTTGCCTTGTTCTATTTTGTCCTTGGGGTGTACTAATAGCTGTCTTAACTTTTTGTGTGGTTTTACTGCTGTGTTTATTTTGTGTTTTTTCATGATCCTTTGAATTGGTTCTGTTTTCCCTCGGCTGTATGGTATAGTTATGGTGTCCTTGTTTTTGATTTCGACTTTTGTTCTGTGTCTTGCTTCCTGTTTTTCTTCTTTGTTTCTGACTTGCTGTTTCCCTTTGTTTATTGCCTATACTGGATATTGGCAACGTGTGAGTGCATGTTTTATGTGGTTTCCCTCCTGTCTGTCTTCTTGGTCTGTGATGATGGTGGCCCGTTCGTATAACGTCCTGACAACTGATAGTTTGTGTGCTGTGGGGAGTTCTGATGTCCATGGTAGGTATTGATCCTTGTGGGTTGGTTTCTTGTAGACTGTGATTTTTATACTGCTGTCAACGTTGTGGTGGATTTTCATGTCCAGAAAGGCTATGGTACCATTTTCTTCCTCTTCGTGTGGGAATTTTATGTTCCCAGTGCTGTCTGTGCTGTTCAGATGGTCAGTGAGTTCTTGTGTGTGTCCTTTCTTTATTTTTTCCAATATGTCGTCCACGTGTCTCTTGCAGAGGGTGGGTTTGCATTGTATGGGTGCTGTGCTGATGGCTTTATTTTCCAGATCCATCCATCTTCTACCGCTTTTCCGGAGGTCTGGGTCGCGGAGGCAGCAGTTCAAGCAGAGAAGCCCAGACTTCCCTCTCCCCAGCCACCTGCTCCAGCTCTTCAGAGGGGATACCAAGGCGTTCCCAGACTAGCTGGGAGACATAGTCTCTCCACCGAGTCCTGGGTCTGCCCCGGGGTCTCCTCCCAGTGGGACGTGCCTGAAACACCTCAAGTGGGAGACGTCCAGGAGGCATCCTAATCAGATGCCCATACCACCTCAACTGACTCCTTTCAATGTGGAGGAGCAGCGGTTCTACTCTGAGCCTCTCCCGGATGACTGAGCTCCTCACCCTATCTCTGAGGGTGAGTCCAGCAATCCTACGGAGAAAGCTCATTTCAGCCGCTTGTATCCGCGATCTCGTTTTTTCCAGATCCTCCATGAAAAAACTGCTCATGATGGCTGATAGTGGGTCTCCCATTGCATATCCTTCCTTATGTCTGTAGATTTTTTCTCTGTATTGAAAATAGGTGGATTTTGCAACAAATTGTAATAGTTCAGATATGTCGTCAACTGTGAGATTTGTGCGTCTTTTAAGGGTTCTATCATTCTTGAGGCGTTCTATGTGTGTCACACTATGTGAAGTGTGACATCAACAGGGGTCTTTGTGAATAATTCTGTTTTTTTCTTTTAATAGGTTTGACCAACCGCCCTCCTCCCCGACTGCACAACAACCACTGCTGCCTCTGAAGACATCAAGTCCTGCTGTCCACTCCCCACTCCACCATCACCCCCCCACTCCCAACACACAGCCCCCCAACCTGACCCTCACTAAGACCCAGGTGAGGACGGAGCTGAGGAAGATCAAGGCGAGGAAGGCGTCGGGACCAGACGGCATCAGTGCAAAGCTCCTCAAATCCTGTGCAGACCAGCTGTGTGGGATTGTGGAGTACATCTTCAACCTGAGCCTGAAGCTGGGGAGGGTACCACAGTTGTGGAAAACATTTTGTGTGGTACCTGTACCAAAGACTTCCCGCCCCAAAGATCTGAACAGCTACAGACCAGTGGTCCTGACGTCCCACATGATGAAGACCCTGGAGAGACTGCTCCTTGCTCACCTCCGCCCCCTGGTGGGACCAGCGATGGATCCACTCCAGTTCGCCTACCAGCATGGTATTGGGGTGGAGGATGCGGTCATCTTCCTCCTTCACCGTTCTCTGTTCCACCTGGAGAAGCCCGGGAATGCAGTGAGGATCATGTTCTTTGACTTCTCCAGTGCTTTCAACACCATCCAACCGATGATCCTGAAGGACAAGCTGCTGTGCGCAGGGGTAGACCAGCATCTGTCATCATGGATCCTGGACTACCTCACAAACCAGCCACAGTTTGTGAGAACCCGGGACTGTGTGTCTGACACGAGCATCGGTAGCATGGGGGCCCCCCAGGGAATGGTTTTGGCTCCCTTCCTGTTCACCCTTTATACTGCAGACTTCTCACACAACACAACACACTGCCATCTACAGAAGTTCTCTGACGACTCTGCGATCGTTGGCCTCATCTCCAACGGAGATGAAGCTGAGTACAGAGGGCTTATCCAGGACTTTGTGGACTGGTGCCATCGGAACTGCCTCCAGATCAACGCGAGGAAAACTAAGGAGCTGGTGGTGGACTGCCACAGGCAAGGACAACCCCTCACAGCACCAGTAAATTACAGGGAACAGACATCGAGATAGTGACATCCTACAAGTACCTGGGTGTTCATCTGAACAATAAACTAGACTGGTCACACAATACTGATGCACTCTACAAGAAGGGACAGCGCAGGCTGTTCCTACTGAGGAGACTCAGGTCTTTTGGTGTACAAGGGGCGCTGCTGAAGACATTCTACGACACGGTGGTGGCATCAGCCATCACTTTTGGAGTGGTCTGCTGGGGCAGTGGCATTACAGCAGCCGATAGGAAGAGACTGAACAAACTGATCAAGAAAGCTAGCTCTGTCCTGGGGCAGCACCTTGACCCAGTGGAGGAGATGGGAGAGAGAAGGATGGTGGCTAAACTGTCATCTCTGCTGGAGTCCGAGTTCCACCCTATGCAGGACACACTGAATGCACTGAGGAGCTCATTTAGCAGCAGACTACATCATCCTAGGTGCACAACCGAGAGGTTTCGCAGGTCCTTCGTACCAACGGCTGTCAGACTGTATAACCTAAGCAGGGCTGCTCGCAGAGATACCAAAAAGACGTGACAACCTAATAGTATTGAATGCAAAAGACGCAATAGACTTACACAATGGTCCCCTCCGGGATACAACTAGGAAAATACCGGTAGCTATGGAGGGTGAGAATATGTATGGGTACATAATCATACCATGTAGGATAACTAAGTAGACGGTTATGCTGTTTCATTCCATCTAGCTACAATGCTCCGCACTGTGTGTGTTTTATATATTTATATATTTATTCCATCTAGCGACAATGCTCCACACTGTGTTTATATATTTACATATTTATTCCATCTAGCTACAATGCTCCGCACTGTGTGTGTTTATATATTTACATATTTATTCCATCTAACTACAATGCTCCGCACTGTGTGTGTTTATATATTCATATATTTATTCAGAATCAGAATCAGAATCAGAATCAGAATCAGCTTTATTGCCAAGTATATTTACAAGTAAACACACAAGGAATTTGACTTGACATTGGGCGCGCACATTAGGCGCATCCAATGACACGGCAGCCATAGAGGCGCCTGTCTGCAGTGAGGGTAAAGGGGGGAGGGGGGGGAAGAAACACAATAGGCAGAGAGAAAAAACATAGTTATCAGAATCACGCTCGTATAAGCTCATATAAGCTTATGAGCCAAATTTTGATTACACAGAAAAAAACCCTCTATGCACATTAGCAGACGATAGATACAATCACACAGCAGAGGGAGGGAGAGCAGTGTGTGTATATTTGCATGTCATTGTGTAGTGTGAGTGTAACAGTTGTTAGTGAGCAGCAGAGGGCGCTTCCAGGCAGTGGATAGATGTTATAATCATGTGACTTATAAACAAGTCAGAGATCAGAGTCTGTCTCTCTTTTCCTCTTCCTTGCAGAAGGCACATGGGCAATGTCCTCGAGAGACCAATCCGCTGACGACAACAACTGATTGTTGATGTATGGGTAGACATAAGCCACTTCCCAGCATTATCTTCATCGAGGAGGAATGTAAACAAAGGCGCCAAAACACAAGGTCAAATCTGCACAGTGCACTCAGAGAATAAAAAATTTCTCTCTCTTCGATTCTGTGCTTCAATTTCAAACAGGCTTGAATCATACTTTAGATCATTCTCTGGAGAGCACTCAGCGATCCACAGATGTTATCCACCTACCGAAACATAGGTAAAACATGTCCAGAGAGTTCGTTCTCTCTTCAATGCATGCCAGATAGTAAATTCCATGTTAATCCTGCCGCTGACAGTCAGTGCTCCCCCCAGCTGGACGAATTGTTGAATTTGTTAAGGGAGCTACGCCGGGGTCCGCATTTGATTAGCTCACCCAGATAATTTCGATACACTAGGAAAACTCCAGGGGCCAAACAGAAGATCCTGTGATCAGTTCAATCTCAGTCGAATCACACAGACACATGAATTCCAATACCATGAGTCTCCCTTGGGTTCCCCCTGACCCGATCTTCTACTTTTTAAAGTGGTGACAATCGCATATAAGTCACTTTCCAGATCCATAATTTCCATTTGGATTAAGATTCAGCCAGGAGAAGAGTGACATTGCAAGCTGGGATCAGAAGGGAGAGGATTAGGAGGGAGAGGGAAGAAAAGCGTCTGCTCTCTCTCAGAAGCGGAAGTGAATTCCATCTAGCTACAACGTGATATTCCATCTAGCTACAACGCTCCACACTGTGTGCGTTTATATATTCACATATTTATTCCATCTAGCTACAATGCTCCGCACTGTGTGTGTTTATATATTCATATATTTATTCCATCTAGCTTGTTTATATATTTATATATTTATTCCATCTAGCTACAATGCGCCGCACTGTGTGTCTATATATTTATGTTTATATGTACATATGTATACTCGCTGCTCTTGTTTTTTCTTGCCTTCTGATTGTTGCTCTGAGTGTTGCTATATGTATTGAGCAACATGGCGACCGGGAAGGTCACACTTTTTCAGTGCTGAGACAAAGTTGCTGATTTTGCCATTAAAATAACTAACCAACAGCGATCAGCATTTGTGACGCACACGCACGAGCTGAATTTCCACCTCCGTTGGAATACCTCTTTAATCGCCTTTCACCAGCCACTGTGAGTAAACTGACTACTGTTTCTTTTGTGGTTCGCTGCTACGCTTTACCTGAAGCGTTTGCTAAACTAACGCTAGTTAGCTTAATGCTAACGCTAGTCGTAGCACCTAACACCGACACGAAGTGACTCAGTCCCCGGTGAGGGCTCGCCGGAGGAACTAACCAAGGCAGCAGTTGGACGGGAGCCGGATCGGAGTTCGGGGGCAGCGGTGGTGGGAGACGGGGACCAGTGGAGGACCACCGGGACCCAGCCAGACAATAGCCTGAGTCGGAGCCCAGTGGCGAGGCTCAGCGGAGGAACTACTGAGGCAGACGGCGGTAGGTGGCGGAGCTCAGCGGAGGAACTACTGAGGCAGACGGCGGCAGGTGGCAGAGCTCAGCGGAGGATCTACCAGGACCCCAGCCGGACAGAAGCAGGATCGGAGCTCGGCTACAGCGACGGTGTGCGACGGGACTCGGTGGAGGAGCTGGACAGGAGCTCGGTTACGGCGGCGGTAAGCAGCGGGACTAGCAGCGGAGGGGACTAGCTGAGGCCCAGCTGGATTCGAGGTCGGTCGGATCGGATACCGGCGACACAAGCAGAGATTGTTTTTACTATCCACAGGTCAGTAAAAATGCCACCAAAGAAGGAGGAAATAGAAGAGATCAAAAAATCTCTGAACTTCTTGTCAGAAGAAGTGGCCAAAATGGTTAGCCAGCAGGCCAAAATAATAGGCCTAATGGAAGAAGAAGGAGAATTAGAACTAACAACTCAGGAAAAAGACAAAAAAATTACGGACTTGGAGCGACGCATCAAGGATCTTGAACAAGGTTCTCGTATGGATGACCTAATTATAAGTGGACTAGACATCAAATATCAATCATACGCTCATGCTACAACAGGACTGAGAGGTGAGGAGGCTCCCCTGATTGAATCAGTCTCCCTAGAAAACCAGGTGCTTCAGTTCCTTGACAGTAGAGATATAAAGGTTGAAGCAAATGCAATTTCAGCCTGTTATGCTTTACCCAGAAAAGATAATAAAACAAAGAAATCAATTGTGATGCGTTTTGTGAACAGAAGGGTAAAGAATGACATACTGAGGCAGGCCAGAAAGCTCCGGGGAACAGAAGTTTACCTAAATGAACACCTAACAAAAACAAATGCTGAAATAGCACGGCAAGCACGGATGCTGAAAAGACAAAATAAGATACAGGCAACATGGTCAAGAAATTGTAGAGTCTGGATCAAACTAAATGGAACACATGAGCAAGCAAAGAGCATAATGATCAGAGATGTTACTGACTTAAATAAATACAGATGAACACTGATTAAGAAAATTAAGAGACAATGATAATCCATATTCATACACAAGGTAAGAATAGTTCTTTTGACATACCATGTCAATGTACTTTTAAAAAAAATTAAGCAAAACAAACAAAAAACTTATGACTGACTTGAGTAGACATCAATTATCCCCTGTTGGAGGAAGTCATTTGACACAGAGTAAGGAAACTCAAACTCTGAAAATATGCCATTATGCTGAACATAAACTACAAGAGATGGAGAACAATATTGATCCTGATAACCACTTTTTCAATAATATTCATAACCATTGTGAATATTACACTGAAAAGCAATTCAAAAGTCAAGTGCAACTAGATGGTAAACTATCAATAATACACTTCAACAGCAGAAGTCTTAACAAAAACTTTCCACAGATTCAGGACTATTTAAAACAGCTAGACAGAAAATTTACAGCTATCGCAGTCTCTGAAACTTGGCTTAATGAAGAGCAGGCTCCCCTGATGGCAATAGAGGGATATCAGATGTTTCATATTAACAGATCTCAAAAAAAGGGTGGTGGTGTTGCACTGTATATTGATGACCTGTATAGGTGTAAGCTTGTAAATGGAATGTCCTTTGCACTACCAGGGATTTTGGAATGTGCTACTGTTGAGATTGACCAAGATAAAACAAAAAATCTAATTATAAGTTGTATATATAGAATGCCGGGAACTTGCATTGAGACATTCAGAGATAAATTAGTCGAGCTGTACAATAATATTACTAGTAAGAAAATGGTAGTAATTTGTGGAGATTTCAATATTGATTTACTAAATCCACATCAACAAAATGTAATTACAGAGTTCATGAACTCTATGTACAGCATGAGTCTATATCCCACAATAACACATCCCAGTAGAATCACAGTTCACACTGCTACACTTATTGACAACCTGTTTGTTAATATTATTGATAAGAAAATAGAAAGTGGATTATTGATAAATGATATAAGTGACCACTTGCCAACCTTTGCACTTATCCATGGCCACACGGGGGCCAATACAGAAAAAAATTTAAAATCGTTCAGATACAAATCACAAAATGCAATCAGTTCTTTTAAAGAGGACTTGCTGAAGCAAGACTGGACAGAAATCTATGTATCAGATGTAAATGAAGCCTATGACACATTTATGAACATTGTAACCACTCTTTATGAAAAAAATTGTCCATTAGTAAAGAAAAAGCTTAAACATAAATTTGCCGATAAGCCATGGTTAACCAAAGGATTACAAAAGGCGTGTAAAAAGAAAAATTTATTATATAAAGCTTTCCTAAAGAAAAGAACAAAAGAAGCAGAGCAGCGGTATAAAACATACAAAAATAAGTTAACATATATAATAAGATGTAGTAAGAGAGACTATTACAGTAAAGAACTGGAGAAAAACAGAGACAATATTAAAAATACATGGACAATACTTAACAGTATTCTTGGAAATAAAAGCAGAAATACAAGCTACCCAACCGATTTTTCAAAAAATAATAAAACGACTCAGAGTGTGAATGCAGCTTCACCTGCAGATGAATTTAATAACTTTTTTGTTAACATTGGTCCTAATTTGGCTCGAGAAATACTCATTACGGTGCCTACAGGTGATACAATAAACAAAAACACTGCTATAAAAGACTCCATTTTCATAAAGAACACAGACGAGAGAGAGGTCATTGAAATTGTTAAATCGTTTAAAAGTAAAACATCTGCGGACTGTGATGGTATTGACATGCTCTTAGTCAAAACTATTATTGAATGCTTAGTGAAACCATTGACGTATATTTGTAACCTGTCTCTCCAAACAGGTATATTTCCCAATGCAATGAAAACAGCTAAAGTAATTCCGATATACAAAACGGGTGACAGAGGGGAATTCTCAAACTATAGACCAATTTCACTATTGCCGCAATTTTCCAAGATACTTCATACTGAAAAATAATTTATTGTGTGAGCAGCAATATGGGTTCAGACACAAGAGGACAACTGCATTTGCTCTAATGGAATTTATAGAAAAAATATCAACTGCCATTGAAAATAAAGAGTATTCATTTGGGGTATTCCTGGATCTTAAAAAAACATTTGATACAGTGGATCATAATTTATTATTAAAGAAACTACAAAATTGTGGTATTAGAGGGGTAGCTCTGTCCTGGTTAAGTAGTTACTTAAAGAATAGATATCAGTATGTATGTGTTGGTAACAAAAACTCACAGTTACTGAAGATTACTTGTGGACTCCCACAGGGTTCAGTTTTGGGGCCATTGTTATTCAATATAAATGATATATGTAAAGTTTCAGAAAAAATGGACTTAATATTGTTTGCCGATGACACTAATTTATTATGCAGTGGAAGCAATTTGGAACAACTTTTGGAGACACTCGGAAAGGAATTAGGAAAGCTTAAACTGTGGTTTGATTCAAACAAATTAATGCTCAATTTAAGTAAGACAAAATTTATAGTCTTTAACAACCATCACAACAACTCAGTATCTAAACTCAGTGTAAATGGTGTAGAGATTGAAAGGGTATCCGAAACTAAATTTCTTGGAGTAATAATTGATAATAAACTGTGTTGGAAGTCACATATTAATTATATTAAAGGTAAAATATCCAAATCAATTGCAATACTACACAGAGTGAAATATCTGCTGAATCAACCCACACTATATACCTTGTATCATTCATTAATACTCCCATACATGACATATTGTACTGAAGTATGGGGAAATACATATAAAACAAACATATATCCAGTCTTTATGCTTCAGAAGAGAGCTATTAGAATAATAAACAAAGCAGCTTACAGGGAACCAACAAACCCACTTTTTCTTAAATTAAAAGCTCTCAAGTTGAAAGATCTGGCTGACTTTAAAACTGCAGTAATAATGTTTAAAGTGAAGAATCTATCACTGCTCACAAATATCCAAAAGTTGTTCCAAATAAGGGAGAAACAATATCATTTCAGAGGAACATGTATATTTCAAAAACCTTCAGTGAGAACTACCACCAAGCAACACTGTGTTTCAGTGCAAGGAGTCAGATTATGGAACGCTTTTGGACCTGAATTAAAATCATGTACAACGCTTGGACAATTTAAACAAAAACTAAAGAAAGAAATACTCCAAACATATGTACAAGATGACATGTAAAATCACATAAGGATTGTCATATCCAGCCTGCGTTGTGTTGTTGCTTAGTTTTTTTGTCACATTTTGTCTTAGCTTTGTTCTGAATTGTAATCGCTCTTGTTTTGTTTTTTCTTTTGAATTCTTGGATGGAACATGGGTGGGCAATATAAGCTGCGGCTTCAGCCATCACTCATTTCGGATAACTTATGTTGAACTGTATAATCAGAGGAGTTATTGTCTAATTTGACCTTGTTGGATTTTCTTCCCCCTTTGTTATATTATTCAGTTTCTTTTAACCTGTACTTTTAATCTATCTGAAATAAAGATTCATTCATTCATTCATTCATTCATCCCTGTGCTGTTGCAATCCTGGAATTTCCCCATTGTGGGTTTAATAAAGGCTTATCTTATCTTAATGAAATGACATCATGTGAAATGAGGCTCTTGTCTGATTCTATTTTCATATTTTTGAGTTCTTGTGCCAGTTCTTTTGAATTCTTTTGAGTTTTTGCAATGATGCCTTGCAGCAATCAGCTGACACTTCTGATGAAGACTGCAGTGAACAGTCGAAACATGTAAAGAAAAGAAGTTAAAAACATTTCCTTTCTATCTTTGTCTTTAATAAGAACAAAAGGCAAATAATTAAAAGAAGACAAAATGAACCTACTCGAGCTACAGTAAAAGCTCCTCGGTCTGTGTGCATCCTCTTTTTATAATCTTTAATTCCATGCATGAAGACCCAGGAATCACTGACCATAATCATTGTGTGGAACAAAGACATGCGTGGTACATTAACGTAACATAAGGCCAGGACTGCATTCTCAAACCCTTTCCTCCTCCAGCGGTTCTGGTGCTTCCTCTGCTCCATGGGGGGTGAATAGTCTTTACTGTCCCGTCTGAGACCCCCTGGTGACACTTCCTCCTTCAGCACATTGTTCCCTCTTTCCCCCAGCCTCCCCATCTCTGGGTGGAGAATCCCCCACCCGTACCACCACATAATAAAGTTAATCTCAACACGTGGACCTGTCTGCAGACCCATTATTTCCAGACATAACATGCTGCCTTTGACAAACTGAGCAGAAATGAACAGTGTCTACCAGACCCTTATGTAAAGCCCCACCCCAACCTCTAGTTCTGCACTATCCATGATAACTATTACTTTGTGGAGAGTGTGGAAGGACGAGGCTGAGTTTATTTCACAAGTCCAGTTTTATTCACATTCTCCAACATCCAAAAACAGAAAGAGAATGAATCCCCCAACATCTGTCCCTTTTATACCCCAGGACATCAAAGAACACAGTCACATTGTCTTTTAATCCCAAGACACAATGCATCTCCCTCCAGGTCTTCTCACCTCCACCTAAAGTAACTGGTGGTCAGGAAATCCCTCAAGGCCATCTCTTTGCATACAAAAGGCCAGATCTCACATCCTCCTGTTACCCCTAGGAGGTTCAGTCCTTTTGTTCCTCTGAGACGTGAAGCATACAATAAGCACACAGTAATATATATGTGAAGCATATGAAACCCACATATGTGCCACATGACCCCCCCCAAACGTCTAAGATGGAACAACATAACCACAGATTGCATGTCATAATAAAATCACTACATATCAGTCCACGTGCCACTTGGGTCTCAGTCTTCTCCCATATTTGTTGTAAGCAGGCTGCACCACCTCTGTAGCGTCTTCCTGCTGTGGAGCTGCTGCCTGAGGATGAGAACTGTTAGTCAATCTCTGTGGGTGTTCTGGGGAATGCTCTCTAGGGGGTCTGCCGCGCCGAGGAGCCTTAGCCAACTGCACAACTTCGTCAGCTATCACAAAAGCGGGTTTGAGCCTGTTTATGCCAATCATTTCTTTTCTGCCCCCCAAATCTAGCAAAAAATGCTTATCCCCTGTTTCCAGCACTCTATATGGTCCATCATAAGGTGGGCGTAAAGGTGGGCGATGGGCATCATGTCTGACAAAAACAAACTCTGCATTTTTTAAAGCCTTAGGCACAAAAACACGCGGAAAACTGTGGTGAACGGGGCCAGGTAGCGTGCTCGGGCCCGTGCTATTCTGTAACCGCTGAGCCGGGGAGCACTCTGGCGCTGGGTTATCTGGGAGAAATTCCCCGGGCAGCCGAAGTGGCTGTGCGAAAACTAGCTCAGCTGGGGAGGCCCCTAAATCCTCTTTAGGTGCAGAACGCAACCCCAATAAAACCCATGGTAGCTTGTCCACCCAATTTGCATCTGTAAGCGATGCTCTGAGAGCTGCCTTCAAAGACCTGTGAAAACGTTCGCATAACCCATTAGCCTGCGGGTTGTACGCGGTCGTGCGGTGGATCGTTGCCCCCAGGCTGCGGGCCATCGCTGACCAAAGTTCGGAAAACAAATTGAGGGCCTCTGTCGGACGTAATGTCCGACGGGACTCCAAAACGCGCTACCCATGCCATTAAAAACACGCGCGCCACCTCCTCGGCTGTGGTTGACGACAGCGGAACCACTTACGGCCAGCGCGTGGTGCGGTCAACCATTGTCAGAAGATGTGTGCACCCTTGTGAGGGCGGGAGGGGGCCTACAAGGTCCACGTGGACATGATCAAACCTTTTAGCTGGAATGTGAAACGGCTCCAAGGGAGCTCTTGTGTGTCTATGAACCTTGGCTCGTTGACAAGCCATGCAGGCTGCCGCCCACTCTCTAACTTGTTTGCACAGGCTCGGCCATACAAATTTCTCTCCTACCATTTTGACCGACGCGCGCACTCCCGGGTGGGCCAGAGAATGGATCGAGTCAAAAACGCGGCGGTGCCACGCGGCTGGTACCACAGGACGCGGTCGCCCAGTGGAGACATCGCAGATTAGGGGGGGCATACCGTCTTGCAGCACCCTGTTCTCCAGCCTTAACCCTGTTGGTCCAGACTGGAGCGCGCGCACATCCGCGTCGCTAACCTGCTCCGCAGCCATGGCTGCATAATCTATCCCCATGCGGACTGGGGCCGCGCGCACTTCCGCGTCGCTAACCTGCCCCGCGGCCATGGCTGCAGAATCTACCCCTACGCGGGCTGGAGCCACCACGGCGCGCGAGAGGCAGTCCGCCACTACATTAAGTTTACCCGCCACATGCTGGATATCGGTAGTAAACTCCGATATCGCGGCCAGCTGTCTCTGCTGCCGGCCCGACCAAGTTTCTGAAATCTTGGCCATCGCGAAAGTCAGCGGCTTGCGGTCAACGAACGCGGTGAAACGGCGTCCTTCCAGCCAGAACTGGAAGTGGCGAATGGCCAAGTGGAGAGCTAACAACTCCCTGTCGAATGCGCTGTATTTTCGTTCGCTATCGCACAGGGTCCTGCTGAAAAAGGCGAGTGGCTGCCAGGCTCCGGCTACATACTGATCCACGACCGCCCCTATGGCCACATCTGACGCGTCAGTAGTGAGCGCCATGCGGGCCGTTGGGACTGGATGTGCCAACAACGCAGCGTTTGCCAGGGCTGTTTTGACTTCAGAGAATGCGCGCTCTCACTCCGGAGACCATTCGACTTTATTTGTGGGTTTTTGTTTTTTTAGTGCAGCATACAATGGTTGCATGAGCTGCGCTGCGCGGGGGAGGAAACGGTTATAAAAATTCACCATTCCCAAAAACTCCTGTAACGCTTTGACCGTTTGTGGTTGGGGAAAATTTGTTACTGCGCGCACTTTGTCAGGCAGAGGAACCGCTCCTTCTGGGGAGAAGCAATGCCCCAAAAAATCAATCTGCATCACCCCGAACTGACACTTCACTGGGTTGATTATTAACCCGTGCTCTGCCAACTTCCGGAAAACTGCCGTGAGGTGGTTTTCGTGTTCGTCTTCGGACGCGCTGGCTACCAATATGTCGTCCAGGTAGACGAACACGAAGGGGAGATCGCGCAAGACCGTGTCCATCATGCGTTGGAACGTCTGTGCCGCGCCTTTAAGCCCAAACGGCATGCGCAAAAACTCGAAAAGCCCGAAAGGAGTTATTACCGCTGTTTTGGGTATGTCCTCTTCGCGCACTGGGACCTGGTGGTAACCGCGTACCAAGTCTATTTTAGAAAAAACGCGCGCCCCCGCCAAATGAACTGAAAAATCTTGGATGTGCGGGATCGGGTAGCGGTCGTGCGCTGTAGCGTTGTTCAACCTGCGGAAATCACCGCAAGGTCGCCACGAGCCATCAGCTTTCGGGACCATGTGAAGCGGTGAAGCCCATGGGCTCTTCGAACGCCTGATGATGCCCAACCTTTCCAGGTTGGCGAACTCCTCGCGCGCTATGGTCAGTTTAGCTGAATCCAAGCGCCGAGCTTTTGCAAAAACGGGCGGTCCAGTGGTAGTAATAAAATGTTCCACCCCGTGTTTAGCCACGGTCGCCGAAAATGTTGGGACCGTGAGTGCTGGGAACTGAGTGAGGAGTGTGTGGAACTTACCACCTGCAGCTGTGACGTTGGCTTGTGCTGTTGGTGGGGCCACTCGAGCTGTACAGGGAATAGAATAAAAAGAGAATGCATTAACCAGGCGTCTGTTAGCAAGATCGACCAACAAACCATGTGAGCACAAAAAATCAGCCCCTAACATGTTGAAATTGACTGCCGCTATGACGAAAGTCCACTCGAATGTACGGCCGTGTAAAGACAGAAGCAGAGTCCTCTCACCGAAGGTCTTAATCGCCGAGCCATTTGCTGCTGACACCCTGGGACCACTGGAAGGTGGTCAGCGTAGGAAGGTGTGATGAAACTCAGTTGGGAGCCTGTGTCCACGAGGAAATGCCTCCCCGAGCGCGCATCCTTCAAGTAGAGCAGCTTGTTCTCCTCCCCGAGGGCCGCAGCTGCTACCGACCCCCGGTCTTGGCGTTTCCTGAGCGCTTGAAATGGCACGGTGGAATGCACTTGCGTGCCCTCTCTGCAAAGCGGCGATTGTAGAAGCAAAGGACGTCGTCTGCTCCGTGTCTCCTGGCTCCTGCCGCCGCCGTTGTCGGTGAGTCTGGTGCTGCAGCCTCTGGCCCCCTGCCATCTCCGGACGTTGCGCCTAGCTCCGCTGCTGCAGCCGTAGCCGCGCGCCATTTATTGGCGTTGACTAGTCGTTGCGCCTCCTGGCCCAGCTCGTGGTAGTCTCGTCGGGCCAACAGTGGTGAACTGGCCAGGGTCACTCTCACCGCTGACGGTAGGGTCCTGAGGAAAAGGTGGGTGAAAATGAAGTTATCATCTTCGGAGTCTCTCAACCTCAACATCTTCTCCATCAGGTCTGCAGGTCTGTCGCCCTCAAATTCAGTCAGCGCCAGGAGTCCCTCTGCTTGCTCCTCCACCGAGGGGGTGAAGTAACGGATGAGTGCAGCCTTCAACATGCTGTACTTGTCGCTGTCCGGCGGGTGGTTGATCAGGCTCTTCACTCGCTGGGCTGTGTGGTTGTCCAGCTTTGCAACCACATGGTAGAACTTTGTGGCGTCTACCGAAATCCTCCGGAGGTTGAACTGCGCCTCGACCGCGTTAAACCAGGAGCGCGGATTGTTCTGCCAGAAGTCCGGTAGCTGCACTGTGGCTGCATTCGTTTGGCTGGCTCCTGACGAGTCTGGCTCGGGAGAATTGTTTCTGCTCATGATATGTCTTAGGGTCACCAGTGTGGAGAGTGTGGAAGGACGAGGCTGAGTTTATTTCACAAGTCCAGTTTTATTTACATTCTCCAACATCCAAAAACAGAAAGAGAATGAATCCCCCAACATCTGTCCCTTTTATACCCCAGGACATCAAAGAACACAGTCACATTGTCTTTTAATCCCAAGACACAATGCATCTCCCTCCAGGTCTTCTCACCTCCACCTAAAGTAACTGGTGGTCAGGAAATCCCTCAAGGCCATCTCTTTGCATACAAAAGGCCAGATCTCACATCCTCCTGTTACCCCTAGGAGGTTCAGTCCTTTTGTTCCTCTGAGACGTGAAGCATACAATAAGCACACAGTAATATATATGTGAAGCATATGAAACCCACATATGTGCCACAACTTCACATAATTTTTAGGATATAATTACTAATTTTTACAAAGATTGCTCACTTCCCACTGCTGCTTCTAGCAGTTCACAAGTTGAGGAGATGCATTATTCATTATGTTGTATATATGTTATATTTTACAAATTAGTTTGAGAAAGGGCTGGTGTGTTTACTTTCGCCAAAGGAGGAGGTAATGTTTTTGTGCCATTGATTTGTCTGTTGGTTGTGTCAGAGTTTTCAGATTTAGATCCAAGAGCAACAAGGATGAAACTGGTAAGTGTGGGGCGGCAGTGGCTCAGGAGGTAGAGCAGGTCGTCTAATAATCGGATGGTTGGCGGTTCGAATCCTGCTCTCCCCAGATATCCTGCCGTTGTGTCCCTGGGCAAGACACTTCACCCGCATTGCCTCCAGTGTCCATAACACTGGGTATGAATGTGTATAAATGTATAAAATGTTCGGTGGTGGCCGGAAAGGCCGTTGGCGCAGATTGGCTGCCACGTTTCCGTCAGCCTGCCCCGGGGCAGCTGTGGCTACAGAAGTAGCTTGCCACTACCATTGTTTGTCTGGAGTGAATGAATAATGTACCTATTTGTAAAGCGTCTTTGAGTGTCTATGATAAAGCGCTATATAAAATCGATGCATTATTATTATAAGTGTGTAACAATAACACAGGGTTACAAAAATATTTTTTTGGTAAGTTCATTCATTCATTCATTCATCTTCTACCGCTTAATCCTTTTCGGGTCGCGGGGGGGCTGGAGCCTATCCCAGCATCTTTGGGCGAGAGACAGGGTACACCCTGGACAAATCGCCAGTCCATCGCAGGGCCAACACAGAGAGGCAGACAACCATTCACTCTCACAGTCATAGTTGTCAGTGTTTTTTCAGCTGATTTAAGACAATTTTGCACCGCTGAATCTGAAAATGACATCCGTTTCTCTTGATCAGGTGCTAAGTAAAAACCTGTACTTACTTAGTACGGTACTTACTTAGTACTTTATTTATTTAGCGAATGCAAAGTCCTCAAGCCAAGCAGTTGCCTCCTGGTTTGCTGTATGGAGGGTGTGTAATCCTCCTTCCAGTCTTTGGAGCGGGCAAGCCTCTATGATGTGTTCCATTGTTTGCTCCTCTCCACATGCGCACAGTGGGCTAGGGCTACTGCCCCATCTGTGAAGGCTGGCCAAGCAGGGGCCATGTCCAGTCCTGAAGCGATTGAGTGTAGACCACTGTCTCCTTGGGAGGTTGGTGCCCGCGACCTGTTGGTTGGGGTTTGTCACCAGGTGTTTGTTTGGGACCTCCTTGGTCTCCCATTCCTCTTGCCAAGCTGTCTGGATGGTGAAATCAGCTGGGGGAGGGTTTTTCCAAATCGGCCGTCTGGATGGAAGTCGGGCAGTGGGTGGGGTGCAGATATCTGCATGGATTGGTAAGTGAGGAGAGTCTTTGGCTTTTTGAAGCATCCTTTGAGTTAGTGCTGCTCGCCGGATGTGTGTGGGGGGGGGCTATGTTTGACAGTACAAGGAGCCAGGGGAGTGGTGTTGAGCGGATTGTCCCAGTTATGGTTCTCATGGTTGTGTTGAGCTGGGTGTCTACGTGGTGTGTGTAGGATGACCTGGACCAGACAGGGGCACAATATTCTGCTACAGAGTATGAAAGGGCCAGTGCTGAGGTGCACAGGGTGGAGACTGCCGCCCCCCATTTTGCACCAGCGAGCTTGCATTAGCAGGTTGTTTCGTGCCTTCACCTTAGCAGCCGTCCCCTTTAAATGTTCCTTGAAGGATAGGGTCCTGTCAAGGGTCACTCCAAGGTAGGTTGGATTCGAGGCATGCTTAAGCTCGAGTCCGCTCAGGTGGATGTTTAGTTCTCTGGCAGCTTTTACATTGTGGAGATGAAATACACTGGAGACGGTTTTTGCTGGGCTTGGTTTTAGGTGCCAGGTTTTGCAGAACTGGTTCACTTTGGCAAGATCTTCCGTGAGCACCCGTTCCAGTGACTCAAAGTCTGGTGCTTGGAGTGCCAAACAGATGTCGTCTGCATAGATGAATTTGCGGGATTTTGTAGTGGGCAGGTCGTTTATGTAGAGGTTGAACAGGGTTGGAGCTAGAACTGAGCCTTGTGGGAGTCCGTTTTCTGCGTTCTCCATGCGCTTATGTTCTGACCGAGGTGGACTCTGAACCTTCGGATGGTCAGCAGGGTTTTTATAATTGCTGTTGCCCAGGCAGGGATCGCCTTTGTAAGTTTCAGGAGGAGGCCTTTGTGCCAGACCGTATCATAGGCGGCTGTAAGATCGAGAAACACAGCCCCTGTCTTCAGTCTGCTCTCGAAGCCATTTTCAGTGAAGGTGGTTAGGGCCAGTACTTGTTCTCCTGTGCTGCGGTCCTTGCGGAAACCTGCTTGATCCACATTTAGAATTTCCTCTATTCCTGGGGAAATACGTTGCAGTATTCGCTCCATGATTTTATAAGGAACGCTGACTAGGGAGATTGGGCGGTAGCTTGCTGGTAGTTTGTGGTCTTTGCCAGGTTTTGGTATTGCAATGACCTTTGCTGTCCGCCATTTCTTTGGGATCGAGTTTGTTTGTATGATCCTTGTGTAGAGTTGTGTCAACCAGGTTAGGGCTCGGGGGCCAAGATTTTTCATGAATTCTGGGAAGATGTTGTCGTATCCTGCTGCCTTTCCACATTTCAGACTCTGTAGGACTTTCTCCAGTTCAGCAGCCTCGAAAGGTTCAGGGTTCGTTTCCTCTACGGGCATTTTTTGGTGTTTTTTAGCTCAGTTGTAACTGCTCTTCTGGTGTCTTTGTCTTGGGGTGCTTTGGCGATGGTCAGTAGGTGGGATGCAACTTGGTTGGATGTGACAGATGCTCGGCTTTGGCTAGGGGGCTTCTGTGCAGCTCCTAGGCGACGGATGAGGCGCCAACATTTCCTGCTAGAGTGGCTAAAGCTCCGGTCAGCAACTGTCTCCTCCCATTTCTTTCGCCGGGCTGTACTTAGCGATTCAATGAGATGGTCTGCTATCTCTGGGTCCCCTGATGTTTGATAGGATTGTAGGAGGGCAGCGCTTTCTCCGTCCAGGCATGGGACATAGAGGGGTCGGTAGCCTCGTGGGATTGCGGTGTGAGCAGCCTTGAAGATTGCGCTGCAGAAGCGGTTGTATGCTTCATCTACAGTGATGGTGTGGAGTGGGATGGTAACAGCACTCCGATCCAGGGTTTCACTGAATTTCTTCCAGTTGGCTTTGCGGAAGTTCCAGCGCATCTTCCTTGGGCTGTTTATGACTGGAAGTTGTAGGCCAATGTGTACAAGCAGGGGCCGGTGTTGGCTGTGTGGAAAATCGTCAAGAATGAGGATCTGTGTAGGATATGACGTCCCATTCAAAGAGCTGACCCAGCACAGGTCAGGAGAATAGTCCTTCTTCCACCTAGCAGAGTGGAAGGTTCCTCTTTGTTTGGGGTCGTGTATCAGAGTGAGATCATTTCTAGATGCCCAATCTGAAAGTACCTCCCCGTCACTATCCACTGCTGGGTACCCCCAGTCAGAGTGATGGCTGTTAAAGTCCCCCACATAGATGGCAGGGTGGGGTGGGGTGGGTAAGACCTGCAGATCCCAGTTGGCACTAGGGGCCTTGTACACATTGACAATATGGAAGCCACCAATGGTTATGGTGTCTGAGAAATGTATTGTTGTCAGGTGGTTTATTTCAACTATGTCAGAACGCACATAGGTGGCACGTCCATGTTTGGCATGTGGAACATAGCACAGGAGGTCAAAGCCATTGATGGTGTAGCGGCCAGCTTCCTCTGTGCCAATATGAGTCTTTTGGAGGCAGATTACATCAATCGAGTGTTGGAAGGCGAGGACTTCAATAAGGCTTCGCTTGGCTGTAGATAGGCCTTCAACGTTTAGTTGTAGTATGCGAAGGGCAGGTCCTACCGCAAGGTGGTCTCGAGGCTGTTTGCTTTCAGCTTTGGGACTGTGACTAGGATTCTTCTTTGACTTGGCACTGAGGCGCCATCTCTTCGAATTTAGTCTGCTGGTAGGATCATTAGCTTCCCTGGGCAAGCCCGGGTACTGGCGGAGGGCGCGACGAGAACGCTGATCCATTGCCCTCCTTAGTACTGTGCATGTACTTGCCTTTATATAAAGGTAAGTACATGTAAATTGAATGTTACGTCATCACTGTTCAAAATTCATAGAATTTCAAGACATAAAAAAGAATTCTGCATCATATAAAGCAAAAATACCCGTACATGTAAACAAAAACGTATAAAACAACATGTGGCATTAATTCAAAAAGTTGACCTGACTGAGCAAAACCAATGGAATTTTTGGATTCAGCACATCAAAATTGTCCTAAATCAGCTAAAAAAAAACAACTTAGATAATAAATTTGGTATTGACCAGTGTAATCTTTATTCCAATAATTGTGCAAATGATGTGATGAACACGTGCGCCGAGAATCTGGCAACCCTATGGGGGAGAGCAGAGGCAAGAATTAATGACATTGGATGGGAAATAAGGAGAATGTAATACTGGTTATGTTTACAGGGACATCCGGAGAATCTGCCGGAACAGGGTGAGGAGTCTTCAGGCTGGGAAGCTGATTGCCAGCGGTGAGGGTGTTGAGGTGCTGCGGGGAGGTGCTGGTGACAGGCTGGCCAGGCCCAAATGCTGAGGGGATGGTTCAGGTAGATGTGATATATACACGGTGGTAAGTCGACTTACTTGTGGAGGGAGTGATGATGTGCACAAATCCAAGAATGTCCAAGTCCAAGATCCAAATCAACAGTCCAAAGACAGGCTAGGGGTCAATACACGGCAGAAGGGTAACAGACGAGCAGAGTCACAGAGGCAGGCTGGTGGCAGGGCCTAGGGCAAACATAGGTCAAACACGACAGACAAGACTGCATGCAGTAATATTTGGCAGAGCAAGGATACAGATGGATGCAGAGTCAAATGTGACCAGGCAGAGTGGTGGGAGAGTCTTCATTACAAAGGACTCCTCTAATTAGTAGCAGGTGAGGATCAGGGCTGCTAAGAGGACACTAATCAGCAGGGAGAGAAAAGCACAAAAACACAACAGAGCAGACAGGAATCCTTACAGGTTGGTTGGTTTGTCTGTTAGCAACATTAAAAGTTATGAAAGGATTTTGATAAAAATTTGCAGAAAAGGTGTGTAATGGCACAGGGAACAGATGGTTAGATTTTGGTGGTGATTTGGATCATGATCTGGATGCAGGAATTTTTTTGAATATTATTTTATATATACAGTGGGGCAAAAAAGTATTTAGTCAGCCACCAATTGTGCAAGTTCTCCCACTTAAAAAATGAGAGAGGTCTCCAATTTTCATCATAGGTATACCTCAACTATGAGAGACAAAATGAGAAAAAAAAATCCAGAAAATCACATTGAAGGATTTTTAATGAATTAATTGGTAAATTCCTCGGTAAAATAAGTATTTGGTCAATAACAAAAGTTCATCTCAATACTTTGTTATATACCCTTTGTTGGCAATGACAGAGGTCAAACGTTTTCTGTAAGTCTTCACAAGGTTTTCACACACTGTTGCTTGTATTTTGGCCCATTCCTCCATGCAGATCTCCTCTAGAGCAGTGATGTTTTGGGGCTGTCGCTGGGCAACATGGACTTTCAACTCCCTCCAAAGATTTTCTATGGGGTTGAGCTCTGGAGACTGGCTAGGCCACTCCATGACCTTGAAATGCTTCTTACGAAGCCACTCCTTCGTTGCCTGGGTGGTGTGTTTGGGATCATTGTCATGCTGAAAGACCCAGCCACGTTTCATCTTCAATGCCCTTGCTGATGGAAGGAGGTTTTCATTCAGAATCTCACGATACATGGCCCCATTCATTCTTTCCTTTACACGGATCAGTCGTTCTGGTCCCTTTGCAGAAAAACAGCCCCAAAGCATGATGGGGCTGTTTGAAGCCCCATGCTTCACAGTAGGTATGGTGTTCTTTCTCCTCCAAACACGACAAGTTGAGTTTTTACAATAAAGTTCTATTTTGGTTTCATCTGACCATATGACATTCTTCCAATCCTCTTCTGGATCATCCAAATGCTCTCTAGCAAACTTCAGACGGGCCTGGACATGTACTGGCTTAAGCAGCGGGACACGTCTGGCACTGCAGGATTTGAGTCCCTGGCGGCGTAGTGTGTTACTGATGGTAGCCTTTGTTACTTTGGTGCCAGCTCTCTGCAGGTCATTCACTAGGTCCCCCCGTGTGGTTCTGGGATTTTTGCTCAACATTCTCGTGATCATTTTGACCCCACGGGGTGAGATCTTGAGTGGAGCCCCAGATCGAGGGAGATTATCAGTGGTCTTGTATGTCTTCCATTTTCTAATAATTGCTCCCACAGTTGATTTCTTCACACCAAGCTGCTTACCTATTGCAGATTCAGTCTTCCCAGCCTGGTGCAGGTCTACAATTTTGTTTCTGGTGTCCTTTGACAGCTCTTTGGTCTTGGCCATAGTGGAGTTTGAAGTCTGACTGTTTGAGGTTGTGGACAGGTGTCTTTTATACTGATAAAGAGTTCAAACAGGTGCCATTAATACAGGTAACGAGTGGAGGACAGAGGAGCCTCTTAAAGAAGAAGTTACAGGTCTTTGAGAGCCAGAAATCTTGCTTGTTTGTAGGTGACCAAATACTTATTTTACTGAGGAATTTACCAATTAATTCATTAAAAATCCTTCAATGTGATTTTCTGGATTTTTTTTTCTCATTTTGTCTCTCATAGTTGAGGTATACCTATGATGAAAATTGGAGACCTCTCTCATCTTTTAAGTGGGAGAACTTGCACAATTGGTGGCTGACTAAATACTTTTTTTCCCCACTGTATTAACATGGCACTTTTCATGTACTGCCCCTTTAAGACGTGCCCACTGAGTTACGTGCATAGTCACGCCATAGGGCTACATGCCTCAGCAACCTGGAGGCCAAACACTGCAGAAAAAGTATTGGGGGTTTGCCCACCAAACTCATTTTTTCTGCTGTGGGTGACTGTTTTCAATTCATTCTCTATGTAGTCCAGTGTTTGCACTGAAATGCTTTGAGCAGTGGCAGCTTATTGTTGCAGCGTTCAGGGCTGAAAAAAGTTAAACTTTTTAGACTACTGTACAGCTGCACTCCTCAGTGTCAGACCTTTATAAGCAGCCAATCAGAATTAAGGAAGGGTGGGACATAGGACGCCGGTACAGGAAGACGGGAATGGTAGGTGACAGTGGA
Source organism: Pholidichthys leucotaenia (assembly GCA_020510985.1). Taxonomy (NCBI): domain Eukaryota; kingdom Metazoa; phylum Chordata; class Actinopteri; order Cichliformes; family Pholidichthyidae; genus Pholidichthys; species Pholidichthys leucotaenia. Next base: position 250,317,719 of record CM035846.1, on the reverse strand, counting down.
GGAGGTGGAGGCTAAACTTTGCTGCATCAAACAACCTGGTACTCTTTGATCTGACACTGAAAGGATATCATGATCAAAACTTGAAAGCAAATGCTTGGAGAAATATGTTTGCATCTGTCGGCGTGCCAGGTGAGCATTTGTGCCTTTGTCATGGTCATATTTCTTACAAGTTTGTTGCAGTCGATAATATGGATACTATATGAATTTGTAGTTGATAAGTGCAAAAAAAAAAAGGAATGATATCACACTGTTGTGTAATATTGCTTAAAAATTATGAACCTTGTCAGTAAACTGTAATGGAGAAGAGAGGAGGAAAAAGAAAACGAATTGGAATTGCCCAGCCCCGGTGTATAGTCAATACAATTATGACAGTCTTATTATTATTATTATTATTATTATTATTATTATTATTATTATTATTATTATTATTATGTAGTCAAATTGTTTATGCTGTCATTTCTCTGTCTGTTAATAATGTTATGTACCAAAAGAGTGAGACGTGAGCCATGTTATACTGAGCAACGAACTGAACTTTATTGATGCCAATGCCACTTCTACACACTGGCTGTAGCCCGCCTGATGTCACCATGCTGTGTGCCTGGCACCGGCTACGGAAAGCCCCAAAGGTCAAATCCCCACACAACAACAACAACAACAACAACAACAAATAATAATAATAATAATAATAATAATAATGATGATGATGATGATGATGATGATGATGATGATAATAATAATAATAATAATAATAATAATAATAATAATAATAATAATAATAATAATAGATTGCATTTATATAGCACCGTTCATTCAAATTTTCAGGAAAGGTGTCACGATCTGAGCACGGGGGAATTCCACCGTGCTCAGTCGCTTTTCTTTTTTTTTTTCCATATTTGTATTGTGTTGTAGTTCTGAGTTCTAATTCCTGTTATTTTATCTTTGGTTGTTTTTTTTCATATTCTGTATTGTTTCTTAGTATGATTGATTTTCCTGTTTACGTTCATTGTAGTTTTATTTACTTATTTAGGTTTACTTGTCTTTAATTTTGTCATCACATTATAGTCATATTCAGTTGTGTTTTCTCTCTCTCTCTCTCTCTCTCTCTCTGTGGCTGCAGCTGTCAGTGGCACTTCTGGGTTTGTTGCTCTGTCACAGGCAGTGTTCCTGTCAGCTGTCAGTCCCGTCTTCTCCCTGTCATTGCTGCCAGGTGACCCCCGTTGGTCATGACTGTCATCTCCTGCCCTCTCATATGATTCACACCTGCAGTGGGGCAATGGATCAGCGTTCTCGTCGCGCCCTCCACCAGTACCCGGGCTCGCCTGGGGAAGCTAATGATCCTACCAGCAGACTAAATTCGAAGAGACAACGCCTCTGTGCCAAGTCAAAGAAGAATCCTAGTCACAGTCCTAAAGCCGAAAGCAAACAGCCCCAAGAGCACTTTGTGGTAGGATCTGCCCTTTGCATATTACAACTAAACGTTGAAGGCCTATCTGCAGCCAAGCGAAGCCTTATCGAAGTCCTCGCCTTCCAACATTCGATTGATGTAATCTGCCTCCAAGAGACTCATATTGGCACAGAGGAAGCTGGCCGCTTCACCATCAAAGGCTTTGACCTCCTGTGCTATGTTCTACATGCTAAACATGGACGTGCCACCTGACATAACGTTCGGCTCAGGAGACGCACACACAGGCTCAGAGTAGTTCAAACTGTTTATTAACAACAGGGATGTTTGGGTGCGTGTCTGCGGAATGTTAATGTGTTGGTGGTGGCGTCTGCTTCGGACCCAGAGGCAGGAGACCGTTCAGCCGGCAACCCTATGGGAGAAATCAGACACAGGGTGATGAGCACACACCAACACGGGAGGAGAATAGGCGAGGGAGAGAAGCTTACTTGTTTGGGCAGATGACTGGCGCTTCAAGGATGGAAGCCCGGGAGACAGCCACCTGCAGGGCTCGGTGCAGCAGCGAGGAGAGACGAGGGACGAGATTGTCCGCCGCCGAGGAATCCACCTGTGCACAGGGGAGCAGACTGGAGAGATGAGGTAAGTGAACTTCTTACCGGAGATGAGGATGCTGAAGAGAATGTGGTAGAAGTCCATACAAAGGAAATGAAGTCTACGGCTTCAGGCCGACGCTCAGGGCGAGGCGGCTTTTATCCTTCGCCGCTGACGAGTAGCAGGTGCGTGAGCAGGTGGCGCCGCTGATGAATGGCGCGGCGTGACAGTACTCCCCCCTCTAGCAGCGCCTCCTGGCGATGGCTTATCCGGGTGCGCTCGGTGGAAGTCCGCGATGAGCGATGGGTCCAACACAAACGACGGGGGCACCCACTGTCGATGCTCGGGCCCATAGCCCTCCCAGTCCACCAAGTATTGCAACCCACGACCCCGGCGCCGGGAGTCCAGGATGGAGGAGGCGGACCAGGCCGGATGGCCACCAATCATCCGGGGCGCGGGTTGCGCTGCAGGAGGAGGGCAAAGGGGGTCAGTAACCGCCAGTTTCACCTTCGACACGTGGAAAGTAGGATGAATGCGGAGGGAGGGGGGAATAGCCACGCGCACAGCCACCGGGTTGATGATCCGGGTGATGGGGTAGGGACCCATGAAGCGCTGTGCCAGCTTTCTCCTCTCGCCTTTTAGAGTGACGTCCTGGGTGGAAATGTAAACAAGCTGCCCAACTCTGTACGCCGGGGCAGGTCTCCTACGCCGGTCCGCCACAGTCCTGTTGCGCTCCGCTGTGCGCAATAGCGCATGGCGCGCGGCAGCCCAGGTGGAGCGGAACTGCCTGAGATGGGCCCTAACTGACGGGACAGTTACCTCACTCTCCTGCTCCGGAAACAGCGGGGGGTCGTAACCCAGGGACGCTTTGAAGGGGGACATCCCTGTAGCAGAAGAGCGAGTGGTGTTGTGGGCATATTCAACCCAGGCAAGATGGTTGCTCCAGGACGCGGGTTTGGATCTGGACACACAGCGGAGCGCAGCCTCCAGCTCCTGGTTGGTCCTCTCACACTGCCCGTTGGATTGGGGGTGATGGCCGGAGGAGAGGCTCACCTTGGCTCCGATGGCGTTGCAGAAAGACCTCCAAACCTCAGATGAAAACTGGGGGCCCCGGTCCGAGACCACGTCCACCGGAATCCCATGCAGCCTGACCACGTGTTGGACGAGGAGGTCCGCCGTCTCCAGGGCAGTAGGGAGGCCTCGCAGGGGGACGAAGTGCACGGCCTTGGAGAAGCGGTCCACGATGGTCAGGACGGTGTCATAGGAGTTGGAGATGGGGAGTCCGGTGACGAAATCCAGAGCGATGTGCGACCAGGGCCTGCCAGGGACGGGCAGGGGCTGGAGCAGACCCGCTGGAGGGGCATTTCCCGACTTGCAGGTGGCACAGATTGGGCAAGCCCGGGCGTAGCGGGCTGCATCCCTCCGCAGGCCTGGCCACCAAAAGGACCGTTGGAGGAGATCTATCATCCGGGAGGTGCCAGGGTGACAGGTGAGCTTGGAGGTGTGGAGCCAGTGGATGACCTCTCCTCGGACCGCGGATGGCACGAACAGCCTCCCCTCCGGTCCGCCGCCAGGGTCAGGTTCCACCTCCTGTGCCTTCCGGATCTTGCTCTCAATGTCCCACGAGATGGCTCCCACGACGCACGACCTGGGCAGGATGGAGTGGGGCGCCTCCTCCGACTCCACGGGGGCGAACTGCCTGGAGAGGGCGTCAGGCAGGACGTTCTTAGAGCCAGGCCTGAAGGTGATGGAAAATTGGAACCTGGCGAAGAACAGGGACCAGCGCGCCTGGCGGGCGTTCAGGCGCCTGGCAGATCGTAAGTATTCCAAGTTCTTGTGGTCCGTGAGGACCACAAACGGCAGGCTTGCCCCCTCCAACCAGTGGCGCCACTCCTGCAGGGCGAGCTTGATGGCCAAGAGCTCTCTGTCCCCCACATCGTAGTTTCTCTCCGCCGGGGACAAGCGCCGGGAGAAGAAGGCGCACGGTCGCTTGGCGCCATCGTCCGGTGACCGCTGGGACAGCACTGCTCCCACTCCCGTGTCCGAGGCGTCTACCTCTACAATGCACTGCAGCGCGGGGTCGACCTGGCGAAGGACCCGGGAGGAGGAGAATTCCGCCTTCAGCGCCTCAAAGGCGGCAGCGACCTCTTCGGTCCACCGGAACGGGACCTTCGGGGACGTGAGGCGGGTCAGTGGTCCCACGATGGCACTGAAGTTGGGGACAAAGCGGCGGTAGAAATTGGCGAAGCCAACAAATTGCTGCACCTGTTTCCGAGATGCAGGTGTGGGCCATTCCACCACCGCCTTTACCTTCTCTGGGTCGGGGAGCACCTTATCGTGGGCGATGATGAACCCCAGGAAGGATGTACTCCTGGCGTAAAATTCACACTTTTCCGCCTTAACGTACAGACGATTCTCCAGCAGCCTTTGGAGGACCCGCCTCACGTGGACCTGGTGCTCATCCCTGGACTTGGAGAAGATGAGAATATCGTCCAGGTAGACGAACACGAAAAGGCCAATGAAGTCCCGGAGGACGTCATTAATGAGGCGCTGGAAGACTGCAGGAGCGTTGGTCAACCCGAACGGCATCACCAGATATTCAAAGTGGCCGTTCGGGGTACGGAAGGCCGTTTTCCACTCATCTCCCTCCCGGATCCGGACGAGGTGGTAAGCGTTGCGTAGGTCCAGCTTGGTGAACCAGGTCGCCCCCTGGAGGGAGTGGAAAGCAGTGTCCATGAGAGGCAGGGTGTAACGGTCCCTCTCCGTGATATTGTTGAGGGCCCGGTAGTTGATACAAGGGCGGAGGGACCCATCCTTTTTCCCCACGAAGAAGAACCCTGCCCCCACGGGTGACGATGATGGGCGGATAATCCCAGCACTTAATGATTCCTTCAGGTAGGCGTTCATCGTCTCCTTCTCCGGCGCAGACAGGCTGTAAAGGCGACCAGAAGGTAAGGGAGCCCCCTGGCGGAGGTTGATGGCGCAGTCATAGGGCCGATGAGGGGGAAGAGACATAGTTTTCGCTTTGCTGAACACTATACCCAGGTCGTGAAATTCTGGGGGCACCAGAGACAGGTCCGGGGGTGCAGCGTCCGTAGCAGGGGGAGGAGCGGACGGAGAGCAGGCAGCGGACTGAAGGCAGGTGCCCATACAGAACGTACTCCATGCCGAGATCCCAGCTGATTTCCAATCCAGGACCAGATTGTGAAGGCGGAGCCAGGGATACCCCAGGATGACGGGCGACACAGAGTTGGGAAGGACGTAAAAGGTCATTTCCTCCCGGTGGTTTCCCGAGATGATGACCGGTAGGGGAACAGTTTGATGTGTCACTCTCCCGAGGGTGGCACGGGAGAGGTGGATTAGGGAGATGGGAGTGTTGAGTGCCTGGCAGCGGATGCCCAATCGGGTTGCCAGGCTTTGTGAAATGAAGCTGCCTTCTGCGCCCGAATCCACCAGTGCGTGGGTGAGGTGCCCAGTAGGGTTATGGCAGAAACGGATGGGCAGCTTCAATTGAGTAAGTGATCCTAACCGATTGACATCCGCGAGGCTTCCAACAGTGACTCGCGGACCCCACCGACTGGCTTTCCGTGGACAACGCTCCACGGTGTGTTGGTCGCCTCCGCAATACATGCAGAGGCCCAACTCACGGCGGCGTTGTTTCTCCACAGGGGAAAGTTTAGTCCAGCCCGTCACCATCGGCTCCGACTCCTCGGGGCGCGATGCTGGCGGCGCCGCCAGGGGGCGAGCTTGGAACAGGTGCGGCGAGGCTCCACGAGGGCGAGAAGAAGAAGACCTCCGCCCCGAGGAGCGCTCGCGCAGCCTGTTATCCAAACTTATCGCTAAGGATGTCAGCTCCGCTAGCGTCCCAGGGATATCCCGACCAGCCAGTTCATCCCTCAGATCACTATTGAGGCTGCGGAGGAACAGGCCACAGAGGGAGCGTTCCTCCCAGCCCAATTCCTCCGCCGCTACCCGGAAGTCGACCGAGTGGTCCGCTGCCGACCGGCTTCCCTGCTGGAGAGCGAGAAGCCGATCGACCTGGACCGTTTCGGTTTGTGAGTGGTCAAAGACCTCCAGAAAGCGCCTCACGAATTGGTCATAGGTGAGGGTGGCATAACTGGGCCTCGCCATTACGGCGTAGGTCCAGGTTAACGCACGCCCCTCCAGAAGATTCCCTATGTAACCAATTCGGCTGTGATCCGAGGGAAAATCTCCGGGCACACGGTGGAACACGGACTCACACTGCATAATAAACCCCCGCGCTCCGCCGAGCTTACCGCTAAAGCGGGCGGGGGTCGGAATCGGCGTGAGCCGAACCGGTACCACTGGAGCCGGCTGGACGGCCGCTGGAACAGCAGGAGCCGCGCCACCCTGGTGAGTCGGGAGGAACGGCTGTTGGGGGTCCAAGCGGTTCAATCGGTTAGCCAGTTCTAATAATTGATTAAGAACCACCTGTTGCTGATAAACAATCTGATCCACCCGAGCCTCGAGGATGGTAAACCGGTGTGCGAGCCCGCCGTCCGCCGAGCCGCTCTGCTGAAGCCGTACTGACATAACGTTCGGCTCAGGAGACGCACACACACAGGCTCAGAGTAGTTCAAACTGTTTATTAACAACAGGGATGTTTGGGTGCGTGTCTGCGGAATGTTAATGTGTTGGTGGTGGCGTCTGCTTCGGACCCAGAGGCAGGAGACCGTTCAGCCGGCAACCCTATGGGAGAAATCAGACACAGGGTGATGAGCACACACCAACACGGGAGGAGAATAGGCGAGGGAGAGAAGCTTACTTGTTTGGGCAGATGACTGGCGCTTCAAGGATGGAAGCCCGGGAGACAGCCACCTGCAGGGCTCGGTGCAGCAGCGAGGAGAGACGAGGGACGAGATTGTCCGCCGCCGAGGAATCCACCTGTGCACAGGGGAGCAGACTGGAGAGATGAGGTAAGTGAACTTCTTACCGGAGATGAGGATGCTGAAGAGAATGTGGTAGAAGTCCATACAAAGGAAATGAAGTCTACGGCTTCAGGCCGACGCTCAGGGCGAGGCGGCTTTTATCCTTCGCCGCTGACGAGTAGCAGGTGCGTGAGCAGGTGGCGCCGCTGATGAATGGCGCGGCGTGACACCACCTATGTGCGTTCTGACATAGTTGAAGCAAATCACCTGATAACAACACATTTCTCAGACACCATAATCATTGGTGGCTTCCATATTGTCAATGTGTACAAGCCCCCTAATGCCAACTGGGATCTGCAGGTCTTACCCACCCTACCCCACCCTGCCATCTATGTGGGGGACTTTAACAGCCATCACCCTGACTGGGGGTACCCAGTAGTGGACAGTGATGGGAAGGCACTTTCAGACTGGGCATCCAGAAATGACCTCACTTTGATATACGACCCCAAACAAAGAGGAACCTTCCACTCTGCTAGGTGGAAGAAGGACTATTCTCCTGACCTGTGTTGGGTCAGCTCTTTGAATGGGGAGCCATATCCTACACAGATCCTCATTCTTGATGATTTTCCACACAGCCAACACCGGCCCCTGCTTGTACACATTGGCCTACAACTTCCAGTCATATACAGCCCAAGGAAGATGCGCTGGAACTTCCGCAAAGCCAACTGGAAGAAATTCAGTGAAACTCTGGACCGGAACGTTGTTACCATCCCACTCCACACCATCACTGTAGATGAAACATACAACCGCTTCTGCAGCGCAATCTTCAAGGTTGCCCATACTGCAATCCCACGAGGCTACCGACCCCTCTATGTCCCATGTTTGGACGGAGAAAGTGCTGCCCTCCTACAATCCTATCAAACATCAGGGGACCCAGAGATAGCAGACCATCTCATTGAATCGCTAAATACAGCCCGGCAAAAGAAATGGGAGGAGACAGTTGCTGACCGGAGCTTTACCCACTCTAGCAGGAAATGTTGGAGCCTCATCCGTCGCCTAGGAGCTGCACAGAAGCCCCCTAGCCAAAGCCGAGCATCCGTCACACCCAACCAAGTTGCATCCCACCTACTGACTATCGCCAAAGCACCCCAAGACAAAGACACCAGAAGAGCAGTTACAACTGAGATAAAAAAACACCAAAAAATGCCTGTAGAGGAAACGAACCCTGAACCCTTCGAGGCTGCTGAACTGGAGAAAGTCCTACAGAGCCTGAAATGTGGAAAGGCAGCAGGATACGATAACATCTTCCCAGAATTCATGAAAAATCTTGGCCCCCGAGCCCTAACCTGGTTGACACAATTCTACACAAGGATCACACAAACAAACTCAATCCCAAAGAAATGGCAGACAGCAAAGGTCATTGCCATCCCAAAACCTGGCAAAGACCACAAACTACCAGCAAGCTACCGCCCAATCTCCCTAATCAGCATTCCTTACAAAATCATGGAGCGCCTAATACTGCAACGCATTTCCCCAGAAATAGAGGATATTCTAAGTGTGGATCAAGCAGGTTTCCGCAAGGACCGCAGTACAGGAGAACAAGTACTGGTCCTAACCACCTTCATCGAAAATGGCTTCGAGAGCAGACTGAAGACAGGGGCTGTGTTTCTCGATCTTACAGCCGCCTATGATACGGTCTGGCACAAAGGCCTCCTCCTGAAACTTATAAAGGCGATCCCTGCTTGTGCAACAGCAATTATAAAAACCCTGCTGACCAACCGAAGGTTCAGAGTCCACCTCAGTCAGAACACAAGTGCATGGAGAATGCAGAAAAACGGACTCCCACAAGGCTCAGTTCTAGCTCCAACTCTGTTCAACCTCTACATAAACGACCTGCCTACTACAAAATCCCGCAAATTCATCTATGCAGACGACATCTGTTTGGCATTCCAAGCACCAGACTTTGAACCACTGGAACGGGTGCTTATGGAAGATCTTGCCAAACTGGACCAGTTCTGCAAAATCTGGCACCTAAAACCAAGCCCAGCAAAAACCGTCTCCAGTGTATTCCATCTCCACAATGCAAAAGCTGCCAGAGAACTAAACATCCACCTGAGCGGACTCAAGCTTAAGCATGCCCCAAATCCAACTTATCTTGGAGTGACCCTTGATAGGACCTTATCCTTCAAGGAACATCTAAAGGGGACGGCTGCTAAGGTGAAGGTACGAAACAACCTGCTCTGCAAGCTCGCTGGTGCAAAATGGGGGGCGGCAGTCTCCACCCTGCGCACCTCAGCACTGGCCCTTTCATACTCTGTAGCAGAATATTGTGCCCCGTCTGGTCCAGGTCATCTTACACACACCATGTAGACACCCAGCTCAACACAACCATGAGAACTATAACTGGAACAATCCGCTCAACACCACTCCCCTGGCTCTCTGTACTGTCAAACATAGCCCCTCCACACATCCGGCGAGCAGCATTAACTCAAAGGATGCTCCAAAAAGTTAAAGATTCTCCTCACTTACCAATCCATGCAGATATCTACACTCCACCCACTGCCCGACTTTCATCCAGACGGCCGATTTAGAAAAACCCTCCCCCAGCTGACTTTACCATCCAGACAGCTTGGCAAGAGGAATGGGAGACCAAGGAGGTCCCAAACAAACAGCTGGTGATAAACCCCAACCAACAGGTCCCGGGCACCAACCTCCCAAGGAGACAGTGGTCTACACTCAATCGCTTCAGGACTGGACATGGCCCCTGCTTGGCCAGCCTTCACAGATGGGGCAGTAGCCCTAGCCCACTGTGCGCATGTGGAGAGGAGCAAACAATGGAACACATCATAGAGGCTTGCCCGCTCCAAAGACTGGAAGGAGGATTACACACCCTCCATACAGCAAACCAGGAGGCAACTGCTTGGCTTAAGGACTTTGCATTCGCTAAATAAATAAATAAAATTCACACCTGCAACCATTTGTCTGTTGGTTTTGTGTCCTATTTAAGACGATTGTTTCTTTCACTTTTTGCTGGAGTCTAAAAGGTCATTTGGCGTTGGAACTCTGTCCCTGTTCCGACACTCGTTTCTACGTGTATCCTGTTCTCTTCTCACCATTTCTGCTCCTAAGTTTTGTTTTGTGCACTGTTTGGGGGGGTTTTTGTGTTTGTGTACAGTTGGACTTTTTGTGTTTTCAGTAAATATCACAAACTAGCTGTCCAGTGTCTGGGTCTTTCTCTCTGCCCCACAGGGGCCAATCCATGACAGTAGACTCCAGCCAGTTGAGACCCAGCTGCTGCTAGTTTGTGTTTTTGTTTCCACTCACCTGTTTTGTCCGGAGCATCATCATGTCCCCAGCCCGCCGGCCTTCAGCAAACAAAGGGAGACCAGCAGCTGGGGCCCTGAGCCTGGAGGAGGAATGGGACGCAGAATTTATCCAGAGCTTCGTGGATGAAGCTCTCGCCTCCCGAAGTCCTATGAAGACCTGGGAAAGCCTTAATGGAGCGGTGGTGATTGTTGAGGCACACCCCGGATTGAGGAAGTATCCCCAGTTTGCGGAGCTGTTATCCACCCTCTCCGCCCTCCAGCTGTCCTTTCCTGGGCTGAGGATGGGTTTGTTCTCGGCGGGACCGAAGCTGACGAGGAGGCGTTCCCCCCAACAGGCGTCTTCCTCCTCCCTCTGCTCACCAGCTCAGGCTCAGGATCTGGCTCCCATGTCTTCAGCAACAGGCTGAACTCCTCCGCTTCCCAGCCAGCAGCAACCTCCCTGTTGTATGGAGGAATTCCGCAGCAGCTTCCGCCTCTCGTTTTATCTTTGCCGGCTGTCCCTTCAGCCTTCTTCTCCTCATCCATCACTGCTTCTTCCCTCTCCTCCACGGCATCTCCTCCCGCTGCTGGAAATCCGGCTGCCTCATCCCCACCTCCACCCGCCATTGAGTCTGCAGGAGCAGTTCCTCCATGTTCTTCAGGGCGGCCCATTACCGCTGCAGCCACCAAGCGGGAGAACGTTGGGCATACTGCAGCAGAAACCATCAAGCCCTAGGAATGCAGGCAAGTGTTTTTTTCATCCTCAGTTACCTAAAGATGAATTACCTTGCCTGATTCCCAGTGGTGGGGCTCAGTTTATGCAGTCCACTGAGCCTTTGCCGGCTACTGCAGACATTAATTTTTACATTCTACTTCCGTGTCTCCTTCTGTTCCTTCGGGGTGTCCACTGATTCCTGGATTGAGCCGCTGGATGATGGAGGAGCCTGCGGCCCTGGAGATCCTTGTTCCAGCCCCACAGCCATGTTCGGGATGGAGGGAGAGCGCTACCAGCAATCCTGAGCCTGTGCCAATGATTGGGCATCTCCAGGCTCTAGCTGTGCAGAATCCAGTGCCAGCAGGGATCCGACCTCTTGTTGCCACGCTGGGCGAGCCACCTGCGTGGGTCACTGGGGGGGTCCCAGGACTGCATCGGCCACCATGCCTGCTGCTGGGGCTGCCGCAGCAGAGTCAGAGCTGGACCTCCAGAGGGCCGGGCCCAGGACATCGTTGTCTGGATTGACAGAGTCCTGGGCGGCGGTGAAGCTTGAGCTCAGGCAAGTGCTGTCCTTTGTTTTCATTGCTTCCATTTTGGAGAGATCTTGTCTGGCTCTTGGTGGGGAGAGCCAAGTGCAGCCGTCAGCTGCACCTGAGCTCACCTCGCCAGGCTTCACTGCCGCCAGTGACCCTGACCCTGTGTCTTTGTCCCTCTATTCTGAGCCTTGCCCCAGGGTCACCAAGGAGCGTCCAACTTTGCCAGAGGTCTCCGTGGGTCCAGCCTCATCACATGAGATCTCTGTGGGTCCAGCTCCTCCAGCTGAGGTTGTCATGGGTGCTCTGTTCCAGCCCGGGGCCTCCGAGGGTGCTGCTTCCCAGCTAGCTGAGGTCGTCACAGGTGCTCCGTCCCAGCCCGGGACCTCCGTGGGTGCTGCTTCCGCTCCAGATGAGGTCTTCGTGGATGTTACATCCCAGCCTGGGGCCTCCAATGGTGCTGCTTCCCAGCTAGATGAGGTCTTTGCGGGTGCGCCGTCCCAGCCCGGGACCTCCGTGATTGCAGCTCCACCTCCAGTTGAGGTCTTCGTGGGTGCTCTGTCCCAGCCTGGGGCCTCCGAGGGTGCTGCTTCCCTATTAGCTGAGGTCATCACAGGTGCTCCGTCCCAGCCCGGGACCTCCGTGGGTACTGCTTCCACTCCGGATGAGGTCTTCGTGGATGCTCCATCCCAGCCTAGGGCCTCCAAGGGTGCTGCTTCCCAGCTAGATGAGGTCTTCACTGGTGCTCCGTCCCAGCCCAGGACCTCTGTGATTGCAGCTCCACCTCCAGTTAAGGTCTTCATGGGTGCTCCGTCCCAGCCTGGGGCCTCCGAGGGTGCTGCTTCCCCGTCAGCTGAGGCCATCACGGGTGCTCCGTCCCAGCCTGGGACCTCTGTGGATGCAGCTCCTCCTCAGTCCGAGTCTTCGTGGGTGCTATGTCCCAGTCGGGGACCGTCGTGGGTGTTGCGCCATAGCCCTAATCCAATGTGGGTGCTGCGCTCCAGCCTGGGTCCGCCGTGGGCATTACGGTCCAGCCAGGGGGCCACCGTGGGTACAGCTCCGGTCCAGTCCAGGTCCACCGAGGGTGCAGCTCTGACACAGTCTGGATCCACCGAGGGTGCCGCTTTGGCCCAGTCTGGATCCACCGTGGGTGCAACCTTGCTCTAGCCCAGAGCCGCCACGGGTACAGCTTTGCTCCAACCCGGAGCCGCTGCCAGGTCAGCTTTGCTCCAGCCCAGAGCCGCCGTGGGTGCTGCTTTGCTGCAGCCTGGAGCCACTGCGGGTGCTGCTTTGCTCCAGCCCGGAGCCACCGCATGTGCTGCTTTGCTCCAGCTCGGAGCCACCGCAGGTGCTGCTTTGCTCCAGCCCAGAGCCACCACGGGCGCAGCTTTGCTCCAGCCTGGAGCCACCGCGGGTGCTGTGATGTCCCAGTCCAGGACCACCGAGGGTGCTGCAGAGCAGTCCAAAAGCATCATGGTCCCCTCTCCTCTGCCCGAGGCCATCATAAGATAAGATAAGATAAGATAAGATAAGCCTTTATTAGTCCCACAACGGGGAAATTCCAGAATTGCAACAGCACAGGGATAGCAACACTCAGAGCAACAATCAGAAGGCAAGAAAAAAACAAGAGCAGCAAGTATACATATGTACATATAAACATAAATATATAGACACACGATGCGGAGCATTGCAGCTAGATGGAATAAATATATATATATATATAAACACACAGTGCAGAGCATTGTAGCTAGATGGAATAAATATGTGAATATATAAACACACACACAGTGTGGAGCGTTGTAGCTAGATGGAATAAATATATGAATATATAAACACATACAGTGCGGAGCATTGCAGCTAAATGGAACAAACATGCAAATATATAAACACACACAGTGCGGAGCATTGTAGCTAGATGGAACAAATATGCAAACACATAAACACACAGTGCGGAGCACTGTAGCTAGATGGAATAAATATGTAAATATATAAACACACAGTGCGGAGCACTGTAGCTAGATGGAATAAATATGTAAATATATAAACACACAGTGTGGAGCGTTGTCGCTAGATGGAATAAATATATAAATATACAAACACACACAGTGCGGAGCATTGCAGCTAGATGGAATGAAACAGCATAACCGTCTACTTAATTATCCTACATGGTATGATTATGTACCCATACATATTGTCACCCTCCGTAGCTACCGGTATTTTCCTAGTTGTATACCGGAGGGGACCATTGTGTAAGTCTATTGCGTCTTTTGCATTCAATACTATTAGGTTGCCACGTCTTTTTGCTATCTCAGCGAGCAGCCCTGCTTAGGTTATACAGTCTGACAGCCGTTGGTAGGAAGGACCTGCGAAACCTCTCGGTTGTGCACCTAGGATGATGTAGTCTGCTGCTAAATGAGCTCCTTAGTGCATTCAGTGACTCCAGCAGAGATGACAGTTTAGCCACCATCCTTCTCTCTCCCATCTCCTCCACTGGGTCAAGGCGCTGCCCCAGGACAGAACTAGCTTTCCTGATCAGTTTGTTCAGTCTCTTCCTATCGGCTGCTGTAATGCCACTGCCCCAGCAGACCACTCCAAAAGTGATGGCTGATGCCACCACCGTGTCGTAGAATGTCTTCAGCAGCGCCCCTTGTACACCAAAAGACCTGAGTCTCCTCAGTAGGAACAGCCTGCGCTGTCCCTTGTAGAGTGCGTCAGTATTGTGTGACCAGTCTAGTTTATTGTTTAGATGAACACCCAGGTACTTGTAGGATGTCACCATCTCAAAGTCTGTTCCCTAGATGTTTACTGGTGCTGTGAGGGGTTGTCCTTGCCTGCGGCAGTCCACCACCAGCTCCTTAGTTTTCCTCGCATTGATCTGGAGGCAGTTCCGATGGCACCAGTCCACAAAGTCCTAGATAAGCCCTCTGTACTCAGCTTCATCTCCGTTGGAGATGAGACCAACGATCACAGAGTCGTCAGAGAACTTCTGTAGATGGCAGTGTGTTGTGTTGTATGAGAAGTCCGCAGTATAAAGGGTGAACAGGAAGGGAGCCAAAACCGTTCCCTGTGGGGCCCCCGTGCTACCGATGATCGTGTCGGACACACAGTCCCGGGTTCTCACAAACTGTGGCCGGTTTGTGAGGTAGTCCAGGATCCATGATGACAGGTGCTGGTTCACCCCTGCGCACAGCAGCTTGTCCTTCAGGATCATCAGTTGGATGGTGTTGAAAGCACTGGAGAAGTCAAAGAACATGATCCTCACTGTATTCCCGGGCTTCTCCAGGTGGAACAGAGAACGGTGAAGGAGGAAGATCACCGCATCCTCCACCCCAATACCATGCTGGTAGGCGAACTGAAGTGGATCCATCACTGGACCCACCAGGGGGCGGAGGTGAGCAAGGAGCAGTCTCTCCAGGGTCTTCATCATGTGGGACGTCAGGGCCACTGGTCTGTAGCTGTTCAGATCTTTGGGATGGGAAGTCTTTGGTACAGGTACCACACAAGATGTTCTCCACAACTGTGGTACCCTCCCCAGCTTCAGGCTCAGGTTGAAGATGTACTCCACATGCGAGTACATCTCGCATGGTCCCCTCTCCTCTGCCTGAGGCTGTCGTGGTTCCCTCTCCTCTGCCCAAGGCCATCGGGGGTTCCCCTATTCCTCCATCTTCCTCACTGCTGGTTCTCCCTGTTGGGCAGCCACCCCCTGGACCAACTTTTCTTTTTAGGTGGTTTAAGAACTCTGGCAGACCACCTGACAGACTGTGCGGCTGGGTTGGGTGGCCCACATTCTCCGGCAGGCCGCCCGACTCTTACCATCACACCATCTGCCAGGTCTGGGACTTTAACCAGCCACCTGAACTGTCTAGCTCTTTGGTCCAGGGGGCTTAGGTGCCTGGTTCTGCGTGGGTGTGAGTCCTGAGCAGGGTTTTTTGTTTTGTGTTCCCTCCTAGTCTGAGTTTCGCTGGAGTGTGAGTTATGAGAGTTTTTCCTATTTTCTCTGGTTTGTTTCAGTTGCTCTGTGCCTGGGTCCCCCTCCTCCTGCCCAGGGTGGGATTGTTTTCTTGTTTTTGGTGGGGTGGATTCCTTGTGTGGGTGAGTCCTTTTCTCTCTTTCGATGTTGCCCGGGGTGTCTGGTTCCACCCCTTGAGGAGGGGTCTCTGTCACGATCTGAGGGATTCCATCATGCTCAGTCTCTTTGCTTTTTTTTTTTTTCCATATTTGTATTGTGTTGTAGTTCTGAGTTCTAATTCCTGTTATTTTATCTTTGGTTGGTTTTTTCATATTCTGTATTGTTTTTTAGTATGATTGACTTTCCTGCTTATGTTCATTGTAGTTTTATTTACATATTTGGGTTTACTTGTCTTTATTTTGTCATCACATTATATTTGTATTCTGTTGTGTTTTTTCTCTTCCTCTCTGAGGCTGCAGCTGTCAGTGGCACTTCCGGGTTTGTTGCTCTGTCATGGGCGGTGCTCCTGTCAGCTGTCTGTCCCGTCTTCTCCCTCTCATTACTCCCAGGTGACCCCAGTTGGTCATGATTGTCATCTCCTGCCCGCTCATGTGATCCACACCTGTAACCATTTGTATTTATTGGTTTTGTGTCCTATTTAAGGCGATTGTTTCTTTCACTTTTTGCTGGAGTCTTAAAGGTCATTTGGCATCGGAACTCTGTCCCTGTTCATTTCTACGTGTATCCTGTTCTCTTCTCGCCGTTTCTGCTCGTAAGTCTTGTTTTGTGCAGTTTGTTTGTTTTTTTGTGTGTGTGTGTTTGTGCACAGTTGGACTTTTTGTGTTTTCAATAAATATCACAAACTAGCAGTCCAGTGTCTGGGTCTTCCTCTCTGCCCCGCAGGGGCCAATCCATGGCAAAAGGTGTGTAATGGCACACTGAACAGATGATTAGATTTTGGTGATGATCTCAAAATGCATACTTTCTGTCAGGTTCTAGTGCCAGGAAGGCAGCAAAGATGGTCCAAACGCAGAGATGATGTTCACCAGGTTAAATAACAAAAGACAGCACAGGGCTGGATAATCACTAACAAAACATATAGTAAGAAAACAAACCAGACAAATGCGGGTGAGGAACACAACAGGCGTTTTACGACACGACAGCAAGCTGAAAACTGAGTGGAACATATATACACAGACACTGATGACTAACTAACTAACTAATTAACCTACACTTATATAGCGCTTTTCTAGTCTCAAAGACCACTCAAAGCGCTTTCACTAGTACTAACCCTCTATTCTAAGGGCCTATAGGAAACAGATATCTAGGGACAATTTAGAACAGCCAATTAACCTAACATGCATGTCTTTGGATGACAAAAAACTGTGGTTAATTAAGAGGGGAGGAGATGGCGGGAGTGACAGAGACACAATCAGGAGCAGCTGTGAGGAATTAACAAAAGAATCAATAACGATGGGCAGAATAAACAGAGCGCAAGGTGTAAACACAAGATGGCATAATAAGGGTGCTAATGATACACAGAATGAACCAAAAACTAAAGGTGAGAGCAAAATAACCATACTAACAACTGGAGAAAAACATAAAGAGTGGGACATGTTTGTAAACATGTGCCTTCATGATAGTGCCCCCCTTAAGGGCGGATTGCAGATGACCCCAAACACAAAAAACCTTCCCAGGGTAGGGTGGTGGGGAAAAAGGCTGGGTGGGCTGAAACAAACACCCTCCCCAAACAATATCCAACACAAAATCACAGTCTATGGGGGCAACCCAAAGTCCAACACCCGAAAACAAAATAAGGTAGGTCAGGTGGTCTCCCAAATTGCCAGGACCACCGGACCAGAGAACAAGACGGGTCAGGGGGCCTATCCAAGTCCATGGGACCCCAAACTGGAATACATGATGGGTCTGGTGGCCTTCCAAAGTCCAATGGCCACAGGAAGGGCGAACACAGGGTGTCAGGCAGCCTACCAAAGACCATGGGCCACCAGACAGGAGAAAACACACAAGCCTTTAACTCTGGAAAAACAATACAGGATCTCTTTGTTGAGAAGAAAACAACACAGAGGTTTTAACCCCGGAAGATAACATAGAAACCTCTTGCTCAAAAGAAAACTTGGGAATTGTAAACTTAGGAGATGACATGGAAATGCTGTACTCAGGAAATGATAACGACATAGGAACCTTGACCGCAGGAGATAATGACTTAGACACAAAAACCTCTGGAGATGACCTCATGGAAATTTTATCCTCAGGAGATGGCAACAAAAACGTTTTACACTCTAGAGATGGCAACAAAGAATTTTTACATTCTAGAGATGACTTGGGAGCATTAAACTCAGACGGCAACATGGAAATCCCAAACTCTGGAAATGGCAACCTGGAACCTCTAAACTCAGGAAATGGCCACCTGGAAACTTTGCACTCAGGGGGTGATGACAACAAGGAACCCTTGTACTCAGGAGATGATGACAGCCAAGAACCCTCAAACTCAGGAGGTGTCAATATGGAACCATTAAACTCAGGAAGTGAAAATATAGCACTCTTAAACTTAGGAGATAACACTGGAGCCCTTTGTTAAAACAAACATGGAGGTTTTAAACTCAGAAGGTAACATTGGGGCTCTCTGCTCTGGAGACCACAAAGGAGCCTTTTGCTCTGGGGACAACAACATAGGAGTCTTTAGCTTTGAGGATACCAATACAGGAGCTCTTACCCCTGGAGACCCCAACATAGGAACTCAGCTCTAGAGGCACCAATATAGGAGCTTTCTGCTCAGGGGTCAATAATACAGGAGTTTCTAGTTCAGAGGACATCGATACAGGAGTCTCTAGCTCAAAAATAGATTACTGAGGTGCGCTGACTTCAGGATGAGACGACTGAGGCGTGCTGACCTCAGGATGAGACGGCTGGGGGGCACTGACCTCAGGATGAGACGGCTGGGGAGTGCTGACCTCAGGATGAGCTGGCTGGGGAGCGCTGACCTCAGGATGAGCCGACTGGGGAGCGGTGACCTCAGAATGAGATGTCTAAACTGAGCAATTACAGGGAGAAGGGGGAGAAAGGCCTTCATCAAAGAGGTGACCAAGAACCCAATGGTCACTCTGTCAGAGCTCCAGCGTTACTGGATGGAGAGAGAAGAAACTTCCAGAAGGATGACCATCTCTGCAGCAATCCACCAATCAGGCCTGTATGGTAGAGTGACCAGATGGAAGTAAAAGGCGCATGGCAGGCACAGGCGCAGGCGCATGGCAGCCCACCTGGAGTTTGCCAAAAGCCACCTGAAGGACTCTCAGACCGTAAGAAAGAAAATTCTCTGGTCTGATGAAACAAAGATTGAATTCTTTGTCGTGAATGCCAGGCATCACATTAGGAGTAAACCAGGCACCGCTCATCACCAGGCCAGTACCATCCCTAAAGTGAAGTATGGTGGTGGCAGCATCATGCTGTGGGGTTGTTTTTCAGCAGCAGGAACTGGGAGACCAGTCAGGATAGAGGGACAGATGAATGCAGCAATGTACAGAGATATCCTGAATGAAAACCTGCTCCAGAGCACTCTTGACTTTAGACTGGGCAATGGTTCATCTTTCAGCAGGACAACGACCCTACGCACACAGCCAAGATATCAAAGGAGTGGCTTCAGGTCAACTCTGTGAATGTCCTTGAGTGGCCCAGCCAGAGCCCAGATTTGAATCCAATTGAACATCTCTGGAAAGATCTGAAAATGGCTGTGTACCAATGCTGCAAAGAGGAATGGGCAAAACTACCCAAAGATAGGTGTGCCAAGCTTGTGGCATCATATTCAAAAAGACTTGAGGCTGTAATTGCTGCCAAAGGTGCATCAACAAAGTTTTGAGCAAAGGCTGTGAATACTTATGTACATGTGATTTCGTAGTTTTTTATTTTTAATAAATTTGCAAAAATCTCAAAAAATCTTTTTTCATGTTGTCATTATGGGTATTGTGTGTAGAATTTTGAGGAAAAAATGAATTTAATCAATTTTGGAATAAGAACTGTAACATAACAAAATGTAGAAAAAGTGAAGTGTTGTGAATACTTTCTGGATGTACTGTATGCATGCCTAGAACCTCCCCTGGTCGTCACAATATGTAATTACATTTCTGGAGAGAAAGTCAGGCCAACATAAGCTGTATATTCATTGCAGCCCAGCTGAACTCTAGGAGGAGCAGCAGTTGGTCAGCAGGTCCTTGATATCACTGTTGTAGTATCATCAGGAGGACTAAAGACTGCATGTGTTATTCACC
Source organism: Pholidichthys leucotaenia (assembly GCA_020510985.1). Classification (NCBI taxonomy): domain Eukaryota; kingdom Metazoa; phylum Chordata; class Actinopteri; order Cichliformes; family Pholidichthyidae; genus Pholidichthys; species Pholidichthys leucotaenia. The sequence goes on along the minus strand of CM035846.1, from coordinate 250,298,052 downwards.
AGAATTGCTGCTAGTATGTAATATATTTTAGACAGTTACCGTTATTCCAACAAAGTGTCACAAGCTATCAAATTATAATAATTATATATTAATTATGTAATAATGATATATAATTATTTTATAATTGAAAAACTTTCTTCTGTTTTTGTGCTTCAGTTTTCACCAAAGTACACCAAAGTTTACACCAAAGTCTCTCTCTCTCTCTCTCTCTCTCTCTCTCTCTCTCTCTCTCCATATATATATATATATATATATATATATATACTGTATATATATATATATATATACACATCCATCTTCTACCGCTTTTCCGCAGGTCCAGGTCGCAGAGGCAGCAGTTCAAGCAGAGAAGCCCAGACTTCCCTCTCCTCAGCCACCTGCTCCAGCTCTTCAGAGAGGATACCAAGGCGTTCCCAGACCAGCTGGGAGACATAGTCTCTCCAGCGAGTCTTGGGTCTGCCCCAGGGTCTCCTCCCAGTGGGACGTGCCCGAAACACCTCAAGTGGGAGGCGTCCAGGAGGCATCCTAATCAGATGCCCATACCACCTCAACTGGCTCCTTTCAATGTGGAGGAGCAGTGGTTCTACTCTGAGCCTCTCCTGGATGACTGAGCTTATCACCCTGTTGCTGAGGGTGAGTCCAGCAATCCTACGGTAAAGCTCATTTCCGCCGCTTGTATCCACTATCTCATTCTTTCAGTCATTACCCAAAGTTCGTGACCATAGGTGAGAGTAGAAACGTAGATTGACTGGTAAATCGACAGCTTTGCCTTAGAACTCAGCTCCCTCTTCACCACAACAGACTGGTACAACATCCGCATCACTGCAGATGCTGCTCCAATCCGTCTGTCAATCTCTCGCTCCATTCTCCCCTCACTCGTGAACAAGACCCCAAGATAAATATATATATATATATATATATATATATATATATATATATATATATATACATACTGTATGTATATATGTATATACACACACACACACATACAGTATAAAACTAATGAAGATTATGGAATGATCTTTGGGTAGGTTTAAATGCCCAACATATTTTCACTTCTGTGCTATAAAGGACCTTTATCACATTGTGGCGGAAGGAATCAAATGAGACCACGAACTGATGACACAGACTTTATTTCTCCTCCAGCAAGTAAAACATACTGAATCTGAGTGCCAGAGCGATCTCTCTTGTACACTTTTTTCCTGCCTGCCTGGCACCGAGGGTAAGCACATTAACATACACACTGTGAAACATGTACACACATCCACATCCACATTATTATTTATTTATTTATTTAGCGAATGCAAAGTCCTTAAGCCAAGCAGTTGCCTCCTGGTTTGCTGTATGGAGGGTGTGTAATCCTCCTTCCAGTCTTTGGAGCGGGCAAGCCTCTATGATGTGTTCCATAGTTTGCTCCTCTCCACATGCGCACAGTGGGCTAGGGCTACTGCCCCATCTGTGAAGGCTGGCCAAGCAGGGGCCATGTCCAGTCCTGAAGCGATTGAGTGTAGACCACTGTCTCCTTGGGAGGTTGGTGCCCGGGACCTGTTGGTTGGGGTTTATCACCAGCTGGGGGGCAATGGATCAGCGTTCTCGTCGCGCCCTCCGCCAGTACCCGGGCTTGCCTGGGGAAGCTAATGATCCTACCAGCAGACTAAATTCAAAGAGACGACGCCTCTGTGCCAAGTCAAAGAAGAATCCTAGTCACAGTCCTAAAGCCGAAAGCAAACAGCCCCAAGAGCACATCCACATTAACATTCGCCACAGAGCAGGTCTTAATATAATACATTTGCACCCCTGTGTCCTCAGGTGTGAACCTGGCACAGTGGGGGCGGAAGGCACATCTTTCTTTGGCTTATTACCCCCTAGCGCTCTCACACCCTTAGCTGGCTCTTCTTGCCTTTTCCCCATGACCATTTCTGACTATCTTCTCCCCCCACCAGCCCCCTGTCCTGGGTGGAGTGCCATAACCTATTGTGTCTCCCACAGTATGACATTAAATGAGCCTATGGGCCATGGTTGAATGTGTGTAAATACTGTTAGTTACTGCTTTTTCCTTTCAAGATTCAAAATGCCTGGAGGAAAGTATGGAGCCTCAATAGCAACGCCAAAAATAATACATCTCAGTACATTCTAATCTGGGAGAATTATGTCATTGTTGAAATAATCATAAATAGGGAGCTTTGCTGCTGATATCAAGACAATAATAAACTCAATATCTATTTATTTTCAGCTCCACCAAATTTACCTTGGAGCTTCCTGCAACTTTATGTTTATCAAACGTGCTCATCTAAAAACAGGGGATGTAATTATCATCATTATGCTAATACGCCCACGAATGAAATGAACTGTAGAACGCCAAGCAGATTAAACAACTGATGCTGCTTTGTCTCTTACACCAAAATGGAGAGCAAAAAGATGGGCATCGTAATGTGCTGAGTGGGGGGAGTTCCACATTTGGTCAACAGATGGTGGCAGAAGGCTGAAGAAATCACACATGCAGACTTCTCTGTGCAGTAGAAATCACATCGTTTTATGACATGTTATATGCAGTGAGTTTGTGGCGGACAATGTAATTATCCATTAAAGAGTGTTTGTGTTAATGGGTGTTAAACTTTAGTGAGATTCCTATCACAATGAATGCCAGTACCCAGTCACCAAGCGTTGTGTTTTTTTGTATACTTTATTAATCCCAGAGAGAAACAGGGCAGCAACCTCGATGGATGAGGCAGCCAAGGTACAGCACCAATCCCTTCACCATTCACACCTAGGGCCACTTTAGAGTCTTCAATTAACCTAACTTGCATGTTTTTGGTCTGTGGGAGGAAACTGGAGTACTCGGGGTAAACCCACGCAGACACGGGGATAACATGCAAACTAACTAACTAACTAACTAACCTGCACTTATATAGCGCTTTTCTAGTCACAAGTTCTAGTCAAGACCACTCAAAGCGCTTTCACTAATACTAACCCTCTATTCTAAGGGCCTATAGGAAACAGATATCTAGGGACAATTTAGAACAGCCAATTAACCTAATATGCATGTCTTTGGATTGTGGGAGGAAACCGGAGCCCCCGGAGTAAACCCACGCAGCACAGGGAGAACATGCAAACTCCATACAGAAAGGTTCCAACCCCTGCCAACCTGGGGATTCGAACCAGGAACCTTCTAGCTGTAAGGCAACAGTGCTAACCACTGCACCACCGTGCTGCCCATAGATAGACCCCGAAGCTGTCCTTCCAGGGCTTACTTGTACCCGTTTCGCAGGATGCACCTGGGCATAGCCATTGTCCCGAAATGTGGAGTACAGCAGATGTTGCTACACACAGAAGGGTCACTGATGGTCAGGGATGGAATTGATCGCGTGACCTTCTTACTGTGCTGCCACAGTGTTAACCACTGCATCACCGGGCTGCCTGGGAGATCATAATTCAAGAAAATCCTCATTCATTCATCTTCTTCCGCTTAATTCTTTTTGGGTCGCGGGGGGTCTGGAGCCTATCCCAGCATCTTTGGGCGAGAGGCAGGGTACACTCTGGACAGATCGCCAGTCCATCGCAGGGCCAACACAGAGAGACAGACAACCATTCACTCTCACATTCATACCTAAGGACAATTTAGAATCCCCAGTTTTGATGCCAATTAACCTAACTTGCATGTTTTTGGCATGTGGGAGGAAACCGGAGAAATCCCGGAGTAAACCCACGCAGACACGGGGAGAACATGCAAACTCCACACAGATCACTGTTGGTCGGGGGCTGGGATCGAACCCAGGATCCCCCGGCCAAGAGTGAGTTGCTGTGCTGCCGCAGTGCTAACCATCCTCATAATGATCATAATTTTTAAAACAGCGGACTTTTCATGCCACTGAATTTATAACAGCTGTACTGCCTAAAAATAAAAAGTTGTCATACGCAGCTGTTCACTAGTGTGTATTATTAGCCCTGAGTAAAAAATCAATAAAATATGCATAAGTAGGTCCACATATGAAGACGAAAAAGAAAAATGAGCTTGTATAAGAAAATAAGATGGGTATTTTCAAAATCGTTGAAGTGCATGTTTATTAAAAAGACCTGAGAAATTGTTTAGTCTGAAAATATCTTTACAGCACAAACACAGGAATTATGGCATGGGCAGTGAGAGCACGCCCCTCCTGTCCTGCCTCACCTTCATTAACTCATCACTGCACCTGAGGCAGAAGACGCACCTGCACCCGCTCATCAGCCAGCGTACTTAAGGAGGCTCTCTCCGCGCATTCAACGCTGGCTCGTTTGGGTATACTGCCCGCTTCACAGACAAGCAAGTATATTTAACAAGCTTAGACACACTGTCTTACCTTGTGTTCTTCTCTCCTCAGGTTGCTGCCACCGTGCAGGTGTGTCTCCAGGACTGCAAGCGTTCTTCTGCCACATCTCACCATTCCCTTAGCTTCCTATCTCCACCCGGTCAGGCACAACCAGCTCATCCCCCACACCCTACTGGTTCGTCTATTCTCCGCTGGGGCCCTGCCGGTTCTCCCTGGATTCCCAAGTAAGTGGCAATTTGGCTCGCCCATTTCCCCTTGCTCTGTTCCTCCGCTCACAGCTCTCGTCTTCTCTCCACAGGGTGGCTCCTCTGGCGAGTGACTGTTTCCTCAGCTGTGCGGTTGTTTTGCAATTTAATAAACTGTTAAACATGCCCCTTCGTGTGGTTACTTTTCCTGTGCCATTGCGTTGTGCACGTGAGCTGTCAGCTTTATAACTATGACAGAACGAGCCAGCCAGGATGGTAGCTCAGCCGGTGCAGCAGCACAAGTGCTGTCTGCTTTGGATCACCTGTCGGCGACCGAGCACCAGCTCGCCATGCTGACACAGCAAGTTTCTAATATGATGAGGCTTTGGACCAATGCGCCTCCTCAGGCTCCTCCTCCTCAGCCTACTCCCCGCACTACGGTGCGCTGTACTACCTCCGTTCCCACGCCTACCCCTTACGCGGGGGAGGTGGGGAAATGCAAAGGTTTCCTTATTCAGGTCGGCATGTATTTGGAGCAGGTTGGGGAGGAGTACCCAGGGGATGTGGCCAAAATTCAGTTCTTTACACTGTTGCTCAAGGACCAAGCCCTGGATTGGGCATGGTCCACGATTGATAACCCCGAGGGGCATTGGTATACATTTGATCAATTTGAGGACGCTTTCTCTTGCGCGTTTTGCCGTACCAAGAGTCAAGGTAATGTAATGAGCCGCCTAATGATGCTCCACCGGGGTACTCGGTCAGCAGCTGAGTACTCGGTGGGGTTCCGGGTTGTAGCGGCTGATTCGGGGTGGAATGAGATTGCTTTGTGCAGCGCATTCTTCCAGGGGTTAAACGCTCAACTCCGTGATGATCTGGCTGTTCACCCTGTCCCAGAGACTCTCAACGGTCTCATAGATCAGGCTGTTGATTTAGACAACCAGTACCGTGAGTGCGCGTAGGAGCGCAAGTCCTCCTCTCGCCTGCGTGCCGAGCATGTGCCCGCCGCGGCTACTGACACTGGCGGCACCGGCTCTTTGCCCAAGCCGATGGAGCTCTCTCGGCATTTGACTGATGATGAGCACCGGCGAACGTGAAAGGCTGGCGCGTGCATGTACTGCAGTTTACTGAACCACAGTCTGGACAAATGTCACCAGCGGCCAAAAGACGCGGCCCCTCAGTAACCATTGGGGGTCTGGTGGGGGGGACAAAATCTACTCCCCCCGGTAATTTTTCAATTTTGGCCCTCGTGCAATTGCCGGGAGTCGAGAGGAGGACTATGGCACTGGTTGATTCAGGGTCAGAGGGTAATTTCGTCTCTGCCCAGTTCATGCGGCAGGTGGGTATTCCCACACACAAATTGCCCCACAACCAGCGTATAACCACCATATCTGGCCGGGAGGTTTCTGTAGTCTCCAAAAGCACAGCGCTGATCTCTATCCTCCTTTCTGGGAACCACCGGGAGGAACTCACGTTCCTGGTTCTTCGTGTTTCATCTTCCCCGGTGGTTCTTGGCTATCCATGGCTCCGGAGGTACAATCCGATTATTAATTGGGGACAAAATACCATCTTCCCCTGGAGCCCATTTTGCATGGCTAGTTGCATGCGTTCAGTAGAGTGTTCCCCAACTCTGTCTGTCTCCCTCCCTCCAGCCGAGCTGCCGGACCTCAGCCTCGTCCCCCGGGCATACCACGATTTGGGCGAGGTCTTTAGCAAATCGAGGGCGTTGTTGCTACTGCCTCATCGCTCCTACAATTGTGCTATAGACCTCATCCTGGGGGTGAAGCTGCCGTCCAGTCAACTATACAGCATTTCTGGTCTGGAGAGAAGGGCGATGGAGAAATACATTAAAGAATCGCTGAACGCCGGCCTTAGTCGGCCATCTTCAGCCCCACTCGGGGCCGGGTTCTTCTTCGTCAGGAAGAAGGGTGGCTCGTTGTGCCCGTGCATCAACTACCAGGAGCTCAATGCTATTACCACCAAAGACAAGTGCCCTTTGCCTTTGATTAATTCAGCGTTCGAGCTCCTTCAGCACTCACGGGTATTCATCAAGTTAGACTTAAGGAATGCGTATCATCTGATCTGCATTCGCGAAGGCGATGAATGGAAGATGGCATTTAAAACTCACCAGGGGCAGTTCGAATACCAGGTGATGCCATTCGGACTTACCCACGCCCCCACCATCTTTCAACGGTTAATTAATGACATCCTTCGCGACATGCTTCATCAATTTGTTTTTGTCTACTTGGATGATATTCTAATTTTCTCCGGCTCGCCAGAGGAACATGAAGCCCACGTCAGAGCCATCCTGCAACGGCTTTTGGAGAACCAGCTCTACATCAAGGCCGTGAAGTATGAGTTCTCCACAACATCTACCACCTTCTTAGGCTTCATAGTGGCTGAAGAGAAACTGATTGCCGACCCGGCCAAAGTGAGGGCAGTGCTCGATTTGCCAACTCCCCACTCCCGTAAGGAGCTCCAGCGCTTCCTCTGGTTCATGAACTTCTATCGCAGGTTCATAAGGAACTATAGTGGAGTGGCACTGCCCTTAACGCAGCTGACCTCCATTAAAGTCCCGTTTCGCTGGACTGAGGCAGCTGAACAGGTGTTTGTAAAATTAAAGCACCTGTTCACTGAAACACCAATCTTGACGCAGGTCGACATGCAGCTCCAATTCATCCTCGAGGTGGATTCGGGGGTATGCGCTGTACTGTCGCAGTGAACGCCCCCCGATCAGAAGCTCCGCCCGTGCTCGGATTTCTTTTGTCAGCTTACGCCGGCCAAGAGGAATTACGACGTGGGGGACAGAGAGCTGTTGGCCATTAAATTGGCATTGGAGGAATGGAGGCACTGGCTAGAGGGGGCTATTCACCCCATCGTCGTGTGGACCGATCACAAAAACCTTGAGTATTTGAGATTGGCTCACCGACTGAACACCAGGCAGGCTCGTTGGCCCTGTTTTTCAGAGGTTCAACTTTTCCATCATGTACCGGCCTGGCGCTCGGAACATCAAAGTGGACGCACTATCACGCCAGTTTGATTCCGAGGAGGTAGCGCCCCCCTCCCCCAAACCATCATACCGCCTTCACACGTCCTCGGAGCCCTTACTTGGGATATCGAGCGGAGGGTCCACCAGGCCCAGTCCCAGGTGCCTGTGCCAGTAGGGTGCCCCCAGAACTGTCTGTACATCCCGGTCACCAGTTGCTTTGCTTGCCATCCTGGGATCGCTTGAACTGTGGACTTCATCCAACGAGCGTTCTGGTGGCCCACGCTGCGGCAGGACGTATGGGAATACGTCAAAGCATGTCAGACCTGCATCTGGGGAAAATCGGACACTTCCCCCTGTCTGGTCTTCTCCATCCCCTCCCCATCCCTGGTCGTCCTTGGTCCCACATCGCCATGGATTTCATCACCGGACTTCCCCCCCTCCCGTGGCAAGACGGTGATTCTCACCATTGTGGACCGCTTCTCCAAGGTAGTGCATCTGGTTGCCCTCCCGAAGCTCCCCTCGGCCTTGGAGACGGCAGTCCTGCTCATCGACCACGCCATCTGGATCCACGGCATCCCCTTGGACATTGTGTCTGACCGGGGTCCTCAACTCATGTCCCAGGTCTGGAGGGCCTTTTGCCGGACCCTGGGAACTACGGTGAGCCTCTCGTCCGGTAATCATCCACAGAGCAACGGGCAGGCGGAGCGCACCAACCAGTCCTTGGAGGCCACCCTGCGGTGTGTAGCAGCCGATAACCCCTCATCCTGGAGCACGCACCTGACCTGGGTGGAATATTCAATGAACTTGTAGCACTTGAGATAGTGTTATACTAAATAGGTGGAAAACATTGCCTGAATTTATTAATGATTCTGTTTTCCCATGTTTGTTTTGTAATGTAGTTATACATCTGCACCAATAGGTGGTGGTAGTGCTATAGATCGTTCTTTTGCCTTGAACTGAGGTCATGGGTCAAGTGGGTTTTTTTTTCCACAATATCTTTATTGAACCTTTTTTTTTAACAAACATGATACAAACAATCAAACACTAACACTAAAGTACTACAAAAAAAAAATGCACTAAAAAACACCAACAACCACCAACAAAATCAAATCTTCAACAATGCTCCTCTGTTTAGTCTAGACAATCCAATACATAAGTATACATATTATGTTCACCAGTTTGGAATTTACAAGGTCCACACACATCATTCACCTTCTTCTTCAAGAGTTATGTTTAAATTTTTTACATAATCAATAAAAGGTCTCCATATATTCTCAAACACAATTTCCTTTGATTTCAGTATATATGTTATTCTTTCTAATGGAAGGTTTGTTAACATCTGTCTTAACCACTGAGTCACATCTGGTCTATGAGTCTTTTTCCATAATAGTGCAATACATTTTTTGGCATTAAGCAAACTGAGGTCTATGAATGTTCTTTCACTTTTATTAAAGTTATGCTTTTCTGGGTACAGACCCAACAAAAACAGTTTAGGATTCAATATGATTTGTTTTGAGATTATTTTTTCAATTGTTACCCTCACCTCTTCCCAAAACATTCTTATTAATCTACATTCCCATACACAATGAAATAGGGTTCCTTTACTTTCCATGCATTTTGTGCATGTATCTGGTATATTTTTGTTATATCTATTTAACTCCTCCGGTGTAACATACATCCGCATTAACCATTTGAAATGTATCAATTTAAGGCGTACATTTATTGATTTGGTTTGAGCTTCTGTACAAGCCAATTCCCATTGTTCCTCTGAAATTTCAGTTTGCAGATCTTCTTTCCAGTAGTTTAATCTTTTCAGTGAATTTTCACTTGAAGATAGTGTCAATGAGTTATAAAACTCTGAAATAATACCCTTTCTTTTACTATCTTTCATCAACATTTTTTCCAAGGATGAATAGATAGGTCGAGTGAGAGCTTTATTTTGATTTGATCGAATAAAGTTTCTAAGTTGAAGATATTTAAAAAAATGTGTTCTATTGAGATTAAATTTGATCCTCAGCTCTTCAAAAGACATTATGTTTTCTGCACATGGCAAATATAAATCCTGAATCTTTTGTATCCCTTTTAAATTCCATACTTTAAATACAGCGTCCGCTCTCCCTGGTTTAAAATATTGATTACCCCATATTGGACTAAATTGTGACAATAACTGTGGTTCTTTTAAATAGTTTTTAGCTTCACACCATATTTTGATCATATGCTTTACAAATGGATTTTTAACTTGTTTTTGTAATTTTTTTGCCGAATCTGAGTATATGAATATGGGAAGAGGTAAAGGTAAATTGTATGATTCCATTTCAGTCCAGTGAGGGAGATCATTTGATGAAAAATAATATGTCATAGACCTCAGTTGTGCCGACCAATAATACAACATAAAATTTGGACATTTCAGACCTCCACGATCAAATGGTAAATATAATAAAGACAGACGTAATCTAGCCCTCCTGTTGTTCCATATAAATTCCACTAACTTTTTTTTAATTCTTGAGAATAAATCTAAAGGTGGTGGTAAGGGAATGTATTGAAATAAATAAAGTATTTTAGGTAAGATATTACTTTTAAGTATATTAATTCTCCCGATCATCGACATTGGTAGTGACATCCATCTCTGAAGTAACTCATCAATATCTGTCATTAAGGCTTCATAATTGACACTGGCGATTGATTCTAGCTTAGGCACAATTTGGATTCCTAAATATTTAAACTGATTTACAACACTGAATTGATTTACCTCAGGGGTTGGGTAATTTCTCTGGGTCTCATTTAGCATTAATATTGAAGATTTAGTTTTATTTATTTTATATCCTGATATTTCCCCAAAATTCTTTATTAAATTCAACAAGGTCGGAATTGATTTTTTAAGATTCGACATAAACAAAATTATGTCATCGGCATACAGGGAGATTTTATGTTCTGTTGGTCCAACTTTAATTCCATATATTTGTGACTGTAGATGTATCGCCATCGCTAAAGGTTCAATTGCCATAGTAAACAGTAAAGGTGAAAGTGGACAGCCTTGTCGACATCCTCTATTGATTTTTATTGATTTTGAAACATTGTTATTTGTTAGGATTTCTGCTGTAGCATTATTATATATTATCTGAACCCATTTTATGAAATTATTTCCAAGTCCAAACCTTTGTAGGACTTCAAAAAGAAAGGGCCATTCAACTCTATCAAAGGCTTTTTCGGCATCCAGTGATAAGAGAGCTGTATCCGGTGCTTCTTTATTAGAATAAATAATATTAAATAGTCTTCTTACATTATGGAAGCCTTGTCTTCCCTTTATAAAGCCATTCTGATCTCGATTAATAATATTTGGTAAAATTTCTTGTATTCGTCTTGCTAAAATTTTACAGATTATCTTAAGGTCGGCATTTAATAGGCTTATTGGTCTCATATTTTCACATTTATTAGAGGGCTTACCTGGTTTTGGCAACAGTATAATTAAGGCATTATTCATATATGATGGTAAATTACTATTTTGAAATGCTTCTAAAACCATTTCCAAAAAAGGTTTTGTTAATTTATTCTTAAATTTTTTTTAAAGGTCAACTGGAAGACCATCTGGTCCTGCACTTTTTCCTGATTTCATATTATCAATGGCTAGCCCAACTTCTTCTTGACTAATTTTAGACTCCAGTATCTCCCTATTTTCATTTGGAATACACGGTATAAATAGTTTGTTCAAAAACCCATGTAGTTTTGTTAAGTCAGATTCATTTTTGGTATCATATAATTTTTCATAGTAATCTCTAAAGGCTCTATTAATTTCTAAAGGATCTATAACTACCTGTCCGTTACTTATAATACTGGTAATTGGTGTTTTAGATTCTAATTGTTTAATCTGCCATGCCAATAACTTTCCTGATTTTTCACCTTGTTCATAAAAAGATTGTTTCAATCTTAGAAGACTCGAGGCAGCTCTATTCGCTGATTTTTTGTCATATTCAGCTCTCAAAATCAGTAATTCGTTCTCCAACCTTGGATCTCTTCCTGCATATACTCTTTCTTGAAGAATTTTTATTTTATGTTCCAATTGGGCTCTCTCCTCTCGAGTCTTCTTAGATTTTGAACCTGTGTAACTAATAATATGTCCCCTAATAAAAGCTTTGAAAGCCTCCCACTTTACACATGCTGATGTTTGTGTAGTATTGATGTCAAAGAACTCATCTATCTGTTTTTCTATGTATTTAACAAATTCCTCATCCTGAAGCCATTTATGCTGAAATTGCCATCTACCTGGTTCCTTTGTCAATTTCTTATCTACATATATTAGACAGCAGGGTGCATGATCAGAGATCACGATGTTATCATAAAAACAGTTTTGAATCTTGGACCTTAATTCTGTGGAGATCAAAAAATAATCAATACGTGAGAATGTCTTGTAGGTATTGGAATAACAAGAGTATGCTTTAACTTGTGGTTTCATTTCTCTCCATATATCTATCAATTTCAATTCTTTCATAAAATGATTAATGGTCATCCTACATCCATTGTGCGTACAGTCCAGTCCTGTTGATCTATCTATACCGGGATTCTAAATATCAGGACTGAACTTCTAAATATCAGGACTGAACTTCTAAATATCAGGACTTTCACCCCCACGGACCTCCTCCCAGTTTTTCTAGCCCCTGCCGCCGATCTGGTTTATTGTTTGGCTCGGAAAGTGAGACGGCGGAAGAGAGGAAGACGAGCGGGCGCTCTCGTACGACTTCGCAGGAGAGGCTCGCGAACGGCGCTGCCTGGCATATTTCTGTCCAATACCAACTCTCTCTCTAACAAGGTAGATGAACTGAGACTGCTGATGCATTTTAAGGACCTCGCCTCCTCAGCTGTCCTCTGCTTTACTGAGACCTGGCTCCGGGAAAATATACCGGACAGCGCGCTGCGCCTCGACGGCTTTCAGCTCTTCCGTGCTGATCGTGACACAGAGCTTTCCGGCAAGACCACAGGAGGCGGTGTCTGCTTCTACATCAACTGCAGCTGGTGCTCTGATGTAACGGTAATTTCCAAACACTGTTCTCCTGCCTTGGAATTTCTTGTTATCAATTGCAAGCCCTTCTATTCCCCGCGGGAGTTTGCTTCTTTCATAATGATCGCTGTGTACGCCCCTCCCGACGTGGACACGCGCGAAGCTCAGCGCGTGCTCGCGGATCACATTCAACACACAGAGCGGAGTTTTCCAGACTCGCTGATTATTGTGGCTGGCGACTTTAATCAGTGCAATCTGAGCCACGATCTCCCCCGCTACAAACAGTTTATTAAATGCCCCACCAGAGGATTAAACACACTGGATCACTGTTACACCACAGTGAAAGACGCATATCGCGCTGTCCCTCGAGCTGCGCTGGGATTATCTGATCACGTGATGGTTCACCTCATTCCCACATACAGACAGAGATTGAAGCTCACTAAACCTGTTGTGAGCACTACGAAGATACGGACCAGTGATGCTGAGGAGAAGCTGGAAACGTGCATGGAAATATCTGACTGGGGCATGCTTAAAGGAGCCACGCATGATCTGGATGAGTACACGGACACTGTGAACTCATATATCCACTTTTGTGAAGAGAACATTCTTCCATCACGCACCAGGGTGAGTTACTCTAATGACAAACCCTGGTTCACAGCTAAGCTCAGACAGATCAGGAAGGAGAAGGAAGCAGCGCTGAAAAGTGGAGACAGGGACTGCTACAGGGAGGTTAAATACCGGTTTAACAGAGAGCTGAAGAGGGCTAAATCTCTATACTCAGAGAGACTCCAGCAGCAGTTCACTGCTAATGATTCGGCTTCCGTGTGGAGAGGACTGAGGCAAATCACCAACTATCGACCTAAGGCTCCTAAAGGTCAGGATGACAAAGCCCTTTGTCAAAGACTGTCCCAACACTATGCCCGTTTTGACACCTCGTCATCTGTGTCCAACTCCCCCCCTCCCTCCAGCTCCACAGCCTCCACATTCCCTACTTCATTTAAGGCACCCCCCCCCTCCTCCCCCCCTCCCCTTATCATCAGTGAGCAGGATGTGCTCAAACAGTTCTCCAGACTGAACCCGCGCAAGGCCCCCGGCCCAGACGGCGTGTCTCCCTCCACCCTGAGACTCTGTGCGAAACAGCTGGCTCCTGTATTCACAGACATTTTTAACACCTCCCTTAAGTTATGCCACGTGCCGTCCTGCCTCAAATCCTCCACCATCATCCCTGTCCCCAAGAAGCCACGGATCACTGGACTTAATGACTACAGACCTGTAGCGCTCACCTCTGTAGTCATGAAGTCCTTTGAGCGCCTGGTCCTGTCCCACCTCAAGTCCATCACCACCCCTCTCCTGGACCCGCTGCAGTTTGCCTACTGAGCCAACAGGTCTGTAGACGATGCAGTCAACCTGGCCCTCCACTCCATCCTGCAGCACCTGGACTCCCCGGGAACCTACGCCAGGATCCTGTTTGTGGACTTCAGCTCCGCATTCAACACCATCCGCCCCGCTCTGCTCCGGGACAAGCTGTCCCTGCTCAACGTGCCTGACTCCCTCTGCAGGTGGATCATCGACTTCCTGACGGACCGGAGGCAGCATGTGCGGCTGGGAAAGACTGTCTCAGACTATACTAGCATCAGCACCGGATCACCCCAGGGCTGTGTACTTTCCCCCCTACTCTTCTCCCTTTACACCAACTCCTGCACCTCCAGCCACCAGTCTGTCAAGTTGATCAAGTTTGCGGACGACACCACCCTCATCGGGCTCATCTCCAACGGCGACGAGTCCGCCTACAGGAGAGAGGTGGCCCAGCTGGCGTCCTGGTGCAGCAATAACAACCTGCAGCTGAACGCTCTGAAGACAGTGGAGATGATTGTAGACTTCAGGAAAGTCACTACTCCTCTGCCCCCCCTCACCCTCTCAGGCTCTCCCATCACCACTGCTGATTCCTTCCACTTCCTAGGCACTACCATCACCAGGGACCTCAAATGGGAGCTGACCATCAGCTCACTCATCAAAAAAGCCCAGCAGAGGATGTTCTTCCTGCGGCAGCTGAGGAAGCTCAAGCTACCCACCAAGATGTTAGTGCAGTTCTACACAGCCATCATCGAGTCCATCCTCACCACCTCCATAACCGTGTGGTACGCAGGAGCCACTGCCAGGGACAGACTAAGGCTGCAGCGCGTCGTGCGCACTGCTGAGAAGGTGATCGGCTGCAAGCTCCCATCTCTCCAGGATCTGTACATCTCCAGGACCCGGAGGCGTGCTGGCCGGATCATAGCCGATCCCTCACACCCTGGTCACGTACTGTTTGCCCCCCTCCCCTCTGGTAGAAGACTTCGGTCCATCCAGACTAAAACCTCCCGTCACATGAACAGCTTCTTCCCCTCTGCCATTAGACTGCTGAACACTAAGTGACTTATTGACTCTCGTGCACCATGTACAGCAGCTCAACCAGACTCATGTCAATCATCACTGTTTTCTTCCTGCATTACCGACTGCACTATATAGTTCTCCACAGTATCTGCTGCTGGCTAATATATATTTTAACTGTTGACCAGTATCACTTAATCTTATCCTACACTTTATTACATGTATAGTTTATTTCTCTTATCTTATCATGTTTAATGTTGCAGCATTGTACCGAGACAAATTCCTAGTTTGTGTACTACATGAACAATGGCAATAAACCTGATTCTGATTCTGATTCTGATTCAATGTACAATTAAAATCCCCTGCTATTATATGTTGCCCTGTAAGTGATGATAAGATAAGAAATAAATTAGCAAAGAACTTTTGATCATCTATATTGGGACCATATAAGTTCACCAAGTTTATATTTTCTAATAGCAAAGATCCTTGAATGATTACATATCTTCCAAATTTGTCTCCAATTACATTTTTCACTTGAAATGGGACTGATTTATGTATGAGAGTCATAACTCCCCTGGCTCGGGATGAAAATGATGAGGTGAAAACATTTCCTTGCCATCTACTCCTAATTCTTTTTACATCCTCCTCTATTAGATGAGTTTCTTGTAAAAACACAATTTTTGAACCCATGTCTTTTATTTTATTCATAACTTGTTTAAGTTTTTTTAAATTTTGTAGACCTCTGCAATTCCATGAAGTTAAATTAAGATTAACGCTTTGATTTATGATCAATAGGGAGTTTGGGATTACCTTGCAGTGTAAACATGCTCAAACAGAAAAGCAAAAAAATGAGTGGTTGAACATTCACCCTACAAACTACACACAAACAAATTCCCCCTTCCCACATTTGTGGCAATCCCCCCAAAAACAAAAGAAAAATTCCGTCTCCCGATATAGCCATCGACCGTTCCACACCCACGAGGATCAGCCAAAGCCACTCCTTCTTCATCCTCCCAATCACCCTAACTCTACTGCTTTTAATAACGTAACATTAACTCTCTTCTGTAATTTTCCAATTTAACTCCAAAATTTTATAGCAATTTTGTACTTTTTTTTTTTGTACTTTTTTTTTATTATGTAATACAATCTATATTTTGTAATCTTGTTATATGCTTCTAATCAGTTAAATGCTCAAATATTCTACCCTATATTCTGTTCATGCTTAGCTCCCACCAGTCTCTTCCTGGATCTTCTTGATGAGCTCCTGCGCCTCCTCGGGGGTCTTGAAGATGTGTGTTCTGCCCTCATATGTGATCAGAAGTCTTGCAGGGTGAATCACTCCATGACGAATCTCAAGGTTGCGCAGTTCTTTACGGATGGGGTCAAACTGCTTCCTTAATTGTTGGATTCCTGAGGCCAAATCTGGGTAGAACCGCACCTGCTGATCTTGGTATTTAATTTCTCCTTTGGCCCGCACCGCGTTGGAGATCGTCATCCTGTCTCTGTAGCTAAGGAACTTCATAATTAGCGTCCTCGGTGCTGCCTTGTTACCTCTCGGTGGGCCAATTCGGTGGGAGCTTTCCAAGACGACTGATGATTTTAGCTCCGCGTTATTCAGCGCCTCCGGGATCCACCCCTCCAAAAAGGAGCATGAATCACGACCTTCGGCTCCCTCCGGTAAACCCACCAGCCTCAGGTTGTTCCGTCTGGACCGGGACTCCAAGTCCAGAACGTTATTTTCCAGATCTTTATTTTTTTTTTCCAAAGTGTGAACCTTTATTTGAAGTCCGCTGATTTCATCCTCCGCACTGGAAACACGAAGCTCCGCCTGCGTCACTCGCTCCACGCAGTCACCCAACTCCTTTCTCATTGCATCCAACGCTGCCATAATCCCATCAAGTTTAGCGGAAAAGTCTGCTCTCATTGAGCTAATGGCAGCCAGCACTGCACCTGTGCCGCCATCATCAGCAGTTACCGCACCACCGCTAGTTTCATCCGCCATATCCGCAGCTTTTTCTACTGCGCCACAAACTTTAAAGTCCGTTAATTTGGACTGCTTCGGCGATTCAATTTTTCCCCCGCTTGATTTCCCAGCCTTAGTCTTCCCCGGCATATCCTCACCCAAACGCTGGGAAAAGTTCTGTTCCAAATGAGAGAGTTATTTGCCGAATCTTTATTTCCAGGAGCAGAGCAGAGTGATATGTGTCCTTCTAGGCGGCCGCCATAACCGGAAGTCAAGTGTTTTTTTTTGTTGGGGTTCTCTGTGTTCGAGCTACTGAAGAAGACACAAACGCGTGCTCTGTATGTGTGCTGCATTAACTTTTTTGAGGTAAATAAAGAACTTGTTTTTCTACACCAAGTTGTCCTGGAGTGGTGTAACATTTCAGAGGTTCCACTGAGATCGATATTTCTGGATTACCTCACGGAGAGAGACTGAAAAAAAAAGACAACGGAGATGGTAAAGAAGTGTGCCAGAGCAAGAGGCTAACGCTAAGGTACAGCGTGAGTCTAGCTAGTGCGACACAAACCGCATTGTTTTTTCAGTCAAATCCAGTGAAAAGGCTAATTTTGCAAGCATGTCTGAGCATTGCGAAGGTTTTTTGTTGAAGCTGTAACAGAAAGTATGTGACCTTTTTGTCAAAGAACTGCTAAGAGTATGTGAACTGTGGAATATTACTGGAAAAGACGATGATATTTCAAGCAAAACTCGCAGAGCGGTTGTTAAGCTTATTAGTCAGTTTCGTGAACGAGATGAGCTTGTGCAAATTGAAGATGAAGGCATGTCTGTGCTTTTGGAGTTAAACGATGTGCTAGACTCGCTCATAGAGACACGGTCATCGGCTGTCGGCGCGGGAGCAGCGGCCCTGTCTTCATCCATGGACGCGGCGGCGACGGCGGTGATTACGCGCCTGGAGCAGCCCGCAGCAGTGGGACAGGACCAGGCGCCAGGAGAGGACCTTGTGCTGTCAGCGTCGGAGGCATTGCTGGAGCATCAGGCGGCCCCGAGGACAACGCTGGACAGCGGGACTCAGCGCAGAGGGAGAGACTCCATCAGCAACAGCTGCTGCAATGCTTCTTCAGTTAGATTCAGGAAAGATTTCAGGATAAATGGTCACGTGGTTGAGTCAACATCAAAAGACACCTTGAGTTTCAGTAGCTTGGAGTATCAGATTGAAAGTGGCTTAAAAAAGGGCTACTCTGAAACTGAAATAGTGGACGCTGTAGTCCGTGCCATAAGCCCTGGACTGAAGTTAAGGAGCTATTTAGAAGGAAAAGTAGATCTCACACTGACCAACCTGAGACAAACACTAAGAGCCCATTATGTAGAAACAGATGCAACTGTGTTGTATCAACAACTAACCAAAGCAACACAGGGAACAAATGAAACACCCCTTGAGTTTGTGATTAGAGCACTGGATTTGCGTCAGAAAATCCTCTTTGCATCAGAGCGTACTCAGTCTAGCTTGAAGTACAACAAAGAGCTAGTTCAAAGTCAGTGCTTTCAGTCAGTTATGACTGGACTGTTAAATGACAATGTCAGAGCAGAAATGAGGATGTACCTACAGGATGAAAACAGCAGTGATGAGCTCCTGTTACAGAAAATGCAAACCGCACAGTACAATGAAAGTGAAAGAGCTCTAAAGACAAAGGCAAATAAGTCAGCTCTCAGAGCAGGACTAAATGTAGTTGAACAGACTGAAACACTGAATGACCCCTGCATAGGCCAACCTGTAGCTAAGCCAAACAAACCAGCCAAAGACAACTCGCTATTCTCTAAAATAGAGGAAAGTAATACTGCAATCAGAGAACTTACAGGTCAGGTAGCCTCACTTGTGCAGACTGTTCAACGTGACATAAAACATGAGAGTGACAAGCAAACCAAATCCTACAAAAAGTCAACTCAGAGACAGAAAAGACAATGTGCTGCATGTCAACAAGACAACAAGGACTGTAGCCATTGCTTCAAATGTGGCAGTGACTCTCACTGGGCAAAGGGATGTAGAGGAGGGGGGAGTCAGAAGCAGGGAAACCGGCGGGGGGCTGTGACTGAGGGACAAACCACAGCTCCAAACCCAAAGTCCCAAAGTGGTAAAATCCCCAAAGCTCAAAACTCACCCCATGTCCAACCAATAGAGTTAAGCCCAAACAACCAAAATGTGTTACAAAGTACGGCGACAATAAATACCAAAGCTAGAGACCAACCACCTAACATGCTTAATCCTAGTGCAAAATGCAAAAAAATAGCACATTTTATGGGCAAAAAGTGTCTAGTTTGGTGTAAGATGAATAAGTGTAAAAGTCAAGCACTGTGGGACACAGGCACCCAAGTTTCAATAATGAGTGCACTGTGGAAGTCAAATAACTTACCTGATTTGAAAGTCCACCCAATAAGTGATTTACTAAGTAGTGATGACTTTTTAGATCTGAGAGCTGTAAACGGATCTGAAATCCCCTTTCAGGGCTGGGTAGAAGTTAACCTTAGCCTTTGTGATCCAAAAGGGAAAGCCACAGCTCAGGATGAAGTTGTAGTTCCAATCTTAGTGAGTCGTGATATTATGCAAAAACCAATAATAGGGTTTAATGCCACTGAAGAACTAATAAAGCAGAATCCTACTCAATCTAGTGACAGAGTGTCCTTACTCAGAAATTCACTAAAAGTTGGAGCAGGAAAAGCAGAGGTGCTTTTGAACCTTATCCACACCGCTACGAGTGAGACAGCTACTTACCCAGTCAGAACAGGACGCACAGTGGTTGTAGTGCCAAGCGGACAAATACACTGCATTAACTGCCCTATTAAAACAGACCTAAAAGTGCAGACAGAAATGCTTTTTGAGCCAGATGAAAACTTATCTTTAGATGAAGGACTAAAGTTTAACTGCCAGTTACTAAGTGTATCAGGCACTACCCGTAAAGCTAAGATTCATGTCACTAATACTACAAAGCATGACATACTGTAGTTCTGCCAGCGAAAACCGTTATAGGCAGCATTGAGAGAGTGACCCACTGCTACTCGACGGATCTGAACCAAAGTCAGATTAGTTCAGTTGAAGCTGAAAACTGTCAAAACGTACCTAACCCACCTGGAAAGACTTGGGGGCCACTCGTCAATTTGGGTCACCTCACCACAGAACAACAAACTGCTGTCATGGAGATGCTTAGGGAGGAATCAAGTGCATTTGCCAAGCACAAAGATGAAGTAGGCTACATTAAAAATCTGAAAATGGACATTAAACTGACTGATGAGATTCCTGTAGCCAAAGCCTACAATGCAGTCCCTCGTGCCCTCTATGATGAAGTAAAAAACCATATCCAGGACTTGTTGAATAAAGGTTTCGTTTGCAAATCAGCCTCCCTTATGCCTCTTCAGCGGTGTGCGTAAGGAAACGTGATGGAAGCCTAAGACTGTGTATCAATTATAGGGGCCTTAATAAAAAGACCATCCCAGACAGGCACCCTATACCACGCATCCAGTAGATACTTGATGGACTTGGCAGCAACATGTGGTTTAGTGTGTTTGACCAAGGCAAAGCTTACCATCAAGGTGAAATCAGCGAGGACTCAAAGAAATACACAGCCTTTACAACGCCTTGGGGGTTGTACGAATGGAACAGAATTCCATTCGCTCTCACCAATGCACCCTCAGCATTTCAGTGCAGTATGGAGGAGAGTCTGGAAGGACTAAGGGACAAAATATGCATTCCATACCTGGATGATGTTTTAGTGTACAGTCGGACATTTGAATAACACATTGAGGACTTAAGATCTGTTCTCAAATGCCAGCAAGCTTGGGGTATAAAACTAAGACCCGACAAATGTGACTTGTTCAAAAATGAGGTCCACTATATAGGCAAAATCATTTCAGCAGAAGGTTACAAAATGGACAAGAAAGAGGTACAAGCAGTACAAGCCCTCAAAAACACCCCTCCAACCAACATCAAAGAACTCCGCAAGCTGTTAGGGTTTTTAGGGTATTACAGGAGTTATGTGCAGGATTTTTCAAGACATGCAAAGTGCTTGTATGATTTGCTGTCAGCTGACCACAACCAAGACTCTAACTTACAACCGCAGGTACGGTCAGCTAAGGCGGGGCAACCTGCACCCACCCAGAAAATCATATGGACTGACACGCACCAAAAAACACTCAACTTCTTGGTTGATGTTTTGACTAATCCACCTGTGATGGCTTACCCTAGGTTTGAGGACCCGTTTATTCTGCACATAGATGCATCAGAGGAAGAGCTTGATGCAGTTTTGTACCAGAGACAGGAGAGTAAATTAAGAGTAATCGGATATGGATCAAGGACACTAACATCAGCTGAGAAAAACTATAGGCTGCATTCAGGGAAACTTGACTTTCTGGCACTTAAGTGGGCCGTTACGGAGCGCTTCAGAGACTACTTGTTTTATGCCCCCTCAGTGACAGTCTATAGCGATAACAATCCTGTGACCTATGTTTTAAGTTCAACCAAATTAAATGCAACGGGACACAGATGGGTTTCCGAGTTGGCTGACTTTAACATAACACTGAAATACCGACCGGGAAAAAGTAATATTGTTGCAGACGTTTTGTCCAGAACACCTGCCAGTATGGACTTGTATATGTCAGAGTGCACTCAGCAGTGTTCACCTGAAGTGTTAACTGCAATACTAAACGCTGTTGAGACACAAAAAGAGCAAAATGTGGACTGGATCTCCGTTATAACTTGCAATCCAAAAGTAAATGAGATCATTGGTGACCATCAACCGGACGTGAAAATTACAAAACAGGAACTGTTACAAGCTCAGTTGCAGGACCCAGCCATAGCTTATGTTCTCAACCTTAAAAAAACAGGAGAAAACTTTGACAAAACACCAGTGAACAAAGACTTGAAGCTAAAACAACTACTATATGAGTGGAAAAAACTTTTTGTTTCTGAAGAAGGGCTGTTAATGCGCAAAACTGTAACTTATACTCAAATTGTGCTTCCAGATTCATACAGAGAGCTTGTGTACAAATACCTTCACTGTGAAATGGGTCACTTAGGGGTAGACCGTGTAATGAACTTGGCAAAAAATAGATTTTACTTGCCTAACATGCAGAAAGATATTGAGTTTTTCCATTACTCAGGTATGTAAATGTATCATTCAGAGGAAACCTACGGTTCAGAGTAGGGCCCCTATGTGCTATGTACCAGCTACTGCACCCTTTGAAATGGTTGCTATAGACTATCTTCACCTTGAAAAAAGCAGGGGATGGTATGAGTGTATTTTGGTGTTACATGACAACTTTACTAAGTTTGCCCAAGCTTACCCTACTTGAAACAAATCTGGCAAAACTGCAGCAGATAAGATTTTTAATGACTTTTCTCTGAAATTTGGTTTTCCTAATAAATTACACCATGACCAGGGCAGGGAATTTGAAAATCATTTATTCAAACAGCTGCAGAAGTACACAGGAATAGTCAATTCAAAAACTACACCCTACCATCCACAGGGGAATCCAGCAGAAAGATTCAATTGTACCTTGCTTTCTATGCTGCGGACCTTGGATGAGGAAAAGAAAGGAAACTGGAGTGACTATGTAAACAAAGTTGTTCATGCTTATAACTGTACAACTAGTGAATCAACAGGTTACTCACCCTTTTACTTACTTTTTGGTAGACATCCACGTCTTCCTATTGATTTAATCTTTGGGCTGAATGAGACAAATGGATGTAAAACACATGGGGATTATCTTCAAAAATAGCAGCAACAAATGAAAGAAGCATATGACATTGCTGCCAAAAACATTAAAAAGACTCTTGAAAGGGGAAAGTCACATTATGACCAAAAGAGACAAAGTGCTGTACTCTCACCTGGGGACAGGGTTCTTGTCAGGACCATGTCAGAGAGGGGAGGCCCAGGAAAGTTATGCTCGTATTGGGAGGACCAGGTTCATGTGGTGGTCTCTCAAAAGGGGGACAACAGCCCTGTTTATGAGGTATAACCGGAGCGTAGCACAGGACGTGGTTGGATTCTTCATCGCAACATGTTAATGCCTTGTAATACTTTGCCACTTCCCCAAGTAACCAGGACTGAGCCAAGTAGCACTAAGTCAAAACACAGGCCAAAAGACAAAAACCTGAGCAACACGTCTGAGTATGCAGAGAGCTCAGATGATGATGATGATGAGGAACAATATTGGACTCAAAGAGTAAGGGGCCATCACCACCATCAGTCTCCAGAGGACTCTGTGGTACCTGTACCTCCTACCGGACTTGACCAAACCAGTCAGTCAGAGCATCCTGAGGATACTCAGGAACAGATAATGGACACTCACAAGCTCAGGGTAGATGCTGAGGAGTTTCAAATGGACATTCCAGAACCAACAGAGACTGTTCCCTTTCCAGCCCAGCCCAGTGGTGTGGACACAGAGCTGTCAGACACTGTGCTAAGGAGGTCTCAGAGAGAGAGACGCCCAAGAGAAACATTAACTTATGATACACTTGGTCAACCAGTTCGGAGAGTAATTGGTCTTAGTTCCAATCCACTGTATGCCAGTGCAGTAACCCCATTCTATGGACAGTATGGAGTACCTTGGATAGCTCCACAAATGCCTTACTACCCAGCTTATGTGCCTGTGGGTTATTATTGAACTGTGACACAGATCACCTGTTTAATATTGTTGGAGATGTGAAATGTATTGGTACTTACAAGGTTAAAACTATTATTGTGACTTAAGTATTTGATACTACAAACTATTAAGATGGTATATAACAAAATCGGTTTGAGTGACATTTGGTCAATTTGATATGTCCAGGTAAGGTTATTATCTAAGAGTAAAGACTCCGGAGTACATGAAGTGATAGTAACATGTGTTAGAGTAAATTGTTAATACCTGTACTATTGGGAAAACTACCCCACGTGGTTATGAGCTTCATGCTTACTTGAGTAATGAGTTACACGTGATTGTATCACCTGAGGTTCAATAGTATGGTATGCCAAAGTGATCTTAATGCACTGTGAAACATTTACTCTA
Organism: Pholidichthys leucotaenia; assembly: GCA_020510985.1. Taxonomy (NCBI): domain Eukaryota; kingdom Metazoa; phylum Chordata; class Actinopteri; order Cichliformes; family Pholidichthyidae; genus Pholidichthys; species Pholidichthys leucotaenia. Next base: position 250,274,213 of record CM035846.1, on the reverse strand, counting down.
TTCCACTTGTATTCCATCTTGATAACGTCACAGGTAACATGCATTTCTGGTTCATATTTGGCCAGTGTTGAGGACAACATTTATTTAGCAGGGGAGGATTGTAGCACTTGAGTTAGTGTTGTGCTAAATAGGTGAAAAACATTGCCTGAATTTATTAATGATTCTGTTTTCCCATGTTTGTTTTGTAATGTAGTTATACATCTGCACCAATAGGTGGCGGTAGTGCTGTAGCTTGTTCTTTTGCCTTGAACTGAGGTCATGGGTCAAGTGTTTTTTTTGTTGGGGTTCTCTGTGTTCGAGCTACTGAAGAAGACACAAACGTGTGCTCTGTATGTGTGCTGCATTAACCTTTTTGAGGTAAATAAAGAACTCGTTTTTCCACACTAAGTTGTCCTGGAGTGGTGCAACAAACTCAGCCGTCTCCATTGCCACTGGACTCACTCCGTTCGAGGCGTCATTGGGGTACACGCCGCTGCTTCTACCCATGGCCGAGAGGGAGGTAGTGGTTCCGTCCATAGGGGTCCATGCTCATCGCTGCCAACACGTCTGGAGGTCTACCCAGGCCGCCCTTGCCCGCACCACGGAACGCACCCAGGCTGCTGCTGATAAGAAGTGGGTCCCTGCCCCCAAGTATGTCGCCGGGCAGCAGGTCTGGCTGGCAGTGAGCCAGATTCCTCTCGAGAAATCTATGAAGCTCTCCCCCCGCTTCCTGGGCCCATATACCATCTCATGGGTGATTAACGACGTGTCGGTCCAGCTTAAGTTGCCACCGACCCTGCTGGTGAACCCTACGTTTCATGTCGCCCACATCAAGCCTCTCTCGGCCAGTCCCCTCTGCACCCACCCACCCCCGAAGCCGCCTCCTCCTCCCCGGATCATTGACAGCCACCCCATCTACACTGTTCATCGTATTCTGGATGTTCACCGTCGGGGCCGGGGCCTTCAGTATTTGGTGGACTGGGAGGGCTATGGCCCGGAGGAGCGTTCCTGGGTCCCTATGTCTCGGGTCCTGGATAAAGGGATGCTCCGGGCCTATCACCAAGCTCACCCGGAAAAGCCCTCTGGACCACCAGGAGGTGCTCCTAGAAGGAGGGGGCCTGTCATGGGCAACAAGAGCGCGCCACTCCCGTCCTTCTTCACCTTCATTAACTCATCACTGCACCTGTGCCCGCTCATCAGCCAGCGTACTTAAGGAGGCTCTCTCCACGCATTCAACGCTGGCTCGTCTGGGTACACTGCCAGCTTCACAGACAAGCAAGTAAATTTAACAAGCTTAGACAAGCTGTCTTACCTTGTGTTCTTCTCTCCTCAGGTTGCTGCCACTGTGCAGGTGTGTCTCCAGGACTGCACGTGCTCTCCTGCCACATCTCACCATTCCCTCAGCTTCCTATCTCCACCCGGTCAGGCACAACTAGCTCATCCCCCACACCCTACTGGTTCGTCTATTCTCCACTGGGGCTCTGCCGGTTCTCCCTGGATTCCCAAGTAAGTGGCAATTTGGCTCGCCCATTTCTCCTTACCCTGTTCCTCCACTCACAGCTCTCGTCTTCTCTCCACAGGGTGGTACTCGCCAGATGGTTTGCCGCTGAGTGTGAAGCAGCTGGGATGAGAATCAGCACCTCCAAGTCCGAGTCCATGATCCTCAGCTGGAAAAAGGTGGATTGTCCTCTCTGGGTTGGGGACAGGCTCCTGCCCCAAGTGGAGGAGTTTAAGTATCTTGGGGTCTTATTCACGAGTGAGGGGAGAATGGAGCGAGAGATCGACAGACGGATCGGAGCAGCGTCTGCAGTGATGAGGACGTTGTACTGGTCTGTTTTGGTGAAGAGGGAGCTGAGTTCTAAGGCAAAGCTGTTAATTTACCAGTCAATCTACGTTCCTACTCTCACCTATGGTCACGAGCTTTGGGTAATGACCGAAAGAACGAGATTGCGGATACAAGCGGCTGAAATGAGCTTTCTCCGTAGGATTGCTGGACTCACCCTCAGAGATGGGGTGAGGAGCTCAGTCATCCGGGAGAGGCTCAGAGTAGAACCGCTGCTCCTCCACATTGAAAGGAGCCAGTTGAGGTGGTATGGGCATCTGATTAGGATGCCTCCTGGATGTCTCCAACTTGAGGTGTTTCGGGCATGTCCCACTTGGAGGAGACCCCGGGACAGACCCAGGACTTGCTGCTCTCTGAAGAGCTGGAGCCAGTGGCTGGGGAGAGGGAAGTCTGGGCTTGTCTGCTTGAACTGCTGCCTCCGCGACCCGGACCTGCGGAAAAGCGGTAGAAGATGGATGGATGGATGGAAGTTATTGCTTTGAACCCACTGCATGGGGTCAAGGGAGCGCTCAATGGAAATGAAACAGACTATCCTTAGGCTGAATAAAAGATGGCCAAATCAATAGTTTGGAGAAAAAACAAGCACACTGGTGAGCTCCAGAACTCAAAAAGGCCAGGACGTCCATGGAAGGAATGCTGTTCCAGAACTGAGCTTGCTTCTTTAGATGTTTTCTGGCAAAGTCTAATCTGGCCTTTGTATTTTCGAGGCTGATTAATAGTTTGTACCTTATAGTGAGCCCTCTGTATTTGCTCTCAAGTCTTCTCTTTATGGAAGACTTAGATACGGATACACCTACTTCCTGGTGAGTGTTCTTCACTTGGGTGGATGTAGTGAAGGGGTTTTTCTTCACCATGGGAAGGATCCTGTGATCATCCACTATTGCTGTTTTCTGTGGACATCCAGGCCTTTTTTGAGTTCCAGAGTTCACCAGCACTCTTTTTTCCCCAGAATGTACCAACTGTTAATTTGGCCACTCCTAACATTTCCTCTGTCTCTCTGATGGATTTCTTCTTTTTTTCAGCCTAAAAGAATAGTCTGTTTCACTTCCACCGAGCACTCCTTTGACCACATGTTGTCAGTGCACAGCAACATGCTGATGGATTAGTGAGGGAATAGCCCGTGAACTAGCTTTTGAGTCAACTGTTCAATCACTTTTTGAGCCCCTGAAATGAGGAGACTTTGTATAAAAATAGTTGCATTTCCTAAACCATAACTCCAGTTTGAATGTGAATACCCTCAACTTAAAGCTGAGAGTATGCTTTTTAAGCCCTTATTGGTTATGTAACTGTGTCTTGAACATGTTTTAGTAAACAGCTATAAAGCTTGTGTCAGTTTTCAAATATATATGGACCTAACTGTAAATAATCTGTTTATCAATGATGTGTAAGATAACAGTTTCAGGACTACAGTCCTCCTAGAAGTTTTTTTTAAAATTATTATTATTCTCTAGTATGCTATATTTACCTGATTCCCAAGGACGCTGCTGTAGAAATGATTATGGGGCAGCTTCCGGTTTCGGCTGAAGTAGCGTTAAATCAGTCAGCAAGAGTGGAGTAGCAGGTGCATTTAAAATAGCATTTTTAAAAGTTTTTCAAATTCATTTTAATGTATAGTCCACATACTGTCATGTGCAGTGCCCCTTTGGGGCAGAAAGGACAACCCAAGCACTGAATAATGTTGTGCATTTATTAACAAAAGACGAAACAGTTCAGAATGAAGACTGAAATACAGAAGGTCCAAACAGGAAAAACTTACAGAATGTGCCTCAGAGCGTGGAAAGCTCCGGAGGGGTGAGAAGCACAACCGGAGGAGATGAAAGAAATCACAGACGAGGTTCTGAAACACATGTACACAAACAATGTAGCCGCACTGACCCAGTGCCACGGCAGAACTTAAATACTAGTAAATTAGATGAAACAAGTGAGTGCCGGTGTGGACACATGAGCAGGCAAGAGAGGCACACAGGTGATTGGAATCAGCTGATACGTGAGGGAGGAGCAGTTGGATTGACAACTTGACAGGTGACGCCCCCAGCAGAGCAAAACCCAGTAAATCGCCTGACAGCTGTCAACCCAGAGGACAGAACAAACATAATCACAGCAGACTAAAATCGAATACAAATAAACATGAACACAACTGGAGAAAATAAAAGGCAGAATAACACTAAGAGGAGCATAATAGTACAAGGAATAAATAAATGTACAGGAAAAGCCAAAAGCCTGGGTCCAGCAGGAATTCCAGCCCCAGCTCGTGACACATACGTGTTTTGCACTCAAGTGGCAGCTAATTTCAGCACTTGTAGTTTTTGTATTTTTTTTTTAAATATTTGGCATAGTTCTAGTACTTGTTGCTGGTGTTTGTGGTTGTGCCATAGACTGTATAAATGGAGGCTTCTCACCGGCAATGCGTAGATCATGCACTGAAAACTAACAAGGACTGTTGGTGAGATCAGTGGTGTAGACGCAAGAGCACCAGGTATGTTTTTACTTGTATGAATGTCACAGATCTGACGTTTATGCATCATATGTCACCAGATACAAGGCTGCATGAAGTAAATTAATAAATAAGAAATAGTAACAGTTTGATTCCTAAGGCTTAACAATTTAAGAAAAATATCAAATCGTTTTTTTTTTTTTTGCATTTGTTGCACTGCCTAGGAACAATATGGACTTGATATTAGCAGCTTCAGCATGCATTCATTTTTAAATTATCACAAAATATAGATCAATAAAAGTATGAACAACTGTCAGAAAAGGTCTGTACATGTTAAGTTAAATAACAAGCATTCATGGCATGACAGCAGCATGAGCATTTTAATTTTGGAGTAAAACAAACAGCTGCAGCTGTCTGTATTTACCCCGACATTAAAACACCCAAGCACGGTGTTGTGGTACTTTGTGGCTCTGACTAGATTCCACGTCTGCTCTGAGGTAAATTTGATTATGTCCAACATCTTTTAACAAAATGTAACCAACTTTACTGTGGTGGAGACACTGATATATCTCAGAGCTTTTATTAGTTTACAGCGTTAGCATCTTAGCAGCGGCGCTAACAAACAGAGCTATTGTCTGCAAGGCCACTTTTTAAGGTCATCTTCCTATCCCTCGATAGTCGTGGGAAGTGGTATGATTATATTACTCTTTTTGAGGTGCAAAAGGCTGTGTTCCCTCATTTGATGCCAAGTCATTGTTTTTTTAACAAGGAAAAGTATCTCGTTTCAGTGACAACCACACGTTCTAAACTAGTACCGGAAGTTGTGCCCATAATTCACGCAAGGCATCATGGGGCCTAGGAAAAAGGTGGTATGAGAATTGCTTTTTTTTTCTCCTCGTGTAAAGATAAATGTAAAGTGGTGTTTAATTGGGAAATAAAGAAGGTGTGGTTTATATTAATCATATATCCCATAACCTACATATGTATAAGCATGTGAGAATGTTTGGTGATTACATATGTACAGCGACTTCACACCTCAGAACAGGACAAGAGGTCTCAACCGCCAGCGAAGATCAAAGAGCATCCGAGGCGCTGCGGTGGAGACCAGGTCGATCGCCCTGACCTCCCAGGGTCAGGTGGAGGAGTACGAAGACAAAGGAGGGGGATTAAGATAATGCGGGATGTCAGCTTTGATATGCATGTCTTTTGTTATGTGTAGGTATAAGCATGTAGAGCTGAATGTGTTCGCTCTCTTATTCTACTTCTGCTTCTGCACTGAGATGAGACTTGTTAGAGGAGCGAAGCTGATAATAAACTTTGGTTTATAAGTCACATCGCCTCGTTATTCCAAGCTCTTCTACAGAAGGCACGTTAAAAACAAATTAATGATGGTGTGTTTTATAAAAAGTGATTTTGAGTCATTATCTGATTCTCTACCATCACACTTCTATTTGTGGATGTGGCTCCTCTTAAGTTTAAATACTCTACCCCCAACATCACCTACTCAGGAGCGGGTTATGTTCATAACCTTTGTAACCATGGTTACAGGCATACTCTGACTTTTTGGAACCGAAAACTCGGAGTTGCCACAAACTCTGAGTTAACTTACCCAGGTAAACCACTAAACCTGCCTTCTGGAGCAGGGCTCAGGGTCTTCTTGACTGACGAGAACAGCCTTGCCTTTAACAGCTGCTGTTGTAATGCGCATTCAAACCAGCAGGTGACTCTAGCTCCTCTTCCATCAGCAACAAAAACAGATGTACTGCTTTTGATAGGCGAATACAGGATCTTTTGGATAGGGAAGTGATATTTGTGAAAATTAGTGTGGTATGCAGAACTGTGTACAAAATTAATGCTCAGAATCTTATCTGTGTATATATATATATTTTTTGCTTGACAGTAAGTAGGTTTTTACTGATGTGATTTGGTTGCCTGATGCAAATTAACTAACACGGGTATCTGCAGAAAAAGTGGACCACAACGCTGGAAAGGAATAGCCGATTTTTGCAGCTCTTTGCGCTGTGGTACCTTGTCTGGCATTTGCAAGGGAAAGCACATTAACTCAAAAGCAGTAAAAAAAACAAACTATGCCTTCGTTTACTGGCATGCAAACACGCGTGAAAGCATGAACGCGGAGGGGGAAAATAGATCCGAGACAACAATCAATCACACGCTTTACGTCTAATATATTCGCAGCATCAAATGCATATTTATGGTAGATATTTGGGGGTTGCGTAACTGTCAGGTAGCTTATTGTGATGAAGTGCACGTTGCGATCCCCCCCCCCCTTCCCCGTCCACCAAATCCAATCCATGATCCAATCACACCCTCCCCCATCTCAAGTACAATTACGTGATGGGTGACGTTTCAGGCTGCGGAGGAGGTCTCTGGGCAGGGACCACTTGGACCCACAGAGGACCAAACAGTATTCCGTTTGCGCCGCAGAAACAAACGCGTAGAAGGCGGTGGACCGGGGCGCCTCGCTGAAGCCTGAGCCCATTGTCTGCTTCAAAGAGAGCAGCCGAGGAAACAGCAGCGGTGTTTCCCATTATAAGGAGTGTCCCGGTGCGGTAGGCGTTGCGGGTTTAAAAGCCACACAGAAAAGAAGAAGAAGAAGGAGAAGAGGGGGGGGGGGCCCTGGACAAGATCTGGCCAAAAAAAAAAGAAGCGGAAAATGAATCACAGTCAAGTTTTGATAATATGAACCGCGTTTTGTTGCGTTTGGCGACCAACTATTGATGCTTCGCGCCGACCCTTTTTCCAGAGCAGCAAACCGCGCGGACTTCTTTTGTTCGCACCGCTCCTGTCCCGAATCTGTAGTCCTGCACATTTGTGTTGCCCTTCTGAAATAGTTAGTCGCCCTGAAAACAGAAAAAAAAAAAAGAAATATGAATTTCCAGGCCAACGTCCCCGTATCCGGTATCTCGCAGCAGTCCCAGCCAGCCATGCCCACCCCGGGAACGGTCCCGGCCCCCGTCCCCGTCCCGGTGCCTCAGTCCATCCCGTCCCAGTTCGGATCCGGATCGTCTGCGAGCTCGGGGGCCGGCCAGTTCGGCTCGGGGACTGTTTCGGGACAAGCCGCACAGCCCGGCCCGGCGGGCTCGCAGTTTGTCCTGTCCAACTCTGCGGCCATCAGAGCGGAGATCCACCGGTTCGAGTCCGTGCACCCGAACATCTACGCCATCTACGACCTGATCGAGCGCATCGACGACCTGGCCCTGCAGAACCAGATCAGGGAGCATGTAATCTCCATTGAAGGTGAGTGATTATTCGTCCCTTTGGTGCCCCTCATTCATTGGGGGTGATGTTTTTTTTTGTTTTTTTTGAAGTGGGGGGGGGGGGGGTCGGTCCTCGTTTCCTTTCTTTTATGCACACTTGTGGTCACACCGTCCAGTGTCAACAGTCGCACTTTGAGGTCGGGGGCGTAGCCGATCTCACGGTCCTGCTCAAGGTTGAGCTGCAACCATGCACTGCAGTGTGAACAATGAGGTGTTCTGTCAAAACAGGCAGCCTGTGTGAAATAGCACCCCCCCCCCCCCCGCAAACACCCCCACCCACCCAAATAAAACTTTTGCTCTTTAATAGCCAAGCCTTATTTTCCATCCCACATGACGCTGACCTCCAGGGAATGTCAGAGATTTCTTTCTGTATTTATATTGAACCCACGTGTAACACAAGCTGCCAGACGTTAAATCCGGTGACTGAGGGTAGTGACTGTCCTGAATCGGGCAGAGCCAGCGCGCACGGACACGGGCTGTGCACAGGGGAGCGTCGGAAGTGCAGTGCGCCACTACAGATGGCAGGAGGGACATCATCAGGGGTTTTGTTAGAAGCTGATAAGTGGGCATTATTCTGCAGCACACCTGGGAGTGGAGTCTGGACGGTGTGTCTAGGAGGGAGGACAGTGGGTTCGGACCGGGACTGCTGAAGCAGCGGCACTGTTGTCAGAATCGGCAGAAGATGATGGACTTCCAGATGGAGGCACGTTTTATGCAAGGGTTCTCGTGCGTTTCTGCCTTCCCACTCAGAGCACGCTTCTCTTAAAGCTCAGCTGCTCCCAAAACGACATTGTCTGACTACAGATATTGATGTTTACTATCATCGCGTTACGGCTGTCAAAATGTCAGATTTTCACTATGTGTTTATCCTAGCTTGAAGTGATATTATTGTGAATTTTGTAGAACATGTGAAAACAAAAACAGTGATAATTCTGTCACTCTAATCTTTTACCTTGTGTTTTTTTTTGTAATTACTGTATCTGTATCTGTACAAGTGTACAATTACACTAAACAGATTGGTAGAAGACAGATAACAGGCACATGCTATATTGTATATGTATTATTAACAATATCATTTATCACAGTTTTTATTACCACATTTATTGCCAGTGTCAGTTACTGTGAAACACTTTATTTCACATGCTGTATACAGTTCATTTTAAAATACTTTACCCCATGTCTACAGCTACAGTTAATTGGAATTTTTGCAAGGAAATGACCTTGTAGTTTATCTTGAAATGACAAATTAACAAGTAAAATCAGCAAGAAGAAAGAGACAGAGTATTAATCAAATCAGCTGAATTAATTTTGGCAAATATTCGCCAGCAGATGACATGGTTCCTCAAATCATCACTGACTGTGGAAACTTCACACTAAACCTCAAGCAACTTGGATTCTGTGCCTCTCCACTCTTTCCCCAGACTCTGGGACTTTGATTTCCAAATGAAATGCAAGATTTATTTTTATCTGAACACAGGTCATCTGCTGGTGTTTCTCCACTGTGTTTGCTCAAGACCAAAGTCAGTGCAGTCGTCTACCAGGAAATTTTAGAGCACTTCATGCTTCCCTCTGCTGACAAGCTTTATGGAAAAGCTGATTTAATTTTCCAGCAGGACTTGGCACCCCCCCCCCCCCCACACACACACACACACACACACTGCCAAAAGTATCAAAACCTGGTTTAATGACCATGGCATCACTGTGTTTGATTGGCCAGCAAACTCTCCTGATCTAAACCCCGTAGAGAATCTGTGGAGTATTGTTAAGAGGAAGATGAGAGACACCAGACCCAACAATGCAGACGAGCTCAAGGTCACTATCAGAGCAAACTGGACCTTCGTAACACCTCAGCAGTGCCACAGACTGATCACCTCCATGCCACGCCACATTGAGTAATTAATCCAAAAGGAGCCCCAACCAAGTATTGAGTGTGTACATGGACATACTTTTAAGTCAGCCAACATTTCTATTAAAAAACTATTTTTTAAAAAATTAATTTTTTGTAATATTCTAATTTTTTGAGAAACTGAATTTGGGGTTTTCATGGGCTGTAAGCGATAATCATCAAAATTTAAAAAAATTAACACTTGAAATATATCACTCTCTGTGTAATGAATCTATATAATATATGGGTTTCACTTTCTGAAATGAGTGACCAAAAATATTGAACTTTTTCATGATATTCTAATTTTTTGAGATGTACCTGTAATACCATAACAGTATAATTTGACCTATTAGATTGTAATTTAAACAAAATGTGTCACAGGAGTGGTGGCCTAATGGGAAACCATCTGCCCCAGGTTGTTACTTAACACCCCAGCCGGGTCATACCAAAGACCATTAAAAAAAATGGTACTTTCCACCTTCTGGGGAAAGGAGAGTTGGTTACCCACCCACAGGGGGAAAAACCAGTACACTCCTTGCGGTGATGCCAAGCCCAGATAAATGTGGAGGGCTGAATCAGGAAGGACATCCGGTGTAAAATCCTGGCCAAATCTATACGCAGACCCACAATCCGCTGTGGCCACCCCAAATAGGGAGCAGCCAAAAGTGTGTGTGTCTGTGTTTGCATTAATCAATTATGTTATTTTGTCAGAATTCAGCAAGTCAGAGTTCCCGTGAAGCTTTGACAACCTGCCAACTGGTTACATGATATATGCTGATTAATTCTAAACATATGCGTTACTAGCTAACAATGTTGCATGGCTTACTTATTTACCCAATTCAGTGGTTTTGGAAGAATTTTCAGAGGAAAATCAGTATATGGAGAAAACACTGATGATTTAGAATAAGGCTGCACATTTTGAGAAAAATGTAGTATTGCAATTGTGACCCAAAATATTGCAATTAATGATTTTTGATTACTTATATATAGAATTTTTTTTTTTTTGCTCAACTTAATGGTTTCATCGTCTACTTCCTTTGCTATCAAGGAAAATACAGAGTAAAATGATCATTTAAAAATATTTATTTCTTGACTCAAATATTAAGTTGCATTAAAAATACAAAAAATGTTTGTACAGTATTGTTCACAAAACATTTATACTGTTAAAGTCAAAATTGTAGCATTTTTGTCATTATATAATAGCAGAGACTGACACCGCAGTTCAATTAATTGTGCAGCCAAGGAGAGGTGGCTTGGAATAATTATTTGTAATTGTTGAAAAACATCATGATATGCATTATGCTTTCTTTGTATTATGGACTCAAATGCATTATGACATACAGATGCTTTTTGATAATTTCCTGAATTTTCACCACATATTGCCATCACCATAGAATACAACACAGGAAGTGAAGCCAGGAATATCATTGAAGGATTTTAGACCAGATCTGAATGGAAATGAACCTCACCTCCACCTGAAATCATCTTTTTTTTCTTTAAGATGGCTAAAATTTTTCCTCAGTGAAGTTTTGTCTTTATGCCTTCACCTTCAATAGGACAACACTGGAGTTTCCAAGGTGCATCTCTCAGATGTACCTTGGAAACTCCAAACCATCAAGATTACTGCTCACTTTTGTTCACAAATCAATTCTGATAAAAATACTTGACCTACAATAAAAGTCAAGCAGATAGTTTTTTTTCTGTTCTGTTAGCCTTCATGGATCTAAAAAAGACCATTGATTTTTTTTTTTTGTGGGGGGGGGGGGGGGGGGGGTGGGTGTTTGAACTTAATATTGTGTCTGTGTTTTGCACTCATTGATTTTAGTAATTGGAGGCAGGTTTCTGCCTTTTCCAGAACAACTTTGAGCAATTTTTAATAGCGGGATGAAATAAATAGGATGTGTTGCATTTACATTGCTTTATCAGAATCAGAATCAGAATCAGAATCAGCTTTATTGGCCAAGTATGCACAACACATACAAGGAATTTGACTTTGGCTAAAAACTTGCTCTCGTTGTTCAGGTGAAGGATTTAAATAAGGATTCAATGACAACCAGAGTATGTACAGTAAATTACAGTCTGTCCACGTTTCTATAAAAGGATGCAAATATATACAGGAATATATGCAGTTATTTACTCGGACTAACCACACTTTGCAGAAATATATGAAAAAATATACAATCACACAGTATTTCAATGTGGACTCAGATTCAGTGATATAATGTGAATGAAGTAAAAAGCAGTGTGAGAGTTATGTGCAATGTAATAATGGATGAAAAGTCATGAGTACAGCAAACAGGTAGGACTAGGTGAATGTTAGGAGTTCATCAGAGTGATGGCTTGAGGAAAGAAACTGTTCCTGTGACGGGTGGTTTTGACCTTCAGTGATCTGTAACGACGACCAGAAGATAGAAGTTCAAACAGTTTGCGGCCGGGGTGTGATGGGTCAGCACAGATGTTTCCCGCCCGTTTCCTGGTTATGGACCGATATAAGTTCTCAATGGAGGGTAGGTCGGTACCAATGATCCTCTCCGCAGACTTAATGATCCGCTGCAGTCTGGTCTTGTCCTGTTTAGTGGCAGATCCAAACCAGACAGTGATGGAAAAGCAGAGGACAGATTGGATGATGGCGGTGTAGAAGACAACCAGCAGCTCCTGAGGCAAATCAAACTTCTTGAGCTGACGCAGAAAAAACAACCTCTGCTGGGCCTTTTTCCGGACAGTGTCAATATGGGAGGACCACTTCAGGTTCCGGGAGATTGTGGTACCCAGAAACTTGAAGGAGTCCACAGTGGACACTGTGCTGTTGAGGATGGTGAGTGGGGGGAATGAAGGGGGATGTCGCCTGAAATCCACAGTCATCTCCACCGTTTTGGCTGGGTTAAGTTCAAGATGGTTCTGGCTGCACCAGAGGATCAGCTGCTCCACCTCCCGCCTGTATGCAGACTCATCATCATCCCGGATCAAACCGATGACTGTGGTGTCGTCCGCAAACTTCAGGAGCTTCACCGAAGGGTCCTCTGAGGTGCAGTCGTTGGAGTAGAGGGAGAAGAGCAGTGGGGAAAGGACACATCCTTGGGGGGCGCCAGTACTAATTTTTCGGGAGCTGGATGTAAATCTCCCTAGCTTCACCTGTTGCCACCTGTCAGTCAGAAAGCTGGAGATCCACTGGCAGGTGGAGGGGGGCACCTTGAGCTGGAGGAGTTTCTGATGAAGAATGCCTGGGATGATGGTGTTGAACGCTGAGCTGAAGTCGACAAACAGGATCCTGGCGTACGTCCCTGGGGAGTCGAGGTGTTGCAGGATGTAATGTAGTCCCATATTCACTGCATCATCCACTGACCTGTTTGACCGGTAGGCAAACTGCAGTGGGTCCATCAGGGGGCCTGTGATGACCTTCAGGTGGTTCAGCACCAATCTCTCCAAGGATTTCATGACCACAGAGGTCAGGGCAACAAGTCGTTTAATCCTGTAATAGAGGGTTTCTTGGGAACTGGAATGATGATGGAGCGTTTGAAGCAGGAAGGCACTTCACGCAGCTCCAGTGATCTGTTAAAGATCTGGGTGAAGATGGGGGCCAACTCGTTGGAGCAGACTCTCAGGCAGGACGGAGACACACCATCAGGTCCTGCAGCCTTCTTGATCTTTTGTCTCTGAAAGACCCGGCGCACCTCCTCTTCACAGATCATTAGTGCTGGTGGGAGGTCAGAGTGGAGGAGGGATGGAGTTCCTGGGGCTGCAGATAATCCTTTTGTGTGGGTGGGAGGTGAGAACTGTAGGTTCTTTTCAAACCTGCAGTAAAAGCTGTTTAGGTCATTAGCCAGCTGGAGGTTTTCCGCAGGGTGGGGGGATGGTCTCCTGTAGTTGGTGATATTCCGTAGGCCTCTCCAGACAGAAGCAGAGTTGTTAGCTGAGAAGTTTTTTTGTAACTTCACACTGTAGCTCCTCTTAGCAAGCCTGGTCTCCTTCGTCAGCATGTTTCTGGCCCGCTTGTACAGAGTCCAGTCACCAGTCCTGTAGGCCTCCTCCTTGGTCTGACGTAGCTGCTTCAGTTTAGGAATGAACCAGGGTTTATTGTTGTTGTATATGCAGAAGGTCTTGGTCTGCACACACATGTCCTCGCAGAAACAGGTGTATGACGTCACAGTGTCAGTGAGTTCATTTAGGTTAATGGCTGCAGCTTCAAAAACACTCCAATCTGTGCAGTCAAAGCAGGCTTGTAACTTCAGCTTTGATTCCTCAGTCCATTTCTTCACAGTCCTTACAACAGGCTTGGAAGTTTTTAGTTTCTGTCTGTATGTTGGAATAAGATGGAGCAGGCAGTGGTCAGAAAAACCCAGAGCTGCACGGGGGACGGCATGATAGGCATTTCTTAAAACTGTGTAACAGTGGTCAAGTGTATTTGTGTCCCTTATCCACAACTCTTTGAATACTGGGTCATGATGAAGGGCCACAGCACAGTTGAATTGTTCTCCAAACCTGCAGTTCTGACCCCCCTCACTGCCCACACCAGCTCCTGTTGGTGGAGAAACTAGTGACATCTTGCAGAGATTTTCTTACGTGGCTGCTGAACATTAGAAAAAATGCAGTGGATTTTCTATAGATTTGTTTATCAGTTTAACCAATTTATTATTATTATATGTCTGGTTTGGACTATGTTTTGCATGCATATAGTGTGCTGCATTGATAATTCTCTGCATATGCTCCGTGTCTAAAAGATCATCAGATTTTAATTTCCTTGTGATAAATGCTGCTTTAGATTAAAGCCAAGTTTTACATGTCGTTATTTTTAAGAAGATACCGTTACCCTAATAGCTGTGACTCCGAGAAGCTTTGAAGAGCTGCAGCAGGAGACACTGGCTGGCTTGTCTTCACCTGCACTGTGGAACTGCAGATCTGTTCTCTTCAATCTTGCATCATTGCAGAGTCTGTTGCTAAGGAACCAGTGGCTCGTGCATTTAGCTGAAGAAAGACTGAATAAAAATTACACCCCTTACAGAATGAATTCCCATCGATACTAAGGTCTCACTGTCCTGTAGTTTATTAACATCAGCTTCATATGACATGACGCATCATGCATGTTGCTACTTTTACACTGATTAGTATTCAGGGTGTCAGTTTTATGAACTGTTTAACAGCACAGTTGCAAAAACATGTAAGGACATGTGATGGTTTGTTTTTTCTCTTGGGTAATTAAAAAAACTGTGAAATTAGAACTTTTGTGAAAATATAGCATGGCTTAATGAGAAAAGCATAAAATTCACAATAAAGTGTGGCGAGGACCAGCACAGGAAATGTACAAGCTAAATGGCAGGAGGACAAATGTGGGGATAGTCGGTAGCTGACAAATCTTTAAGCAGAGTTTGTCTGCTTATCTTAGAGGCGTGCATAAACATATCCAAGGAACCAGTTTGGGGCCCCTTGGGGAGACATTTGTTCATGGTGCACTATATATTTTAAGACTAATTATATTGTGTATTGAAATATTGCTTTAGTGCTCAGTGTATTCTGCATATCAGGCAATAGTTTGTTGAATTGGGCATGATGGGAGCATAAACCTAATCGATATTAAAGATTTTGATGCCGTGGTCCTTCACCATTCAGGTTCACAGGATAGTGCACAGATAAAGAAGATGTATACATTGTTCTTTAGTGTTGTAGTTGAGATCAGACCGAGACCAGGGTCTCCCAAGACCAGTGTTGGGAGTAACGCGTTACTGTAATGCCACTGCTTTTGCAGTAATGTGTTGTGTAATGAAATTGCTGTTTAAATATTTAGTAATACGTTACAGTTACTGAAATTTGATCAGATGCATTAACTCATTGCTCGTTTTATTTTTTATTTTTTTTATTACTAATATGGATAAATATTTTTAGCACAAATAAATGAATATACAAATTGACCCTACTGTAGCTGAGATGTAGCGGTCAGTCGACGTGACCTATTGCAAAGAGCCTGAATATTTATGTAGATTAGTTTATTTGACAGGGACAGTGCAATAAACATAGACAATTAATCAAAGACAATCAATCTGATGTGTTGCACATAGAGTGTATAGCTATTAGCTAATTTGCAACTCTTGTCCCTGGATGGGCTTTAGAAAAAAGAATCAAGATAAAAATATACACAATAACCACATACATCAATGCAGAAAAATTATAAATACACAATTATAAATATTATAAATATTATAAATACACAAATATAAGAGCCTGACTCACCTTTAACATAAATATTATAAATACACAAATATAACAGCCTGACTCACATTTAACACATATAACATAACTCACATTTGCCTATTTCAGGCCTTCCTCCCTCCGTCACTCACTATAAACAAACACATTTATTCCTTCCCTTCATTCACTCTCACTTTGCAGACAAATAATTCATACATGAGTACATTCTTGTTTATTTTTCAGCCAGTTTTTAACATTTTTAGTGAATGTTTTAAAGTCCGTTATTATTTTAATTTCATTTGGCATTGTGTTCCAGATGTGACTGCCCTTTATAGAGAAAGCTGTTTGTCCAAATGTGGTTCTGCGGTGGAATATTTTACAGTTATTGTTAACAGAACTCCTGGTGGCTCTGCTGCTGTCCTGTCTTTGGACGAAACCAGCAAGTGGCTCGGGTGCTGATTTATGGAAACATTTGAACGTTAATTTCAGAAGACAGAGGTCAATGAAGCTCTCAAAACTCAATAGGTTGTATTTTTTTAAAACATTACAGTGATGCCACCTAATGGGCTTTTTGTCCAAGATTTTTAGGGTTTGATTATATAATGAACCTATATGTCTTATTGTGGAAGGGGCTGCTTGAGCCCAGACTGTCAAACAGTATGATATATGAGAAAAAACCATAGAATGCATATACAGTGCAGCTGCTTCGTAAGGTATGTAATATCTAATTAATTTAAAGCAGTTCAGATTTTTTTTTACTGTTTTTGAAATTTTCTTTATATGAAGATTAAATTTGAGTTGAGGATCTAGTACAATGCCAAGGTATTTGAATTCTGTAGCTAAACTGATGTCATGATCATGTATATTAACTTTAAAATGTTGCAGGTTACATTTTTTGATTGAAAAGCACATTGAGACTGTTTTCTGAAGGTTCAGCAATAGATGGTTCTTGAGGAGCCACTCTTGGACATCAACCATACTTGTAGACAGTACATCTGCAGCCTGTGCTGGAGTCTTGGCAGCTGTGTAAATAACTGCATCATCTGCATAAAGTTGGCATGTTGCAGCTGAGCAGTGTAACGGCAAGTCATTAATAAAAATGCTGAAAAGTAAAGGACCAAGAATGGACCCTTGTGGGATACCCATGCGGTTGTTTAAAAATGAGGATTTATCCTGGTGAACTTTTACACACTGTTCTCTATTCTGGAGATAAGATGCAAACCATTCTAATGTATTTGGGGAGAAGTTAAAAGATACCATTTTGGATAAAAGCAAACTGTGGTTTACAGTATCGAAAGCCTTTTTGAGATCTAGAAAAACAGCTCCTACCACATTACCCCTGTCCAAGGACTGTTTGACGTTTTCAATAAGGCAACAATTTGCTGTTTCTGTTGAGTATCCTGGTCTAAAACCAAATTGATGTGGATGAAGAAGTTGACTGTCTTGTAAGTAGTCTATCAGCTGTGTAGCTACAACTTTTTCAAGAACCTTAGATAGGACTGGTAAGATAGAGATTGGGCGGTAATTGCATATATCGTCTTTACTGCCTGATTTATGAACTGGTATGACGACAGCTTTTTTCCAGCCAGATGGAAATGTACTAGACCTAATGGAGAGATTAATGAGATGAGTCAGTGGTTTGATTAATATTTTGCTGTGCATTTTGAGAAAGGAGGTGCTCATATTGTAGATATCACTAGTTTTTGAGTTTGACAGTGTTTTAACAATACCAGCAATTAACTTCTCATTTACCTCATCGATGTGAAAAGTATCTGTTGGGAGTATGGAATTTGTGTTGTTGAGCACATTTGGCAGCACAAAAATTTTTGTTAAGTCTTCCACAGAGCCCACAAAGTGTGAATTAAATTCATTTGCCAAAGTAGCCTTGTCACTGACGGTCTTGCCATTGATTCTAAGTTCCTTTACCCCCTTCTGATCGTTTTTTTTATTAGTTAAGTTATTTAAATGCCTCCATAGGGAACTGTTGTTACCCTTTGCATGATCTATCAGTTTATTGTAATAAGATATTTTTGATTTTCGCAGCTCATGTACCACTTTATTTCTTAAACTTTTGTACACAAGGTGATCATTTTGTAGTTTGGAGGTTAGTGATGTTTTCAGTGCATAGTCTCGCCTCTTCATAAGTTTTCTTATTTCATTATTTAACCATGGTAGGCTAATCTTCTGTTGTCTACTTTTAATTTGCTTTGAAAATTTTTCTATAGACTTTGAGATTGTTGCAGTTATAAAATTACAACAATCATCTACTTCACATGTTGCCATGAGCTGCTCCCAATTTTGATTCTCTAAGTAATGTTCAAACTCCTCATTTTTTGATTTGGGGATAATAAAATTTGATTTGTCAGTATCGACTCCCCCAAAATACTGTAGTCGCTTTTTAGTAAGTTTCCTGACAGCAAGAACCATGTTATGATCTGAGAGACCAGTTACAAGATTATAGGTTCTGGTTATTCGTTCTGGTTTATTAGTAAATACCATGTCAATAAGTGTTCTGGATTGTTTGGTTATCCTGGTGGGTCCTTTGATGATTTGCTGGTAATTAAATTTAGTCATGAGGCTTTTCAGTTTTTGTTTGTCTTTTTTATCAGACCAGTTGATATTAAAGTCACCATGAATTATTGTTTCTCTGTTCTTCTCAAGTTGTTTAACCAGATCACTTAATTCATTATAAAAGGAAGAGTTGTGTGACGGTGGGTTGTACACTACTGCAATGTTGAAATTCATTACCGGAGAGAGACATACATTAACAGCTAAACATTCAAGTGAAGTATTCAAATCAACCAGTTGACATTTATATTTCTCTTTGATGTAAATTAAAACACCTCCTCCCCTCCCTACCTGCCTGTCTTTTCTAAAACACTGGTAGCCCACAATATCGATCATATTAGTGTCTATGTTACTGTGTAGCCAGCTTTCTGAGAGACAAAGGTAGTCCAGATTTGAGTCCAACAGCAACACCGAAATCTCATCTCTTTTGGGGATTATGCTCCGTATGTTTAAATGTCCGCCGAGGATCCCCTTTGGTTTAGCCTTGGTGTCCCAAAGAACTCGTGCATGATTAACAGTTTGGAAAAATAAATGTTGTTTTTGCTTTTGTACAGCTCGGTTTTGTGCTAACCCAGTGGTCTGCTGTTTAATAGTGGCAGGTCCAGGGTTAAGGTGAATATCTCCTGCCAGAAGTAGCAGAACTAACAGAACTTTAACTGTATATCCTCTGCCATATTGTGATTTTTGCTTAACAGCCATGTTTGCCTTAATTTGGAAGTTTTTGCTCAGGGCTTTTAAAGACCACATAGAGTGTAGGGTGAGATGTCCAAGCCCAAATCCATACAGATAAAACTTTTTAACTTCACCTTTGGTTGAGTTTGTCGGAAAATCCTTCTTGTTGCAGGTCCAGACACACAAAGACAAAACGAAGAGGAAGTAGAGAAGGCTTATTAGTGGTGCCCATCAGCCCACTTTTTAATCCGGTGGCAGCCATCTTCAGTCCTTCTTGGAAAGAAGGAAAAGGAAAATCTGTGGATAGTAAAATAAATTCTGCTTATATCGCCAGAATCTGATCCGATCGTCCTCGAATCCAGCTGGGCCTCAGCTAGCCAACTAGCCCCTTCCGTTGCTGGTCTCGTTGCTCATAGTCGCCGTAACTGGTCTCCCGTCCCGCTCCTCCAACCGAGTCTCGTCACACACCGCCGCTGCCACCGAGCTCCGCTGAGGTCACGGTAAATCCTCCGCTAGGCACCGCCACCTACCGTCGTCTGCCTGGGTGAAATCTCTGCTGAGCCCCGTCAACAAATAGCCGCTTGCCTGGTAGTATCTCCGCTGGGCCTCGCAGCTGGGCTTCGATTCAGGCTGGTGTAAGGTGGAATGACTGGCGCCAGCATTAAGCTAACTAGCGTTAGCTTAGCAATCGCTTCGGGTAGTCTCGTCGCACACCGCCGCTGCAGTCACGGTAAGTCCTCCGCTGGGCACCGCCGCCTACCGCCGTCTGCCTGGGTGAAACCTCTGCTGAGCCCCGTCAAACAAATAGCCGCCTGCCTGGTAGTATCCCCGCTGGGCCTCGCAGCTGGGCTTTGATTCAGGCTGGTGTTAGGTGGAATGGCTGGCGCCAGCATTAAGCTAACTAGCGTTAGCTTAGCAATCGCTTCAGGTAGGGCATATCAGTGAATCACAAGGAAGCGCTGGAATCGCTGGTCAGTTTACTCACAGTGGCCGGATAAAAGCGATCAAAGGGGTAATCCACCGGAGGTATATCCGATCGCTGTAGGTAGTTATTTAGAGACTGGCGCCAGCATTAAGCTAACTAGTGTTAGCTTAGCAATCGCTTCAGGTAGCATTAAGCTAACTAGTGTTAGCTGAGCAATCGCTTCAGGAAGGCGCAGGAAGTCGCTGGAGAAAGGCGATTAAAGGGCAATCCAGCGGAGGTGGCAATTCAGCCCGTACGTGTTCGCCACGAGCGCCGATCGCTGCAGGCCAGCCACTTTTAATGGCAAAATCAGTGACTTTGTCTCAGCACTGAAAAAGTGTGACCATCCCGGTCGCCAGGGGGGATGGTCCATCTCGTCCTCCAGAGGACGAGATGAAGCTACTTTGTTTTTTCAGAAGTACACAGGTTATTTTTCCTTTGTCATGGTTAAATAGTAAATGGCGTTCACTTATATGGTGCTTTTTTTACTCATCTCTGGATGACCAAAGTGCTTTACAGATCCTGCTATCCACCCATTCACACACAATGGAATGGGTGGATAGCAGAAATGCCACCACACTGCCATCACACTGATGGTGGCATTTAAGGACAAAAGCATATTGGTAGGTTGCAAGCTAAGTGCCGATGGAGTCCTACTGCAGTCTTCAGAAGCGCCTGGAAATGACAACAAGCTCCGACAAAGGTAGTGCTAAGTAACAGTTAGCGATGGTAACAGCTAACACCGTAAAGTGGATCTACTATATCTGAACACCCATGGCTGGATTTCAATCACAGGTGTGTATCTGGACAGTTTGTGACCCAGCAATAATTAAACCGACTGATTGCCAGATACAGTGGATATAAAAAGTCTGCACACCCCTGTTGAAACGCCAGGTTTTTGTGATGTAAAAAAAAAACCATGAGACCAAGATAAATCATTTCAAAACTTTTTCCACCATTAAGGTGACCTATAGCCTGTACAACCCAATTGAAAAATAAACTGAAATCTTTTAAGGGGGGAAAAAAAATAAAAAACTTACAATAACCTGGTTGCATAAATATGCACACCCTGTTATAACTGGGGATGTGGCTGTGTTCAGAATTAACCAGTCACACTTAAACTCATGTTAAATGGGAGTCAGCATACACCTGCCACCATTTAAAGTGCCTCTGATTAACCCCAAATAAAGTTCAGCTGTTCTAGTAAGCTTTTCCTGCCATTTTTGTAGTCGCATCTCAGCATAAGCCATGGTCCGCAGAGAACTTCCAAAGCATCAGAGGGATCTCATTGTTCAAAGGTATCAGTCAGGAAAAGGGTACAAAAGAATTTCCAAGGCATTAAATATACCATGGAACACAGTGAAGACAGTCATCATCAAGTGGAGAAAATACGGCACAACAGTGGCATTACCAAGAACTGGATGTCCCTCCAAAATTGATGAAAAGACGAGAAGAAAACTGGTCAGGGAGGCTGCCAAGAGGCCGACAGCAACATTGAAGGAGCTGCAGGAATTTCTGGTAAGTACTGGCTGTTTAGTACATGTGACAACAATCTCCCGTCTTCTTCATATGTCTGGGCTATGGGGTAGGGTGGCAAGACGGAAGCCTTATCTTACGAAGAAAAACATCCAAGCCCGGCTACATTTTGCAAAAACACATTTGAAATCTCTCAAATGCATGTGGGAAAATGTGTTATGGTCCAATGAAACAAAGGTTGAACTTTTTGGCCATAATTCCAAAAGGTATATTTGACACAAACACAACACTGCTCATCACCAAAAGAACACTGTACCTACAGTGAAGCATGGTGGTGGCAGCCTCATGCTCTGGGGCTGTTTTTCTTCAGCTAGAACTGGGGCCTTAGTCAAGGTGAAGGGAATTATGAACAGTTCCAAATACCAGTCAGTGTTGGCACAAAGACTTCAGGCTTCTGCTAGAAAGCTGAAGATGAAGAGGAACTTAATCTTTCAGCATGACAATGACACAAAGCACACATCCAAATCAACAAAAGAATGGCTTCACCAGAAGAAGATTTAGGTTTTGGAATGGCCCAGCCAGAGTCCAGACCTGAATCCGATTGGAAATCTGTGAGGTGATCTGAAGAGGGCTGTGCACAGGAGATACCCTCACAATCTTATAGATTTGGAGCATTTTTGCAAAGAAGAGTGAGCAAATATTGTCACATCAAGATGTGCCACGCTAATAGACTCCTACCCAAAAAGACTAAGTGCTGTAAAAAGCCAAAAGTGCTACAACAAAGTATTAGTTTAAGGGTGTGCATATTTATGCAACCAGGTTATTGTAAGTTTTTTTTATTTTTCCCCTTAAAAGATTTCAGTTTGTTTTTCAATTGGGTTGTACAGGTTACAGTATAAGTCACATTAATGGTGGACAAAGTTTTGAAATGATTTATCTCGGTCTCATTTTTTTACACCACAAAAATCTGGCATTTCAACAGATGTCTGCAGGTTTTTTACATACACTGTACGTCGTTGCAGACTGAAGATGTAATGTCAACAATCTCTTTTCCATCAGACAGCTGGACTGTGATCCACTGAAGTTAAAATTCATTTACTTTCTACCTGGATAAAGATTATTCAGAAATGGATTTTGATCTCCAAAAAGCATTTGTGGGACTACGTAGATCATGTCTCTATCACTGCAAACATTCATAATACATTTTAATAATAATACATTTTATTTATGGGCACCTTTCATGACACTCAAGGTCACTTCACAGTAATAAAAAAATAAATAAAATACATTAGAATAAACATAAAACATAGACAAAAGACAATGCACCTCAGTGGGGTAAGCAAGCCTGAACAAATGGGTTTTGAGTTTAGATTTGAAAAGTGAGAGAGAATCAGTGTTACGGAGATGAGGAAGGAGTGTATTCCAAAGTTTTGGTGCCGAGTAGCTGAATGCTCTGCCACCCATGGTAGTGAGGCGAACAGAGGGAACAGTGAGATGAATGGAAGAAGAGCATCTAAGGATGCGTGCAGGTATAATGATGTGGAGTAGGTCAGAGAGATATGGATGGGCAAGGTTGTGGATGGCCTTGTAGGTGAGTAATAGTATTTTATACTGCTTTCAGAACGTGACTGGGAGCCAATGAAGCTGCTGCAGAACAGGAGAGATGTGATGAATAGATGGGGTCCTGGTGGTGATATGAGCTGCTGAGTTTTGTACCAATTGTAATTTATGGAGAATTTTCTGTGGAAGACCAAACAGGAGGGAATTGCAGTATTCAAGACGAGATGTAACAAGACTGTGAACCAAGATGGCAGCGGTATGAGATGTGAGGGAGGGGCGTAAGCAGTTGATGTTGCGGAGATGGAAGCATGCTAACCGGGTTATGTTGTTAATGTGAGATGTGAAGGAAAGCATGCTATTGAGGGTGACACCCAGACTCTTAACCTGTGGGGATGGAGAGATAAGAGAATTGTCCAATGATACATTGAAGCTGGAACATTTGGTTAGAGTGGATTTCATTCTGAGTCCAATGACTGCCACAGGCGCTCTGTTGCGCCATAAGCCCCTAGTGGTCAAGATTTTTTTCAAGAAAATATTCAGTTCAGATGTCAGAAATTTCCAAGGCTATAACTTGAAAGTGGTAAGCGATAATGGCTTACTGTCAATTAGAAAGATGTAGAATATGACCCAAAGTTTGAGATAGGAGTAAATTTACGCATCTAATTTGAATAATGCCACGGCAGCCATATCGAATTACATATCTTTCAGTCAAAAGTGGACTTTGGACATATTTACACAAAGAATGGTTTTGGTTTTTGCCACCGTTTTTTGTTTGGGGCATTTTGTTATCTTATTTATTTTATTTTTATTTTACCTTTATTTAACCAGGAAAAAAACCCGTTGAGATTAAAAACCTCTTTTTCAAGGGAGTCCTGGCCAAGAGGCAGCAAAAAAATCACAAATACACTTACAATAACATACAAATCATATAAAACAGTTACAAATTAGTGAGGCCATCTCAAGTGTTCTCAATCTGGATTTAAAATCGTTCAATGAAACAAGTTCCGTTAGTTTCCAGTCTTTTTGCAACATGTTCCATGTAGAGGGGGCTGAGAACATGAAAGCTCTTTTTCCCAGCTCAGTACGGGCAAATGGAACAGAAAGTAACAAATGATCATTAGAACGCAAACCATAAGAATCAACACTTCTCAGTGTGATCAAATTACAAATGTAAGGGGGCAACAGTCCAAGCATGGCCTTGTAAATAAAAATGTACCAGTGAGTCAACCTCCTGGTGGACAAAGAGGGCCATCCCACTCTAGAATACAGTTCACAGTGATGGGTCAAGGCTCTACAGTTTGTAACAAACCTCAAAACAGCATGATATACAGAGTCAGTCTTATTCAGACACTGAGCTGAAGCGTTCATATACAAGAGGTCTCCATAATCTAAAATAGATAAAAAAGTTGCAGTAACAAGACTCTTTTTAACCTCAAAAGAAAAACAACATTTATTTCGAAATAAAAAACCCAGTTTCAGTTTAAGTTTCTTCACAAGATTTTCAACATGGGGCTTAAAAGTCAGAGCGTCATCAAGCAAGATACCAAGATACTTGTACGAGTGAACCACCTCAATTTCATTTCCCTCAAAAGTGGACACTGTGGGAAAAATTTGTGGACTCTTCCTAAAATTTGAAAACCACATCAGTTTAGTTTTGTCAGCATTAAGGACTAGTTTTAGCTGCAGAAGTGTGTGCTGCACCACATTAAAAGCTTTCTGCAGAGAAGCAACAGTATTAGCAGGGGAAGAGCCAAAGCAGTAAATAATTGTGTCATCAGCATAAAAATGCAAACTAGCATCAGAGACATTTTGTCCTAGATCATTAATGTACGTAATGAATAGGAGGGGTCCTAATACAGAACCCTGTGGCACCCCCTTGTGGACACTGACAATTTCAGAACACAAACCATCATATTTAATACATTGGGTCCTGTCACTCAAATAATTTGCGAACCAGGAGACTACATGTTCCGACAGTCCAAAACTGATGAGTCTTTGCTTTAAAACTGTGTGGTCCACAGTGTCAAAAGCCTTTGACAGATCAATGAAAAGTGCAGCACAGTGCTGCTTTTTATCAAGAGCAACAAGTATATCATTGACCACTTTTGTAGCAGCAGTAATAGTGCTGTGCTTTTTTCTAAAGCCCGATTGCAGTTTTGAAAGAAGTTCATTTGAGTATAAAAACTCTTTAAGTTGATCACCCATGAGAGATTCAAGAATCTTGGACAAGACACACAAATTTGATATTGGTCTGTAGTTAGTTAAAACTGCTGGGTCACCTCCTTTTAAGAGGGGAACCACAAAAGCTGACTTCCATACTACAGGAATCTCTTTGTTTTCAATTGATAAATTAAAAAGTACTGTAAGAGGCTGTGCAATAAAATCGGCAGCCATTTTTAAAAAGTAAGGCTCTATCAAGTCTGGTCCAGGAGGTTTTCTGTGATTCAAAGTTTTGAGAGCCTTATGAACTTGCTGTACAGTAAAAGGTACAAGTCTAAAAGGTTCTCCAAAAAACATTATCTTCAAAGTATATGAACCAGAAAATCAGTACAGTGTAAACAAACAAACAAACAAATTTGTCACTTAGCGCTGGCCGGGCTGCTCACTCGCTTCATCCTTTTGCGGCATCCTGGTCGTTATTTTCTCTTCTGTCAGTCATTTTAGTTTTCCCCCTCACATCCAAAAACTGTTATGATTATTCCACCTCAATTTCACTTTTATCCCTCTGCTATTTATCTTATATGACGTCACGGAACTAGCGCGATTGTTCTCTCCAGTCACATGGTGCTGGGGGCAATGGCAGGTGAACATCAACCAGCTTTGCCCACCCGCTGTTATAACAAAATGTATATATTTATCTTCATAAACTAAATAATCTCTTTTTAGAATCATAGTTGGCAAATTTGGGAGCAGATGCCTCCTTCTTGCGATGGCGAACATCAACATTCGTTTACAAACTCTTCTGTGGTGTCCAGAAGTGAGGGTTTAGGATGGTTCCATGCCCACCATCAGTCCTCCAAGGCAAGAGCAGTAAGTTATACGTGTCCGCCACCTTGTGAGGTGGAATCCTTTGTACAACTTAAATCAACTGGGGAGTTTTTGGCCACGTCATATAACATCACATGACAGGCGCAGCGCTGCGCCTGTGGCAGTGGGGGTGCTATCTGTCCATGAAAACTTGCCACAATAAGGGTTAACATTTCTATTTTATCAGTGTTTAATTTGAGGAGATTGAGTGAGAACCAGGACTTTATCTCAGAGAGATAGTCAGTAAGGGATGAAGGTGGAAGGGTGGAGTTAGGTTTGGTGGAGATATAGAACTGAGTGTCATCTACATAGCCGTGGAAATGAATATGATATTTATGGAGAATATGACTTTGGATCACTGCACATCAGCTTAATCCATAATCATAAAGGTAAGATAAACATGGACAGTTTTATGTCCCACACACTGACACATGGAGGAGCACCAACATAAAACTGTCTGTGAAGCGCTCTGTCTGAAACAGTTTTTCAGCCTGCCATTAATCAGCCTGTAATGTCCATCCATCCATCTTCTTCCACTTAATCCTTTTTGGGTCATGGGAGGGCTGGAGCCTGTCCCAGTATCTTTGGGCGAGAGGCAGGGTACACCCTGGACAGATCGGCAGTCCAAATCTATTAATTAAATTATCTTACTATGTGTGCAAGATGATTTAAGTATGCATTTAAAAGTAACGTGAAAGTTGCTTTTCCAAGTAATTAATTAATCATGCAGTAATTGGTAAAGTAACACAATTACTTTTGAAAAGAAGTAGCTTGTAACTGTAATTAGTTACTAATTTTTAGTAACTTGCCCAACACTGCCCAAGGCCAAGACAAGGTTGAGACCAAGACCACTTTGTATGTAGGTTTTGGTCTTGGACTCAGTCTTGGGAGACTCTGGTCTTGATGAGGTCTCAACGACAACATTAACATATTTATTAATACATTTGTAGCCATTAAATTAAGGCACTGGCTATGGATACGGATGCTGTAGCCAAAGAAGCATTGTCTATTGCTACGTAAGAGTTACTCAATCTGACAAAACCTTTTCAGATCAGTTCACCACCGCCACTGTAGTGTAGGGGAAGAGTATAGTCTACCTGTGATCAAAAGGGGAGAGATTTGTCTCCTGCTGTCAGCGCCCGCTGTCTTTGTAATGTTGTGATTTACAACAGGGAAAATAAATATTGTGGAATGACAGTGGAATGACACAGGGAATAAGTATTGAACATGCTTGGTGAAATTCGTTTAATATTTAGTAGAAAAGCCTTTGTTGGTAACAACAGCTACCAATGCCTCCTGAATGGAGAAACTAGGCACAGGCATTGCTCAGGAATGATTTTAACTCATTCTTCCACACAAACTATCTTCAAATCTTGAAGGTTCCATGGGTATCTTCTATGAACTCTGATCTTCATTTCGTTCCATAGATTTTCAATTGGATTCAGGTCAGGTGACTGACTGGGGGATTGTAGCAGCTTTATTTTCCTTCTCCTGAGCCAGTTGAGAGTTTCCTTGGCTGTGTGTTTGGGATCATTGTCTTGCTGAAATGTCCACCCTCGTTTCATTTTCAGCATCTTGGCAGATGACAATGGATTCTTATCAAGAATGTCTCTGTACATTTGTCCATTCATCTTTCCTTCAATTATATGAAGTCTGCCTGTACCATGTGCTGGAAAACACCCCCACACCATGATGGGATGTGCAGTGCCATTTCTTTTCCAAACATGCTGTGTGTTGTGACATCCAAAAAGTTAAATTTTGGTCTAATCTGACCAGACTATATTCTCCCAGTATTTTACTGGTTTGCCCAAATGTTGTGCAGCAAACTTTAAACAAGCTTCAACGTGCTTTTTCTTCAGCAATGGAGTCTTGCGAGGTGAGTGGGCATAGAGCCCATGTCAGTTGAGTGCATTACTTATTGTTTTCTTTGAAACAGCAGTACATGCTAACTCTAGGTCTTTCTGGAGGTCTCCACGAGTGGACTGTGGCTCTTGGATAACTCTTCTGATAATTTGTTTGACTCCTCTGTCAGAAATCCTACGAGGAGCTCCTGGTCATGGCTGGTATATGGTAAAATGATGTTCTTTCCACTTCCGAATGATGGCTCCAACAGTGCTCACTGGAATATTCAGCAGTTTAGAAATGCGCCTGTAACCAATGCCATCATTATGTTTTGCAACAATAAGGTTGTGAAGGTCTAGAGAGAGCTGTTTGCTTCTACCCATCATGAGTTCTTTGTCGTGTGACAATCTGATATTCACAAACCTTTTTAAAGGCTATCAGTCAGGGCTTAACCGGCTGAAATTTGCAGTGATGGAAAATGGGATGGTTTCCTAAATTCTGATGGATTTCAGCTGGTTTCTTGGCTTTCTATGCCATTTTGCACCTCTTTTTCTTCATGTATTCAAGACTTCTTCCCTGTGTCATTCCACTTTGTTAAATATAACTTGTTTTGTGAACACAGTTGCCTTGATTTCTTTGTATGTATTGATTACTTGGGTTGTTACTAATATCTGGTGAAAATTTCAGGTCAATGGCTCCATCAGAAATATGTTTAATGAGAAAAATGTTGATGTGTTCAATACTTATTTTCCATGCTGTTTATGTGAATGGGTAGCTAGCTGAATCTGTTAAGTGCTTTGGTCATCTAGAGATTAAAAAGACAAGAAGAGCTATATAAACAAATAACCATTTTACTTTTACACGGGATGGAATTTAGAATCCTAAATTAACATAAAGAGGTGAGCTTTTAGGATTTCCGAAAGGGTAAGGTTAAAAAGATGGTAGATATTAATTTTAAAAATCGAAACAAAATATGAGTTACTCTAACACTTTTGTGCTATTGTAGTGTTTCTTCAGGGTGTCATTGTGTAATAAAATACTCCAGGATCATACCAGCTCATTCTGATGACTCCTCTTTATTCTCCTCTTTACATTACGCCAAAACCTCACTACACCCATTTGACGTCCTACATTAACATGAGAAATACCTTTCTTCAGTTGTTGATGAAATCCTTCAGTTTCCGTAACTCCAACCTCTGTGGTCTGTAGATACAGAAGACATTTCCCCAAACGGAGTGTCTATAAACATGGAAGACGTTTCCCCAAACACACTCACAGGTCCACTTTGAAAACAACCACAGATACAGATCTACAGTATGTGAATAATATCTATTACTTTTTTAACCTTACCCTTTGCTAAATCCTAAAGACTAACCTCTTAATGTTCATTTACGATTCTAAATTCCATCTCATGTAAAAATAAAATGGTGTTCTTTTCTTGGTCTTTAAAAACAGCAACAACAACAAAAAACAAACTCTGAATGACCAAAGTGCTTAATCGATTTGATTTTCTACCCTTTTGTCCAAATCACATATTCACACACATTCATTACAAAGATGTTGGGTGGCGACAGCGGGAGATGAATCACTCACCTTTTGATCACAGGTTGACCACAATTTTTCCCCATACTACAGCAGCAGCGGCTGCGATCTGACTTGAAAAAGGTTTGTCGGCTTGATGAACTCTTCTGTAGCAATAGACAATGAATGTAGGGCAACGGTATTAATATAGCATATTCATAGACTTTTGAGAATGCGTATGGCGTGTCATGTGACACATTCAGATTTGAGCTGTACCTGGAGCAAGCAGTTCTACAGGTACGATGCCATATCCATAGCTGCTCCTGCAGAAGACACAACATTAATAGAATGTATTCATAGATTTTTGTGAATGAGGTACGGCATAGAGTCATGTGACACCAACTGGCCATTCGGATTCGAGCTGTATCTGTAGAAAACGTTCCGTGGCTGCCTTTCCGTATCCATAGCCACAGCCTTAAATTAATATTATTCAGATTGCATGCAACTGAGCAGAAACATTTGGAGTAAGATACAAAATATACTGTATGTAACCTTTTAAACAAAATGACAGGCAACCATCATTTTTAGCTCTTCAGCAGAAGAAGTAGTGAGCTAATGCTGTGGCGCTGTACATTTCATGAGAATTGCTACTCACCCCTTCTAGACAGTTGCTCACACCCTCACAAAACTCACTCACAATGATCCTCGGGTAGGTTTGCATCTGGGTTCTGCTCAGGGTCAAAGGTCAGGCTGTGTGTGTGTGTCATTTCAACCTTCAGTAGGTGTGTGTGTGGTGAAAGATGCAAAGACTCTTGTTGACCTTGGGGTGTGTTCTTCAGGC
The DNA here is from genome assembly GCA_020510985.1 of Pholidichthys leucotaenia. Classification (NCBI taxonomy): domain Eukaryota; kingdom Metazoa; phylum Chordata; class Actinopteri; order Cichliformes; family Pholidichthyidae; genus Pholidichthys; species Pholidichthys leucotaenia. Next base: position 250,244,143 of record CM035846.1, on the reverse strand, counting down.
TGGAATTATCTTCTTCTCTGATGGCCTGGGTAGACCTATGCTGCCTTCTTGATGAGGTTGCTGGTAATGGAAATATGTGCTCTATTGACTTCATTAACATGGCTGGGTCAGGGCTTTGTTTGGTTGTGCCAAACTGTATGACTATAGGAAAATAAAATTGCTTATGATGTGCTTTTGTTACATACTGCAGCTGTGCCTTTAATGTACAGTGGGACATGTGTGGTAGTTTTGTGAAAGTTGTCCAAATCACTTACCAACTGGTTGACTGTTGGAGCAGAATGACGTCTGCACTCTATTTTCAGTGTTGGAACAACACATCAATGGCTTTTCAGTTTATGATGAATTAATATTGTGCCACCTAATTCTGATCTTTCTACTTAATCCAGTAATCCATGTAAGTGTACATACATCTAGGTTACAATTTGACAATTTGCATGAAATTAAATGTTGTTAAACAATACTAACACATTTTCATAACCAATTATTAAAAATCACCTTGTTCTTGCATGCTGTGATCAATATAATGACAGCAAGTAAGCAAGATGTGTTACAAAGGGAGCGTTCTGCTCTGCAGCCTCCTGTTTCACAGTTTATGTGTACACCACATGCGCAGTTAGTGTGTCTTATGAAACAAAAACACTGAATTAGATAATTCTGTGAAACTATCGGAGCCCAGGTATTTTTTTTTCTTGATATACCTTGTTCAAATTTTTACTAAAATTACATAGATTCCATAGCCACTCAAAAACTAAGGCCCATTTGCTATGATGCTGAAATACCCTTCACAGACAAAAGTGGTAATCGGTAGGCTACAAAATGGCATAGTTACTATAGATGGCCCTTTACATATTGGCCTCATTCTCTGTAGTGGTGAAGCTACAGTTATTTCAAATGTAAAAGTTGGCTTCACCTGCCTGGTTAGCGATGAGCATCCAAACAAATACAAATGGCAGCACACTAGATATATTTTGTACACTCTGGAAGATTAATTGTTATTCAGAGGACAGGCAAATATTTGTGCTGGCTCAGCAGCAGACCAGAAGCTAGTGTCCATTATACCTGAACTTTGAACGAGAGTCAAGATAAGGATTGGTCAGGGATTTTAGTGGAAGGAAAGGTGTATATAAAGGGGTTTAAGATGGCGAAATGGTTGTTGAGATGCAGGCAGTGCATTTTAACTTCAGGTATATTTTTAGCTATTTAAACCACAGTCGTGGAGATCCGTATTGAGATTGTGTCCTGGGGATGTTTTTTCCCCTCCAGTTTTACATCTTTATAACATATTCAGAGTCCCTTAGGTTCATCAGAAAAATCTGTAGCTATATAAAGTAAGAAACAAACCCATCTGTATATTCAGTGACATGTTGCAAAAGGCAAGTATTGCATAAATCTGTGATAGACACGGTCAGGTGATACCAGTGTTTGACTCTCCACCTTCTGAATTCACATTGCACTTTCTTGGGAGCAGGTTATGATTCAGGACCTGCTTATTTCCAGGGGATTTCCTTTTGCCAGTTGGCACGATGTTACTTTGTTGTAATGCTGTCCTGTGTCCTTACTAATAACTGCATTTCATTAAACCTGAAAAAGCTCACACTGGCATTCATAATTTAATCTGACAGTCCAATGTCAGAGCAAGGGCAGTCAGCTAAATCTAGTGCTGCTTAAGAGTGGTGCTTGGGATTTCAAGAAAGTACTAATAAGGTCGCACAATGGGACATTGTGTGCTCAAATCGCAATAGGGATGACACAGAGAGATACAAAAATCACACAGACTAGAGCCTCAGAGCTCTCTGTTGGCATTGCGTGGCACCTAAGCAGCTCCCTTGTACACACTGCATCTCTCTTGTAGTCGATTGCCAAGGAAAATATGAGAAGAGCTCATCTGCTAGTAACAAGCAGAGAAGGATAATTATGCACCTCTCCATTGTTGCGGAAGGATTAATTTCCTCAGAACTACTGAGATGAAGCATGCTGAAATATCTTAATTGACACCATTTCCATTGAACCAACTCGAGCGGTCACCCTGACCGGATATATGCGTAATACGTTTCGTGGTTTAATTAAAGAATCCTGATATACTTCCAATTAAACTTGAAAATCAAGGCTGGCTTCATTCAGCTTTTCTAACGAGCCATGGCAGGATAAAGTTTGAGGTGTGCGTGTTTAAATTTTTGACTTGATAAACTGGGATCTCGGCCATCTGAGGGCTGTCACTGCTTCTGGCAATGTAATGTGCTCATTATATTTTGAACCCATATCTGTGAATATGGATTAGAAACTGTTTTAGAGCTAGAAGTGTCAGTCAGTATCACCAGCTGGGTTTTGCACAGGGTGCATCAGTGTAATTCAGTGTGGAATGTTGGTGTTTATAGAGTAGCTCCGTGGCTATTTACTAGTTGTAGGTCTGGCGCCTAAATAATTCTCACATAAATGCATGTGTGAAGCACAGGGTAACTCAGTCCAGGCCCCCTTTTTTCTTTAAGTCCTATAGAAAGCAGATATTGTATGGAAAACTGAATCCATGCCTTTAGAATGTAATCATCAAATATCATGCTTGATCAAAGTCGTAATGTAATCATAGCAGCATGGATTTGACCTTCAATGTATTAATTTATAAATGCAGTAATTCCCACGTTTCTATAACTCAGAGCCAGTAAGATAATAAAAAACATCAGTAGGAATATTCATTACAGTAAGTGCCGCGTGATATTACCCCAAGAGCCAATTAGCTAATTCTTCATTTCCCTATCTATTATTAATATTTAACTAAAAGTTATGGTAAAATATTCATTCTCATACTTATTCATTTTCTTACTGTGAGCTAGCGAACTGGCTGTGGTCATGCCTGTATTTATATCGTTTTTTTGTACATTAGCTTACTATTTTCTACTTAACTTGAGTTATCAGTTTAAAGAATGAGTTAAAGGTCCCATTCATTGCCTTTTTTTGTGAAATAATTTCAAATTATGACATCATCAAAAATGCAGTATATATCTGTATTTTGATCTAAACTAAAATGTAGACTGCTTATCCTGTGCCCACCTGTTGCGTGTGTTGTGTGGCCACATATGATATATAATCTGGCCATTTTTCTCCACAGTCACATGTTTTTTCCCCCCAATAATCTTGTGACCAACAGATGCATTTCGCAAGGTTGAAACCTACAAAAACACAAATTTTCAGTGAATAGGACCTTTAAAGTGTTCATTTTGGGGCTTTGGAAGTGTAGTTGTGCATCTTTATCCTTAGACAAAACCAGGCCACTTTCTCCACTCTTCTCCTGTTTATGCTGTGCTAAGATAGCATAAAGCTACCTGCCCCCCCCCCCCCCATTTTGCAGCTTAAGTTTAAAAAGTGCCATATTATTTCTTTAAATCTGTTGTAAAATTGCAATCATAGAAGTTTTGATTTTAGAACATATGGCATTGGATAAGGGACATTACTATATTATGCCAATTTTAGTACCTTAGACCAGTCCCCTCCATTCCACAGCATGTGGGACACCATGTGGTGTATGGGGCGGTGCCTGTCTCCGTTTCACTGACCCTACTTAAGTAGTGAAAGCTACAATGGGGAGGTCAGTCCTCTGGTAGCTCTGTGCGTTAACATTCCTTTCCACATTCTATTATGCTGAGGACCAAGCTAGAAGGCGGAAAGTACTATTTTTATATGGTCTTTGGTATGACTCAGCCTGGATTTGAACCCATGACCTCCCGGTTGTGGGGCGGATGCTCTGCCAACTAGGCCATCACTCTGGTACCTTAGATCAGCAGCCCTCTTATATATCCAAGTTGTCCTCTCAGGCTATGTTTGCACAACATCAGTTTTCCTTAAAACACAAAAGTTCTTTTTTTCACATTTTGAAAGAATCTGCATTCATACAAGATGACAGAAAAAAAAAATCCTTGTTCACATGGACCAAGAAAAGCTGGAGAAACCACTATAGTCTGAATGCTAAGCCAATAGGTAGCAACGACCCTGGATTTCTGTAAAAAGTAGCAAGAACAAGAACACAGCTCTGTGGTTTTCCTTTTGTTGTGGTTCTTCTCACGCTGGTGTATTAGTTTGAAAACTTAAAAGCTATGCATGAAGTGTGGCTGTACTGTCACCATTTTCTCAAGAAACGCATTCTGCCAATTTGCATAGTGATGTAGGGGTGGAGTTTTAGAGAACTTGCACTCTGGAGCCTGTTTTCAAATGTTCACAGTTTAAGGTCCCTGCAACACTGTTGTCATGTAAACAAATGACCGATCTGCAACAAAAGTTCTGTTTTGGACCAGATCATCATTGAAACAGAGCCCGTCTCAGGTGTGTTTTTGGGAATGTTTCTTAGAATCAAGATATACTCATGCCAAACAGTAAAAGCACACATCAGATCCCTCAGAGTTGGATGAAATAGTGATTCATTTTCGCCAGATGCAAAGGGTTAATTTGCTATACTTCATGTCTCAGAGGTTCACAGCACCACTGTCAACCTGTCATTTGAGCCTGTTGGTGTGGTTTAGCAAGGACTTGAAGCTTCGATGTGGGCTACCCTAATGGGAGCTGATAAAGTATGAGCTCCCTTTGATTTCCTGTTCACTTGAAAACATCATCAGATCTTCTGTAGCGGCTGAATCACCTCTGTGCCGCGTATGACGAATATCGGATTTCACGAATGTTAAATTCTTGACAGCGGCATTCGAAAAACATTTCGCATCAAGTTTACGTCACAGGTTTATTCTTGGGAGTGTAGTAGTAACACACTCTCCCCCCGACAGATGCTCACCAGATAACAGGGCTTGCACACGTCTCACACTCAAAAGACTCCCTGTTTTGGGATTAGCCTGTACAGTTTCTCAGCTTCGGAACACTCATTACGGCCCCATTGAAACTGATTTTAACACACCACGTGACTTTTTGACCGTAGGTCAGAAAAGATGAGCTGAACTGGTGAGCTGTAAACAGAGCCTCGATCTGAGGGCTGGGGAGGTCTGCAGGGTCAGAATGTCATTTCTGCATCAGCCCTGCTGTCCCCTCTGCTGCCACACCATAGCATTGGCTTATTGAATATGACGCTATCCTCCTCAGCAGAATGTCCTCCATTGTGCCACTGAACAAAGGCGCCCTCTCTCCCATTGATGGATAGCTAATTTTTTGTCTTATATTCTGAATGTGGAGGGGTGGGGATAAACCCGTCAGTTTTTTTTTCCCCTCTTAAAGGAAAAATTTAAATGCACTCTTCCTAATCTCACACCGAGAGTAGAGCGTGGTTTTTTTTCTCTTTCATATTGTGGTATTTTCAGTTTTTATCTGTTTTACTGAAGAAATAAAGCTATTGAATTTCTGAGCTTAGTTCATAATGAATCACTGGGTTTTCAATACAAAATAAGATCATGTTAGTCTCAGCCAGTGATGGATCTGTGGTTTTTCTGCATTAAGCAGCTTTATTAGATTCAGATGTAAGAAATAGGGATGAAATGGATTTTGATATATGGTTATACAATATGGCTGACGTTTCTGCTGCAGCAGAGATTTGGTGTAATAGTAAAGATATGATTTTTACGGTTAAATTTCAAGTGACAGGCTGGAGCCAAGTACGATACCCTGCGGGCAGAACATTTTTGGGCCTTTTTGCTTTAGTAAATTGTCTTTTCCAGACTAATAAAAAACAGCTCTACAGAATACACACTGAATGGTTTCACTGTACTGCATCCTTAGTACAAGTTAGTCCTTTTCAGTGAGATAATTATGCGTTTGCATTATTAAACCATCAGGTAAAAAAAACAATTTGTGATGCAAAGATTAATTGTTCTTAATTGAAAAAAAAATGCATGCCATTCCTTCAGTGGCGGAATGAATTGTGGTGGATATTGTAGAGTACATGCAGTATATTTAAAAGGTTATACATATAAGAATAATGGTCATTTTAATATTTGAGTAATGCATCTAGTTTAAATTGGAACAAGACTGAACGGTGGTCTGCTTTTTATTGTAGGTTTTCAGAAATCGTAATATCCTTAATGATGGTATCAGATGGGGAGTCACAGTTATTATATGTGCTGATTTAATAATTTAGCATATTTGCATGCAGTGCCCCCTTCATGACCAGCCTTTTGTTCAGGATTTGTCGTTCTGTGATTTTGTTTTCCCCTAACTTACTTCGATGATTAGTAAAATCAAATCTTTTTTGTGCAATTTTGCTGTTTTCTTTTGTAGACTATGGAGAGATACAATAAACAAAACAGAAAATGTGCGTAACACATAGGGAAATCAACAGCATTCCCACAGTCGGGGCACTGTTGTCTTCTGATAAGTTATCACTTCCCTACTTTAACACATGTTTAGCTTTAAAGTGTAGATGGTGGGCAGTTGAATTTGCTTTAGGCTCTTCTTTTTTCAATTTGTCCATCAGCCATATCCTATGGTGGAAGTGCTCATGTTTCCTGCCGGTGGGATAGTGCTGGAAGCAGATGGCTGCTGACAGAGGAAGGGGTTTGGAAAGCATTGAGTGAGCAACAGATGGAAAGGCACATATGCCTCCAAGTCCCCTCAGCTTGCCAGCAGTCCTGTGACTAACTCTGGGAAGATTCTAGCCTCATCCAGGTTGGGGATGGAGAGGGGCTCATGGTGAAATGAAGTGTCCTCAGAGTGAGAAAAAAAAAAAGCATTATCTGAGAGCAGCTTGTCTCTACAAATTCAACTGTGGGAGGATTCAGATCTTATCTAATGAGGGAAGAATGGAGAGATTTGTGGTGTTGGATTAACCTGGACTGCAGCACTATTTCAGCAAATTTATACTGTATCTGTTAGTAGACTTTAGTGGCTGTAATTTATTTGAAATAGTGTAGTGGCTCCTTTAAGAGTGAAGGAGCGTGTCGTGTTTCTTACTTGTATGGAAACCTGCAGGAAAGTATGTTTTCGTAACAGGTTTATTATGCTTTTCATGAGTGTTAACAATTTTGTGAATAGGTCATGCTCAGCAAAGACTTAAAAGGTCATGTCGTTCTATATGTAGCACACTGAGTTTAGATATCCTTTTAAAACTTATTCTGAAGTGGCCGCTGCTATACATCACTCCTGTTTGGTCACTTGCCAAAGTAGTGTTACTTGTAATGCATCCCCTGGAAATTTTTAAATTCCTGGTGGCAAGAGGTGATAGAAACTATACATACGCACCAATTTTTTTTTTAAATGAATTTTTCACATAATGCCAAATTTTTGGTTGGTTATTTTGGGGCTGTATATTGATTTAAAAAATATGTAATAATTGTGACTAACTGCAAAAAAATGAGTATATTATTATGTATTTAATCATATAAATTAAATAAAATTAAGCAGTATTACATGAGAGGGAGTGCAGTATCAAGTAATATATCAATTCGGTAATTCAGTCAAAGACATCACCGTAGTTCTATATTCAATGATATAGCGTGTGACCTTGAGTAGAATATTGTTTTTATACAACAGTACCATAAGCATAATTTATTAAACGACAACAATACGGTACAAAATATCATATTTTTGTTTGTTTAATCAGTTATTTTGCTCCATCAAGAAAAATGGTCCCTTCTGAATGTACCTAGTTAACTGTTACTAAGCACCTCAATGAGCATGATATTGAAAAGAATAGGACTGTTGTCATTTCACACACACATGTAACCAAATTAAATATTGTCCAACGCAGAACTCAGTGTTTATATGCATACTGCTCCATCTGTTGAGTGCGTTTTGTCGGTCATGTTGACTCACATGACCGACTGGTGGCTAGTTTGTTGTTGCCTTATTAGCGATTTAGCTTCAGTGCATTTCCGCTTTGTTTGCTTTTTCTTGCCATTTTCAGATGAAAGAAAGAGTCCATCACCACAAATTTATTGTGATTGGCGATTTGAGAGAATAAACAAAACTCTAGCTTGTCTATTTTGTTGTAAACGGGCATGAAATATCTATGAACGGATGTTTATAAGGGTGGGACTTCAGGGCCACATGGCCTGGATTTTTAGGACAGTCTTTTTTGAAATGGCACCTCCCTGTGGAAATCAAGGTATCCAACACAGTATTACAAGTCTCATATAGAAACTACTGTTATTAATTTTAATTTAAAGATTATTAAAACACAGCTGAAGGGGAGTGATACATATTCAGTGAAATGTCCGAGCGCGATTATCAGGGAATATAGTAACTCTCTGTTCAGTCGGACTGGTTGGTCAGAACTAACTGTTGTATAATGCAAATGTATTCCAGATTATGTTTTGCAGCTTATGTTTAAAATTTTATATATTTATGACATTTAATTATTCATTTTAAAAAAATACAGGTGGTCGACCACGTGTATCTGACACAGTATAATTGGAATTTCAGGCTTTTTCAGTAAAAACAATTAGCAATAACAATAATAATAAAAGTACTAGTTTAAGTTCATATTCACGTCTCCTTTTATTTTGAAAGACTAGTCAACAGGAAGTCGGTCACGCCCACTGTTGATAAATTTCCACTGATTCCAGAAGAGAGAAGTGAATTTTTTTTTTAAAAAAAAAAAGAAGAGAGAAGTGAACACAAACCTGACATTGCTATGCCAGGTGTGTGTGTATCAGTTCATTGTGGTAATTTCATTTTTTTTTTAAATCAGTAAATCTTATTTGCAAAAATTAACACATTAATTTTCCCAGCCCTTGGTTATTTCCATGCAAAACCCTTAAAAAGAAACTGAACACAAGGTAAGAATGACCCAGTAAACTCCCTTTTTATCATAAGCAAAATGTGGATGGCATATTAAAAAAACCCATCATTCTTTGGCCTGTTGTGTGCCGGGCAGGGGGTTTTGTTGCCGTTTAGTGGCAGGGGATCACCAGCTGTGTGTATTAGTAGTAGTTGAGGCTGTGTGTGGAGCAGCGTGACGTTTGGTCTCACACTTGGCTGGGAATAGAACATCCTCACGGTAGAAATCACTATCACTTCTCTGCCTATATTCATCCACCTGCGAGAACTTGGGAGCTCTGTCAGCACTACTTTTTTTTTTTGAGGTTAGTCCTCTTGTCAGCACAGCTTGTTTAACATGTGCCAGCTGAACGTTATCACCCGGGTCCTACATTCCTTTTGTAGCCGTCACTGTTTTGATGGTGTTTCAGCTTGTCCTCTGGCCTTTAGCTCCACTGCCTTCAAAGATCTCAGTCAGGCAACATGCCAGGTGCTTGTTTAGTTTATTTAGCTGCTTATCTCTTCGATTCTGACTATGACGTTGGATTTTCCCACAAATAAAAGTGTACTGACGTATACAGTTGGTTTTGATAAAGTATTTCTTGACTCTGAGCTGAAGCATCTGCTAAGTTGAGCTTAAGTCTGGATCAGCGGTGACATTTTGGGTCAATTGCTTTGAGAATCATAATGAAACTCGAAGGAGTAGTTGTTGTGAAGAGATGTTGCAGTCTGTGGGAAAACTGGGGAGGAAGTGTAATGTGACCCCATATTTACTGTTTATACCCCTGTTTCCTGCTTCCCCCAAATGGAATAAGCTGAAGTTGTTCCACTGCTGAGTCCCTCTGGCCATGACCCAGAACCTGTGTCATGTGGTGCACTGTGAACTGCATATACTACAACCCCTTAAGGAATATAGTCACTGTTCCCATTTTGGGCCTGAAACCACTTAACAGGAGACAGTAAGACTGGATAGAACAAAAAATCTAACCCTCAGTGATAAGACTCATTGGTTTGTTGTCTTAAATTTTAAAGTTTTAATTTGTAAGCACATAACTTTTTGTCTTTTTCTCCTACATTTGTGAAGTTTGTCTTTTAAATTTGAGATGTTTTTCCTTGCACAAACGCCTTTCTCATATTCTGCAACTGTTTTCTTCTAAATTTGTGAGTTTTAGTTTCTTCATATCACATTCACAGTGGAATCACTGGTTACAGTATGGACAAAGAGGCACGTGTGCCTCCAGAGCTGCAGATGGACATAGCAGCCATCTGTGACTTCACCTCTTCTTTTACAAGGTCCCGATATAAAGCCTCAAGCTTCCGCTGTCACCATCTTGCTGAGGTAAAACCTGTGTGTGATTAACAGGAGAGGGAAGTCAGGGAAACAGAATGCTCAGTAGCTGGGGCTTAATAAAAAATGGGTAGTTTCCAGAACCCGCTTTATTGTCCCAAAAAAGGTCTGTGAGAAGATACTAAAATATAATTAGTTCTACCCAATATGAAGTAAAACTTGTGAGTAAATAAATTGCTTAAAATTGTAACAGTGGCCGAAAGCTGCCATCTGTTCATCCATGCACAGCCATGCATGTTTACACCTACTGGATTTCAAGTAGAACTGCACGTAAAATCACTTCCTATTTGGTTTTACATCTGAGATGGAAAGTTCCCTCCATCTTTTAAAGTTACACTCTGCCAAAAATCAAGTTTTTTTTCTGTTGTTAACATGTCTGTAACATGTTTTTTGTGACTTATAAGACATATAAAGAACAAATTCAGTCCCAAGTCTCAGGTCTGTGTTTTTCTGTTGCAAATTTCCAGTTAAGCCCCCCCCCCCCTCCCCAAAAAAAAGCGAGTTTGGACAGAGCGTTTCTAGCTACTTAAGTACTCCTGTTTAGCCTGATTGGTTATAACATTAACCAGTCAGGCTAAGCACTGGGCATGACTACAGACCTGAGTTCACTCCCTTGGGGGAAGAAGGAAGAGCCGAGGAGCAGCAGGAGCTTTTCCTCTTTGGGAATAATGGCAGATTATACATGTTCAGTTTTTGGCTGTATGAGCAAGAAATCCTCTTCTTTTAAATTACATGTCTTACCCACAGACATGAAAATATGACAGCAATGATTGATTTTATTTGGAAAAATCTCAGTGTCCCAGCTGAAATACCAGAGAGTGGACACAGATTTGCAGCCTGCATTTTACCCTGCATGCCGAGGGAGACGGCCATGGAGGTCGGCCCCCCTCCCACTCATTCAGCCAGCTCACCCCGGCCAACCGCACGTGCCGTGATCATGGTTCTACAGTGGCGACCAGGTGCAATGGACCACCGGTGCCCAACGAGCTGCTCGGCGGTCACAGCTCGCTTATTTGGCGGCGGACAGGGTGCCACGCCCACTGGCTCACTTTCTTCACTCCCAAGTGGGAGAGACTCGGAGTGAGCCGGGGAGACCCTCGGCGAGTGGGCAACCACAGACCAGCGGGGAGCCCTCAAGCCTCCACGCGGGGCTGGGCAGCGACTCTCAGCTCCATCGAGAATTATCCTTCCACAGGTTCACCTACGACTTTTACTTCCTCAAGTTGTATCGCCTTCTCTGAGCTCGGTGTCCTCTTCTTCCCGCTACTGGTGGGAGGGGGTGTGGGTGGAGCTAATTAGAATATTCATAGATCCGTGCATACTTAAGTAGGTGGCAGATGTAAAGGCGCTTTTTTGGGCAATACACTCTTGTTTTTGAGGTGGTTTTAGAGCCACCTGAGTGCATCTTTAAGTACATCAGTAACAATGAGCTGACACTTCAGACAGTTTGATAGTATGGTTAATTACACCACAAACATGCATTATTTTTAAGTTTCTGTTGTTGCACTAAAATGCTTCAGTAAACACCAGATTTACTTGTTGAGAGTTGACTGATTTGACTTTGCTGAGGTGACATAGATCAGACGGATCTGAACTGATGCTTATCCATCATGCAAAGCAGCCCTATCCCTAATCAGGCCGTCCCAAATAACATTTTTATATGTTTGAATATTTGCTTAAAATGACAAATGAATATGTAAGAATGTGTCAAATCACTGATTGTTAACGATTCTAAATAGAAATCTTTAATTAGTATTGAGCCAACTTAATATATGTTTTCTTAAAAAATGATGGAAGTGGTAGATATTTTTGAATGTTTGAATATCAGAGTTAAGGATTGAATACCTGGAGAGCAAACAAATAATGAATTGTCGAATATTCAGGCAACGCTGGGTCTCTTAGAATGCAAAGTTAAGGCTTTAAGTGGGTCAGTTATATAAAAAAAGTCAACCCCAGTGTAGGTGTGATAAAGGGAAAAGTTGGCTTTACAGACAGAATCAGGTTTGTAACCATGTTTAATTATGCCTTAAAATGGAGCATTTCAACTTGAGTATCCACAGGTTCTGACTGGATGATCTGCTTAATGAGAGCTCGGCTATGAAGATATACCTCCTGTGGAACTGTTTGGTTTAATTTTGTCTGCTCCATCCATGCCTAAATTTGCATTTGTATTCCTCACATAATTCAGCTCTAGCAGACCAGACGCTACCCATATGTAACAGATAGCTCCATCATTAATGAGATGGTACTTTGAAACTGAAGTCTGAAACCCCCTTTTTTTCCATCTTCATAAGCAAAAAAAATGTCTTGTGGTGAACAAAAGTAAGAACTTTAATGGATTATATTCACATGGTGTTACATGCTAAGCCTTCAATTTCTAGCTTTTCCAGAGCTTTAATGACTTCATGGATGCAGTATTTTGTGTCCACACACATAAATCATAAAAATGAGTGTTGCCCTTTGTGAAGAAAAGTAGAGTCGCTGGCAGAGAGCCAACATATTTATCTCAGATTTCAATTGAATTATAGTAGGCCACAAAATGCCAGGACATAGGAGGCCAATGCCAAGCAGCAGATGGCAAAAGGGAGTAAATTCTGAAGTAGCCATTCATAAGAGTCATAATCCTAATAGCCGGCCAGTTAGGAGCAACGTTTCTATGGAGATTTGGAAGAAAAAAGGTTACCAGAATGTTACAGTGTTTGCCGAGCACCATTTGGTCTGCGATTGAAAATGCAGTGTTTCTGATATGAGAGAGCGCTGTAAACCGAGCAACTGTATCATCCTCTCTGCAAAGAGACTCTGCAGTGCCCATTTAAAATAAGCTGTTGAGAGTCTTGCTCAGGGCTATGTCAGTGCAGCATCGGTTTGGATGATGAGATTTTCCTCATTGAGGAGTCTGGCGTGAAAAGTGCACTGTTCAGCAGACTGACACTCTCCTCACAAGATGAGCTCTCCCCCATTTTTATGTTTGCGTACTGGAACAAACTGCCTGGCCTCAAATAAAATACTGTAGTTAAAAAGGAGGAATTATGACAATTGTTTTGCCACACAGTATATTCTTATGCCTTGCTTTGCTCTTGGGCCCATTCTGTTGTGAAATTGGACCACTGGGTGCGTAGAGATCCACCCTGCTGCTGTAATAAAGCACAGTGGGCCATTTGTATCCATTTGTAAGACACTTAGAAGACATCTATTTTCTAAGCAAATTGGTTTCTTAGCAACACTGACTTTTGATATCTGTTTTGTTTATCTTCAGGTGCCTCCACAAAAGTATAGCACCAGATATCTGTCCTACTCATACTTGTACAGGGGCTTTCTAAAGACATTCATGTTACTTAATCATGATTTTTTTTTTCATAATGGCTCTGAGTCAATAAAGATATCTTTTATTGTGTCAGAATTTGGCACAAAATCTGGTTTTGGCCTGAAAAACACTGATAATTAATGGCTGTCCAAACTAACTCAAAGCTACATTTTCTCTGTTGCACAATTAAAAAAAAAATCTTCCTGTGGTTTCTGGATGCCAGTAGGGCTTTTAGCTAATGGGACCCCATGTTTAGTGTGTTGGCAAGTGAGAGCTGGGGCATGATGACTGGCCGGTTTTGATGATAGATCCTTTTTCTAAACTCACCCTTGTGAATTGTCAGATGTCACGTTTCGAAATCTGACTGAAATCTCAGTGACTCTAGCAGGACAATAGGTCATCATGCATTGTTTCCATCCACCACTGATTGTGTGATGTGTTGGGCCACTCCTAATTTCTTTGTATTTTAGCTAAGAAGATGGGGAAATGGGTGTGGCATGATAATCAACCATATGTCTCGTTTCCACGAGGCATATGCAGCAAGATGGCTGCTGAACGTACATGCAGACTGGCAAGCTCTGCATGTGCTTCTCTTAAATCTCCTTTTAAACCTCGTCAACCTGTATCTTTTAGACATACTTTATTCATAAAACTGACTCAACTACCACTGGAACACTGGATAGTTGGTGCTGTTTTAACTGTCTATCTATTTTCATTATAAATGCTGCAGCACCTCACAACTGAGAACCACAATGCTATGGCCACTCTTCAACAACATCTGCTGTACTCCACATTTCGAGACAATGGCTATGCCCAGGTGCATCCTGCGAAACGGGTACAAGTAAGCCCTGGAAGGACAGCTTCGGGGTCTATCTATGGGCAGCACGGTGGTGCAGTGGTTAGCACTGTTGCCTTACAGCTAGAAGGTTCCTGGTTCGAATCCCCAGGCTGGCAGGGGTTGGAACCTTTCTGTGTGGAGTTTGCATATTCTCCCTGTGCTGCGTGGGTTTACTCCGGGGGCTCCGGTTTCCTCCCACAATCCAAAGACATGCATGTTAGGTTAATTGGCTGTTCTAAATTGTCACTAGATATCTGTTTCCTATAGGCCCTTAGAATAGAGGGTTAGTACTAGTGAAAGCGCTTTGAGTGGTCTTTGTGACTAGAAAAGCGCTATATAAGTGCAGGTTAGTTAGTAGTATCTACCTAGCAGCTATTATATTATTGGCAGGAGATGTGGAGGTAAACCCAGGCCCACAGCCTTTGGACAATGAAAACTCAGTTGGGCCAGTGCAGCCAGCCTAACAACCACTGCTAAACTGGTCAATCTAGCCACCACAGCTAGCTGAACAACTGCAAATAAACTGGAAAACCTGGATACCGCAGCCAGAACGACAATTTCAGCTAAGTTGGCCAACCTGGCCCCTGCAGCCAGCACAGCAGCTAAAGTGACTAACTCGGCAGCCACAGCTAAACTTTCCAATGGAATCCACAGCACATGGTCCCTTTAAACACCAGTACAGCAACAGCGACTGTTTCGGCAGACCCATGCTGACAGCACAGCATCCAGCAATCGGAGGTCGGCACCGACCCGGGCACCCGGGATGTTGGTGCTTTAGTGGTTTACCTGGCAGGGACGGCCTGCCAGGCGGAGACGGAACGACGAATCATGGCCCAATGGCGAGGTGACTGTGCCAACCTGGTCCCCCTGGGCGCTGGTACAGCGGCGACTTTTCCAGCGGGGGATGTCTATCAAATGGAGCTGTGTTGACGGCTTGGAGCCCAATGGCTGGATGTCGGTTTTGACCCTTTTACCCCGGATGCCGATGCAGCGGTGGCTCTTTTGGCGATGAATGTTTGCCGGGCCAAGCTGTGTCGATGATTCGTGGCCCAGCAGCTAGCTGTTGATGTCGTCCCAGCCTCTCTGGATACCGATGCAGCAGCGGCCCATCCAGAGGGGGCTGACGTTGGTCAGATCTCCAAAGACACCGTTGATATCAACACAGGAAAGGTTTCCCCAAACGCCATTGTGGCGGTGGCCCATCCAAAGGGGAATGGCATTGGTGAAATTGCCCGGGATGCCGGTGACATCGATGCAGGAGAAATTATTGCAACAAGACTCAAACTGCATAAGCCTGGTAAGACTGTTACAAAACGGGATGGGTATGGAATAAAAAGTGTGACTGAATGAAAGCACCAAGGTCTGATGCCTCGGTGCCAGAGCCTTGGCGGAGGTATGTGTTCTCAGATCATCACCAAAATGTTATAGGTTCCTCTCTAGCCCAAGGACCACCTCTGGTAAAAATTTCGTCTAAATCCATCTAGTAGTTTTGGAGTATTTTTGCTAACACACTGTGAGAAGATAAGAGCCTTGGTGAAGGTATGCATACTGGAATCATTACTATAATATTATGGGTTCCTCTTTAGCCCAAGGACCACCTCTGGTAAATATTTCATCCAAATCCATCCAGTAGTTTTGGAGTCCACACATGCGCAGTGAAAATAATCTGCAGTTCACATGCCCATACTGTTGGTGGCAGCCAAGAGCCACCAAACTGATTTGAACAGCTGCAATCCAAACACAAAGAAGAGCAGGATGGCAGATGTTTTAAATGGCAGACGCAATGGAGGTACGTGAATACAGTGACAATCAAGACGAACAGGAGCTTTTGCTGTTTAGTGGCAGAGGAAGAAAACTGATGGGCAAAAAGATTACGCAGTATTGGCAAGTTGCTCAGTACTTTCCTCTGGCGGGAGTTTCCAGGCGCATGCGCAGTACCATTCCATTAACTGTAAAGGTGAGCTATTTTTGTGTTTATTTCAAAAACAAAGCGTTATTTCAAAATTCTGGCAAATTAAAAGTCGAGAAAATATGGTGATACAATGATACAAGCCTTTAGTTCCACTTAATTTTGATTGGGCGAGCTGAAACAGAGAGGCGGACAGACGGACAGATACACACAGTACACACAGCCACAAACAGATGCAATAACTGACTACCGTATGCCTCTGTTTCACTGATATTGTGGGATCCGACTATGAAACCTAAAGGCTTTTTGGAGGTCATCTCAGTATTGAGGAGCATTGTCTCTAAAACTGAACAAATACAACAACTACTGACAAATTCAAATCTTGACTATCTATGCCTCTCAGAAACCTTGTTAACCCCAACAACACCTCCAGCTCTTTTCAATGTACCAGGGTACAAAATCTATAGACAAGACAGAAAAGATGGCAGGGGAGGAGGGGTCATCATCATCATCATCATCATAGCAGTCTGTCGTGGGCGACAATGACTGTTTCATTTAGGTCTGATCAGATTCCTCCACACAGCTCTGTCCTTAGCCTTCTGCTGCCAGGAACTCCTGTCTATGTCCAACTTCTCCAAGTTTCTTTTTACAGTGTCTTTAAATCTGAGCCTTGGTCTACCCTGATTGCGTTTGCCCTCGCATAACTGTGAGTAGAGTAACTGCCGAGGGAGACGCTGGTGGTCCATCCTCTCAACATGTCCGAGCCATCTCAGGTTCATCTCTATTAGCATGTCCTCCATTGATGGTAGACCAGCTTGTTTCAACACTTCTGTGTTGGTTATCTTGTCTTTTCATGAGATGTTCATTATGGCTCAAAGGTGTCTCATCATGTACGTATGGAGTTTCTTCACCTGCACTCTGTAGACAGTCCAATTTTCAGCACCATACAATAGAGTAGCCAGTACTGTCGCTCTGTACACTTTGCATTTCACATGGATAGACACATGTCTCTCCCTCAAGTTTCCAAACACAGCGCTCGCTCTTCCCATTTTGAGAGATAGTTCATCCTCCAGCCTAGCATTCTCTGAAACAGTACTCCCTAGGTACTTGAAAGTCTTGCACTTGACTAGTGGCTCTGTACCAATGCTGATCTCTTCTGGTAGTGATGTTGATAATTGGAACTTTGGTGGTTGATAAAGGCACTCTGTCTTCTTGATGTTGATTTGGAGGCTGAATTGGCTAGCTGCTCTTGCAAATTTCTCCACTAAAGATTGCATATCTTCCACGCTGTGTGCAACTAGAGCATTGTCGTCGGCAAAGAGCATTTCTCTTACTATCTTTATCGATGTCTTACTCTTGGCTTTAAACTGTGCCACATTGAACAAGTCTGCTTCTTTCCTTGTTTGAATGTATACTCCTGATGTGTCTTTGAAGGCCACCTCAAGCATGGCTGCCAGATATAGCGAGAAGATTGTAGGTGCCAGCACACACCCTTGTTTCACCCCATTGCTTACTGAAAAGTCTTTAGATACTGAACCACTCATTGCCATGTTTGCTTGCATACCTGTATGGATCTACCTTGGCTAAATGAAAAATTACGGAATCTCATGAGAAAAAGGGATTTAGCTCTTAAAAAAATGCAGCTCCGTAAAGCAAAAGCAAGTTTCTTCTTGAACACAGAAAAAAGTAAGTCAGGAGAGCCGTCATCTTGTCAGCTGGTGAGTCAGTGGGAGGAGAACCAGCCCCCTCACAGCCTCCTGCTGAATGATAAAAACCACACTGATCCTCACTTAGTGATTTTGTTCTTTTTAGTCAAAAATGCAAAATTGAACAACAAAAAAACTCTGGAAATGTATTGATAAACTCAGGGAAAAAAATGCAAAAAAGTGAAGTCATACAACTCAATTTGAATGGAAAACTTAACTCAGATATCTTAGTCATAGCCAGCAATTTTAATGAGTATTTTATCAAATCGGTACAAGAACTGGGTCTGAATTTTACCCAAACATACCTGCACCAAATTAAAATAAATCATGAAACTGATGGAAACCTTAAACCCGCAAATGAGGTAAAGCTTAGCAAAATGTTATCGTCTCTATCAAGTTCCAGAGCTAAGGGTGGATTCACACTACAACGTTTGGACTGACTTTTACTGACGTTCTGGCAAACTTCTGGCTCTGCTGGCAAAAGTTAATGATTGCTGGTGTTTGTTGGCAAATGCTGGCAAAAGTTGGGTACTTTCAGCCTGCTGAAAATTTGTCGACGTTTGGAAATAGACGTTGGTGAAATTTGTGCTCAGTTTGTAAGAGTTCCTGAGCGCTGAGCTAAGTTATGCACAGTTTACCTAAGTCAGCCTAAGTTAAAGCTGGGTTCACTCTATAGCATTTGGACCGACTTTTACAGACGTTTTGAAAAATCAGAGAAATACTCAGCACAGGTCAGGTGACGCTCATATAAAGATCAGTGTTTGTGGAGGCTTCCTGCCATCCTGCTTCTGGAGTGACCACATCTCCCTTGGGCATATGTTTCAGTATTTATTTTCATTTGATATTTCTATGTAGTTACTTCTGCATACCCTTTTCCCCGTTCATTCATTCATTCATTCATCTAAAAAAAAAAAAATAATGCATAGACTCCAACACTAAGTCTGCAATTAAAATGTGAATGTGGATGGAATAAAAAACTATTTAGTGAATCATGATATAAATAAAATGATGGGCGATTATATTTTGACTGTTACACCTCTCTCCATTAAAATAACATAAAATCTTGTTAAATGTCATTTACTTTTTGACACCACATCAGCGCTGTTTAATTAACACACTGGAAGTGAACCAATCCTGGAGAATGATTATGCATGGAGCAGAAAATTAATAACAGTAAATTTCCAATAAGATTTTTTTTTCTTTTGGGCTGTCACATTTTTTGGGAGATTACACGCAGCCTAAGTGTCCACCAAACACTTTTGTTGTTGCCCGACCACCCTGAACATCTTTTTTCACTGCTTGTGTGCTGCGCACTGGAAAATAAAGTCTCTGCCCGGTATCCCAGCAACAGCTTGTCAGTCACAGCTCAGCACTTCCGCTTTTCCAATGGTCAGACTTTCTATTTATTTTTAATAGCAGTCTCTAAATAACAATGGACAGGAAACGTATTCTAGCATTGGTAGCAGCTCTGGATGCAAAATATGATGACATGGAAAACAGGAGTCTGAGTACAGACTGTACCGGCATCCTATGTCCCGCCCTTCCTTAATTCTGATTAGCTGCTTAGAAAGGTCTGACATTGACAGCTCAGCTGTGGTCTGAAAAGCTGAACTTTCTTCAACTCTGAGTGCCCTGAGCGCAGCGACAAAAAGTGGCCACCGCTGAGATTGTGCAAAAAAAATCCCACAAGCAATTCAGAAATTCAAAACTAATCAAATGTCCGTTTTTTATATATATATTGTGTGTGTATACTGTATATATATGTATGTATATATGTGTGTGTGTGTGTGTGTGTGTATGTGTATATATACATACATATATGTATGTATGTATGTATGTATGTATGTATGTATGTATATAGACACGGTGTGGAAAAGGCATTTGCCCCCTTCCTGATTTCTAATTTTTTGGTATGTTTGTCACAATTAAATGTTTCAGATGAGCAAGCAAATTTAAATATTAGACAAAGATAACACAAGTAAACACAAAATGCAGTTTTTAAATGAAGGTGTTTATTATTAAGGGAGAAAAAAAATCCAAACCTATATGGCCCTGTGTGAAAAAGTGATTCCCCCCCCCCCGTTAAAACATTAATTAACTGTGGTTTATCAAATCTTTGGAAAGCTGAGTTCAATTTCTCTAGCCACACCCAGGCCTGATTATTGCCACACCTGTTCTCAGTCAGGACATAGTCATCTACACACATGGGAAGGATGCCAGACAAGTGGCTGACAAGTTAATGATAGCAATGAAGAAAGTGTCTTATGGCTTAATCAATCATGCCTCACTGAATGTAGGGAAAACGGCTATCATGTATTTTACCAACAAATAAAATCATACTCACTATCTCAGTTTAACTGTAAATGGAGCAAATATAGCAAATGTAACAGAGTTTAAGTATTTTGGTGTCACATCAGATCCCACGCTCAGTTTTAAAAAGCACAAACAACGGATGAGCCGCACAATCTGAAATATAACCTTGCAAACTTTTGTTGCATCAGAAACTCACTTGCTCCCAAAGGATCAAAAACCTTTCTGATTGCCATCTCATGCTGTCACAAGCCAACAGTATGACTCTGAAACCCTTGGAATCCCTCTATAAACAGTCCATCAAAATTCTGGATAAGAAGGCACGACAGTATAGCCATTGTGGTATACTTGCCAAACACAAGAAGCTTTGAAAATAGGATCATGTATGTAAATATACGGTTGGTCTTTAAAGTTATTCATGGTTCTGCACCCTCACCTCTTAAGATTTTTGTGTACTTAATTTCTGAACAAAATACAAGAGTAACAAAGACTTCCTCTAGGTGGTATTGTTGCATCCCCCTATGTAAAACTGCTTTTGGACAATCAGCCTTCTCATACAAAGTTATAACAGGGTGGAACAAGCTCCCTACTGCTTTGAAGACAGAGCAAATTACAGAGACTTTTCCACAGAGACTAAAAAGTGGATTTAAGTAATCAAGCCTGCCAGCATTGACTCTCTCCCTTAAATGAGGTTTGAAATTATTGTTTTTATGTGTGCTGTTTCTCTTATCTTTTTACTTTTAAACTTCCTCCCTGCTTATTTCAGGGACAACAGTTTCTGAAACCTGACCTGAATTGCTTTCTATATGTGCTGTTTTTCTTTTAATGTATTCCTGCCTCCCTAAGCGATTACAGATGGAAATTAGTGAGAATGCTATAATCTTGTACAGAGCATCTTTCCCCTGTGTTTAATATTTTTTTCTATACATGGTCCCTGACAAATAAACCAATAAACTAAACTAAACATTTGATTGCTGTGGTACGGGTAGTATCTCACTGGGCTGAGACAGCTTGAGACTAGTTATGCCTCGGTGAAAACGGAGGCATACAGTAATCAGTCAGTGTGTGTGTGTGTGTGTGTGTGGTTGTATCAGTCTGTCTGTCACCAGTTTTTCAGCTTGTCTGGTCAAAATTAAGTGCAACTAAAGGCTTCTATCATTGTATGGCTATATTTTCTCGACTTTTTAATTTGCTGGAATTTTGAGATAAGATTAGATTAGATTAGATTAGATTAAACTTTATTGTCATTACACATATACTGTATGAATACAAGGTAACGAAACACAGTTTAGCATCCAATCAGAAGTGCAAAGGACAGCAGTGCAGTATATACAGTAATTGACAGTATGTGCAATTTAAGCAAATATATGCAAATATATGCAGCAGTGCAGAAAGTTAAGAGTACTATTATGTGCAAATAATGTACAATAAGTTAGATGGGCAGTTATGTACAGGTGAGGATGGTAAGAGAGTCAGCGGGGAACTAAGTTCAATAACGTGACAGCTGTTGGAAAGAAACTGTTCCTAAACCTGCTGGTTCTAGTCCGAAGGCTTCTGAAACGCCTTCTGGAGGGGAGAAGCTGGAACAGTCCATGAGCAGGATGGTTGGAGTCCCTAAGAATGCTGCGTGCCCGGCGCAGACATCTTTTCCTGTAGACGTCCTCTATAACTGGAAGTGGAGTCCCTGTGATGCGTTGGGCGGTTTTCACCACCCGCTGCAGCGCCTTACGGTCAGCGACAGAGCAGCTCCTATACCAGACTGTGACACAGTTGGTCAGGGTGCTCTCTATCACGCAGCGGTAGAAGTTGCCCAGGATGTCAGTTGACAGATGGTTCTTCTTCACTGTCCTCAAGAAGAAGAGGCGCTGATGGGCCTTCTTGATCAGGCTGGTGGTGTTAACTGACCAGGACAGGTCCTCCGAGATGTGGGTCCCCAGGAATTTGAAGCTGGGGACACGTTCAACAGCTATGCCATTGATATGGATGGGGTCATGTGTCTCTCCCCTCTCCTTCCTGTAGTCCACTATGAGCTCCTTGGTTTTGCTGGTGTTAAGGAGCAGGTTATTGTCAGATAAGGCTTTGTTTTTGAAATAAATAAAAATTTAACTCACCTTTACCGTTAATGGAGCCGGGAAAAAAGGTATTGTAATAACTATGTCGGGCCACTGGAGGTGGCAGTGCAACTTTTTTACAGCACATGGATAACTTGCTGTCACAGTCGATGTCCGGCTAAACTATTATAAAATAGCGGTTACTGAAAAAAAAAACATGTATTCAGCAACTACACCCCTTTATTCATCACATCAATTGTTATCACACTGGTTTTGCAGTTTAGTTTTGCAGAGGAAGGACGAGGTATTTTCTTCCTGGAGTTTTCAGTTCATCGCTAAAAACTAAGTCCCAACATTCCTTGCCTCAAAAACATGGTGGACCACAGCAGACCGCTGCAGCAGACGCCAGCGCAGAGTAAGTTTTGTGCTTAAATTATGCAGCAATTTCAATATTAAAACACCAATAACTCCTACATCAGTAGTATTTGATTCTTAAAGCTTGTTACGTCACTTTTTTTCCCAATGTCTGATTTTTTTTTTTTTCCTGTATGGGGACTGCTTGGTTACATTAATCTGTTAAATGGTTTTCTCTAAAGTTCAGCTGATTTTTTTTTTTTTTTGTCTTAAAGCTAATGTCAGTAATATAAAAACATGGTGTGACATGCTTCATGTACTCACTTTAAAAATGATTCACTCACTAAACCAAGCAGTTTGTTAACCTGCGGAGAAACGTGACATCTGTATTTTTTATATACAGTATATCACATCTGTAACAATAATCACATTTTTATGCTGCTTTTCTTTCCTCTTTGTCTCTCTGAGGTCCACAGTGGTGAACCTGAGGGTCAGCAGTCAGGGCAGCTGTGAAGACAACAGGCTGGAAGCTAAACAAGAATATTACATGTTTACTGTTTATACCAGAAACTGCTATTGTTTTTCAATAAATTAATGTTTGGACAATGTTTAATCTTGCAATGTTTTTGCAAGATTGTGTAAAAATTCTCAATATTCATTACACATAAGTGTGAAACATTTCCAGACTGTTCTGATTTAATATTCATAATTTTGCTTTTACTTTTGGAAATCTTGATATGTTTATCTGCTATTGCACGGTATCGTGTAACTAACTATACATGCATTCAGTTAATAAAATCTGTTACTCCAGCATTTTTCTTTGTGCTCCTAATTTAACACTTGTGCTTCTGTATTTTTATGCCTCGGCGCAAAGGCAATGTAGGTATATGGTAATCACTCCATGTGTCTGTGTACGGTATGTGTGTCTGTCTGTTACCAGCTTTTAAGCTCACCCACTCAGAATCAACTGGAACTAAAGGCTTGTATCATTGCATCATCATATTTTCTCGACTTTTAATTTGCCACAATTTCTATATAAGGCTTTGTTTTCAAAATCAACACAAATTTAACTCACCTTTACCATCAATGCAACTGTGAAAAAAGGTATTGTAATAACTATGCTGGGCCACTAGAAGTGACAGTGTGACTTTTTTACAGCCCCCCCCCCCCCATGCTACCATGCTACAGGCACCAAGGCATCAGCACCTTGGTGCTTTCATTGGAGAATGGCATTCTCAAGGGAGTTTCCAAAATGCCTCCAAACATTCTCATTTTCCTCTGAGTTGCGGGATCTCGCTCTCATCTCGCGGGAATTTTGAACATGTTCAAAAAATTTGTGCGACAGCTTTCTCTCACAATATTTTCAGAGTCATTGCAGGTATCTCAAACCTGTCTCGACTTCATCTCGAGTGTTGGGCAGCCATTGTCATGTGGTGACCCTCGCGGATCACCATAAGACGCCAAGAGTCCACCGGTGAGTTTTGCAATGATGGTAATTTATTAACAAAACAAGACAAGACACAAGGCTATGAGCCGCTAAGGGCAAAAACACACACTAAGCGATACAAGGGCTCATAGGGCTAACCCCAGCCACTACGAGCTAAACTATGACAAGACAAGAAAGAACACGAACCTGACATGAAGGTCTAACGAGGCCTCACGAGGATTGTTTGACGATACTCCTGCAATTTAACTGCCGTCAGTGCCCGCCTTATAAAGGCGAACACTAACGAGCAGTGATGACAGACAGCTGAGCGATTTTGACAGCCGGAAACCCCACCGAGCGCCTTCACAATAAGAGCCCGGTGAAGCCAGAATATAACCCACAGCTGTCAAAGACGGCAGCGAATATACATAGCCCGAGCGTGGACAGGACCAGCGCTCGGGTCTTAACAGTACCCTCCCTCCGAGGGCGGGCTTCCAGAACGCCCATAGACCACCCTGCCCCCCCCCCCCCCCCCCAAGGTGGGCGGATGGGGGTAGGTCCGGAGGGAGAAAAAGACCAACACAGAATCAGTACAGGAAAAAGACAAAATCCAGACCAGACAGGGCAAAAAAAAACTAAACACAGTACAATGACAAAAAATACCAAATATTCAAATCAAATAAAATACACACGGAGGAAAATAAGGCAACTGTAGGACATAACACAAATTGCCAAGGATCCCCAAATAACAGTTACAGAAACAGCACAGGACAGCACGAGAAAATTAAATCTTTGCCTACATGTCACACAAGAAAATGGCTTCCCACCTGTGTGAATTCTCATGTGAATTTTCAAATAACCAAATACAGAAAAACAGAGCAATTACTGGCTCATACCTAACTACACACAAAACAAACTAGGGCAACTGCAAGACATAACAAATACCCGCAGACACCCAAATGGCCATGACACAAAGCACACAGGATAGCAAGGGAAAAAAAAAACAGAACAATCACTGGGACAGATCATCACCAGAAAATGACCACTACCCCCCCCGACAGTTTATGCTGACCGGCGGAGACCAGGCGCCATAGGAACAGTTCAGGTGGTTTTCCCGCGTCCAACGGCCGGCGGGTGGTCATGGGAGGCGGAACATGACCAGGGGGCTCACCACAGTCCAACGCCCAGCACGTCCGCTCCTCTGGCGGCCGAACCAGGTCGCCCAACGAAACACATAACACGTCGGGTGGCCGACCTGGGGCGCAGAACCGGCGAAGCAGTCCCTCAGGCGGCCGACCCATGTCCCTCAGCCACCAGTCCTGGGGAAAAACAGCCCGCGGCGGCCTACCTGACGAGGACAAAACTCGGGAGAGCCGGGGCGAGCGAACAGGAACCCCCACGGCCCCCAGCGATGATGCGCAGGGGCGGTGACTCAGTAGAGGGGAAAGAAGGCAAGGATGAGCCCATAATCCGTCCAACGGGGAAAGGTCTGCAGCTCCTCCCCCGTCCGCGGACCACACCGGCGCTGCACCTCCGCTGGACCCCGATTGGGTCCCAGCTGCACCCACGTCGGGCCCCGATTGGGCCAGAACCGCACCTGCGGTGGACCCTGATTGAGCCTCTGGCGCAC
The DNA here is from genome assembly GCA_020510985.1 of Pholidichthys leucotaenia. NCBI lineage: Eukaryota > Metazoa > Chordata > Actinopteri > Cichliformes > Pholidichthyidae > Pholidichthys > Pholidichthys leucotaenia. The sequence goes on along the minus strand of CM035846.1, from coordinate 250,218,588 downwards.
CCACGTCGGACCCCGATTGGGCCAGAACCGCACCTGCGGAGGACCCCGATTGGGCCTCTGGCGCACCCACGTCGGACCCCGATTGGGCCAAAGCAGCTCCCGATGGACCCCGACTGGGTCGGTGCAGCTCCGCTGACGATCGCCACCCCCGAACCTGGGACCTCCAACCCAGTGACTCCGACTGGTTCCATGCCGGTGACACTGCAACGAGGCTCACAAACAACAAGAAAACCGGGATCAGAATCACCGGTAGCAACAGAACCCAGCGAGACGAGTTCGGGCGCAGCAGGCGGCTGCTCCTCACTCGCCTCCCCGAGAGGCAGGAAAAAATGCTCCAAAACAGGGGACAGAGACACAAGAGGGAGCACTTGCCTGCACTCGGGTTCTGTTGCCACCCAGGACTTTGACGATCCAGGTTCAGGGCGGCGACTCTCGTCAGCAGGCTCCAACTCAGTTGCGTCGGGCTCCGCAGCTGGCAAGATGTCGTCTGCAGCCTGAGGCTCCTCCTGCGCTGCTGTCCACGCCGATGACCCGTATGGCGTGGGGGCAGAGGACACTCGACCCACTGGCTCGGACCGCTCCGGCGAGGAGACCCGGGGACGCTTCATCGTCTGCTCAGGCTCCGGGCCGCAGTCCGCTCTTCTCCTCCGTCCATGACGTGGCTGAAGGGCCGGATCCAGGCTTCCCAGCACTGCAGGCCCCCTCTTCATCCGACGACGTTGGCCTGGCGTTGCGGACCGCTCAATGGGGGGGACACAGAGGCAGCAGGTTTTGAAATAGTAGTTACAGCAGGTGGCAGAAGCTCGGGGGGCTGCGAACCCCAAACTCCGGCCCCAGGAGTCAGACAAGGCAGATCATAAACATGATGGGAAGAAACAATTTGCACTTGCCTGTCTCCTGGAGAGAAGGTGGTGCCTGCTGCAGCAGGTGGAGTTCTCCTTTCATCCCTCCGGGAGAAAACGGCAGGCTCCATGGGGCCATGAGGAGGAGCCGCTCGAGGTGGTTTGCTGACGGGCCACGCCGAAGCATGACTCACAGCATTCCCAGCCGCGGGGGGTGACGTCACCGAGGAGGACATGGCAGTCGGGGCGACGCGGGCACGAGGAGCTGACAGCGCAGCTGGAACAGATGACCCGTGGGCGGCGGCTGCGGGGATTCCCTTCTGTCGTGACGTATATGACGCAGCCAACAGGGAGGCTGGGTCCCTCCGACGACCCGGAGCTGGATCCGGACGGGATTCTCGTTGGGGCTTGATAGGAGCACGGCTATGAGGCCTACTGGCCGATGGAGCAGCGAAGGGCCCAGGAACACATGACGCTGGGACTGGGCGGGCGGCAGGCACTGGAGTCCGATCCACAGGTCCCCTGCCGGGCTTTCCCTCCAGCCGACGAATCTCCACTCTTGCCAGGGACGCTGTCCTCGCGGGAGGTGGAGGGGTTCCCAGGAGCGCCTTCTCCCTCAATGTGCGTTGTGCAAAAATCCACGCTAACCTCTTTTCTCCTTTCGGAATATAGGTTAGACGGTAACTGTGCACAGCCCGCTGGGCGAGGTCTAAGTGATAACCAGCCGCTTGGGTGGGCATGAGACGGGCGGCTTCTGCCAGATAGCCGTCAATCTCCTCCAACCACTCCGGGCAATAATCACACTCGCTGGCGGGCATCTCCCTACCAAGTCTAACTACAGGAAAAAACTCCACACAATGGCAAAACTCACGGTGAAAAAGGCGTCTCGGAGTGGCGTCTCCGTTTAGACGTCTGGCAGGAGTATACTGTCATGCGGTGACCCTCGCGGATCACCATAAGATGCCAAGAGTCCACCGGTGAGTTTTGCAATGATGGTAATTTATTAACAAAACAAGACAAGACACAAGGCTATGAGCCGCTAAGGGCAAAAACACACACTAAGCGATACAAGGGCCCATAGGGCTAACCCCAGCCACTATGAGCTAAACTATGACAAGACAAGAAAGAACACGAACCTGACATGAAGGTCTGTCGAGGCCTCACGAGGATTGTTTGACAATACTCCTGCAATCTAACTGCCGTCAGTGCCCGCCTTATAAAGGCGAACACTAACGAGCAGTGACGACAGACAGCTGACCGATTTTGACAGCCAGAAACCCCACCGAGCGCCTTCACAATAAGAGCCCGGTGAAGCCAGAATATAACCCACAGCTGTCAAAGCCGGCAGCGAATATACATAGCCTGAGCGCGGACAGGACCGGCGCTCGGGTCGTAACAGCCATTGGAGAACTGTCTTGAGGGCAAAAGCTCTCTAAATTTAGTCTTGCACATTTTTGCGACAATGTCCTCCAACACTTGCATGAAATGTATGCAAACACCTGGAGAACTTTAGCTAAAAACTTGCTGGTAGTTTGTGCAACATTATTGCAACATTTGTGAGACAGTGTGATTCCATGTGAAAATTGTCACAAATTATCGGATTTGTCTCTTCTTTTTTTTTTAAATCTCCCACTACAGGTGCATCTCAGTAAATTAGAATGTCATCGAAAGCTTGATTTATGTCAGTAATTCAATTCAGAAAATGAAACTCCTATACGTATTGTATAGACTCATTACACACAGTGATATATTTAAAGTGTTTATTTCTTTTAATTTTGATGGTTATGGCTTATAGCTTATGAAAACCCCAAAATCAGTTTTTCAAAAAATTAGAATATTACTTAAAATTAATTAAAAAAAATGGATTTTTAGTAGAAATGTTGGCCGACTGGAAAGTATGTTCATGTACACACTCAATACTGGGTTGGGGCTCTTTTTTTATGAATTACTACATCAGTACAGTTTAGCATAAAACCGGAGTGGTGGCCTAGTTGGTAGAGCATCCTTTTTCTTCTTCTTTTAGATTTGATTGGCGGTTGGCAACCAGCTTACAGGTGCATTAACGTCACGTACTTCATTCTATATCATCACTCGATATATTTTGGCTCCGCCTCACAACTGGGAGGTCGTGGATTCAAATCCTGGCCGGGTCATATTAAAGACCATATAAAAATGGTACTTCCCACCTTCTGGCTTGGTCCTCAGCATAATAGAATGGGGAAAGGAAAGTTAATGCACAGAGCTACCAGAGGACTGACCCCGCCACTGTAGCTTTCACTGCTTACAGTAACTGTGTGGCCTAGGGTCAGTGAAATGGAGATAGGTGCCGCCCCATACACCACATGGTGTCCCAGTTGTAGTTGCAGTTTAGCATGAAAGCGATCAGCCTGTGGTACTGCTGCGTTGTTATGAAGGCCCAGGTTGCTTTGATAGCGGCCTTCAGCTCGTCTGCATTATTGGATCTTGTGTCTCTCATCTTCCTCTTGACAATACTCCATAGATTCTCTATGGGGCTTAGGTCAGGAGAGTTTGTTAGCCATTCAAGCACAGTGATACCATGGTCATTAAACCAGGTATTTGCACTTTTGGCAGTGTGGGCAGGGGCCAAGTTCTGCTAGAAAACGAAATCAGCATCTCCATAAAGCTTGTTAGCAGAGGGAACCATGAAGTGCTCTAAAATTTTCCCAGTAGTCGACTGCACTAACTTTGGACTTGATAAAACACAGTGGACATCTGACTATTGATTGGAGGACCAGTGGTTCTTCGATTCCCGCTCTGTTTGCACTCTGCATGTCAAAGTGTCCTTGAGCAAGACACTGAACCCCCAGTTACTCCTGATGTGTCAGGGCAGTGCCTGTGCACGGCGGCTCCGCCACCATCAGTGTGTGAATGTGTGCATGAATGGGTGGATAGTGGGATCTGTAAAGCGCTTTGGTCATCCAGAGATGAGTAAAAAAGTGCTATATCAGTGAACGCCATTTACCATTTACCATTTTGTTAACAAAAAGATTGACAAATGACCAAATCAGATGAGGCTGTAGTCATACCACTCTTTTGTCAAATACTTATGGCTTCCGTACATCACCGTGTGAGATGTGTTGGTGATGGGAATGTTGATGTCAATTTGTCCTCAGTCTTGACTGTATTGGTATTATACTACATGTCTACTGTATATTGTTCGGCTGAAATGTTTTTAATTGTTTTACTGGTATGCCAAGACAAACTGGTCCTGGGTGAAGGGTCAGACTAAGAACGATCCAACAGACTCTCATGATAAATTCTAGATCAAGGATTCAGTGTACCCCACCTGGTATGGGGTTACTGGGGCCCCACCCTGGAGCCAGGCGTGGGGGAGGGGCTTGATGGCTAGCGTCTGGTGGCCGGGTTTCCACCCATGGGACCCGGCCGGGCTCAGCCCGAAGAATTTACATGGGTCCGCCCTCCCGTGGGCTCACCACCTGCAGGAGGGATCATGGGGATCCGATGCTATGTGGATTAGGTGGCGGTCAAAGGCGGAGAGGGAGGGAGTCGGGAGACATGGAGTCTGAATGGGCCATGTTCTCCACCTCTATTGTTGAAGCGGCGGCCCAGAGCTGCGGCCGCAAAGTGGTCGGTACATCTCGTGGTGGCAACCCCCGAACCAAGTGGTGGACACCAGTGGTGAGGGGGGCCATTAAACTGAAGAAGGAGTCCTATCAGGCTTGGTTGGCTTGTGGGACTCCCGAAGCAGCTGAGGTGTACCGGCAGGCCAAGCGGAGTGCAGCTCGGGTGGTTGCTGAAGCAAAAACCTGGGTATGGGAGGAGTTCGGTGAGGCCATGGAACAAGACTTTCGGTCGGCCTCGAAGAGTTTCTGGCAAACTATCCGGCGGCTCAGGAGGGGGAAGCAGCTCCCTGTCCACACTGTGTATGGTGTGTATGGGGCGCTGTTGACTTCGACTGGGGATATCGTCGGGCGGTGGAGGGAATACTTTGAGGATCTCCTCAATCCCACTGATACGCCTTCCACATAGGAAGCAGGGCTTGTGGACGAGGGGGATGACTCGCCTATCACAGGGGCTGAGGTTGCCATGGTGGTTAAAAATCTCCTTGGTGGCCGGGCCCCGGGGGTGGACGAGATTGGTCCTGAGTACCTCAAGGCCCTGGATGTTGTAGGGCTGTCATGGTTGACACGCCTCTGCAACACTGCGTGGAGGTTGGGGGCAGTGCCTTTGGCATGGCAAACCGGGGTGGTGGTTCCTCTTTTCAAAAAAGGGGACCGGAGGGTGTGCTCCAACTTTAGAGGGATCACACTCCTCAGCCTCCCTGGGAAGGTCTATGCCAAGGTCCTGGAGAGGAGAGTCTGGCTGTTGGTCGAACCTCAGATTCAGGAGGAGCAATGTGGTTTTCGTCCTGGCCGTGGCACATTGGACCAGCTCTTTACCCTCTTGAGAATTCTCGAGGGTTCGTGGGAGTTTGCCCAACCAGTTTACATGTGTTTTGTGGACTTGGAGAAGGCATTCGACTGCGTCCCTCATGGTTTTTTGTGGGGGGTGCTTTGGGAGAATGGGGTATCAGGCTTATTGTTACGAGCCATTCGGTCTCTGTACGACCGTTGTGAGAGTTTGGTTTGTATTGCCAACACTCGGTCGGACTCATTCCCAGTGAGAGTTGGACTCCGCCAGGGCTGCCCTTTGTCACCGATCCTGTTCATAATTGTTATGGACAGGATTTCTAGGCGCTGCCAGGGAATGGAGGGCGTCATGCTTGGTGACCACAGGATCTCATCTCTGTTGTTTGCAGATGATGTCCTGTTGGCTTCATCCAGCAATGACCTACACTTCTTGCTGGGACAGTTTGCCGCTGAGTGTGAAGCGGCTGGGATGAGAATCAGCACCTCCAAGTCCAAGTAGATGGTCCTCAGCCAGAAAAAGGTAGATTGTCCTCTCCAGGTTGGGGACAGGCTCCTTCCCCAAGTGGAGGAGTTCAAGTATCTTTGGGTCTTATTCATGAGTGAGGGGAGAATGGAGCGAGAGATTGACAGACGGATTGGAGCAGCATCTGCAGTGATGCAGATGTTGTACCGGTCTGTTGTGGTGAAGAGGGAGCTGAGTTCTAAGGCAAAGCTGTCAATTTACCAGTCAATCTACGTTCCTACTCTCACCTATGGTCACGAGCTTTGGGTAATGACCGAAAGAACGAGATCGCGGATACAGGCGGCTGAAATGAGCTTTCTCTGTAGGATTGCTGGACTCACCCTCAGAGATAGGGTGAGGAGCTCAGTCATCCGGGAGAGGCTCAGAGTAGAACCGCTGCTCCTCCATATTGAAAGGAGTCAGTTGGGGTGGTATGGGCATCTGATTAGGATCCCTCCTGGACGCCTTCCACTTGAGGTGTTTCGGGCACGTCCCACTGGGAGGAGACCCCGGGGCAGACCCAGGACTCGGTGGAGAGACTATGTCTCCCAGCTGGTCTGGGAACGTCTTGGTATCCTCTCTGAAGAGCTGGAGCAGGTGGCTGGGGAGAGGGAAGTCTGGGCTTCTCTGCTTGAACTGCTGCCTCTGTGACCTGGACCTCCGGAAAAGCGGTAGAAGATGGATGGATGGATGGATGGACTGGTATGCCATGGATGAGCAGTATGTTCACGTTTTACCCTCTGAGAAATAATTTCCCTATGGGGACAATAAAGTAGTAAGTAAATAAGTGTGATTAGTCAGGATTGTGCTCAGGGATAATAATAATTATAATAATGCATCAGATTTATATAGCGCTTTTTAATAGTAGATTAGTTTATTTGACAGGGACAGTGCAATAAACATAGACAATTAATCAAAGACAATCAATCTGATGTGTTGCACATAGAGTGTATAGCTATTAGCTAATTTGCAACTCTTGTCCCTGGACAAGACGCTCAAAGACGCTTTACAATGGACACATTATTCATTCACTCCACAGACAACGGTAGTGGTAAGCTACTACTGTAGCCACAGTTGCCTTGGGGCAGACTGATGGAAACGTGGCTGCCAATCCGTGCCAACGGCCTCTCCGACCACTACCATCCACATTCATGCCCAGTATCATGGACACGGGAGACAAGGTGGGTAAAGTGTCTTCCCCAGGGACACAACGGCAGGATGTTTGGGGAGAGCGGGATTCAAACTGCTCACCCTCCAGTTATTAGATGATCCGCTGTACCTCCTGAGCCAGTTTCATGTGATTTCACTATGCATCAGACCAGGGGTGTCCAACCATGTGCCATGGAGAGCCAAGACCCTGCAGGTTTTACCTCCAACCAGTGTCTTCAACAGCAGATTTCTGTGAACTTCTTCCCACTGATTGCTGATAAGTGAAAACACCTGCTGAAGAGACTGGGTAGAAGAGAAAACCTGCAGGGTCTTGGCTCTCCATGGCACATGGTTGGACACCCCTGCATCAGACCAATCAAATTATATGATGTCTGTGGCGTCACTGCTAATTTGACATCCTGTTAGGAGCATTAGAAAGTGCTATAGTTTTGGGGGTTTTGGGGGATTTTTAGTCTGAAATATCTAACAAAATATAGATAATGTGATTATTGAACCCTTCACCACTTTGACAGACAGGAGGCTGCTCTTTCCTCTTCAGCAGGGTGTGTGCAACATTCAGATACCTGTCTGTAAATTACAACATTGTGAAAAAGTTTTTTTTTTAAACAATAGCCTGTATTGTTTTTAACTTTGTTGTATTCAGTATTCATTACAGGCACAGTGAAGTGTTTTTTTTTAACCCTCTTTGATTACATTTTGATAGTTATGGATATAATTCTTTTAAATTAAGTTACAAATTATGTTATTCTAATGTACTGAGATGCACCAGTAAACTTCTGTTTTCTTGCCTTAACTGGTAATTGAACTGATGCCATTATGCTGACTTACATCTTTCCTGCACCTGTTATTCAGACTAATTAGTTATTTTATTTACTGTAGTGGTGCAAATGGTGTATCCTTTTGTCTGTGTGTAGCTTCACCAGCTGATGAACTGTGTTCAAGTGTTTTCCAGTCATGTTCAATATGAGAGAGAGGGAGAGAAAATTTACCTACGCCACTGGTGGTGGGTGCTGAGTTCTTGGTGTGGATGGGCCATTATATCACTTCGGTACCAAGTCAATCCCAAGCTCCACCCAGTAGTTTTTTGAGGCTTCACTAAAGTACCTACCCTAATGGTACTTGTCCACCTAGGCGTGCGTTTTCATGCTTCCCATTCATTGTCTATGTAGCACACCCCGCATGCACTCTGGTAGCATGATGTCAAGAACCTCGAGCTGCCTCCTCCTGAATCTCCACTCAGGTCCAAAATACACAAATGAGTTGCAGGTGCATGGAGATGATTGCTTCCCGGAGCTCCTGCTGAACTTTTAAAATGCTGGTTGTTAGTAAAAAGTAAACACATATTTGGTAACTACAACGTAACGTCTGGATGGGACGTGAACAGACTAGAACAGCTCACCACCAGGAGTCGCGGCAAACAATAATGTGCAGGCTGTGCAGGTTGGGGTTGACAGAAAAAGGGCATCAATCTGCACTTTTTTATCTGAAAATACTGCTTGAAAACTGGCCGAAGTTCTCTGACCGGGCAGTGATGCTCTTCATGCAGTTTGTGGCTACGGAGTATTGGACTCGTGACTTTCGCCTGGTTACACCCCTTTCACACTCCCGATGGAATCCTATGTGGAAGAGGCACGGGAACCTTCCATCAACAGATGCCTAGGTTGACAAGTACCACACATCAGGTACATTTCAGCCTGTATGCGTTCCTGAAAATTGTCCTATGGAGAGCAGGCCCTTCGGTGGAGGCCACCATCTGCCCTGTTCCCATAAAATTGATTCAGAGTTCCTTTGGTGAAAACAGGGCTGTAAACAGAAATATAGTCTATAATGCAAAAACAGTTTGTAGAATTCTGTCAGAAAGTCAGTGTTTGGTATGAACATCTTTATAGTTGAGCAGAAGTTGAGCTCTCTTGGATAAGCTTTCTTGTAATATCTTTAAGTGGTCTTCAGAAGTAGTTCTCCAAGCTTTTTGAAGGACAGTCCAAAGCAGCTCTTTGAATGATGGCTGCCTTTTGTTCTGTTTTCTGTCAATATGATTCCTAATTTCAAATTTGGATTCATTCACTTCAGACCTGTTGCCACAGATTTTCAATCCAGTTCTTTTGTAATTTGAGATATGTCAAACTTCTCTCCCAGTTTCCTTTCGTTAAGAATGACTTCTTGACAGTTACCTTTCCACGGAGACCATTTCTGTTCATCTGTTATAAGGTAGTTTTTTAGGCCTATGGCTTCTTTAGTCCTCCACTGACAACGGCCAGATACAAGGATGGACGGACAATGAGTGAAAAAGCAGCCAGTGTCCCCCCCCCCCCAAAAAAAAAACCCTTTAAAAGACCTTCAGAAAGCCTGGAGAAGTATTGCTCCAGACAACTTTAAAAAAAATTGCAAGAAAGAGGCAAAATATATAGGAATGAAGGTGGCTCAAGAGTTTTGCACAATACTGTAATGTAGCCATTTGTAAGCTAATTTAAACTAATCAGACAACGGTTCATAAAACTTCACTCCTCCTCTTGTCTCTAATTCACCAGAACGCTCCAGGTACCTTATATTCCTTGTTCCTTGCCCACAGATTCCACATATTAATGTAGAAACTGCTTATATCTTAATTGCATTTTGCAGTGTACATACTCTGCCTCTGGTGATGCAGATCTGCTGGTGGATGGGTAGGCAGGCAGTGGCATTTCTTATGTAATGCAAGTAGGTGGCTGGAGTAGGTCTGTGTGAGAGTGTGTTTTGGATGTGTGAATTATTCCATATACAGCCATTTGCCTTCATCTTTTATAGGTGTCTGGTGTAATAACCCGAAGACATGAGTACAGTATCCAGAGAGTTTGGGTTTGTTGAGATATAACGTCCTGTTTTAGTGGAAGGTCAGGAATTGATGTTGCAGGGGTTGGCATATTATATGGGAAGCCTCTTAATGACACTTGTCTGGAGGAATCAGCCTGCACTGCTTCTTGGGATTATAACCCTGGTTTTTTTTGTTTTTGTCTTTTTTTTTGGGGGGGGGGGTGTCCATTTTACTTCTTGCTCTCAGTATCTCTATAACCTCAGTGCAGATGATTACCCCCTGTATCCCCATGGCTGCTCCCTCAGACCCCTTTGTTTGCAGCTGGTCAAAGACTAGACATCCTCATTTCTGACAAAGAAGGAATCTGATCTCATCAGTTAGAGTGCCCTGAGGGCAAGTCGACCTGAGGTCGTCTGAGCCTGTTACTGGTCTGGCATATTTGGATGGGGGTGCAATTCAGTGCAGTATTTGTTCTTTAAAATGTCCCCAAGGGAATATTTGCATTGGTACACTATGTACAACTGCACATTTTAACCTTTAGGTCACCTTTATGCATTCATTTATTTGCCTTCTATATGTTTAAGGTCAAAAGAAGATGGGGCGCTGGCTACTGAACTGATAAATGCTGAGCGAACACAGCCTGTTTTTACTGGACAGCTATACTGCACACAAGTGCAGTGAAAAAATTAGGACACCCTGTATAAGCCTGTGGTTTTTTTTGTTTTTTTTTACATATTTGGACATATGGATATTTAATATCAGTGTTTAAAATACTTGGAGATTCATGTAATACAACTAAACAATTAAAAATGAATTAAAGACTATTCTGTAAAATATAATTCTAAACAAATAGTGAGGAATAAGTTAGGATACCCCCCATCTTTTTTAGGACACCCCCACATTCATTCCCACTTAAAATGGCTAAAATAAATGCTAAAAAATGCAAATAAAATCAAAAACAAGGTTAGACATAGATATGTGAACATTTCTTAATAGAGAACTGAATATTTAATGGGATATCTTAATTTTTTCACATGACTGTATACACTGACTACAAATAATTCCATTATTTCATGAGTCAACCAGGAAGCCTTTCCCTAGTTAATTAATTGTAAAGGACTAATGTCTTGATCTGAGTAGAGCTGTTAAGAGTACTTTAGGATTTTGAGTAATTATGGACAAACAACTATCATACACCATTAGTGTGTGTTTATTTTCCTTTTTTCTCCCCACAGCTCGTTGCTTTAATTTTCCCATTTCATGTGTTTTGTTGGTCACTGTGTCTCGCTACACATCTACACGACTGCAGGAAGAAATGAGTGGGCCTTCATATGATGCACTGAAGTATCAAGCATGCTGATGACTCACTGAAAATTCTTCTTGCTGCATATGACCTGTGCTGAGCAAAGCAACGCCTCAGTCTGCACTTACTCAAGGACAAGGACGGCAATACAGATCCAAACATGGAATGGTGTTGGATACCTGGGAGTTGTTGGACATACTACAGTGGGAGATCCAGTATGTGCATTCTCTTTCTCGAGAGTGGAGCAGTTCAGTTTGTTTGGCTGTTCCCGTGGAGGTTCGAGCCTCCTGTGCACATCTGGTGGAGAACACCTACTCTCAATAACATTTTATATAAGAGCCTGTGGAGCTTAAATTCTGTGGACAAAAGGACTGTCACAATAACTACCAAATTGTCTTATTGTACAGCATACCAAACCTGAATTCCAATGAAGTTGGAATGTTGTGTAAAATGTAAATAACAGAATACAATGATTTGCAAATTCTTTTCACCCTATATTCAACTGAACACACTACAAAGACGAGCTATTTAATGTCCGAACTGATAAACATTTATTTATTTATTTATCTATTTATGTATGTATGCAAACATTCTCTCATTTTGAATTAGATGCCTGCAACACATTCCAAAAAAACTGGGAGAGGGGAAATAAATCACTGGGAAAGTTGAGGAATGCTCAAAAAACAAACAAAACAAAACTCTTTTTAGTCCCTTCAGGATTTTGCAGGATGTTTTTATGATTGTTGAGGCCCAAAAAGCCTGAATTTGCAGGAGCTTTTTAAAAAAGTTGCAATGTTTTTTTTTTATTTAAGTTTTTGTAAAGGGTATACAGGTCGTTACAGCAATGCAGTGTTTACATTTTCATCACATGTTCCCTTATTTTCTGATATCTGACAACATTGGAAGATTAATTCTTACAACACCCCTTATTTTTTTTTTTTTTTAAAGTGAAAGAAAAAGTGAAATTAAAGAGAAAAAAAAACAAAACAAAAAACAAAAAAAAAACCAAACAAACCAGTAAAAAACAAACAAAAAGAAAAAGTAAGTAAATAAAGATAAAAGAGCATCTGAGTAGCATTGGAACAAAGAGCAGAACCATTATTGAAATGGTATTTGTCAAAGATTAGATCTAATGGAAGACACATATGTGGTCCAGGGTTGCCAAAAGTTCATGAACCCATCCATGTCCTGTCTCAGTGCGAATGTCAACTTTTCCATCGAGTAAATGTCTTGGATCACGTTAGTCCAATCTTCAGGTGTAGGACAGTCCTTCAACATCCATTTTTTAGTTAGAGCTTTTTTGCTTGCCAATATTAAAACATTGAATAAGTATTTTTCTCCTCGTCTTTCCAGTGAGTCCGGTAGTAAACCCAAATACAAAGTTACAAAAGAAAAGGGAACTGTAATTTTGAATATTTTCCCCAATATTGTCTGTACATTGGACCAATATTGGTGGATAACTGGGCATGACCAAAACACATGAAAATGATTTGCAGTCTTTTCACCACACAAGCGCCAACAGTTCAATCCCTTATGGGTAAATTTGATTTGTGCAGGTGTTCTGAAAAATCTTGCCAAGTTTTTCCATCCAAATTCTCTCCACTGCAGGGATGAGGTACTTTTCCATTGCTGTTTATTTAGCTTTTCCCATATTTCCAGATGTAAAGTGAAATTCCCCTCTTTTTCCCATCTCTCTTTTATATAAGATGTGTTGTCTCCTTTTAAGTCTTGAAGACCTTGGTATATTTTAGAAATGTATCTGATCCCTGGGATCCCTTTATATGCCATTAAGAAGACCTTCAGAACACCTGACTGGGCCCTTTCCAAAACCTCCTTTTTAAGTATATTGTTTATGTGGTGTCTAAGCTGGAAGAACCTGTAAAGGTCTTGATTTATTAGGCCTTGTTTTTTCAAATCTTCAAAACTTCTTAAGATTTGCCCTTTAAAAAAATCGTAATATTTTATCAGCCCCTTCTCCTTCCACTTTTTAAATCTGGTGTCTGTTTTATTAGGAGTAAAGTCCTGATCATAGGCGATCCATTGCAGAAGTCGATAGGGCTCTTTAGTTTGATTCTCTCTGACTATCTTAAACCAAATTTTTAGCGGGGTCTCTATCCACGGGTTAGTGTTATTCAAAAGCTTAGGTAAGACATTGTTCCCTATTATCGCCTGTAGGGGGATGTCACTTGTTATTTGGCATTCGATCTCCTTCCATTGTGCAGAGTAGACTGGGTTACATATCTCTACTAAAGTTTTAATTTGTGCGGCTTTAAAGTAGTCCCTGATATTTGGCAGCGCGAGCCCACCTTTGTCTTTGTTTAGCTGTAGGGTTCTATATCTGATTCTAGGTCTCTTGCCCTGCCATATGAATCTTGAGATCCTTCTGTCCAGCTCCTGCCATGTTTTTTTGGGAGGTTCTACCGGTATTGTTTGGAAAAGGTATAGAAGACGTGGAAGTATATTCATTTTGACTGCTTCAATTCTTTGTGCAATACCCAAGAATGGTATCATATTCCATCTTGCTAGGTCAGATTTTATTTTTGTCACCAGTGGATCATAGTTTAGTGATATAATTTTGTTGAGTTGTTTCGGGATATTGACCCCCAGATATTTCATAGATTCCGACTCCCAGTTAGTTTTGAGTTTGCTTAGTGAATAATGATTTGGGTCATAGTTGAATGTTAAAACTTGGGTTTTATGCATATTTAATTTGTACCCCGATAAATCTCCATACTCTGAAAAAACTGAGGTTAGTTCTGGTAAAGAAGTGTCCGGCTGCCCTAGGTATATTAAAATGTCATCAGCAAAGAGTGCTATTTTATGTTCCTTCTGACCAAGTGTAATACCTTGAATTTTTTGGTTTTGTCTTATCCATTGGCTCAGAGGTTCTATGAAGATTGCAAAGAGCAGTGGAGACAGGGGGCAGCCCTGACGACATCCTCTTTCCAGTTCAAAAGATGATGATAAATTACCGTTAATCCTTATTTTAGCTGTTGGTTTTTTATATAATGCCTGTATAGTTCTAATGAAGTTGTTATGAAAATTGAAACTGGATAAGATTCTGTATAGAAAAGACCAGTCAACCGAATCGAATGCTTTTTCAGCATCTAATCCTAATATGACTGCATTTAAGTTATATTTTTTTATATGATGAATTATGTGTAAAGTGCGTCGAATGTTGTCTTGTGTCTGTCTTTGTCTTATAAAACCTGTTTGGTCTAAATGAATTAGGTCTGTCAGTATATTCTCTAACCTTTTGGCAAGGATAATGGTAAAAAGCTTATAGTCCTGATTTAGTACACTGATTGGTCTGTAGTTGGAGCACTCTAGTTTATCCTTTTCAGGTTTAGGTATAACTGCAATGACCCCTTCTCTCCAGGAGGGGGGGATTTCCCCTGTGTGGAGGACATAATTAAATGTTTTCAGGAGGAGAGGAGATAGTTGCTGTTTAAAGGTTTTGTACCACTCTGCTGTATAGCCATCAGCTCCTGGGGATTTGTTAGCTTTAAGTTTCATAATTGCTTTTTCCAATTCTTTAGAATGTATTTCTGACAGTAGTGTTTTATTTTGTGACTCCGTAAGTTGGGGAAGGTTTAATGTGTTTAGGAATGCCTCGGATGCGTTTTTATGTTTTTTGTGGGAGTATAAGTTCTTATAGTAATTCTCGAAGTTTTTAAGAATATCCTGAATTCTGAATTTTATTTCCTTTGATACTGGGTCTCTGATTTTGTAGATTGCTCTTTCTGTTTGATGTTTCCTCAATTTATAGGCTAGCAATTTTGCCGATTTACTGCCTGCTTCATAGTATTTTTGTTTCAGAAATGTAAGTTTCTTCTGGATTTCTATTGTGTAGATCTCATTTATTTGGTTTTTAATTTCCTTAATCTTGAGCGCGTCAGTAGAATGAGTGTTGCCTTTGTGTTCTTTTTCTAGGTTCCTAAGTTCTGACTCTAATGTGGATAGTTTTTCTTGTCTTAGTTTCTTTTGGGTTGCCAGTTTTGCAATAATCTTTCCTCTTATTACAGCTTTACATGCATCCCACAGTATTAAAGGGGATACTTCTCCATTATCGTTATCTTCCAAATATCTGAGAATATCTGACTCCAATTCATCTTTCAATGGTCCTTTCAGGACATTTGAATTTAACCTCCAAGAAAATGTATTATTTGTGTATTTTTGGATATTTAAGTCCATGTAGATCGGACTGTGGTCGGAGAGATCCATCAGTCCTATTTTACATGTTTTTACTCTACCAATGTCTCTATTAAACATAAAAAAATAGTCAATCCTTGAGTAAGATGAATGTGGAGTTGAGTAAAATGTATAGTCTTTTACACTGGGGTTGAGTTCCCTCCACACATCACAGATTCCCATTTCTTTTAGTAGCATCCGAGTCTTCCTGTTTTGGGTGTTATTTTGATGTGGGGAATTACCAGAAGCATCCCAGTATGGATTCAGTCTAAGATTGAAGTCCCCACCACATATCACTAAACCTTGAGCTTTAGTTATCATTAGGTCGAATACATTTTTATAAAATTTCCAGTTAGCCCCTGGGGGAGCATACACATTCAGCAGGGTGATATCTTCTCCCTCTAGCCGCCCAGTTACCAAACTGTATCTCCCTTCTTTATCTTTGTGTTCTGATTTTTTTTCAAATGTAATTTTGGTTGATATCAATGTCGCTACTCCCCTCCTCCTCCCTGATTTATATGAAGATGAAGAGATCATTTTAAACCCTTGTCTACTGAGTTTATTGTGTTCCACGTCTGTTAGGTGGGTTTCTTGTAAAAGTATTATTCCTGCTTTGTCTTTTTTCATTTTGCCTAGAATCTTGGATCTTTTAACTGGATTCAGGATCCCTTTTACATTATATGAAATTATTTTGGTTACACCCTGTTTCTCCATTGTGTTGTTTTGTTTAGTATAACTGTGTGGTGGCCCTCTTTTGTGCTACTCAGAAACTGAAAGAACATTAAAAACAAGAAAAACATTAAGAACATAGTGTAAAAAACTTTAAAACAAAAAACTGTCAAAAGAACTTCCTGAGCTGAGGTCTTTTTAAAGACCCTGTAAGAGCCTTGATGGAGTGAAGGCCCTGAGGGAAATTCCTCAAACTCTGTTACGTGTTGAGGGCCCTCTCTTACCACTGAAAGTAGTCCCATGCTTTTAACGTGAGTTTCAGAACCCAATCCAAACTTGTAATGATTTTTTTTTTTTTTTCCTTTTATGCCTAAACCCTGTGAAATTGTGTGCACCCTCCCACCCCCATCACATCAAACATTCACGCAAAAACAGTATTTGTTAGTATGAGCAGAACATGTGGATTATTGTCACATTTCTATTTTAACAAGTTTTTTTTTTTTTTTTATTACAAAGACTTATTTGTTTCAAATAATATGTTTGTTCCATGAAATGTTTTACCACATGCTGAATATGCATCTCCTTTAATGTTTGTTACCTTGTATGAGGGGGGTTGGATGTGCGGATTGATTCAAGAGGAAGGGAAAAAAAAAAAAAAAGGTCGCTATTCCAACCTGAAAACGGATAGTTTATCCGCGACGCTCTGGTGCTGGGTTTCCCGCTGCTGGTCCGTGGATTTTGAGGGTCTTTGTGTTGTCCATGTTTGCGCTTTGATCTTCTCACTCGGGTCTGCTGCGGGTTTAAACACCGTTACCGGGAGCCCTCTTCTCGCCATGTCAGCTGTTGCTTCTTCCGCCGAATTATAGAGACACGTTTCATCGCCGTAGAAGACCCTTAACTTCGCAGGAAATGGTGTCTGAAAGCGCAATTTCTTCTCTCTTAACACCTTTTTCGCGTCATTGTATTCCCTGCGCTTTTTAAGGACCTCCGGGGCGTAATCGTGTTCCACGTAGACTTTTCTCTCCTGGTGCATAAATCCTTTTTTCTGCCAGGCCAGTCTTACAACCTCTTGTTTTATTTTGAAATTGGAAAATCTTACCAACACCGAACGTGGGGGCGCTTCCGCCGCCGGCCTAGCGGCTAATGAACGATGTGCCTTTTCTATCTTCAAGTCGGTGGTTTGTGGAATATCCAATTTCTCTCTTAGTAAGGATTCCACGCATTCTGCCATTGAGTTAAAACCATTTTCGGTTCCTTCTATCAGACCATGAATTCTTATGTTGTCTCTTCTTTGTTTTCCTTCTTGGTCGGTTAGCTTAGCCTCTATAGCTGCTTGTCTTTTGCGTAGGTCCAGCACAGAATCTTCGAGCACTTTTATTCGATCCTCTGTTTCCAAGATTCGGTTCTCGGCCTGGTCCACTCTGCTGTTTGTCCTTTTCAATTCTTCTCTGAATTCCCGAAATTCGGCCGTAACATCTCGGCGAAATCGTCGTAGTTCCTCAAATAGTGATTTCAGGCTAACCCTTTTGTTAGCTATCACCAGCTCCTCGTCTTCTGAACGGGGATCTTCCAGTTCAGATTCTCCGGCCGATACGTGTCCTAGCCTGGAGAATTTCAGTTTCTTCTGTTTTCCTTTAGACATGATGATTTTGTCTTTTGATTTTCACTCCTCCAAAAATCCGTTAAGTTTGATTTTCAAGGTGTTATCCTGGATTGAGTCTGAGAGCTTCAGTGTTAAGCTGCAGTCGCCATGGCGTCCAGACCGGAAGTCAAAGTTGCAATGTTTTGAGAGTTTTTTTTTTGCACCAAAAGTTGTGGGAAGAAATACAAATTCTAAACTCATAAATTTGTCATAAAAATGACCAACATGGTAGGTTATTGTTGCTGATAACTTGAATTAAAAAGGATGAATGGAATAATTATCCATTACAACAACTAAATTGCATTGATGGATTAGATTTATATGGCGCTTTATATGTCAAGTGACAGCTCAAAGTGCTTACAGTGAGTCCATTATTCATTCACTCCAAACAGACATTGATAGTGGTAAGCTACCTCTGTAGCCACAGCTGCCCTGGGGCAGACTGACGGAAACGTGGCTGCCAATCCACGCCAACAGCCTCTCCGACCACTACCGAACATTTGTACACATTCATACCCAGTGTCATGGACACTGGAGACAAGGTGGGTAAAGTCTCTTGCCTAGGGACACAACGAACGGCAGGATGGCTGGAGAGAGTGGGATTCAAACCACCAACCATCTGGTTATTGGACGACCCGCTTTACCTCTTGAGTCACTGCTGCCCACATTTCCCTCCTCCATTCCATTTTTGCTGAGCACCAAGCTGGATGGCAGGAAGTTCCATTTTTATATGGTCTTTGCCATGACCCGTCCAGGACTTGAACCCCGACCTTCCAGTTGTGGGGTGGATGCTCTACCTCTAGTCCACCACTCCACATGCATTGAATGCATGTTAAAAAGTATAGATTTGGAAATTATGGCTGCACTTTCAATTGAAAACTCCCAAACCGCAGCAGTCCCGAACCACTCGGTACCGAGTGCAGAGAAAAAAGAAATAATTTGTTATGTTGCTCTGTATTGTCTATCGAAGTCTGTGTTTTTCTGAAAAATTACTGAATATTCTCTCTCTTTCTGTGCCTGATTCCTACCTGTCTGTCTATATGCTGCGTGTTTTGACACACACCTGTCTCATCAGATACTCATTTATCTTTTACCAGGAGGAGGAGCTTTCCTCGGGTGTTTCTGTACACAAGCGGCAAGGCCAAAAACCAACACTGAATTCCCATGACCTTCAATCCTTCAGGCGGTACTGCATTAAAAACTGGCATCATTCTGTAAAGGATATTGCCGTGTGGGCTCAAGAACACTTCAGAAAGCCATTGTCAGTTAACACAGTTCATTGCTGTATCTACAAGTGCAAGTTAAAAGTTTACTATGCAAAGCAAAAGACATACAGTCATGTGAAAAAATTAGGATACCCTGTATAAGCCTGTGTGTGTGTGTGTTTTTTTTTTTAACATATTTGGACATGTGGATATTAAATATCAGTGTTTAAAATACTGGTAGATTCATGTAATACAGGTAAACAATTAAAAATTAATTAAAGACTTTTTTCAAATTTTCTGTAAAATATAATTCTAAACAAATAGTGAGGAATAAATTAGGACACCCCCATCTTTTTTAGGACACCCCCACATTCATTCCCATTTAAAATGGCTAAAATAAATGCTAAAAAATGCAAATAAAACAAAAACAAGGTTAGACATAGATATGTGAACATTTTTTAATAAAGAACTGACTATTTAATGGGGTATCCTAATTTTTTCACATAACTGTATATCAACAATACCCAGAAACGCCGCCAGTTGCTCTGGACCCAAGCTCATCTGAGATGGACTGATGCACAGTGGAAAAGTGTGCTGTGGTCTGAAGAGTCCACATTTCAAATTGTTTTTGGAAATCATGGACATTGTGTCCTCTGGGCTAAAGAGGAACAGGACCATCCAGATTGTTATTAGCGTGAAGTTCAAAAGCCAGTATTTGTGATAGTATGGGGGGGGTGTTAGTGCCCATGCCATGGGTAACTTGCACATCTGTGAAGGCACCATTAATGCTGAATGGTACATACAGGTTTTGGAGCAGCATATGCTGCCATTAAGTAACGTCTTTTTCAGGGACGTCCCTGCTTATTTCAGCAAGACAATGTTAAGCTGCATTTTTCACGTGCTAGAACAGCGTGGCTTTGTAGTAAAAGAGTCCAGGTGTTAGACTGGTCTGCCTGCAGTCCAGCCCTGTCTCCCATTGAAAATGTGTGGCGCATTATGAAGTACAGAATATGACAATGGGGACCCCAGGCTGTTGAGCAACTGAAGTTGTACATCGAGCAAGAATGGGAAAGAATTCCACCTACAAAGCTTCAACAATTAGTGTCCTCAGTTCCTAAATGCTTGAGTGTTGTTAAAAGGAAAGGTACCGTAATACAGTGGTAAATATTAGGACTGCTACTAACAACTATTTCAGTAGTCGACTACTCGCCGACTATTTTAATGACTAGTCGACTAGTCATTCAGGACTGCACAAAAAAAACATTCTCTCATTTCTTTTTATTATGAAAAATAAAACATTTTCCTTTTAAAAAAAATAGAGCATTTGGTGAACAACAAGAACAAGAATCGCAATCAGCAATAAAATAAACATTTTTTCTTAAAGTGCATTTTGTGCATAACAAACAATGCCTAACATTTGTTAAATGTGTGTGTGTTTGTGTGTGTGTCCACGAGCAAGAGAGAGAGAGAGAGGGAGAAAATCACTTAACGTTTGTAAGGGTTGTCTCATATTTCTTCTCTATCAAGTGGGTGAAATGGGTTCTGGACTGCAGCGTATATTCAGGGTTGAACTGGTGAATAATTTGTTGAAATTCTTCCCCGTCAGCTATGGAAAGTGGCCTCATGCCTTTGACCATCATGTTTAGAATTGAATCTGTGAGAGCAGTAGCTTGTTGTGAGTACATGTCTGCTTTTTCTGCAAAAAGCCTTCCATGGTCCCTGTCCTCTTCTTTACGCTGCATAAATTTTATAATGAAATTGGTAGACAAAATTACATTACTCTTTAAACTGTCACGATCCTTCACACACACCTACAGTAATAGGCTAGCTACTAGCATGGGAGCTAATTATCTTACCAAAGGGCGTCTGACTCTTCCAAAACGTGCTTCCTCTTCAAATGCTCGTGCATCGCCGTAGTGGCCCCATGGTACGCAAGGCTCACTTTATAGAGCTTGCATTAAACAGTTTTGTTGGCTGAGTCACGCACAAAATGTTCCCAAACTTTGGAATATTTGCTGCACATGAGCTCCGCTTCAGCCTCCGTCATGGTGCAGCTTCCCCTGCTCTGTTCCCGGTCACTAGCGCTCATGCTCTGTCAGCACACCAAAGGGCTGGGAAAAGTGTGATGTCTCACTCTGAGCTACTTCAGTTGGCTACGGTGAAACATTGCTTAGCGTGGCATTGCATGCCGTGGGATACATGATGAAGAACTACTAAATTAATTGTCGACAAATTTTACTGTCGACTAGTCGACAAGGTTTGAGCCCTAATGTATGGAACCTCTGTTAGTGTGAATGCTCCCAACTGTTCTGCAGAACAGCACCTTCCCCCAGCTTTGGAACGGTTGGAAGAGGCAGTCTGTGGAACAGAATGAATGCAAATGTTTGTTCATGTACAAGCACATGCATGTGCTGGGCATGTGTTGTGCAGGGCTGTCACTATAACCTCGCCATTGACAAGTCAAGCAGAGGTTGCCAAGTAACCCCAATAGTTGCAGCTGGTTTGTCCTGTT
The DNA here is from genome assembly GCA_020510985.1 of Pholidichthys leucotaenia. Taxonomy (NCBI): domain Eukaryota; kingdom Metazoa; phylum Chordata; class Actinopteri; order Cichliformes; family Pholidichthyidae; genus Pholidichthys; species Pholidichthys leucotaenia. The sequence continues at coordinate 250,197,370 of CM035846.1, read as the reverse complement.
TTTTTGTGTGAATGTGCATTTTTTTTTCCCTTGACATAATTTTTATCCCCTGCTGGTCAAAGACCCAAAGGGGTCGAAGAGCCCTTCGGGCGAAGACCGAAGCGGGGGTTATGTTACTGGTCGGTCCGTCGGTCGGTTAGTCCGTTCGCCTGCCTGTTCACTTTTGAGAAATCAGCTCCTCCTACAGTTTTGTTCCGATTGTTTTGAAACTTGGTACCATGGTTTGATATAAACTGATGATACACATATATCAGGTTTCACCAGGCAAAGACCCAAAAGCAACACAGATGGAGACACAGTTTGTGAACAGTAATCTTTTTTTACACCAATTAGTGATAGTGAAGTAGTGCAGCGGGGATCTGGCAACCAGGCTATTCCACAGTGACAGCGGGAACCAGTGTGGAGAATCCTCTGAGCTGGGAGACTGGTTGGCAGAGGTGAGGGCATCAGTGATGCAGCTGGGGAAGCACTGTGTGGAGAAGAGGGGGAAGAGGCTGGCCAGGCCTGGGAGAAGGGGACAGAGGAGTCGGGAGCAGTGAATACAACATTAGTATGTCGACTTACTTTGTTGAGTGATGAAGGGAAGGGGAAGTGCACAGTCTAAGAATCCAAATCCAACCCTAAATCCAAATCCAGAATCCAAAGGCAGCAGTAGTCAGAGCACAGTAGTGATGTTATGCTCGACACCGCCCACTCGACACTGATTCGAGCAATATAACACAGAAGTGTTGCGAGAAGAGTGTCGAGCACTGTGTCAACATGGCCACAGTCATGTGACCGTAGCGAATGAGGCCTCGTTGTCACATCACGTGATTTGAGACCTGGCGAGAAATTTGAGAGGGCTGAGCGTTGCATACGTCAATAGTGAAGGATTTAAAAGGGATCTGATTCACCACTCAAACTGAGGGTTTTTTGAGAGGAGATTTGTTATCATCATTACATTCACTATTTGAGTAGAAGTCAGGGACAGTATTGCACAAGTTAGAATGAGGTTTAGTGACATTAACCCCTTGCACTCTGGTCAATTTCCCTAAAAACGCCTAAAAATAACATACCCAAAGTAAATCAAAAGCTGTTCTTCAACCCTTTGCAGCATCTTCATGGGGTTGGTCTCATTTAAAAGAAAACACTTTTAATTTTTTGGCAAAATAGTCATAATCTCTCTAAGTGCTCCTGCCACTGAGTAACAGTCATCTAAACACAGCACTGTTACTGTGGAGGAGGTCCTAGAGGCTGTGGCCGAGCAGGTGGGCCATTACGCAATCTGCTTTGCGTCCCGAATGAATAGAGCTGTAGTTGTGTTTCTGGCAGCTGAAGACGATGTCCACACCCTGATTGTAAGCGATGTGGTTATCGGGGACACGTATGTACAGGTGTCCCCCTTATCCGTCCCATCAACGAGAATCACCGTCTCAGGTGTTCCACCTTTCATCACTGACGAGCAGTTGGCGACGGAGCTCCGCAGATTTGGGAAGTTTGCGGGCCCGTTTACAACTCTGACTTTGGGATGCAAGGCCACCAAGTTAAAACATGTGAAATCACTCAGGTGACAGGTGTTCATGTTTCTCGACTCACCCACTCAAACTCTGGAAGTGTCCTTCAGGTCAAACACGGGGACGGATCCTATATGGTGTACGCAAGCTCGGGACAGATGAAGTGTTTTGAATGTGGAGATGTGGGCCATAAACGGTTCGCTTGTCCGCACGGGCAGCGGGCGGAGGGCCCTGATGGGGCCGCGGATGGTGCCGGTGGCGAGCCCTCCGCTCACGCAGCAGCTGCGGACGGCGGCGCGGCCTCCGCTCCCGCCACCCCTGCTCCGGAGCCTGCCGCTGTGTCTGTGGACGGCCCGGCTGTGGCGCCCGCGGCCCAGCTTGCGGCCGGGAGCGTTGATGGCGATGGCGCCAAAAAGGTCACTGATGGTGCGTCACAATCATCTCGCTGTGTGACGTCAACAGCTGTGCCTCCGGCAGCTGCTACCACTTCGGAGGAGGGGACGGAGCACTGACCTGATGGTGCGTCACAATCATCTCGCTGTGTGACATCAGCGGCTGTGCGTCCGCCAGCTGCTACCGCTTCGGAGGAGGGGACGGAGCACCGACCTGATGGTGCATCAGAATCTCGCTGTGTGACATCAGCGGTTGTGCTTCCGGAGGCTGCTACCGTTACACAGCGGGGGATGGAACAGCGACAGTCAGCTGCTGAGGGTGGCGTCCAGGAAAATGTGGCCCATGATGAATCCACTGGCCCAGGAGAACCAAGCAGTCAGCTGAGTTGTGCTGACGAGGAAATGGAATCTGATAACGACACTGTGTCTAATACTGAGTCTATTGAAGCAAAATGCAGTACAAACACGAGTTTGTATTCACTGGAAGAAATAAATGCTTTTCTTTTCTGGATGAAACCTATAACAAAGCCATTAGGGTCACCGACTACTTCAGTGACACTGATAAATTCATTAAGTCTGTTGATGTGCTAAGAAGGCAGGTTGGTCTTGACCTCCTGGATGAAAGGAAACGTTATCGCCTCAAGAAACACCTGACAGCCCTGCGTAAAGCAGCAGGGAGAACGCCGGTCAAGCGTGCCCGACAGGAGGAATGAATGGCGGTCGTTCCTCTGCCTGTTTTACACATTTTTGGGATATTGTTAGAACAGACTTGTATATGACATTTAATTAACTGTAATTGACTGTCACAGAACTGGATCTTTGAATAGGTGGACTGCAAGGAATGCTCTGTGTTGTGTGTGGGGGGGAACATTTCAGTTTGCACTTTTTCCAATGTGGCACACTTGGTGGAATGATGTTGGTGTGCTTACATTTTTTTGAAGTGTGCAATAAAGGCTTATTTTAAAAGTCAAAGTCTCTCTCTCTCTCGTGTTTCCTCTGGCTTAAAAACCTTGGCGCAGTGGCAACATATTTTCCGGGGGTCAGTAACCATATGACACGATTGTTAATGGAGTATGTTAATTTTATACTATTTATTTCGTTTTTAAATTTTGCAGAGTAACATTGCATATGAAATTTACCATTTGAAGTATTATACAACAGAGGCTTGAATATTGGAATATTGGGCCAGTTGGGGTCCCACCCAGACATCCTGTGTTTAGACTTTTTAGTGGTGTTATCCTTCTGTCTTCCTCTGCTCTCACCTCTCGTGGACCCTCTGCCTGAACACTTCCCTCTCCTTGGCTCCTCTCTTTTGTCTCATCTTTCCCTCTCTGAGCTCTGTCTCTCTGTCTATGGTGGTATAGCCTGTCTGAGAAAATGACATAACAAAAAGTGTAGTGCAACCTGTGTTATAGAGTATTGCCCTTTTTCAGGTTTACAATTCAAATACAGTTCTGACAGTCAGTCACCAGATAGCAGTCTTTATTAGATGTTTTATAACACTGTGCCGCTCATGAAGCAATTGTCTCAAAGGTGCTCATTGTTTCATGAGGCCTCAGTTTTAACATCACTAGAGCATGGCAGGCAGAACGGGGCAAACAAGGTCCAAAATGTCAGGCAGGCGGCAGGGTCTAAGGAAGCAGAGGTCAAACACACAGCAGGCAAGACAAGAGCACAGTGAATCAGGCAGGATTGTAATCACGTTGTCAATCTATGCGACCAGGCAGAGTAATGAGAGGACCTCCCTTATAAAGGGTAACCCAAGTTGGCAGCAAGTGTACTAAGAGCTACAGGAGAACGCCAATCAAGGGGAGAGGGAGAGGCACTCAGAGCAGACAGAAACCCTTACAGTATATTGCAATTTGGTTCTGATCAGATGATTTTTGCAGGAATTGTAGCCCCTGACTACTCTCATTTCACCTCACTTCATAGACGGTAACTGTCTTGTGAAATCAACTTCTCTTACAGTTTTGTTCCAAATGTTTTGAAACTTGCAAACATGCAAAAGTTACACCTGTGGAGAGTGTGGGAAATGAGGAGGCCAGTTTACGAGCAGACGAAATTTATTAATACTCTCAACATTCATACACAGAAAAGCAATGAATCAGCCAAACCAGGGTTCTCCTTATAAGCTCCACAGATCATCTCACATCTGCATGACATTTCACATCACACTGCATGATATCCAGCTCCACAATACATTTGCCTTCAACCCCTAGCTCCCTCTTCCTGCCAACTCCCCAGGACGTCCTTGCCTATTATTCTCTTATGTTTAATCACTGCCTCCTGACTGAGACGCTGTCTGCAGATTCCCCCACAATATGCATCTCCACACACCCAAGTATACCATATATATTTTTATGATTGCTAAAATAACATACTTGTGCAGTTGCTTCTAATCACTTCAGTATTCCATTTATACTGCTTATTTATTTTGCTTTTCATCATTTAAACATAATAAATGTTACAAGGCATAAATACCCATTTTTACATGTTTAGTCTTTTATATTTGATCTTATTGTATCTTTGTAAGAGAAGAAGCATTGTTTAAAGTCAGAAAAATAACAAAACTCCTGCATTGATGCTGAAATCCTGTGAAGGCCTGCTTTTTTTCCCCACATGGAAAACTGATCAAGAATTGATAAGAGAATCAATAAAGAATCAGATTGATAAGCAAAATCAACATTGCCATTGGTATTGAAAAAATCTTATCAATTCCCATCCCTAGAAGATGCTCCTGGTCCGTGGGAAGATAGAGTGCTCCCTCTCCTGTTGCTTTCGCCAACCGAGGGTCTCCCGCATTTCATGTGGGGATCTTCCAAGGTTTGCGGCTCTTTATCACAGTCCCTCCGGGGCAGGATGGAAGGAAGAGATCTGGTGTGGCTTCCCATACACCCCTGACCCCCGCCACGAAGCAAGCCCGCTCTCAGCGGCCCCTGCCGGGGGCTGACGGGTAACATTCGGGCAGCTTGCTGGGGGAGAACCGCAACCATAGGCGAGGTGGGGGAGGCCTCGGCCTGGCTGGAAACCTGTGGGTGCGTGGCTGAGGCAGATGTGGACGCATCTCCTGTCTCTCTGGGAAGAGAGGTCGTGATGCCGCGTACTGTGCAATCAAATCTTTGTTTGCGAAGCGCTGTAGTGACTGACAGGTTGTGATGCTGTGTTACCCAGTCTGCGTGGTCATGATGTCGCGTATTGTCCAATCAGCATGGCTGTGATGTGGCATATTGTCCAATGAGCACGGAGTCAATCCGAAACCTCGCCCACACTTCTTAAAGCCAGGACATGAAGACAGAGCTGTCACAGAACGGTGGCTAAACTTTTATTGATAAAAATTACATATTTTCACTGAGCGACTCCATATTTGGGGATGCACACCCTCGTAACCTCAGGAAAGCACGTTTAAAATCTTAGGCCAGTCTGATGAACGGTTTGAGAGATATGTGAGGAACACACACAAACAGACAAAGATTTCTTGCATTTATAGACAGATGCCACAGGTTTCAAGCAATAATAACTCTCCATTAAAATAATAGGAAATCCCAGCATGTGCCGTTTTCTCATGAGCTCAGAAGCTATGTGATTTCAAAACATGCCACTGAAATAACATTAAATAATGTGGTTCTGACGACAGACCTCCTTTTGCCTCATCCAAAAGCGGATTGTCATGAAATGTCCCATAATAGTGATGCACATGAGATTGCGTGCCACCACACCTCTTTGAAATGACTCCACCTCCCAGTGCAAAGCGGGCACACTGTCTGCTGGTAATTAGATGGCGTGACACAAAGCGTAAAAAACAGACAATGCGCTGACAGAAACTAACAAAAACACTGGCATAGGGCGAGAAGTCTGGCTGATGACCATCAAAATGTGGCCCAAAATGTTGCTTTACACTGTTATGACTTCAGTGACTCTCTATACTCCTTTGCCAAATGTTCATTTAAGTGCAATTTTTTTTAAGAGTCTGACAGTCTATTTTATTTATACTTTTGTTTTGTTTATGTATTAATTCATTTTTGATATTTGAAATATTTTTCGACATTTCAATTCCCGTGTTGAATACTGTTGATAAATAAAAGTTCAGTGCCCTTTTAAAAGGATGTGCATGGACAGTTATTATATCAGTGACTTTAAATGGTTTTCATGATGTCATCAATAATATTGTTTATCATGATAAATTCTGGAACAATTTGTTGTCCAGCAGAATTTGTTATCATTATAGGCCTAGTTTATTGTTTTATTTACCCAGCTTTAGATAAATTACCCAAATTTAAGCTGTAGGGAATTAAAAAAAATGACTTGGTTTAGAGTGATTCTGTTGTTTTATCTTGTTATAAGATCTAATGCACTTTATGAATTTACAGTGATGGTGTTTGCTCTTTCCTAAAAGCCTGAATACAAGCCCTACAGCAGTTTGCCATTTGAAGTTTAATTTGCTTTATGATGCAGTAGGGGGATTGTGGAGTACATAGATTTTTTAAAAAAGGTTTTAATTAATCATCATTTCTGTTTTCTCTCCCTCATGCGTGCACTGCCTGTCTCACTGGACTCTCAACATCATTTACCTTCTGCAGGTAAGCCTCACAAACACTGATCATTAAGAACCCTTGCTTAACGGCAGCAACCTTATTGACTTTTTAATCTTAAAGGCAAAACTGATTAACTCTTCCCTGTTCAGCACCCTCAATGTTTCATATGGTGACCAAAGTACGCGAGTTTCCTTTTCCTTTGTTATCCAAAAATGGTGTCATCTGAAATTGGGACTAAAGTGTAGAGAGTGGGCTCAGAAGAAAGTTTTCTTTTCTTCTTCCAGTCATGTGACAAATTTGATCACAGCCGTAGCCTCCATCTCCTCCATTCCAGCTCACAAACACTGGTGGTCAACTCACAACTAGTGTCTTCTTGTTATGTATGCATAAATGTTGGTACACGCTGCATTAATTTTCTCAGACTTGGGGGCGTTCCCTTCTAAACTTGCACGTGGGAAGTTAAGCTCATGAAGCTGGGCGAACCTCTACATGCCTGAGATGAGAATCCAAGATGGCTGCACCCCTGCACCACACAACAGTTGTGTAAAATGCAATGTTTATTAGCACTTCTGTTTCATATGTCTCTTCTAGTCAGCCGTGCACTCAGTACTGCCCAACTTCTACCTCCGAACACGCTGTTGCGGTGTTTTTATATGCAGATGACGTTCTGTTTAGAGGATGGAGCGACGCGGTCAGGGGGTTCTGATTTGTTTTGCTGGAACACGGTTAACTTGTAGGGGACATCCTTACACGCATCCTGTTTTTGATCTCAGACAGAAAAGATATGCATCCTTACATTTTTTTTTTTTTTTTTTTTTGAAGAAAATCAGCTTTTGTTGTGAGAGGAAAAAAATGAGAACATTAAAAAGTAGAAACATTTCATATGAAACTATTGCAGAATACTGTTTTTGTCATGATGTATTTGTAAATATTAATATAAATACGGTGGATCAGAAAAATGTATGTTTTGCCTCTAAAGTACAAAAAGGCCTGACTATTCATCCGTGTGTGGGTGTAAAGTATGAGGTTGTTAAATTGAATGTATCAGTAGATGTGTGTTATTAATACTGTGTGTTGTAGCTATCTGGAAAATGTAAGTGTAATATTATACCTTTTTGGTCACAGGACTCTATATGCTTCGAAAATCAGGTTATAAAATATTTCCTTTTAGCAAGTTTTGTTTTAGACCTGCTGAAGTAGCCGCTGGTATTTTCGTCACTCAGCCTCCTAATATGGTGACCTGGCTGATTAAGTGTTTATGTCTAACGAAAAACACTGACGATCAGGTTTCTCTGCTCACTGGTTTTTTTTCCTATGCATCTTAGAAACACAAGATCATTTGTATCTTACACTTTGGCATGGGAATTGCTCAAACTGATAACCCCCTGTGACGATCCCCGATGAGGAGTGCCATCCTTTCAGCTGCCCTACTTCCTTGCCGCTCGTAACACAGTAATTTGTGCAGTCTGCCTTTACCACTCATCTTGCTGAGCCAGCCATGTAATTATTGGGTTTCATTTCGACCTTGCTGCTTTGGAAGATGTTCATCTTGCCTTATATAGCATCTCCATACGGTTTGGACTCCATGCTGTGAGGAATTACAGTTTGAATCTGGCATGGCGGGAGGGATGGGAATGACACCATAAAACGTGTTGCTTACAGTGAAGGAACATGAGCGTGGGAGTGACAAATAAAGAAGACATAATCTACACCAATGAGTTAACACAGGAGCCACAAAAATAAAAGCTGAGGATACCGAGATTCACATGTGCTTTTTTTGGAACCTGCATGAAACACATGTGAAGTTGAATGTTAATAATAGTTGCTGTTAATCAGAGAGTTCAAGTCTATATGTGGTGTAACATGCTAGACATAAAGTAAATAGGAATATCAGGATCTCCCGTGCCGTTTGTAAGTCAGCTGATTTTTTTTTTTTAATTCACAAAAAGCCCATCTACATAATAAAATACATTATTCACCCCTGATTTCACAGATTAGATTTTATTTTACTCCAGACCAGACGGAGTCAAACACATTTTGCTCTTTAGAGTTGATTTAAATTGTAAATAGTGTTTGAGGTTGAGTACTCACTGATGGGTTAAGGCTTTCTCTTCAGCTACTCACAAATTTGTTGACATGTGGAGTTGGCAGTAAGTGGATTCAAATCCTACAACTCAGTTTCTTCCCCAACACTGCCAGTCACACTTCAAAAGCTATTTTTTAAACTTATTATTATTCACAATCTGGGCTTGTCATTTACTTTTTTGCTCACCGGCCACTGTGGCTGGGGTTTTTTCAAAGTTACTAGCCACTCAGCCTTTTCACTTGCCATAATTTCATGGTTGGGAAAATTGTTTAACCCCTTGCACTCCGGTCAATTTCCCTAAAAACGCCAAAAAATAACGTGCCCAAAGTAAATCGAAAGCTGTTCTTCAACCCTTTGCAGCATCTTCATGGGGTTGGTCTCATTTAAAAGAAACCACTTTGAATTTTTGGGCAAAACAGTCATAATCTCTCTAAGTGCTCCGGCCATTGAGTTACAGTCATCTAAACATAGTGAACTTGAAGAAAATAAATTTGGCCTGGGTGTTTTTTTGGATACAAATGCTTTCAAATAACACACAGCTGTCAGATCCGGGCTGGAAAATGCAACAGAAATGTAGAACCAAGTGTTATCCAGCTGAGGTCAAAATTTTGTAACAATACCACAAAAAATGAATATATTACACAGCTTTTTCCTCAGGTAGTTCCCAGGCGTTTTTGAACTGTGCCAAATTGTGCCAAATGGCACAGTTTGGAAAAACGTCTGTAACTTTTGAATGATTCAATATAGAAGCTTCATCTTGGGCTCTAATGAAAGGTGACACTCAGAGCTGTGTGTGTGTGTGGGGGGGGGGGGTTGTCCCCCCCCTCGCTACAGAGGACAGACATCGGCCATCGCTACATGACGGAATAGACTCATGTGGCGATGTGGCGACAGCGGCGCAGTCACCGCGGCTTCCCTCCCCCTCGCTACAGAAGAGTAGCCGGGGGGGGGGGCGTTCACGGTCTGGACGCGGCGCACGACCCGTGTACCGCGGCGCACGAACTTCAGACTTCGTGCGCCGCACAGTTGTAATTTACCGATCGGTCAAAAGTCATTTTTGATTACAATTTTCAGGGATAAAGAATAATTTAGCTTATAACACCTTACCTCTTCACAGCAGTGTCCTGGCGAACTTCTCTTCCTCATTGTCAGACGAACGCGACTCTGGTCCGCTCGTGGTTCTGGTCTCGCGACCCGATCAAAACATAATTCCATTATTGCGGTTTTGCGCTTCCATGATTGCGGTTTTTGGCAAACGATTTTTCAAAACAAATAACAGTAGTAATTAAAAAAAGACTGGCGAACGCGTGTGTGTCACTCAGCCTTCGTCGTCGGCCTCCTTCCATGGTCTATGATGACCATGGAAGAAAATCATAACGTCTACTCTGCTGGAACAAAAACAAAATAAGCACCGCCTGTGGCTGAACATGCCGATGCGCAAATGGCAGTCGCTGTCACACAGGTTGCATTTGTGGGTGGTCTCCGTGCTGCTGGGTCTGTGACGGTTCTGCCTGTGGGTCCTTTTTTTCATCTGCTGCAGCAGTCTGTCTTCATCCAGCCTTACAAAAAAAAGCTCGCGAACTTCTGTGCTTCAATTGGCTCGCTGCATTCACAGCGTTGGTAGGCGGGTCCTTCTTGCTAGGTTTTCAGTCATTGGTTCTTCAAGGTTTCAGAAACCCAATTCAAGGCTCTTATTAGTCGAATGAGAGGTCGATCAGATGATTAATCTGTTCGCGGCTGTGTCTGCAGTGGAAGAACGGAAATGCAGCTTACGCAGCTCCATCGTGCGTCCTAGAGCGCACGAGGGTGCATGAGAGCGCCCTCCTGCGCTCTGGGACGCAGAGACTTGCTCGCCCGTGGTACAACGGAGTGCAAGAGGTTAATATGATCAACTCTGACTATTGCATGCTGAAATTTACTTGAACTAACTTTGCATCCTCTTTAAATGTACTAAATGACCCTCATACATAGATAAAAATAGCAAGAGAAACACGGTTTAATTATGAACAGCAGTAAATACTATAAAACAGCAGAAAAAAAATATTTGTAATGTGAGAGTGAAGTACAGGTAGATTTGGGGTGTGTCCTAATTCTCATTTGTACCCCTTCTCCTACCCCTTTGCCTACCACTATGAATTGGGACACCCCTTTATGGCTGCACTACATCATTAGTAGTTGCTGATGGATTTAACCTAACCTGTTTTCATCAGAAAAAAGAAGAGAAATAAAAAGAAAACTAATTAGAAAAAAGTCTTGTCTTAAGGAGAAAAATGTCTAAAATTTACATGAACTATTCTACACAGTAGAAAAAGTCAGAAATTTACTAGAAAGAAAGCTGTAAGTTCACAGAGAAAAATTTGTACCCTCTGGTAGCCGGTTTTAGCCCACGGGCCATATGTTTGATGCCCCTGGACAAATGCATTAAAACACATATTAAGAGGGTAAACGACAACTTCTTGCTCTAAAAAATAATCATGTTTAACCTCAGAGGTAGGAGCTGATGTGGAGGGGATCACAGAGATTAGCTACTCGCCGCCGGGACAACAGGGGCCAGGGGAGTTCTCCTGGTAATCTCATCGCTGAGACCAGGCACAGGTGTGTTCTGCTGGCTGCTGTTTGTTCATCGCCGTTTTCTCCAGACTGGCTGCAAAATGATCTTGCCATGGGCGGAGTCTGGCTCCACTCCGTACTCGGTACAGGAGAAGCCACTGCCCACCGTGGCATTTCTTCCCATCAAGCTGAACAGGGGCAGGGCGGGAGACCGACCTGTGGAGTAAGACAGTCTATGGTTTCTCCAGACTCCGTCCACGGTGACAGTGGAACAATGGTCACACGATGTGTGCAGATAGTGCTTTTGGGAGTTGTAGTTTTGTAGGCTCACATTGCAATACATTTATTATTTTTGATGCCATTTCAGGAAACTACAACCTGCCCAAGTGGCTAGTGGGAGTGGCTGTCTTACTGGCCACTGCTGAAATCCACCGGTCATTGGCCGGTTGGCCGGTGTTAATGTCAAGTACTGTTTACAGTCATTCAACATTATTATTAACCTCCACCATGGAGATGGATAATGATTTAAAAAATCATTTGTTTGTCTGTGTTAGAGCAACACTATGTAAGATTTTCAGCTAAAGGGCTGGCAAAAGTGAAATAATCCATCAGATTATATTAGCTATTTCAGCGTGTTTACTACAGATGTTCGTCTTGACAGCAACTGACATGAAGGCAGCTGAGAGCACAGCACTTTGGTCATTTGTGCCATCTGTGCACACGGTACTGAAACTGTGCCACCGTGCTGAGCTGTATGACACATTTCAACAATTTGGGCTTAAAACGTGGTGCAAAAAACTTTGTAAGAAGAAAAAAAAAAAAGAAAAACCATTGTTAATTTTCACAATAAAATGTTAGTTTATATGAAAACACAGCCTAGTCTTTTCTCAGAATCACTTATAAAAATTACCTCTGCTGCACTCTCACCTGCTTGCACCTCATATGAAAGCAGTAAAAATCTGAATGATATCTATGTGGTTTGCATTGTGGTAATTAATTCACTTACCAATCAGCCTTACAGATCACCCGTCACCTCGTGTGAGACACTCCCCACCGCGCTGTTCTCCGGCATAAGGAAGTCGTGCACTGCCCTAGCAACGTTTAAAATCTTATATTTTGCATCTGATATGATTTACAGTAGATGTTGCTGGAATGATATTGTTTTCAATTATTTTTTAATTATTTTAATTTTAATTATAACTTTAATCAAAATATGAAAATTTATAAGGTTTACATTCTCATACTTGATTCAGACAAATAAAATTTAGAACCATTTAGTAAAAACTAAGGTTAGAATCATAGCAAGCTATTTACACAAAACCCTTACAACTGGTCTGAACCACTCGTAAATATTGTTAGTACCTGTACTAAATTTCAATGTACTACAGACTGGTGAATCCCAAAAGTTCAAGTGTATTGATCATATGTCACATTAATGAATAAATCTGTTTTGTACAAACAATTCTTGCATGATGAGGACAAATAATGTTTCCAAAGTAATTTCAACGGTACAACGACCTTTGACCAAGTGACTAAGTGGGCCTGCATCACCCGCAGCAGCACTTTGTAACTTAACTGAAAAGACAACTGGCACGTTTTACAGCCTGAGTCCCTTTAGTCAAAGAGCTTGACATTAGCCACAAACTAACAGAGCATCATGTGATTGGCTATTGGGACTCAGGTCACAAAAAGTGCATGTGCTCACAGTGTCCCTACGATGAACAGGAAAGTTAAGTAGTGCTGCTTTAACAGCACAACTCATAAACTATAAGCTTAATGTAGTTTAAAATTTTCAGGAGGTATTTAAAATGGTCCAAGGAAAAGACGATTATATTTTGGGGAGTGATCTTGATCACCATCTGGAATCAGGATTTTTTTTTTTATATGATTCTATTTAAGATTAAGATCTCCTTATTGTCATTATGCATACACATAACAGAATTATTTATTATTGTTTATTATTGATGGGTACCCATTAGCTTCCACATTAGCGGTTACTAATCTTCCTTAAAATTCATGCAAAATAATACACAAAACACAAAAGAAAACCCTATAATTTACTAAAATCCCTTTACCCCCAAAAAGAACATCAATAGAATCATAGAAAACAAAACAATAGATAATTAGCTCTCATATTTGCATTTTAAATATCTTCTTACTGTTTTTTTTTTTAAGTATATATACTTTGCTGGGTTTTTTTTTAATTCATCTGGTAATTCATTCCACAACTTAAGAGTTATAAATAAATGAATTCTCCAGAAAAGTTGTTTTTGGCCAAGGAAGCACTAAATTAAGTTTATAACTTTCACGAGTCATATGCATATGTACTTGATTTGAATATTCCAGTGCATCACTTTAAAAAGTTGAACCTAAAACAGTATTTCCTCTGGCTTAAAGACCTTGGCGGGGTGGCAACATATTTTTCGGGGTGGGGGGGCAGAAAACACGACACTATTGTAACCAGAATATGTTAATTTTATACCATTTCTTTCTTTTTCTTTTTTTTTTAAATTTTGCATATGAAACTTACATTTGAAGTATTGTACAACCAAGGCTTGAATGTTGGAATATTGGGCCAGTTGGGGTCCCACCCAAACATCCTGTATTTGGACTTTTTACTGGTGTCATCCTTCTCTCCTTCCTCAGCTCTCACCAATCCTGGACCCTCTGCCTCAATACTTTCCTCTCCTTGGCTCCTCTCTTCTGTCTCATCTTGCCCTCTCTGAGCCCTGTCTAATTCAGGTTCTCTCTCTGTCTATGGTGGTATACAAACAGATTTTGTCCTGCAGGTTTTTTTTTTGTCATGGTTTACATAAATGACAAAATATGTGTATTTTTTTGTGTTTTTATTCTAGTGTTTCTTTTTTCCATTGCGAGAGTAGGGAAGGAAAAAAAAAACATTCATAATAATAATTTATTCATGCATACTTAAATTATATTATCAGAGCTGGGTATATTAGCCAGAAATCGTACTCATGTAAAAGCGGTGCTATGAAATTGATAATTAAAAGTAGACAACCAAAAATTTCTCGTTAAGGGTACAAAGAGCACCCACTTAAAAACTTGAGTAATCACCTCAGTCTTGAAGATTTGAGGTTTTTCTCCAAAATTTATAACAATTTTCTTATAGCTTTCTCCTTTTCTCTATAAATTCATCTAAATTTGCAACCATTTTCCTCAAATTTGTAATTTCCGCTTGTAAAATTGACTTATACATTTGAGACTTTATTATAAATTTGTGGATTATTTTATGACTAATTTTTGTCTTTTTTAAGATAAAATTAGTGGGGTTTTTTTTTTTAATAAATTTGAAACGGATTGTGGTAATTTTTTTACTTTTTTCCATATAACAATTTACATTTTTGAACATAATTTTGCAGAGCCAGAGCAGAACAATAATTTAACTCTGATTTCAAAGAAAAAAATATTAATAAAATTGTATTTAATGGAATAAATTAACTTAAATGACCAAAGCTGTAATTATTTCTGTTATATTTCTATATATTTACAGTTTTTTAGAACTCTCCCCACCAACCAATAAGGGAGGAAAAACCTCCCTTATTTTGAAATCCAAATGTTGGCACTTTTAGTTTGTCTGAAGGCTGCTGACGGATTAAAGTCATTGGAAAACAGTCTCACATCCCTGGCAAGCAGGAGTAGCAGCTATTTGACCAAACAGGTAGTTTGGAGTTAGCAACCACGGACTAAAGCCTAACCACCCACCTCACACCTGCTCCGCTGCACGCACTGTGGGGGAGAGGTGGGGTGTTGACAAGTAACGGGACTTTGTGTATTTTAAAACACGATATAAACAATAGAGTATTCTGTGAAACAATACATTTTTATATCGTCATCTGTTATATATCGTCATTTCGCACAACCCCAACTACCAATAATCATTGTTTTTGTCTTATTATAAAATTTAAAACCATATTATTTTTGATGACCCAATTGTTTAGATCTTGCAGCTCATTATTTAACACCTCAGCCAAATCATGGGAATTATGAGCAGAATAAAACATAGTAGAATCATCAGCATACATAACCATGGAAGTTTTTTTTTTTTTTCAAAACACACGGAAATTCATTAATAAAGATTGAAAATAGAAGTGGACCCAAGCAACTCCCCTGAGGAACACCACAATGCACTCTACTCCATTCTGAAAAATAACCATTAGTATACTTTTTGCCTCCTACCTTACAAATAACTTTTGTCAGGTAGGTTGAGACCTACCAAATTGTGTTTGGTAGCTCAAAGCTTCAAAACATGTTATAACACACTATAAACACTTTGAATACTCACCATGAAAACGATATACACAATAAAATGATAATATGTTCAAATGGCATAGCAACAGAATAGTTCACCTTTTTTTTTTGAGGAATGGAATTAAACAGCTCTGTGTTATTGAAGAAGCTCGTGTCCATCAACTTGTACTTACCTTCTCTGTAGTACAAACTTCAATTAAGTTTCACAAATGTAAGAATTATTCATCAGAGTCTAATGATTGAACTAATGTCACTGTCATATCAAAAAAGTATGAATTATCAGTAATAACATTTGTGTCTGTCGATCTGATACTTCAGTTATTAAGCCATTTTTAGGTGACCAGGGATAATTTTGCAGTTTTGTGCTCAGCCCTAAAATGCACTTATTATATGTTCACACCACAGTACATACTGTATGATCACATCTTTTGTAGTTTTGTTTGGCTCTTCAAACAGTATTTGTGAAAATTACCTCATTTATTTAAATGCACGTCAGACTGCTGCTGAGTCGCATCAAAGGAGAACATTGCTTTTAGGTGTGTTTTTTTTTTTTTTTTTTTCCTAACATCAGATTCTGTTTGTATTGAAATTGGTTTGAAGACCTGAGGCTCGAAAACAGCATCTGGTGGTGGGATGATCTTGAGATCTAGACAACCTTTTTTTTTTTTTTTTTTTTTTTAGGATCTCTGCACGTTTTCAGCCCTGCTCCTATAATAACTTTAAACTTCAGGCATATGACGGCACGTGGGCTCAGGTGGTGATAGAATTGTTCATTCCCACTTAGGGCTGGGCGATATGTTAAAAAATCCAATCACAATAAATTTTTTTCATATCAGTCGATATTGATATTGCAATATAAATCAAATCACTATTTCTGTTGAGCTTAAAAGTTCCTTTTTACTCCTACGTGAGATGTGAAGATATCACAAGATTAATTTTGGATTAAATATTTATTTTCTGCTGTGTTCGTCAATTGAGCGTGACTAACTGTATTCCAGCCACATGATTGGTTTGGTTTGGTGTATTTGCATCATCATTGGCTTTTTGTGTTGTCTGTCAGAACACAGATTGAATGAGTTCTGTCGATGTTCTACCATGTCTTATACCTGTGTCGAGGAAAAGTTATTGCACGATAATTAATGTTACTGTTTTATCGCCCATCCCTATTGCCACCCTGTGGTGGGGATCGAGGCTTCTGCGGCTAACGGCTTATATACGAGCTGCACCCTCACACTTGAAACAGGAGGGTCATAAATCCTGTCACAATAACAACAACAATAACAGGCTAACTTTTGTCTGAGTTCCTTTAAGTGTTCTTAATCTCTTCTCCCTCTCCCACTTTACCCTGTTGGGACATTTTTTCTTCTTGCAGTCTGGAGGAAGTAGAAGTTATGTGAAGGAGATTAGCTGAAACTACAGTTTTGATCAATTGTTGCTCACTTCCAGAGCTCTTCAGTGTGCATATTCTTAATGATAACATTTTGGGTGAAAATGTTTTCTCTTTATCATTTCATCTCATACTGGGCCCATTTGAGCCCATATTGCAATGTGTAGACACTTCTTTTTGCAGGAGTTTCCACTTTTACTATCTCATCAGCTCCAGACAAAGGATGGCACCTCAGCGATTCTTTACTGCTCCCAGTTTCAGCATTGGCACAGGCATCTCCTGAGAGTATTCTAGAACTTGGAGAAAATAGAAGCTGACACAACTCTCTCCACGCCCGCTGAATTTACCGTTTTTGGCCAGATAATTCACGTGGAGTGTGATATTTGTTTTGACAAGTGCACTCTCTCCCTCTCACTCCCTCTCCTGCCCCCATTAAGGCCCTGTATTATTTCAAGTCGTAGTTTTTTTTTGCTTCTTAATAATGATCTTTATTGAAGCTGAAGAAATTGAAAACTGTTTTTTTGTTTTACCTTCAAATTTACCTGCAGCTAGTGTATTGGCTAGAGCCAGTTGTTGTTATTTAGTTGACTCATATTTTAATGGTAGCCATACAGATTTTTATGCCTCCCCATTAATATGACAGCTGTGGCCTTAGGGGATGATTTCATACGTCACATTATTTGCAGTTTTATGCTTTTATTCTTGTAATCTACAGGAGTCTCGTCTAGTTAATCTTTTTTTTTTTTTTTTTACATATGGTGTGATGTTTTGCCAAAATAAACTAAAATTAAGGCCGTAATTATTATTAAATGACTATTGTTAAGTCTGCCTTTCAAAGATTTTTAAAAATACTACTGATGTAAGCACAATAGCTACTTCTTTGCTTTGTGAGGTGAAGCCCTCATATTCAGTTTTTTAATTTTGTGTTTACCGTATTAGCATTTTATTATAATGAGCAAGAAAATGAGGAGTCATTTCTCATAAATTTGTGCTTTTTGTCAATTTGTGATCCCCCTTCCCCATTAAGTTCCAAGACTTTGTAGGGGTATGGGGTAGTTTAGGTATTTTACTTGAATAACTTAATTATCCAGTGGCAACATCACTCCTGAGAAAGTGCAAATTTAATGTGAGCTGTATTGAGGACTTCAAATTTTGCAGTAATTTCTGTTCTACTGGATTATCAGGCAAGGGTAATTGTAATGTGGTTGCATACCTTTTTGTGAATGCAAGGTCTTAAATTTTATCAAATGGCTTTAAAAATAACATTAAAAGGTGTACATGCAATTTCGTTATAGCTTCAGATATCATGTATGAAGAGCCGCCCTCCCTCAGGTCATATCTCCTCTGATTTGCAGCCGTTAACAAAGCAGGAGGTTTGAAAAGCAACGTGTAGTGGTTCCTGAAATGTTCCTTCCTACAGCTCCACATTTAAAGCATATTTCTGCTTCGAGTGGTACTGCGTTATGTGAATTGTTGTGGAGTTGCTTGAAATATGCTGGTACTGTATAGGCTCCAGCCCCATTCCGACCCATGAACAGGATTTGACTACATCCTACATCCTTACTCTGTGTTTTTCCTAATTAAATGTCAACAGCAAAGTACAAAGAGAAATTCATATTGTATGAAAAATGGTAAAAGCTGTTTATGTTAGACAAAATTAAGACTGAGACTGAGCTTACTGTCAGACGTCCTAGACAGCCAAGAACTGTTAAGTGCCCTAATCTAAACTGAATTCAGGGAAGAGCCGTTTCCTTGTCCGACCATACTTACTGCATTATATTTATCCATGTTTGTTGTGCGAGAGTGGAAATGCCACAGATGTTCATAGTAAAGACTTTGGGTTAAATTTAATCATCATGTCTTTTTATCCAAGTTTTTTTTTTTTTTCTACAGGTTTAAATTGATGGTATTTTATCAGAATTTCAAGAATTTGGCCACACCATAAACACACCTCTTCCTACCTCATACCTATAAATCCCACCTTGCTCTTCACTTCCTTTTGTTCTCATCCGTGTGCCCCTCCCTCACACTCTTTCCGCAAATACCTTGCTTCCTCGGGGGCCTTGTAAAGCTGGAAGCCTTGACAGATCCTTGAAGTAGCCTTCCCCAACCTGCAGCCTAGCAATCATATATCCAATTGGCCGTCTCCACCATGCTACTCCCTTCTCCACTCCATAGACTTGCTCACTTTAATTTGTTGTCATGGGCCTCGCTTGTCAAAGTCATATAAATGCAGTTTTATAGGGAGCCGGTATATGACACCACGAGTAGTAACCAAGCATTTAAAGCTGTGTGAAGTAAAAGCTGTTGTCTGATGGGGATGGTTTGTCCATACTGTAATTTGACCTTATTGTTTTCAACTTTGTAAATTTTCTTGATCTCTCCATGTGTTTTGCATTGTTTTGCCTTTAAAGTACTACCCCAGCATCTTGCCATGTTAATTATAAACAGTTTAACACCTTGCTGAAAAACACAGACAGGGAAGCATCCGGTCCTCATGGCCATGGCTGGCATACGATGGAAGGAGGAGGAGAATGGGACGCGGCAACCGGATGTGTAGTGAGGAACTAGTCATCAGTTTCTTCCTAATCTCCCCGCTCACCCCTCTGTTCACCACCATCTGGAGAGGATGCCAGTGACTGGCCTGGTGGCAGAATTAGACTCACAGGCTCAGCTCAAGAAGAAAATCCTGAAGGGAAAATGCCTTTTTGCAGTTCACGCTTGTCTGTCCTTTGTCCTTGCTCTGTGGTGTTGGACAGCAGCCTCCAGTGCTGACGTAGGCTGCCCTGCCTCCTAACAAGACGGGGACGAGCTCATCTGGCTTCCAAAACATGTTCATAAGAACCAAACCATTGGTCATGGATTAGTTTCTGCAGAGAAGCATGGGCTTGGGGAGCATTTAGTATTCTTTTACCCCTTTCCCTTTAACACTTTATCTCTGGCAGTACCTACATTTTTCAAAGCATTTAAGTTCAAATCTGAGGTAGAGGTGCTTATACTCTTGCTGAGCTCTATTCCCATGGAGAGGACAAAGAGCTGTCTTTCTCTCAAATAATGAGACTACTAAACCATCCCGGACCAGGCTGTGAAAATAATGAGTCCAAAGCTGCTCCAAGCTTGTGTGCATGTGTTTATGCTGTGTCCTGTGGTTTCTATAAATAAAGCTATTCCTGTTGTGGATAATGGCAAGTGCATCAGATACTGTCAGCTTCAACCCTCTTACTGCTTGGTTCGGGACAAGTTGGCTAATTTACGGTGTGAGCAAATATGGAAAGTGAAGTAATCCCCTCTCCATGGTTACCTCAGATTCATGCTTACAGCAAGCTACAGTAAAGAACATTTTGTCTCTGTCAGTGTGGTTACAATACCAGATGGAATAGGCTGCATGGAGAATTAATTTTAATTCACTCGACAGACTGCTGATGCCAAAACTGCCTGATTATCTCTTCTGGTGCCACTCCTTTGCTTTCTAACTACCAATCGAACTAGCTGTAATAACCTGGTGGCCACTCACTGCTTTGCTTTCACCTTTCATATCCTGTCTGCTCAGTGGTCTGCAGGGAGAGGAGATGAGAGCAGGAAGTTATAATAGGCTGTTGGTAGGAGAAAGAACCAATGTTTGTGTGTATGTGTTCACAAATGAGCCGCCTTGACTATGCGCCATGAGTGGTACTCATCCTCACTGATGGATTCCCTCCCCCTACAGTAATATGGGTCACGGTCATGTTCCCATGATAAAGCAGATGAGTCTAACATGATTCCCGGATCACCCAGACTAGTATAATTTTGTTCAAAGTAGCCTAGACAGTAGCCAGGGTTGTAGAAGTGCTGAGTGACACCAGGGCAGTTTTATCCTTTAAGCAGGCACCAAATTTTTCTTCTAAATTACCTTTTATCCCTTTATCTTTAGATAGTTTTGTTTGTTGCTGTTTTGCCAGTAATGTAAGAAAACATTTTTTTTTTTTTTTACAAGGACAAACTCCATGACTGATAGTGTTGTAGTCAAGACCACACTGACCGAGACCAATGACCCTTTTTCACTAGTACCTACTCAGCCCTGCTCGCCTCGACTCTACTATGTTTGTAGCGTTTTCCATTAGTACCTGGTACTTTTTTGGGACCTACTTCAGTGAGGTTCCAACCATGCTGAGTCAAGATGAGAATGTGACGTCAACAGATTGCAGGCCACTGATTGGCCAGGGCGTAACATCAGTGGATGAGAGCAATGTCTTCACAACATTCAAAACCACCATTTGTAAATTTGGCGTGAGTTTTTATTATTTCTGTGATAATCAATGAAATAAATGGCTACACACAAATCAAAAAACACTCACCATCTTCCTCGTAAGCAGTCATCAGCTTGGAGACCTCCTGGTATTTCATTTTGGAACACTTTGCCGGCGCTGGGGCTGAAAAGTTCATATAGCGGTCAAACTTGACCAAAAGTGGTTATTTTTCAACCGTCTTCCCATCGGTGTGCACAGTTCTTCCATTGGTGTTGCAGCGCTTGGATCCCTGTGCTTGAAAAATAAACCACATTTGGTCAAATTTGACAACTATGGACTTTTCAGCCTGTGAACTTTTCAGCCCGTCAGCGCTGCTGCGCCGGAGCGACCTGAAATGAAAAAGTATACCAGGAGGTCTCCGAGCTGATAGCTGCTCACAGGGAAGATGGTGAGTGTTTTGTGATTTTTAAGCATCTTTTACGTTATTTATCAGTGAAAACGTCAGCATGTCAACTACATAACGGGATAACAGGCCGCCTTCCTGTCATGAACCCACCCACTTGAGGTGGTATTCAGTTGTAATGGAAAACCAACCACACTGTGTTGAGCCCAGTAGCGTTGTGGCAAGTAGGACTGAGTAGGTGCTAGTGGAAAAGGAGCTCAAGACATGACTGAGACCAGAGTGTACCAAGACCGAGACTTTAAGAGTTTGAGACCAAGTCAAGACGAAGACCAAGAGAGACTGAGTCGAGACCAGGACCATATACAGTATTTTATGTACAGTTGAAACCAGAAGTTCACGTACACTGTCTAATAAGACACATAACTTTTTTTCTCACTGCCTGATATTAAATCAGACTAAACTTTTCCTGTTCATAGGTCAGTTAGGAATACTAAAATTATTTGTATTTGCTAAATAATTTATATATTTGCTAAATAATTTTTTTTAGAGAATTTTTATTACTTTCTTCAAAGTCAGAAGTTGACATACACTAACACTGCTATGCCTTTAAACAATTTGGGAAAGCCCAGATAA
The DNA here is from genome assembly GCA_020510985.1 of Pholidichthys leucotaenia. Lineage (NCBI taxonomy): Eukaryota > Metazoa > Chordata > Actinopteri > Cichliformes > Pholidichthyidae > Pholidichthys > Pholidichthys leucotaenia. The sequence continues at coordinate 250,175,399 of CM035846.1, read as the reverse complement.
TGATTTCATGGCTGTGGAAGCTTCTGATAGGTTAATTGACAACATTTGAGTAAACTGGAGGCACAGCTGTGGATGTATTTTAAGGCACACTTCAAACATACTGATTCCTCATGTGATGTCATGGGAAAATCAAAAGAAATCAGCCAGGGTATCAGGAAGAATGTTGTGGACCTCCAGAGGTCTGGTTCATCCTTGGATGCAATTTTCAGATATCTGAAGGTGCCACGTTCATTTATTCAAATAATTATACACAAGTCTGAACACCATGGGAATGTCCAGCCATCATACCGCTCTGGAGGGAGACTGGTTCTGTGTCCCAGAGATGATTGTGTTTTGGTGCGAAATGTGCGTATCATCCCCAAAACAAAAGCAAAAGACCTTCATAAGATGCTGGCTGAAGCTCGTAAAACAGTGTCATTATACTCAGTGTAATGAGTCCTGTACTAACATGGGCTGAAAGGCCACTCGGCGAGGAAGAAGCCATTACTCCAACAGCAACATAAAAAAGCCAGATTACAGTTTGCAGATGCACACAGGAACAAAGACCTTAAGTTTTGGAGGCATGTCCTGTGGTCTGATGAAACTAAAATTAAACTATTTGGCCATAATAGCCACTCAGTCCCTCCTGCTAGACTGGCAGGCCTGGAAACATATAATTTCAAGTCACCGGCTTGCCAGAAGACTGGCTGACTGACTGACAGTCGCTCCAGGATTTTGCAATGTTGCGATTTTACCAATTCCCGTGAATTCAGCAGGTCCTGCATAATTTGAATTGTGTCCAATCACTGCAACTTCCCCGTAATTTTGGCCAGTTGTCAACTTCCACCAATTTCGGCAATCAAATTTGTTCCTGAGTAGCGTGCAAATGTGTATATCATCAGTCTGACCATTCAAATGCTGCACTGCACGACACTCACTTCTGTGTTTACAGTGAGTACATGCAGAACACATCAGCAAAAAACAGAGTGTGATTTAAAAAAAACCCACTGACCTGCAAGTTTTCCCACATTGTTCCTTCCTCCGGCCTGCCAGTGAATGTCTCCTCGAGTCTTCATAATGACCGTGTGTATGAAGTGCCGGGTTTGTGTTGGAAAACGTCGGCCTGCCTGGCACCCCCCTGTCTTGGGAACACATGTGAGGACAGACACCATAAAACCACAAACAAACGAGCAAATCTAATACTACAGCTACTATTGTAACATTTTATACACCTTTAGAGGTAAAAGTCACGACTACATCTTATCAATGAGCTTTAAAGCTGTGAATCTCCGGTCTGGACACAAGCCAACGCGCAATTCAGGCAAATCCCAAAGGAGAGCCCCACAACAATTTTAAAAAAAAAAAGAAAAAACACGAAATACTGGAGGGACTGACCATTGTTGCATTTGGAGGAAAAAGGGGGAAGCTTGCAAACCTGAGAACACCATCCCAAATGTGAAGTATGGGGATAGCAGCATCATGTTGTGGGGGTGTTTTGCTGCAGGAGGGACTGGTGCACTTCACAAAATAGATGGCATCATGAGGAAGGAACATTGTATGGAAATATTGAAGTAATATCTCAAGACATCAGCCAGGAAGTTGAAGCTTGGGTGCAAATGGGTCTTCCAAATGAACAATGACCTTCAGCATTCTACCAAAGTAGTTACAAAGTGGCTTAAGAACAACAGAGTCGATGTTTTGGAGTGGCCATCACAAAGCCCTGAGCTCAATCCCATAGAAAATTTGTGGGCAGAGCTGAAAAGATGTGTGCAAGCAAGGCGGCCTACAAACCTGACTCAGTTGCACCAGTTCTGTCAGGAGAAATGGGCCAGTTTCATAAAACTTAAGTGAGAAGCTTGCGGAAAGATGCCCAAGTCATACAGTTTAAAGCAGGGGTGTTAAACCCATTCCATGGAGGGCCAAGAACCTGCAGGTTTTACCTCCATCCATTGTCTTCAACAGGTGATTTCAGTGAATTTTTCCCACTGATTGCTGATCAGTGAAAACACCTGCTGAAAAGACTGGGTGGAAGTAAAACATGCAGGGTCTTGGCCCTCCATGGAATGAGTTTGACACCCCTGGTTTAAAGGCAGTGCTACCAAATACTAAGGAAATGTATGTAAACTTCTGACTTTGAAGAAGGCAATAAAAAAATCTCTACAAAATATTTAGCAAATAGAAATAATTTTGGCAATCCTGACTGACTTAAAACAGGAAAAGTTTAGTCTGATTTAATGTCAGACAGTGAGGAAAAAATAGGTTGTGTCTTTTTACACAGTTTATGGAAACATCTTACTTCAACTGCATTTTATATATTTTGGGTTCTTTGAGTAAATACAGGGGTGCTGAAACCAACAAATTTTAAATTGATTCAGGCATCCTCAACTGTCTATAATTCACACAAACATCAAGAGAAAAATGTTTAAACTAGGAGAGGAACCAACTAATGTAAATTTGTCTTAATTAATGAAATAATGCGTTACTGGTGGGCGAGGTGTGTAGTTTCAGTGGCCAATAGTCCCTGGAGTACAGTAACCACAGAAGCATTCATGAGTGAGCCAAGACACGTGGCCAAAGTGGCCTTGGTGGTGCTAACAATGTAGCATCATGGAGAAAATGTAACAAAATAAGCCCGAATGCGGTGAGATATATTATCGACTGCGGATTAGTGAACCAGGTGGAAACGATCATGTCTGTTAGGGTGACGGAAATCTGAAGAAAATAGCAAAATAAACACAAGCTTCCTAGTACCACTGTTAGCTCTTAAGCTAACACCTTTGGCTCCCCGCCCATCTACATGACAGACAGCTAGCCTGGCCAATAATAGAGCAGTGAGCAGTTGTCAAGGCTAGTGACGTTTCCCATTTTTTTGACATACAGGAAGATACCTAGAAGAGTCAAAACGGCTTCTTGGAGAGAAAAACGATATAAAGGCTGTCTTTTTTTTTTTGAGAGAGAGAGAGAGAGAGAATTGAGTGTTTTGATATTTTTCCGATAATCACGTGACCACAGACGGGCGGAACTGGCTAATAGTGCTTCATTGTTGATGATAGTCGGAGCTATAGGTTGATGCTCTTTTTGTTGCCTCCTCTTCCATCTGCACACTGTGAGGTTTAACAGATTTTAAGATGGAGAATTTTTGTTGTCACTGACATTGTCATTGACATGACTACACATTTTTTTCCACTCCTTAATTATGAAAGCCACGTTTCACAGAAAGCTTCCATAATTGTGCCACAGCATTCTTTTAGTTTTAATTTGAATCTCTCCCAGACAGAAAAGGCAAAAAAAAAAAACTTTAAAAAGGAGGATTCATGTGACAGAAAAACATGGAAGCTGGAATTGTTCTTTTACCTCATAAAAATCAATGCTATTCTGACCTGAGGGATAAACAGTACCTGAGTGTTCAGAACTTTCTTTCAAACAAAATCCTCTTCCTTTTTTATGATAGATTTAATTTAATTTACTGGAGATTTACCATGGCTAAAAAAAAAAGGTAAACATGTTCCCCTCAAATAAATATAACTTTAGTTTGCAAGTCCAGATGACACATGCATGTTTCGGGCTTCATCATCCAGGCAGTAGTAGTTCTGGTAATGTAGTAATTCTTTGATATGTACAGTATGTCCTTTTATTGTTTAGTCGTGAAATCATTTCTTGGAAAATACAGCACGTAGCAATATGGTTTGTTGTCTCTTAATGTATTGTTGTTCTCTCACTGTGAAAGCAAGGTTTCTCCTCTACCTCCCTCCCACTCACCCCCCCCCCCCCCCCGCGAGGGTGAACGTGGGCAGCTGTACAGAGCATGACAGCCGTGCTCTGTTGAATGTTGACTTGAAATGGGGAATATGCAACACTCATGGAAACACCGAGGCAGCCCTGAAAATTGTCCTCGATTGTTGTTTGGGCTGTGACTGTGCAGTCAATGACCTTACAGTACAGCTGCATTTTGTAGCATTTATTTACAAGATGGCTACTTCCAGGAAAAAAAAATGTGAGGTTGTAAATTATAAGGTTTTTTGTTGAATGTGCTTTTTGTGTGTTTTAATCTTTGGTTTGGGAGTGTTGTTGTGTTGTATGTTTTGTCTCTGTTCATGCTAGGGGGGTGTTTGCATCCCATAAATCCTTTGTTTCTATGCTCTCCTTTATGTAAGCATCCGTCTTCTTCTATCGTCTGCACTCCTGCTGTGATTTGTGCAGCGAGGGACTCGGCAACAGTGACACTGATGAGCACGGCATCAGCCTCCAGCTGTGTGTGTGTGTGTGTGTGTGCGTGCGTGCATACGTTCTGTAGTGAGTATGCCTGAGTGTGTGTCATGCTCCCCCCCCCCCTTCCTTGACAGCACGATGGCATTGATGAATGCAACTGCAGCTGAGCTGAACTGAATGTTGCTTGTAATTCTCTTCTTCTTTCTGACACAAAACAGAACAGCAGATCGACATATTCCTAATTCTCCGTGAGACATGTGGTTTTCCTGATAGAGAGAGAAATTGTGTTGCTTCGCTGGGTGACTGTGCAGCAGTCAAACATGCTGTGGGGTCGCGGCTGCCATGGCTGGTTGAATGATGGGTGAGTGTGTACAAATCACGGCAGCATGAGTTAATTTGGAAATTTTGTCTTAAATAATGCAAAAAATTGAAGTGGAGTGGAGTGCAGTATTGCAATACTTCGCTGCAGCAGCGTTGTGAGAGTTGAACAAGACAAAGGCGTTGTGCACAAGAAAACATTTTCATTGAAACTGGAAAAAAAAAAGATCTGTGTGCACTTGTCAGCGCCACACAAAGTGTGACGGATTCACATGGACCACCAAGGTGTGAAAACTGCTGTTGTACTGTATGTCGGGCCAGTAGGTGGCAGTGCAGCTTTTTTACAGCACCATGTGCGACTTCCTGTCAATCGTTGATTGCTTCAGGGAGCTTGTGATGTACTTTTAAAATAGCGGTTGTTAAGCGAAAAGTAAACACATATTCAGCAAGTACACCTTTTATTTCTCACCTTGATTGTTTTCAGAAGCATGTTTGCTGTTAAGTTTTGAAGGTGTAGGAGAAAGTTTACTGTCCTGGCGCCATCTTGGACATGGATGAACAGACTTGAACAGACCACCCACCAAGTGACACGTCAACCATCGAGGTGCATCTTGTGTATTTTGTAATGGTGACGTCGGGTGCGTGAGTGGAGCGTGACTACCAGAGCCACAGTAAATAACTCACACATGTATGTGCTACTGGCCATTTTTCCCATGCACGTGGAAAAGGAAAAAAGTGCCAGCAAAACCTTTCCACTCTGGAGACTGGTTTTAAACCGCCGAAATCCCAGACAGCTGAACTGTAAAAGTAGTTTGTCAGTTTGGGGTAACAACGTTGCTGTGTGCATGGGATCAAAGGGAAATAACAATAAAATTAAAATGACATCAAAATAAAATTCCCACCCCTACTAAATTTATCACTTTATTTTATGGGGGTATAAAGCAGGTAGTCAGTAGCAAGTAGCATGGATTTTTGGGACGTGGAGTGAATGATGAGTTGTAACCTTTCAGATGTGTTTTTTTTACTTTGAACATGTGTTAGTTAAACTGACACATTTTATACAGGTTTCATTTTCAGTAATAAAATGGTATAATACTCAGCATGTAAGTACAGTCATAAGAAACATGATGATGGTTATCCACCTCAAAGAAAGCTCCAGTTGTTCTTCACAGCAGTGTGTAAATGATCAAAGAACAAATGAACAAAATGATTTTTGTTTTACATCTTTTTTTCTTGCTTAGTAAAACTCCCTTTTGAACATATGCACTGCAAATAATAAACAGAAAACTAACAGACTTTTTTGCTCTGGAACAGTAATGAATGTTCAATACAGATTTAAACAAAAAGCTAAAATATTTTAAAATTTCCCACACAGATGCAGTTGTGGTTTGTCTGCTCAGGTCTAATAACAGCACCCACTAGTATAATTTATTATTTTATAATTTTTTTTAGTGTGTTTGAGATGCTAGAGTGACCAATTATTCGGTGAACTGCCCTCTCTTACTTGGAAAGGTTGCTCAGGCTGAATGCAAGCTACATGCTTTTTTTAAAAGTTTGCTTGCAGTAATGCATGTTTTCCATCCCTGTACAGTCAGACCACACAGTTAGTTGTCTTGATATATACGATATTACCCATCTTGTATCTTGAATGGAGAATATATTTGTATAACATCAAAACTAGATATAGGCTGCATGTCCTGCGCGTTTTTTGTCGCCCCACTGCCTTGAACCTCTTTTTTTTACAGCGCTTGTGTGCTGTGCTCTGGAAAAAAGTCTGAGCCCTGTATCCTAGCAACCAACAGCTTGTCAATCACAGCTCAGCACTTCCGCTTTTCCCATCGAGACTTTCTACTTATTTTTTCTAAATAACAATGGAGAGGAAACACGTTTTGGCATTGGCAGCAGCTCTGGATGCAAAATATGATGACAGAAAAGAAAACAAGGGTCTGGGTACAGACAGCTGGTCGAGGAAACAGCTGGGAGAGTAGCGCCGACTTGTACAGGAGCTGTGCCTTGACGGGGCCTGTTTCAAGGAGTATTTTACTAGGAGTCAGTTTGAATTGGTTTTGGAGAAGATTGGCCCGTCAGTTTCTCAGATGCAGACTAATTACAGAGAGCTCTTCTGAGGTGAGTAGTCTATGGACAAAGTTACATTTATTTTTACATTTATTTTTGTAAAATTCACACTGAGATTCAACACTTGGTTTCCTATACTCATAAATACTGTCGGGAAATGATCACATTTCACTTTGGAGGTATTTCCATTTTTTTGCAGTCATCAGCTGTACAAATTCACATAGTATCGGTTAACTGCCTTATCTTCCACAACAAACTTGTAAGAAATACGACCATGACAAAGGCACACTAACTTGGCATGCCAACAGATGTAGACACGTTCCTCCAAGCGTTCGCTTTCAAATTTTAATCATGGTATCCTTTCACTGTCAGATCAAAGAGTACCGGGTTGTCTGATACAGCGAAGATCAAGCTCTACCCAGCCAGCATACTGTTCTCTTCTTCCTGTACCGGTAACCTATGTCCTGCCCTTCCTTAATTCTGATTGGCTGGTTAGAAAGGTTTGACATTGACAAGTGCAGCTGTACTCTAAAAAGGTGAACTTTTTTCAGCCCTCAGCACCCTGAGCTCTGCGACAAAAAACAGTCACCATTGAGGGCGTTTTAGCACCGAGGGCGCGCCGCGCTTTATACGCTGAACTACGTAGAGAATGAACAGAAGATAGTTGGACACAGCAGAAAGAACGCATTTGGTGAACATGCAGCTATATTGTTTAGCACTAAAAGTAGGCATTAGCTATTTTTAACATTGGTAATACTAGTACATACCCGTGCATACCCGTCCATGCTTGTAGAAACCAAGTATAAGCAAGTATTTCTGCATGCCCGTTGCTGAAGGGTTTCCTCCTGTCTCAGACGGCTGTGTTGTTCAGTCATGCCTGTGGTGTCATTACATGCTTTCTGACGTGCAGCAATTCTCCTCATTCTATTGCTCTCCATCTGGTGGGTCTTCTTCTTCTTTGTTCAGACCACTGGTTGAGGGATAGGTGCGTCATACTTCCAGTTCATGGGCACGATCCTGAAAAAGTGGCTTTCGACCCTGTTCAGGAAGGCCTGTGCATGCCTGTAGGAACCAAGAAACCAGAGCACCTGGAGAAAATCAGCGCTTTGCTTGGCATTTTACGCATTTGTAGTGTAGACTGGCATTCGTTAAGGTTACACATTTGCCGTCATGTAGGCATGGCAAGTCATCCTATGATGCCTGAGTTCATAGGATGCGCTATGATGATGAGGCAGAGATCATAGGCTGTCCTATGATGTCCTAGAAATGTGCTTTAGTCTGTCGTACCCTATGCTGGTGAAGGGTGTCCTCCTGTCTCAGACAGGTGCGATGTACTGCTGGAACCTCAGGTGTTTCATCTTCATGGCATCTTTTGTGATGTGAAGCAGTTGTCGTCATTCTATTGCTCTCCATCTGGTGGTTCTTCTTCTTCTTCTTCTTCGTCTTCTTCGTCTTCTTCTTCGTCTTCTTCTTCTTCTTCGTCTTCTTCGTCTTCTTCGTCTTCTTCTTTGTCTTCTTCTTCTTTGTCTTCTTCTTCTTCGTCTTCTTCGCCTTCTTCTTCTTCTTCGTCTTCTTCTTCTTCGTCTTCTTCGTCTTCGTCTTCGTCTTCTTCGTCTTCTTCGTCTTCTTTGTCTTCTTCTTCTTCTTCGTCTTCTTCTTCGTCTTCTTCTTTTTTTTCGAGACCACTGGTTGAGGGGTAGGTGCGTCGTAATTCCAGTTCATGGACAGGATCATGAAAATAGATCTGAGCAAAAAGAGGCTTTCCGGCATGGACTCACTGTATAATGACATCATAAAGACATGAAGGCAGCCTTGATGTATATGACATCATAAAGACATGTTGCCTGATGTCACTGTATATGACATAGGTCCTATGTCATAGGACATCCTATGATGGTCAGGCGGATATCATCGGCTGTCCTATGATGTCCTATAAATGTGCTTTAAAGACATGAAGGCAGGCTTGATGTATATGACATCATAAAGACACATTTGTCTATGCGCTGTCATTTGAGTGGTCTTTGTGACTAGAAAAGCGCTATATAAGTGCAGGTTAGTTAGATATAAGCATCGCGAGTCGTCCTATGATGCCTGAGTTCATAGGACATCCTATGATGTTCAGGCAGAGATCATAGGCTGTCCTATGATGTCTTATAAATGTGACAGATTTCTTGCTTTAATAGAGTGATGTTTTACAATAAAAGGAATTTATAATTTGCACTTTGAGAATTGTAAGAGTGTACAATAATTAATATATGAATACCAGTCCACCATACAGTATAAACAGTAATTTTTATGTATTCCTTCCATGACAGGTTGATGTCTTAAAAAATAGCCTACATGGACACGGACAAATCATCACTTCACAATATGATGGCATGTATTGCACATATTCAACTAATAATTAGAAATAAAGTTGCCTTATGTAGAAGGGCAAGATGCCTTTGTATGCTAATGCACAGTATGTGAAAATGAGTAGTTCCTAACTACCTGCATGTTGCTCTGTTGATCCAGTCTCTTTAGTTAAGCAGCCTGCTTGATTGGTGTCTTCGCTTTGGTTTGTGTTCTCTTTGATGACTTCTTATTGGTATTGCTAAATAAGGAGGTTAGGACTTGTATAGTGCTTTTTTCTAGTCATAAAGACCACCCAAAGCACTTCAGTAGTAGCTACACTAACCCTCTATTCTAAAGGCCTATCAGAAGTACATACCTAGGAACAATTTAGAATCACTCCTAACCTAACATACATCTTTGGCTTGTGGGAAGAAACTGGAGCCCCTGGAATAAAAACACACAGAACAGGGAGAACATGCAAACTCCACACTGAAAGATTCCCACCCCTGCCAGCCTGGGGATTCAAACGGTATGTTCTAGCTGTTAGGCAACAGTGCAAACCACCGAGCTACCGTGCTGCCCAGGCTTACAGCACCTGGTATTTCTAGTCTGTCTCCCAACTGGGCCCTACCTTGCTTAGCTTCTGGGATCAGATGAGATCGGGATTATTCAAGGTGGTATGGCTGTAAGAGGATGTAGGGAGTCAGAAGCATGCATTACAACATAAGGCTTCAGGGGAAACTGTATGCTGTGAGGTTTTAATCTAAACTTTGGGGTAACTCACTGAAAAAGTCTAAAGAAAAGTCTAACCGGGCTATTTCTTGGCATGAAACCAGTACACAATAATACAATTTCTATACAGTATACATTACAATCCTCACATTATCAGAAGCCATGGACAGTTGCTGTAATTAAAGATTAATAGAAGACTGCTGAAGGAGAGTTATACATGACCAGTAAAGCATCTGCATGCGGTCATTGGTTTATAGTCACTTCTGGAATCCCCCTTATCAAATTAGATTGCTTGATCTTAACTAACTATTGTTTAGTTTTATGCAGCTTTTATTCTAAAGCTTAGTAGAGCTCTGCTGTACTCATCATTTCCTATTTAATAACCTGGCATGCACTTTCCCAGAAGGACTACCTGCAATGGTTATATTTGGTCCACTTCTAGGTAATATTCTTTGAAAATCCAAGAAATTATGATCTCAAGGATAATGAGTCTCACTGTCTGTATGTGGATTCAAGTGATTCTGAACTATTCTTTTCTGCTTTTCACTGGCTGATGTTCTGCATTTATCAGCAACAAATCCAACATGATCAAGTAGCCATATGCCAGCACAGCAATATAAATGTAGAAAATGCATTGTTTTTATTTCATTCTAGGGCTGCAGCTAATGACAATTTTACAGCTTGGGCAACTGCCCTCTCTAATTGAAGATTACTCGAGTAATCTGATACTTTTTTAAAAAAGAAACTTGCATTGATCAACATTTGCAGAACTTTTTTCCTAAAGAGCAGTAGGAATTGTACCAAACACTTAATAACACAGGTACACATTTATTGCAATGCTTATTGTATAGAACGCAACTTTAAACGGTGCGTTACACCGTAAAGTTCTGTTCACTAGCCGTTAGCATTTAGGTGCTAACGGCGGTGGCTATATGTTCTTTGGTCATCCATCCATCCATCCATCTTCCGCTTAATTCTTTTCGGGTCGCGGGGGGGCTGGAGCCTATCCCAGCATCTTTGGGCGAGAGGCAGGCATATAAGCATAATTAGCATATTTGACTACTTCTATTCATCGTCATTTTAAATCTCAATCACATACCTTGTCTCAGGTGGGCTGGCTGTGCATGATGTGGGATGCTTTCTGCCGAGACACTGTGACATTCAACATTGTAGCATGCTAGCTCAACGCTTGGCTTTACCTTGGCTTTACCACGTATACACTGCACAGTGTTTTCATACAGTTTGAGCTTGAAATGATTCCAGACTTGAGATACTTGTCGGTTTTTTGTTTTTTCTTCATCTTTGCTGGCCTGTCACTATGCCGCTCTGACATCACGCCGTTAAACAAATCTGTGTTTTGTTTAGGTAGCATGACCGGAAAAAGACCACACCGGAAAAAGGTCATATAGATCAGAAGTGCTACATTAAGTGACACGTTGATGCATAAATTTTGAATCGAGAATTTTTTGTAACTGAATTCTTCGAGTAATCGTTGCTGCCCTATTTCATTCTAATCGATTCTGACCAAGACTTAACAGCTCAACAAAAAAGTCTCCCCCCAAAAAACTGTCTTGTTATGCAAGTGAAAAGCTGATATATGCTGATTTGATTGTTTGTGTTTTGTAATTGACTTTGATCATTACTTCTGATGTGTTTTGCTGCATTTTCACACCCATAATTCACTTTGATTGAAACACCAGAATAATTGGAATTTAGATTATACTCATCCATCTGAGCTACAGTATTTGAAGATGATCTCCATCATTTTTCCCTCTCTGCTCATGGCCTACTTTGTGAAGGCTAAAGACTGAAATAAATCAATCTTCCTAAATTTTCTAATTTAGATTAAACTTTAATCTGGAGCCTGTTTAAATTTTAACCCCTGGCTTGTCCACAGACAGAAACGGGCAGCTGAAGAAATCAAATCATGAATGAATGAAAAATGAAGAGTTCTGCAGGCATAATGTAAAATAAGAATTTTCCTTTACTCTTAAACAAGCACAAGGGCTTTGAGGTTGCCTAGGCAACTGGCTGCCAGTGCGATGGATGGGCAAGTGGGCGTGGAGTCAACAGGGGTTTGTGGGCCGGTGAGAGCGGAGGCAGGCGATTGGCGCACGGCACATGCTGCACAGGGGCTTAAAGCTGACGGTCTGACGGTGCTGTGTGGTTACCCTCTTCCATCTGCTGGGACGTGTAGGGAGTCACAACAGCGTGGCATGCTGGGAGTCCACACTTTGCACCACCACGCAGCTGGAGGCTGGGGGGGTAGTTTCTGAAGACGGCACAATCACAAGACACCCTTTTCAGTCTAGATTTTTAGATTACAGTGTTCTCGAGTGCTCAGAAGGTCATGTGCACAGAACATCAGACTTTTATAAGAATAACTGCTTCTAGGCCTAAAATAGTTTCCGGTGAATTGTTAAGAAAAATGTAGACTCAGATTAGGGCCGTTCAGTAAACCCATTTTAAATCAAAATTCGAGTTAATTTGTTTCGATGGTGTCAAATAATTACACATTCTGAAAATTGATTCTCCCTTTTACAAGAGAAAATGATTGGAAATTTACCAGATAAAAGTTGGAAATTTGTGATAAGTTACAATTTCATTAAAAAAGTAGTTTATTATTAGAAAATGTGAGGAAAACAAAATTACACACTTGGCAAAAAAGTCATAAATCTTAAAAAAAAATAGCAAATTTATGAGAATAATGTATCAAATGTACAAGAAAATGTATATGGATGAAACTCAAATTTATGAGTAAAAAGTTGCAAATTGATGCAAAAAGTTTCAAATTTAGTCCGAAAAAGTATTAAATTTACTGGGGAAAAGGCACACTTTCATGAGAAAAGAGTCATAAATTGGCAAATGTAAATTAATTATTCACTACTGAACTTACTTTTTAGATATTGTTATTTAAGTAACTTTTTGGTGTTGACTCTAACTTGTGTCTGATTGATTGATTGATTGATTCATTCATTCATCTGTCTTCTTAACCACTTAATCCTTTTCAGGTCACAGAGGGGGCTGGAGCCTCTCTCAGCATCTTTGGGCGAGAGGTGGGGTACACCCTAGACACATCGCCAGTCCATGCCAGGGCCAACATAGACAGACAACCATTCACTCTCGCACCTGAGAACAGTTTAATGGCAATAATATGAATTAATACATGAAGGTTGACCAACAGAATGAGTTTATACAAAGAAGTAAAAAGGTAGAATATGAAGATGAGGTTTGCACTGACATCAACGATATGAAATTGGTGCATTAACTCAGACTAAATAGTACTGACCCTTCAAAAACAAAGAGAAGATTTGAAAATATTTGAACTCATATTATTGTTTTCTGTATGGATGGGGGCTCTTCCTCTAACCTTGTAAGCCCCCCTCCTTTAAGAGCCCCCACCCATGTCATCACGCACCCTGCCAAAGGTGTGATTGGAGTTTTTTTTTAAGTGACATACAAAAAAAAAAAAAATACAAAAAAAATTTGCAATACAAAAAAGTTGAAAATTTTTGACAGAACAATTGGATATTGAAGAAGTAAAAGCTCAGTTTATAGTTATTTCTTTGCTGTTTTACCTTTATTTATTTATAGATAATAATAGGTCACTGTGGCTTGTTTAAAGTAGCACTATGTAACTTTCTTGTTCCAGGTAGGAACACTAAAAAGACTACAGTTGTGGTGACTATGACCTCAGTCCCAACAGCCAATCACAGGGTGCTTAGTTGTTGGTAGCTAAAGTTGTGCTGACTTTGGACTTGATAAAACACAGTGGACCAATACCAGCAGATGACCCCTTTTTAGATGAAAGTAAATTTTGCATTTCATTTGGAAATCAAGGTCCCAGAGTCTGGAGGAGGAGTGGAGAGGCATAGAATCCAAGTTTCTTGACTTCCAGTGTGAAGTTCCCACAGTCAGTGATAACTTGAGGAGCCATGTCATCTGCTGGTGTTTGTCCACTTTGTTTTATCAAGCCCAATGCCATCACAGTCATCTACCAGGAAATTTTAGAGCACTTCATGCTCCCCTCTGCTGACAAGCTTTATGGAGAAGCTGATTTCATTTTCCAGCAGGACTTAGCACCTGCCCACACTGCCAAAAGTACCAAAACTTGGTTTAATGACCATGGTATCACTGGGCTTGATTGGCCAGCAAACTCTCCTGACCTAAACCCCATAGAGAATCTATGGAGTACTGTCAAGAGGAAGATGAGAGACACCAGACCCAACAATGCAGATGAGCTGAATGCAGCTATCAAAGCAACCTGGGCCTCCATACACCTCATCAGTACCACAGGCAGATCATGCTTCTTCATGCTACACCATGCTACGCTTCATGCTACACCACATTGATACAGTAATTTATGCAAAAAGAGGAGGAGTGTGTACATGGACATACTTTTCAGTCAATCAACATTGCTATTAAAAAATTATTTCATGTAATCTTTTTTTTTTTTGAGAAACTGAATTTGGGGTTTTCATTAGCTAAACACTTGAAATATATACAAACACAAATATTGAAACAAAAGCCAACAACAGTGGTGGGTAAACCACAACAAAAAATGTCAGTGTCTTAGTAACTTGTCATGTGCCCTTGAGCATCAATTACAGCTTGAGAACAACGTCTCATGCTGTTCACAAGTCGACTTACTGTCTGCTGAGGCATGGCATTCCACTCTTCGTGAAGAGCGGCCCTGAGGTCATTGAGGTTGTGGGGTGCAGGGTTACGAGCCTCTACACAGCAACTCAGCTGATGCTATAGGTTTTCTATGGGATTCAGGTCTGGAGAAATTGCAGGCCACTCCGTTTGAGGTACCCCAGCCTCCAGCAGCTGTTCCCTAATGATGAGACCTCGATGAGCTGGAGCATTGTCGTCCATGAAGATGAAATAGGCCAGTGTTGTTCATGCAGGGACACAATGGCTGGATTATTGATGTTATTCAGGTAGTATTGGCTTGTCATTGTACCATTCACAAGGTGTAGGGCAGTTCTGTATTGACTAGACCCACCTGCCCAGACTGTAACACCACCACCACCAAAGGCTCATCTGGTGACAACAGTGGCTGATGCATAGCGCTCTCCTTGACGTCTCCAACATTGTTGGCAGTCATCATTTCTACTCAGTGTGAATCAACTTTCATCAGAGAACAGCACTGAGGCCCACTGGTCCCTTGTCCAGCGTAAATGCTCCCTGGCCCATGCAAGACGATGACGCCTTTGCCTGGTGGTGTGGTCAGGTGCCCTTGCAAGTCATCTAACATACAGACCACCCTGATGTAAATGGTTTCAAATGGTCTGACGTGACATTTGGGTGCCTCTTACCTCCCTTAAATGTACCTCGAGTTGAGTGGCATTCATCATCTGGTTCCGCAGGGCACTGTTCACAATGAAGTGGTCATCAGCATGGGATGTGGCCAGACAGCGTCCACTTCTATGCCTTACTGTGACTCTTCCAGTCTCTCTGTTGCAACCTGCTGATGACACTTTGTGACACTCTAAGCTCAGTGGCCACTTCACTCTGAGAACATCCTGTTTGAAGCCTCATAATGGCGAGGTACTGCTGATCAATTGTTAGCTGCCGTCGTGGTCTCATGATGTCAAAATGTGAACAGCATGATGAAGAGGACTGTTTAAATACCAATTCTAATTGAATCAGAAAATTTATTGGTCGATTCATGGATCAAACACCTGCTGTGAATTTTGCTGTTAAGCACCTTGATAGAGAACAGCAAGTTATGCAAAAAGTACTGAAACATTGAACAGTTGGACATGTGCATTCAAAAGGTTAGAGAAGGTTAAATTACTGTAAGTTCACTTGTAAAGGTTATAGTGCATTTTAGGTGCATCCTGAAATTTCACCCGCAAGCCAGATACCCCTAACTTTTTGTGAGTAGTGTATCACTCTGTATGTAACGAATCTATGTAATATAGGAGTTTCATTTTTTTGAATTTAATTGCTGAAATAAATCAACTTTTTGATGACATTCTAATTTATTGAGATGCACCTGTTGTGTATTTTGGCTGACATGGTGGAAGGTTTGACCTGCAAATTTGAAGAACTTCTGCCTAACAAAACACATTATTCTTTAGTTATTATGACATGTTTCCCTGTAATATCACTCTGATTCCAGTGCTAATCATCCTGGGATGCACTCGGAAAAACTTGTTTCTCCAGCTTGGATTTTTTTTTTCTTTCTCTGTATGAATCACACCAGTGAGCATTAAGTGCAGTGAATCCTGTAAAATAAATAAGAAAAAAAAAAATCCCTGCTGTAATACAATACAGCATTAAAGGTTAAAGATCTTGTGGTTTTTGCATTAGTATACTCTCCAACCACAGCGAAGGCTCCGCCGGTTCCCCCTCTGCTGTTTGTTGTGCAGCAAAATGACACTCGTCGCTGCAGGACATGAAAGCAGCAGCTATTTCCATAGGTGTGTTTGTTGTTTCTGGCTTGAATAATGTTTGTTTTTGCAGTATGAATCTAATTAGCATTCCCTCCTCTGTGCATTTGACCTTTTCTTTAAATATGTTGCGCTTATGGGGACTTCACCTGCCATTTCTCCTCAATCACACAGCCTCCTGATTCATTTGCATTGAGTAGCATCTCTTCAGGAACTAATTATTCTCATGAATTTTGAGTCTCTCTGCTGCTTGGTGCATCCCCCCCCCCCACCCCAAAAGCAGTCACCTCAGCCATTTTGTTTTTACTTTTGAGCGAGAGGCCGATCAACAGCAAGAGATTCCACTGAGGATGCTTTGTGCGTGGGCCACTACCCCACTGATGAGCTTCTTATGTAATATCCGTACTCCAGCCTCGCAGTGCACATGGGTGGCGGATCGTGCACAGTAAGCACAAGCTGGCAGATTTCACACTCGCATGTGGACACAGTTCACATATCCAGATCTGGTTGTTTGGAATATCTCCACACAAAAAACAAGCAAAAACAAAACTTGAACACGCTTTGGAATATATTTTACCTTCAAGGCAAAATTAACAGGAATACTTTAGGTGATTTTTTTTTTTTTTTTTTTTTTTTACTATTTTTAGTGAAATCTACATTTCCTTTTGAGTCCTGGTAATAAAATTTGGCTTATAGACAGCAGCCTGTATTGTGCTTAACTCTAATACAACAACAGTGACCCCCTGTGGTGATGGCGTGCCACCACATACACACACGTGGGGTATATGCATTTGGACGCTGGCGTGAATCTGGGCTTATTTCATCTGACGGAGGAGCGGCTAAAGGCACAAAACTAAACGTGGAATCTCAGTTGAGTCTTTTCAGTGAGCTTCATGAGCATGAGAGGACATGGAAGAGGAGGGTGTGTGTGTGTTTTGTTGTGACATGACCACAGTGTGAGGACGCAGCTTTATGACGGCATTGAGAATAATCTCTTTCGTTTACTGTGTCAAAAGCAGCGCCCAGTAGTTGCCTAAAGTCGGATTAGCCATTTATTTACTTTCCGCAGCTGTCCCTTCTCCCAAGGGCAATAGACATTATTGTGTTTTGGTTATTATCTCTGGGTTTAGAAAGCATCACTGTCAAAATGAATTGACTTTATCACCTGGCTGACTATATTTCTCTCTGCAGTGCCTGAAACCAAATCTTCACATTCAAATTTACCTTGCAGTTGCACTTTCCATGCGGCTCTTCCCTCTATGAATAAAATAAGTTGGAATTTCTCACATATGTAAAGGCGACTGGTGGTGACATTACTTGGGGACTGAGTAAGCATTGCCTTGATCCCTAGATGGATAGGCCTTGGATCTTTTGCAGTGTGAGTCATTGCAGAATGATTGGGAGATATGGAGACACCAGCAGGGTTACAGAGCGCCGAGCAGATGTTTATGTGAAGAGGATAATTAGCAGTCCTTCTCCCACATATTTTTTTTTATTATTAGACTAAACTTCATAATAATCAAGCGAGTTCATTTGTGGTCAGTATACTGCAGGATATCAACGAGTGTGACGTCTATGCAAGTTCTTGGTGCTTGTTATATACTGAATGTGCATGTGTCATGACTTTTTCAGTGTGTGCTCTGAATTCTCAGCGCTGAGGAAGCGAAAGCCAGCGCAAATCAGGCAGAATCCCGAGAGCAGCTGCTTATCCGTCAAGTAGTGCTAGCAAACATGTATTTACCTCCTTAGACAGTTTACACAGGATGATGGCGATTTTCCATGAGTAGTAGGAAATTACTACACAGACTGTCAATATACAGTATATGTCATATCTATTTCATGTACATCTTTTTTGTCAGTATTGCTTGTCTTAGACACTTATGCCAGTGGTTTTCCTTAATGGTAAATTATTGCTGGATTGTTAAAAGTCCCATTTTATGCAATTTCTAGAGATTAACATCCTGTCACACACACATACACACACACACACACACACACACACACACACACATATACATACATGTATATACTGTAGTTTTAAATCCCACAAACCATTCCTGCTCAATAAAAATGTCTCTTGTTTCCATAATTTTTAGGCACTCCAGTTTATTCCTGCTACTTAATATTCATGAGGCCCGTATCTGATTGGGCAAAGTTGTTTGTTTTGTTTTTTTTTTTAGGATAAAGCATTGCAAGACCAATCACAAGTATAACCAGCTGCTAAGTCACTGCTTAAGTGCTAGTGCTAACTGCTATCATATTCTTTAATGACTTGTCTCACCACAGCTGGCATTTGTACAAAAAAGCAGAGCAGCAGCGATTCAAACAATAAAAAGCAGCCTTGAATAAAATTATAGATGGCATAGCATGCACAGATTCTCTTATTTCGTCACGCATATCAGTGCTAGGCTAACAACAGCTTCAGCAGAGTCAACCTCCTGCTATTTAGCCCAGCCGATAAAATGTTGAAATAACTTGCTTACAGGTTGTAGTTCTGAAGCACAGGCCAGCAGTAGAGACAACATGCCTAAGAAGTAGCTTCACAGTGAAAGGCAAACTTTGTTTTCGTTAAGCTGGCCCACTGACATTAGTTCTGATGCTAACCCATCACATTTGGATCACTGTGTCTGAATTGGAAGTTCTCCAGCTGAGGCAGCTTGTACCATGCCCATGACTGCATCAATAAATGACTCCACAGAGGTGGATAGAGTGATTTTTGTCCTGAGTAGAGCAGGTTTTTTTTTTGTTCAGCCGGTGATGATGTTAGCTCTGATACTCAAAAAAACTCTGGGCATCAACTGGATCGATATCACAGCCAATGGCTTGGTGAATGGTTGTAACTGAAGGCACAGTTTTGTTTGAGTGAAACTGTAGCGCTATAGTGGCTTCTGCCAAAATATGGAAATATTTCTGAGTGAAAAGAGGTTTTATTGCCCCACATGGATCGCCACCTTATCATGGTGGGAGGTTTGCATGCCCTAGTGATCC
Organism: Pholidichthys leucotaenia; assembly: GCA_020510985.1. NCBI lineage: Eukaryota > Metazoa > Chordata > Actinopteri > Cichliformes > Pholidichthyidae > Pholidichthys > Pholidichthys leucotaenia. The sequence goes on along the minus strand of CM035846.1, from coordinate 250,156,362 downwards.
CAGGAACTAGGTTGTCAGGGGCAATTTGCTTCTGTTAGTGTTTCCCAAGACAAACTGGTCCTGAGTAAAGGACCAGACTAAGCGAGATCCAATAGACTCCCATGATGAATGAAAACTCAAGGATTCAATGCACCCCACCCAGTATAAAGTTACTGGGGCCCCGCCCTGGAGCCAAGCCTGGGGGAGGGGCTCGATGGCAAGTGTCTGGTGGCCAGGTTTCTACCCATGGAACCTGGCCGGGCTCAGCCCAAAGGAGTTACATGGGTCCACCCTCCAGTGGGCTCACCATCTGCAGGAGGGATCATGGGGGCCCAGTGCAATGTGGATTAGGTGGCGGTCGAAGACAGAGACCTTGGCCGTCTGAATTCCAGCTTTTTAAACTGGCTTTTGGGATGTGGAGCATCACCTCTTTGGTGAGAAAGGAGCCTGAGCTGGTGCACGAGGTTGAGAGATATCAGCTAGATATAGTTGGGCTCACCTCAGCGCACAGCTCTAGTTCTGCAACCAATTTCCTGGAAAGGGGCTGGAACTTGGCCTACTCTGGAGTTGCCCCGGGTGAGAGGCAACAAGCAGGGGTGGGTATTCTTGTATCCCCCCCCCCACCTTTCTGCCTCGACATTGGAGTTCTCCGTGGTGGATGAAAAGGTAGTGTCCCTACGCTTTTGGGTTGGGAAATGGGTCCTGACCATCATTTGTGCCTATGCACCAAATGATGGTTCAGCATACTCACCCTTTTTGAAGTCTGACTGGGGTGCTGGAAAGTGCTTCTCTTGGAGAATCCATTGTCCTACTGGGGAACTTCAGTGTGCACATAGGCAGTGACAGTGAAACCTGGAGGGCCGTGATTAGGAGGAACGACCTGCCCAATCTGAACCCAAGTGGTGTTCGGTTATTGGACTTCTGTGCCAACCACAGTTTGTCCATAACGAACACCATGTTTAAGCATGAGTGTCCATATGTGCACCTGGCACCAGGACACCCTAGGTCGCAGGTCAGTGATTGATTTTGTTATCGTGTCATCGGATCTGCAACCATATGTCTTGAACACTCGGGTAAAGAGAGGTGCAGAGCTGTCAACTGATCACCACCTGGTGGTGAGTTGGATCCGATGGTAGGGGTGGACGCTACTCAGACCCGGTAGACCTAAACGTATAATGAGGGTGTGCTGGGAATGTTTGACTGAGGCCCCTGTCCAAGAGGTCATCAACTCCCACCACCGGAAGAACCACATTCCGAGGGAGTCTGGAGACATGAAGTCTGAATGGGCTATGTTCTCCACCTCCATCGTTGAAGCAGCTGCCCAGAGCTGTGGCTACAAGGCCATTGCTGCATCTCGTGGTGGAAACCCCTGAACCAAATGGTGGACACCAGTTGTGAGGGCAGCCGTTGTGGGACTCCCAAAGCAACTGAGGTGCACTGACAGGCCAAGTGGAGTGCAGCTTGAGTGGTTGCTGAAGCAAAAACGGAGTGGTCGGAGGTTGGTGAGGCCAGGGAACAAGACTTTAGGTCGGCCTCACAGAGATTCTGGCAAACTGTCCGGCGGCTCAGGAGGGGGAAGCAGCTCCCTGTTCACACTATGTATGGTGTGGATGGGGCGCTGCTGACTTAAGACTGGAGACATCATCGGGTGGTGGAAGGAATACTTCAAGGATCTCCTCAATCCCACTGACACGCCTTCCACAGAGGAAGCAGGGCTTGAGGACAAGGGGGATGACTCACCCATCACAGGGGCTGAGGTTGCCGAGGTGGTTAAAAAACTCTTTGGTGGCCAGGGCTGGAGCGTGGATGAGATTTGCCCTGAGTACCTCAAGGTCCTGGATGTTGTAGGTCTGTCATGGTTGACATGCCTCTGCAACATTGCGTGGAGGTTGGGGACAGTGCCTTTGGCATGGCAAACCGGGGTGGTGGTTCCTCTTTTTAAGAAGGGGGACTGGAGGGTGTGTCCCAACTTTAGGGGATCACCCTTCTCAGCCTCCCTGGGAAGGTCTATGCCAGGGTACTGGAGAGGAGAGTCCGACCGTTGGTCGAACCTCGGATTCAAAAGGAGTAATATAGTTTTCGTCCTGACCGTGGCACATCGGAACAGCTCTTTACCCTCTTGAGAATCCTCGAGAGTTTGTGAGAGTTGGCCCAACCACTCTACATGTGTTTTGTGGACTTGGAGAAAGCATTTGACGGTGTCCCTTGTGGCCTCTTGTAGGGGGGTGCTGCGGGAGTATGGGGTATTGGGCTTGTTGCTACGAGCTATCCGGTTCCTATATGACTGTTGGAAGAGTTTGGTTTGTATTACCAACACCAAGTCGAACTTGTTTCCAGTGAGAGTTGAACTTCACCAGGGCTGCCCTTTGTCACAATCCTTTTCATAATTTTTATGAACAGTATATTTAGGCGCAGCCAAGGAGTGGAGGGTATCATGTTTGGTGACAACAGGATCTCATCTTTGCTGTTTGCAGATGATGTTGTCCTGTTGGCTTCATCGAGCAATGACCTACAGGTCTTGCTGGGATGGTTTGCTGCTGAGTGTGAAGTGGCTGGGATGATAATTAGCACCTCCAAGTCCATGGTCTTAAGCCGGAAAAGGGTGGATTGTCCTGTCCAGGTTGGGGACAAGCTCCTGCCTCGTCAGTCTACGTTTCTACCCTCACCTATGGTCATGAGCTTTGGGTAATGACTGAAAGAACGAGATCGCGGATACAAGTGGTTGAAATGAGCTTTCTTCATTGGCTTGCTGGTCTCAGCCTTAGAGACAGGATGAGGAGCTCAGTCATCTGGGAGAGGCTCAGAGCAGAGCCGCTGTTCCTCCACAATGAAAGGAGCCAGTTGAGGTGGTTTGGGCATCTGATCAGGATGCCTCCCACTTGACGCGTTTCGGACACGTCCCACTGGGAAGAGACCCCGAGGCAGACCCAGGACACGCTGGAGAGACTTTGTCTCCCAGCTGGCCTGGTATTCTTTCTGAAGAGCTGGAGCATGTGGCCGAGGAAAGGGAAGTCTGGACTTCTGCTTGAGCTGCTGCTTCTGTCACCTGGACCTCCGAAAAAGTGGTAGAAGATGGATGGATGGATGGATGGAGGTTTTTATTGTAATCATATAACCCAAGCAAGCATTTTAAAAGGTTAAAACGCATGGATGTGTTCTGTAATGAATGGGACCTTTTGTATTACTCAAATAAAATACCTTTTGTGCTTTGTCTCTGTATTTTTATGCTGAAATAGCCCGTGTTTTGCTTCAGGCATTATTTGTTAATATTTTAGTCCACCAATCTATGCTAAAAGCTCAAATGTCCATTTCCATCAAAACACAAATCTCAGAGAAATGATGAACGAGGGAGAGTGGGGTGAACTTGGGGTCATTAGCATTTAAAGCAGTATGGCATAAAAACAGCCCATTTTGATGAGTTTCCTTCCCATGTGTAAATGTGCAAATTTTTGAGAAGAGTCACAAACGTTTCACAAAAAAGGTGACAGCTTATGAGAAAGATAAGAAAAAGTATTAAATTTGTGACAAAAAATCCAAATGTGTCTGAAAATAAGTCATAATAAATTTATAAATAATATTCCAAAAATGTGATGCGAGAACTCTCAAATTGGTAAGAGAACAAAAAAAGCCCAAATCTATATAATAAAACAGAGGTTGTAAATTTGCAAGAGTTACAATGTTAAGAGGAAAACCTCATATGTCAAGAGTACGGATGCATATGTAAAAGAAAAACAGTTTAAGTTTACAAATAAAAGGTGGCAAATATACAAGAAAAACATAACAATTTATGAGAAAAAATTATGCCAAATGTATGATTTACAGTCTGTAAAAAAGTCACAAATTTATCCTAAAAATGTGCAAAATTATAGGGCAATAGTACATTTATCAGGAAAAAACACATTTATAATACAAAAATTAGCCATTTAAAAGATAAATTTACAAGAAAAATATAACAAATTTAATAAAGATCTTCAAAAATTCTGAAAGAAATCAAATTTATTTAAAAAAGAAATAGTAAATGCACCTAAAAAGTCACAAATTTAAAAGAACAAAATGCAAATTTATGACGAGTGTCTCACTTTTAAGAGAAATGCCTCAAATTGGTAAGTCTTTCAGAAGATAATTTTTACTCAAGCAATTTCTTTGACCACCAATACTTATTCTTGAATATTTAATATCTTATGGTAAAGACACGGTTTCTCTAGTACTTCCGAGACCGCTCTACTCATATCTGCAGAAACCTTCGTTGAGAACAGTGGGAAGCTTTTGGCTCAGTGGGATTAATTAAGCCTACACTGTCATGACATTATTTGAAGCTTATTTAATATGACTGATATGATCATAAATTCATATCTGCCACCTTGATCCTGTGAGAACATCACTCTTTTAAATTATGCATTACAATGAAATCAATTTTGATTATCTCACTGCTCTGCCATATATATATATATATATATATATATATATATATATGAAAAAGACAGTCATTAAAATAATCGCTCATTTTGACAGTGATATCCAGGCTCATGTTAATAGATAGTTTATCACCTGGTGTCAGTGCAAGGTCAAAGTGGTGAGGCAACCTGCACACATGCATGTAGTCGTTGAGCTAATGTTTAGCTAATGTCGTCAGTAGTGATTTTTCACTGATCTCGAAGGGTATATCAGTCACTCTTCTTGTTATTATGAAAACGCAGTTTAAGCTCATTTTCATTTGGGACATCAGCAGTTTTCTCACCCTTAAGGGACTTAAATCGACTGTTTGATCCTGTTTAATGGTGCCCAGTCCAATGTCTGCAGTGCTTTTGACTACACACCGGCACAAAGAAAAAAAACATCAAAGGACAGAGACTTGTTTGTTCCACACTCCTTGGGAAAACCTGTTTTTGCATCTGCTTGTAATAATTTCGGCGGAGCCCGTTCAGTTTTGACTATGGTTTCTGTCCTGTTACATCATTTCCAAAAAATGTCCCAAATTCCAAGACGGCATGGTGCATTTTAGTCTGTCTGTTTCTTTGAGGCAAATCCCTGTCCAAGACGCAAAAGAATTAGTTTTCCTGTTCCATTTAAGTTTTCCATATTTGGTTGCAGGTCTTTCAGCTTTGAATGTTGAAATGTTGAAGGCAAGGCAAGTTTATTTGTATAGCACATTTTGTGTACAAGACAATTCAAAGTGCTTTACATAAACACATTAAAGCATTACAACAAGATGCAAAAGGAATCTACACATTAGAAGGCCTCGAACCTCCGTTCCTTTACTTTTATTTTTTATACGTGAAAAAAACCCATGAACAATGTTTTGACTAATCCAAATAGCCTTAGGTTTTGTCAATCCCTTTAAGGAACCTCAAACTCCTTTTATCAGGGGGGCCTCTAAAGCTGGATTCATGCTGCACCTCTGCTGTCTGCATATGTGTAACCGGAAACCTCGTGTGACGAAATTTACATTGTCTCCACTCCGCTAGTGTCCGCAGTGCTCGACCGCGGACGATCGCGTGCAGCCCAAATTTTGTGACCGCACTGCCTGCCCATGACCTGAACGCATTGAAAAGCGCATGTGCAAGATTGAATATCCCATTCATGAGGTGGCGATATCAACATAGCATACCAAGACAAAGTAGACAAAGAAGACAACAAGGAAGCGGAAGACAAGAATAAACATACATGAATCGTACATACATACTTCAGCAGCAGCATCTTCGTGGAAAAGGAATGAAAACCGGGAAGTCAAGCAGCAGAAAACAAGCAGCGTTTCTTTGTCGGTGAAAATCCTGGCGTTATAGTGTATTGGCGCTACCTATAGGGCGGGAGTGAAACTACAAATGATGGTTGTGCGCATGCGTCAACTGCTTGGCCTGGGTAGATGAAAAAAGTGAGCATGTACAGCACCGCGTACATGCCGGGCTCATCCAAAGCGCACGCGGACCAAAGTGGACTAGAGGGGAAATGCAGCATGAATAAGGCTTAACACACTCCTTTTCTTCTATGAGGGGGGCCTCAAACCCTCCCTTAAAGTTTAAACATATATTTTACAAAAACAGGAATTTAAAAGCAAACTAAAAAGTAAATTAAAGAAAAAAAACAAACAGGCTAAGATAGAATACGACAGAAATAAAAGTTGCAGTACATTGTAGGCTACTGAAAGGCTGCGGCAAATGGGAGAGCTTTTAACCTCAATTTAAAGCAGCTGAGAGTTTCAGCAGCCCTGATGCTTTCTGGGAGTCTGATGTGCTCTGCTTGCAGTGTGAATCCAAACGGACTATCCAGCGGACCAAAGGGCTGAAGTGCCCCTTGGTGTTTGTGTAACCATAGCAACACATAGTCTGAGAAGAGGAAGTGGCATTTACCGTGGTACATTTTGGATAGAAAATAAAAATAAAGACAACTGTGCAAATTCAAGAAATCCTTTTACCAGAGAAAGCTGAGGAGAAAAGTTAAAAAATGTCTCATTTGTGGTGGACAAACAACCCAACTGAAGGGAACGGATTTCCGTTTTCGGTCCTGGCCAGTCGATGAGCCGGATTTTTCTTCTTCGCCGAGATTTTTTCTTCCTGGTCAGTGGTAGTTTTGGCTACAGTGCCCCAAACGAGCAGTTGTTGTAACTGCACTGCAACGTGAATGCAAACCAAACTGACTTATTTTGGATATTTTTTCAGTTGGTGCTATTTCACACCACTGTCATTGTTTAAAATGATTTTTCGGGAGGGATAGTCATACCAAATATTAGGGCTGGGGGTTAAATAATGGTTTTTTTTTTAGATGCATCGAATTGCCATATGTGGAAGATTCTGAATCAATGCACAAATGTCAAAGACTCGATTTTTAAATGTCCAGAGTTCAGCCAGAACTGAAATGGAAGTAACCAGGTACTGTAGTATCTGTGGTTGGTGACATACAGAGTAAATGTAACATTTCAGTTGACTTCATATCATCTTCATATCTGTTTTCAATTCCTTGTTGTATTTTAAAAAAATGGAAGTAATTTCTTTGTTTTATTGCAGATACTTTGCTTTGAAAGTACTAAATAGTCACACGGTGTTGGGGGAAAATAAAGATATTCTGGATAGGGGATAAAAGATGCACCAAGAATCGGTTTATAATTACATTGCAGCTCTCTGAATCGTAATTGAGTTATGCAGTGGCTAGAGTTTCCCACTTCTACCAATTGTACATCATTTTAGGCTGTGTGCATGCAGTAAATGCATGCATCTTTGCATGGGAAACTGAGCCACGCTAAAGGCCACCTCTCCCAAGTCAAGGGAGTTGGCCACACTATTCAAAATAAGTGGAGTTTTGGCATATGCTCTCCTTTGATTATCCAGAAAAGGTTTCGTTTAGGGCCTCTGCTGGTTCATGAATCAGGTTAAAATGCCTCCTGGGTAGCTGTATTGTTCCAGCTGGGAAGAAACACTAGGGCAGACCTCTTGATGAGCTTCAGCTTGTGGGTGACGAGAGGGAGATCTGGTTTCTTGCCTTAAACTGCCATTACCATGACCCAGGTAAAAGGCAGAAATAGATGAGTGGATAAATAACCGGAGTGGTGGCCTAGTGATAGAGCATCTGCCCCACAGCTGGGAGGTCATGGATTCAAGCCCGGCTGGGTCATACCAAAGACCATATAAAAATGGTACTTCCTGCCTTCTAGCTTGGTGCTCAGCATAATAGAAAGGGGGAAGGAAAAATTGTTTGTGGCAGCACCTTGCATGGCAGTGGCCCTTCTGATTCTAGATGGGATTAGCATTGTAGATAGGAGAAATGTAATTTCATTCTCCTGTACATGATTGGCTGTATGGATTGAATGACAATAAAGTTGGCTTCTTCTAAATCAACCGTCTATTGGATACATTCATAGAACTTGCAGCATTTTGTGGTGAAGAATGCAACAGGAAGTACAAAGAAATCTACCTATCCGCTATGTAGAATTAAAAAATTACAAAGCTTACTACTGATGAACTGAACCCTTTGAACCTGCCAGTCCCAGAGGTATCGGACTGGGGTGGTGGTGGTGGTGGGGTGGGGGTGGTAAACAGTACTGTGTAACCAGGGCACACAGCAGGGAGGGGGCCCTCGAAAAGCCTGGAATGAAAAGGGCTTTTTGTGTTGCATTTTTTTAAATTTCTGATTGATAATGTCATAATAAAAAATTCACCCTGACTAAATGAAATGGTTGAGAGGCTGAATTTTGCATTAACAATAATTATGGATATTCTCTGAGGCCCCATCATCCCTTTAAAAAAGGTGCAAAATGGTTTCGTCCACTCCTGCATGGCTGCACTGGCTGGTTCAATTTAGTTACTTTAAACTGAGCGTGATCAGCCAGCGGAGCGGGGGGGGGGGGGGGGGGAGAAAACAGTCTTGTCTTTCCTTAAGAAGTTTAAATCAGGATATCAACAAAGTAAAGAAAGAAAAGTGAAGGAGACAAAATTAAGGGAAAATAACCAGTTTCTTTGAGAAGAAAGGTGAGCAGCACAGCTGAATTAACCCACGGTTTAAGTTAATATCAGTAGCAGTTGTCTCAGAGTAAAGCAGCACATTAGTGCAAAAAGTTGGTGCTTTATGTTGACAACGGAGATTAATAATTACTATCAGAAATTCATCAGCATCAAAGTTATTACCAGTACACCATCATTTGACACTGACATGTGTCAGACCTCTTGGTAAAACAGTTCAACTTTGTATTGGTATTTTAGCACTTCCTCTGTGATTGATCCTGACAGATGTAGTATCTGTCATGAACCCCTGTGTGCCATTACACGGCGCACGAGGGAGAGAATGAAAAACCCAGTCGCAGGAGTAGAGGGTGCTGTGTTTATTAAAGTTCACAAAATAATCGGTTCAATAATTACCAAATGCAATTCAGTCAACCACACAATATATGGGGGGGTGCAATGACAGTATTGGCCACCAACATACAGGGCACCTGCCGAAATGCTCAACAGTCTGGTGAATATAAAGCCTGGTGCTGCAGGACTGCGTAATGCGTGAATCAGGAAAGACGAGCAGCCTGATGCTGCAGGCCTGCTAGCACAGAAGAGAAGGCTAAGGCACATTTACAGTTCTGGAGCTAATCCGGGGAGAGCCGTGCAGACTGGAGGCAGAGGCAGAGACGCGGACCAGCCGAAACACCAAGGTATAGATCGTCTCAAAATGTCTGGCTGAGTAGAGCGCAGGGAGTGGATCACATACGCAGAGGAAAACGCTACCACGTGTGAAGGGGAATGTCCCGACAATCTCCTTCCTCAGCGGTGGCAACCAAATACTCCAAACGCTAACAATGAAAGAGATTGCCGGTGTGAATGAGTGGGCAGAACTGATTGGGAACAGGTGTGTGAGAGCGCATGTGAATGAGAATGAATGGAGCGCGCGCGCATGCGTGTGTGTGTGTGTGTGTGTGTGTGTGTGCCGGTGAGTGCAGCTGACGGAGTTTGACAGGAGGAGGGGGCGTGCCCGAGCTGTCAGGAGGAAACTAGGTTAAAGCATAATCATGCGTCAGAATCGGGTTTGGCCTCCAAACCCGGATTCATGACAGTATCAGTCAGAATTGGTCAAATGAAACAGAGAAGGCAAATAGTCCAACTCTAAGGCCATAATCAATGATGAATAAGATAAGATAAGATAAGCCTTTATTAGTCCCACAATGGGGAAATTCCGGGATTGCAACAGCACAGGGATAGCAACACTCAGAGCAACAATCAGAAGGCAAGAAAAAACAACATCTAGTAAACATATGTCCATATTACTATAAATGTATATATATAGACACACAGTGCAGAGCATTATGGTTGGTTGGTGAATGAATAAGGTAGTCTAATTATTATATAACCTACTATTGGTGCACTTGAGTCAGATTTAATGCTTTATAAAAACTATTTGATCTTGAAAAAGGGCTGTCTTATAATTATTACTTAATTACTTAATTCAATGCATTAAATAGAAAAAATTCTCAGGGAGTGCCATGCATCAGAAGGTGCCCAGCCTGCATGGGATTGTATGACTTGTTTTGTATGAGTCATACAAAACATGACTGGTATACCTTTGTAGGTGTAAAGGGGAGGATATGTAGTCAGTGTCTATTTGAATATAAGGAGAGGTGTGTGCGTGTGCGTGATGTTTTTTAATTGGCTTTCTCATTTCTTGAAGGGATATTTACACATTTTATTAGTTTTAAGTTGTTTATGTATTTGTTTACCTGTTTGTTTACTCCAGGTGATGGGTGTGATCTAGTGAGTCGGGGTCCTGTTTTCCCTTTTTGAGGGAATTAAGCAGGGAATTATGAAATGTGATTTTCATTAGTGTTATTTTCGACCACTAGGCTGTGCTGTTGCACAGAAAAAAAGAGCATGCCTTTTGTCAGCATAGAATAAGATTGGTTGCTATAGAAACAGAAACTTGGGGATGCTGATAGTTTTTTGCCGTCTTGTGAAAATTTTTCTTGGTCTGTGGAGTAGAGGGTATGCACATGATGTCATAGAACAGAACTCATGGTAGTTACAAAACATTGAGTGGCAAAAATGAGTGGCAGCGTTATGCATTAAAACTAGTGGTGTTGGACGATTAAAATAGTTGATTGTGATTAATCTTTTGGAATGTTGAGTCAATCACAATTAATAACACATTACTTGTGTGTCTTTTCAAGTTTCTCATACTGTTGTAAACATGGGAGTGGACAAATATGCTTGCTGTCTTTACCTGCAGGTTTATTAAAGCTCTCAACATATCCAGAATGACAAAAACTATCCAGAATATTCTCCAGAAAATTCTCGAAAGTAGACTGCATATGCAAACAATGGAATGCCAGGGCTCATTAACGTCACTGCAACACAAGTCAGCATCCAACCAGCCAGCAGCCACAAATGGAGCTTGCTCTTTCTCCCACAGCAAAACATCAACAACGTTTAAGCAGCACAACACAAAACAATGGACCTCGTGTCTCACAACAGACACAATTTCTCTTTTATCAGAAAAATTGTAAACATAAATAAAAACTATTTCACCCGTGATGACACCCCACTGTGCTGCAAAAACAGCCTAGGAGTGAATGGACATTACGAACACAGCTTGAGAATTTTTTAGACTGTACTCACCAACAGTTGGACCCAAAGCTATGAGGATGAAAGCAGGCAAATTTCTGTCCGTGTCAGCTGCTGAAGGTCAGCTATATCCTAGCATGTAGCTATTAGCCAGCTAGTTGGCTTCCAGAGAAGAACAACCCAACATTCAGGCAAAGTTTTGGAGGAGGCTGTGACAATTATCCAGGTGAGAGCTCCGACAGATAACGTTGTAAACTTAAATATGGCATTGCTTTGGGGATATCCATGGCTGTAATCCAGCTTGTTTGATTTTGCAATGTCTGCATGGCGCGTGCAGCATCTGCAGCCAGAGCAGCTTTGGTACAGAGAGCTGCTAGGCCAAAAAGTACTGTTTGCGCTTTCTGCCATTAACTCCCGTTAACCGCGATCACAAAATTTGTCGTTGTTAACGGGGGCGAAGCAAGTAGCACGATAACACCAACACCACTAATTAAAACACAAAAAATACACACAGTATTCAATCACAGTAGTACATGACGTACCTGCTTGTACTGTGGAGAACTAATCTGGAATGATATTCCATCTTGTATTAATTGGCAAAAAATAAAATAATTAAAGGCTCTGAATCAGTTCTTGACTTACGTGTGCTCTTACCCACACATCACTACAGTCATGTAAACAGTGTGATAGTAATATCCATGTGAAAAGGTAGTCTGCGCACTGCTGTGACTACATATTTTGCGTTATTTTTATGTTTTGCTGCATACAAACTAAAGTTGCCACATGTGTTTGCCACTTGGTGCTGGGTAACTATGGTAACTGCCCTGTCACTGCCAATAGTTCTATTCCAATGCATCCCCTCTATAAAGTTGTTTTTGTGGAATTTTCAGTTAGTCTGTCTACGCTCTCAAATAATAAAAATGAGTGAAGTCTGACCATTTGGCTTTTATTATACTGGCAATTAGGCATTTTCTCAATATAGAGGTTAAACTATGATCGTATTTACTGTATAATCATTGTCTAAAGCCTTATTCGTGCTGCATTTCCCCTCTGGTCCGCGTGCACTTTGGACGAGCCTGGCACGCATGCGGCGTTGTACATGCTCACTTTTTTCATCTACCAGGCCAAGCAGTTGACACATGCACACAACTGTTTTCTGTAGGTTCGCCCCAGCCCTGTGGGTAGCGCAGATACGCTAACACAGCAGTTTGTTCACCAGCTATAAACACACGAGTGACGCACATTTTTTTTTTGTAGCAACAACAATGGTGTCATTTCAAGGAAAAGGAGGAATTACCATTTTCCAGTGCTCTTCTCCGCTCAAGCTGCTGCTGCAGCAAAAGGATTCACGTGTGTTTATTCTCATCTTCCACCTCCTTCCGCTTCCTCGTTGTCTTCTTCGTCTACTTTGTATGCTGTGTCGATATCGCCACCTCGTGAATGGGACGTTCAGTCTTGCGCATGTGCTGTCAACGCTTTCAGGTCGTGGGCAGGCGGCGCGGTCACAAAATTTGGGCTGCACGTGGTTGTCTGCGGTCGAGCACTGCGGACACTAGCGGAGTGGAGTCGATGACGTAAATTTCGTCACACGAGGTTTCCGGTTGCACGTACGCAGACAGCCAAGGTGCAGCATGAATCCAGCTTTATATTGTTTTATACCATGGGAAAAATATGCGTGAGATATTGATCAAATGAGCATGGGGGCCCACCAAGATGGTTTGTACATGGGGCCCATAATTTTGTGCTACTCCCCGGCCAGTCCACTGTGCGTTTGACACTGCTGGACTGAGAGATGATTAACAAGCTGTGGAAAAACACTTGCTGAACTGGCCTCAACTGTTGGACAACAGCTGCCTGCTTGTAAATTGTTTCTGCCTCTTTTAAAAGGACCACAAACCAAACAGGCAGGTTATCAATGTCCTGAAACATTTGTGTTCAATCATTTTCTAAACCGCTTAATGTTATTTGGGTTTGGGCGGGGGGCGGGGTATTGTATCTTTATTAGTTGAGGGGTAGGTGACAGCCTGGATTAAACATTTTTGATCATTCATTCATTCATTCATCTTCAACCTAACCACTGCGCCACCGAGCTTCCCTAAATACTTGTGTCGATCTTTAATTCGAGATGTTGTGTTAGCTGTTATTCTCTCAGTCTGGCTGAAATACTGGAGACCATTTCAGGTCAACAAAATAAAGCAAAAGCCTGATATATATTTGACATCATCTCTGACCACTGTCTAGCCTAAAGATATTCATAAATGTCTTCATGGACTGTCTTGGTGTAACTGCACAGATGAGGTTTGGCTTATTGGAACTGAGACATAATACTGACCATCCTGCAGCTGTCACTGTGACGAGGCACAAAAACTGACGGTGCGGCTGTGCTGATCTCATTGGCATGCAGCAGCAGCGGCCGTGCGGTTGGTTCTGACTCAATCCAGACAAAGGGTCCATCAGTCAGAAATAACAGCAGGATTCACGCACCTTTACCTCTTGATACACTGACCTTGAGTCCCAACTCTTTAAACGGCCTCTGCCACACTAGAGGTAGAGGCGGACCTCAGTTGTTGTTGGTTTGTTTTCCCTACCCTTTGTTATTTTGCCACCATCAGCAGCACTGAAACAGTGAAATGCTGTAGCACCTTTCAGCAGGTTTCTCTCTCCACAAGCCCTCACACCTGTCTTTTCCTGCCAGAATCCCAGAAATAGTGCACTGCAGCAGCATGCTTCGCTTTGGGGTGGGCAGCCATGTGACCTCAGAAACTACCTATGGAGTTGCCTGAGTAAAAATAGCAGAGCCGTCATCTTCTCCTAGAACTGGAGACCAGGTTCTCTGTGTGTGTGGGGGGGGGGGGGGGGGAACATCCCCTGAATTTAATTAATCTTGGTATGTCTGCAGTTATTTATCATGCAGGATTGCATAACGGGGAATCAGATTAAAGGGCTGCATCTTCCCAGAAGGTGTGGGTGCAGACGAAGCTGGTGCATCTTGGAGGGTTTTTTTTTTTTTTTTTTTTTGAAGTGGCAGGTAATGGTCTAGTTAAAGAACAGGTCTCCTTTCTCCTGGGGATGCTGCTGTTGCAGTGCTCGGTAAGCACTGGGAGGGCGGAGGATTGTGGGCGGATGGGATTGAGTTAAGGATGAAGAGATGCAGAAGGAGAGCAGAGGAGGAGGAGGAGGAGGAGGGGCAGAAGGAAATCACGTTCTTGTGTCATTTCTTCTTCGTGGGATTGTGCTCTTGTAGCCTAAATCTAAATCCTCAGTCCATTAGGCTGCTTATTTCACTTTGGAGGGAGATATTGACTGCATGAGGAGTGTGCGTATGCTGCAATGTGTTCATCATATTGAAACATTAAACCTCGGTGGCAGGGAGGAAAAAAAAAAAAAATCAATTGCTGAAAAGTTGGCACGGATTGCAGGTGTAGGAGGTTATGACACTTCAAATCTTGATGAGGCTTTAGTGTTGAATAATAATGCACGCTGTACATGCTCTGCATACAAGGTGCCCTCATTAAATGGATTCAAGAGGCCTCTGCTGAATGAAATTTTTAAACTCGGGCACATCAGGATCTCAAGTGTAGCATACTGTATTTCTTTTTTGCCCATTAAATGCCTGTTAATTGTAATTTATATGCAATTATTTTTCATTTAAATGATGTGTTTTGGGTGAAAAGAGTAAAAATGCACAGGTATTAACTCTGGGGCAAGGCACGCCTCAGGATATCTGCATTAGCTGCTTTGAGCTGCGTGATGCACAGAAATATTACATCTTGTCTCGAAAAGTGGACAGACTTAAAACTGTGCCATTCCGTTGGGCATTTGCTTCAAGGTCTCATCCGTACTTGTGTGGCAGCTGTCTGCTTGGACCCTCTCCACAGAGCTGCAGGAGTTACTGAATTAATCTCTTTGGGTACAGCTGGTGCAGTCTGAGCTATGCCCATAAGAGAGATCACAAAGACAAGTCGGAATTTTAGGGAATTCGCTCTCTGGTTTGGATGTAAGTCTGAACAAGCTGATCTTTTTCGCGACAGTCTTTAAATGTCGTAAGTTTAGATGGATATCAGTTAATATAAATTCTGACTACATTTCATAGTTGTTTTTTCCCTTAAGATCTGTTCACCACATGTCACAAGTTTTATTTTTTCACCCTCACTGCATTTTGTCACAATAGCAAAACACCCCTTTTTTTTTGTGGTTTCTAATTTCAAATGAATCTCTTTTTGATGTTGGATAGTTAATAGGTTTTTTTTTTTTAATTTCTCATTTCAGTTCTGGAAACAAAAATGACAAAATATCAGATTAAGGCAGTTCTTATCCCTCCAGATAATTAGATCTTCTTAGTTCTGTTATACTCATTTACAGCACTGTGTTTTTATTCCTGAACTCTACTAGAGGAATTGTGTATTATCCTTCATTATTGGATCATTATCAGTTGACGATAATCCTTATTCTCATTACGTTGAGCCGTGATATAGCCCGCTACTACTTCGTCTGTCTGACATATTTTAGCTCCTTTCCCTTTCAGGTCACTGTTCCATTAAGCCATCTTTTTACTCATTGGCTTTCCCTCATAAACAGACGGTTTTAAGATGAAAATAGCTGTGGAAAAGAATCTTGCAGATGCAAGAGTGGGGGGGGGGGGGAGTCAGAAATTGAGTGCTTTTTTAGTAGTTTGACAATTTTTAGCTCAGATTTGCAACTTGGACCCGGTGGCAACATGAGCACCCATTATTATATGCAACCCAAAATAGGAAAACTCATGTTAAAGTTAGTGTTTGTGGTAACTTGTTATCTTGCTGCCATTTTCTTACTCGGCTTACGTTATAACAAAAGCCCTTCAGGAGTCCTCCTTTCTCAAAGCCAAGCTGCAGCAGATGCTATTTGGGCTCCATTACTCAGCGTCTCCGTGTCAGCTTTAATTATTTCAGGTTTCCTGGTTCATCTTGGCCTGCTACTCTTGCCCACATCACACAAGAATGAAGCAGAGATCATGATAAAACACTCCCTGCTTCAGTGTCCCCAGCGGGGAAAGGGAAAGGGCACCCAAGAATGTCAGCAGGAGTGAGAAATGCTACACCTACATATTGACTTAGATTAATAGTGCTGTCATGAGACTTTACTAATTAGGATACAGATGTTTGCGTTGGCCTCTGCACTCTCGACATTTCTGTCATTCAGCAGCTGGAGATGGTGACTGTGTCCGACTGTCTGATTACCTCCGCCAAGGAGGTAATGTAATCGGGATGATTTGTCTGTCTGTCCGTCCGTCTGTTTGTTTGAAATATTAGTAAATGTTTTCTTCGAAACATGCATGTCTGCTACAATCTATTTTAGGGTCATTATAATGGCGTCTGATTGTGTTGGCTTCATGTATTAATGCACATATTGGTTATCTGACAATAAAAAGTCATGACAAATCTTAATTCTTCTGAACCGCAACATGTTCATCAGCTGAAAATATTTCCAAAGATCTATCAGGTATTGGTCCCATTTCAGTCTGTACGCCTTCTCATCTGTGCCAAAGTTTACCAGATCATTTGGATCTGGTTTTGCTGCTTGGCATCAAAACAGCAGCAGGATTACACAAAAACTACTGGATGGATTTGGATGAAACTTTTACCAGAGGTGGTCACTGGGCTACGCAGGAACCCATTACATTTTGGTGATGATCCGAGAACACATACCTCCACCAAGACTCTTTTCTTCTCGCAGTCTGTTAGCAAGAATACTCCAAAACTTCTGGATAGACTTTGATGCAATTTTCACCGGAACTGGCTCGTGGCCTGCAAATGAACCCATTACATTTTGGAGGTGATCCATGAGGGGTGGGATGAGCCTTGGCCGAGGTATGCACTCTCTGAGTGCTTTTCTATTTTTTTCATGTTATTTGCTGAATATAAAAACCCTAAAACGAGAACGGGCAGCGCGGTGGCAGAGTGGTTAGCACTGCGGCAGCACAGCAACTCACCCTTGGTCGGGGGATCCTGGGTTCGATCCCAGCCCCCGACCAACAGCGATCTGTGTGGAGTTTGTATGTTCTCCCCGTGTCTGCGTGGGTTTACTCCGGGATTTGTCCGGTTTCCTCCCACATGCCAAAAACATGCAAGTTAGGTTAATTGGCATCAAACTGGGGATTCTAGATTGTCCTTAGGTATGACTGTGAGAGTGAATGGTTGTCTGTCTCTCTGTGTTGGCTCTGTGATGGACTGGCGATCTGTCCAGGGTGTACCCTGCCTCTCACCCAAAGATGCTGGGATAGGCTCCAGCCCCCCCGCGACCTGAAAAGGATTAAGCGGAAGAAGATGGATGAATGGATAAAACGAGAACAGAAAAGAAAGCTGTATTTCTTCTTTTCCTTCTTTGCATCATTGGAAGTTTGGTATCTGTCTCCAGTTTTTGCGGGAATTTCCCTTGTATCATTTTGCCACGAAGAAAGTCCATGATACTTCGAACGAAACCGTTAAAAGCGTTGTCTGAGAGCTGTTTTGTTTTTAAGTTTCAAAAATATCACATGCAAAAACAAAATTTGGCATCACAAGTCTTTCTGCTGTAACAACATTCAAAGTGAAACGACCAGGGGCATTCTCATCATCCTGTTGAAAATTAAAACCTCTTATTTGCACGGACTCACACTGCATTAGAAATATGTGTTCAGTACTTATTCCCTGTGTCATTCCACTTTATTAAATATAACTTGTTTTGTGAGCACAGTTACCTTGATTTCTTTGTATGTATGGATTACTTGGGTTGTTACTGATATCTGGTAAAAATCTCAGGTCAGTGGGTCCATCAGAAATATGATTGAGAAAAATGTTGACGTGTTCAGTACTTATTTTCCCCACTGTATAAAGTCTGAGTGTGAGGAGGGGCCCCATGATTGTGTGGTTTTAGTGGTGTCAAAAGCCACTGCTGCTAACCCCCTCCCTCCAAAAAAAAAAAAAAAAACAACTACTGCACACATGGGGCAGTGGTGGCCTAATGGTGAGAAATCTGAATTTGTGACTGGGGGTCTCTGGTTTGATCCCTGGACTAGCAGGATCAGATGTGGGTGGGACAGATGACAAAGCAGGGCTTAACCCACTGTCATTAACCCCACTGTGGTGCCCTTGAGCAAGGGCCTCAACCCCGGTTGCTCAAGTGGAGCTGCTCAATGGTCACAGGTCAGTGTGGATGTGCAGAGAATCCTTGAAAAAGAGAAGTTCCAAATTAAATATTGTCTCATGCAGTTTATGTACATGCCTGTCACCCGTTGAGTAGGGTTTGTGGGTCACATTACTTGTGCCGATGGTTAGCACGTTAGGAATTTGGCTTTGACACATTTCCGTGTTAATTCTCTCTAATTAGAACAATCAAAATAAAGCTGTCAAATTTAAAAACAAACTGATTTGGTTTCAATCAATCAGTCAATCAAAGGTTTATTTATATAGCACTTTTCATACAAAAAGTTGTAACACAAGTGCTTCACACATTGAAATAAAACACAGTTACCCCCCCACCCCACCCCACCCACACACATATATATGCACACGCGTGCACATATGCGCGTGCACACACATACACATAAAGAAACTTTTGTCTGCGTAAGACTTCTAGCTTATGGCATGTGCAGACAGCACTTCTGTAAAGTAACTTTTACAGAGCGAGTACTTGTTCTGTCATCCTAGTTTTATGTATTTTTGAATGACACAGCGAGGAAATAATAATGTCCCAGAATGATCAAGCCGTGTGAAGCCATGCCTGTGTATCCTGTACACCTTTCACAGCAGCTTTAAATGGTGTTCAGTGGGGTAGATTAATCATCACTTACCTGTGTAAAAAACAGATTCTCCACAGGCTGATGATGTGAGACTCATCCTTCGCCAATGATAGCCTACGCTAGTGAAATGAACAACAATTAATCTCACATTGAATACCGAATTGGTGGTGCGTCATTGTCCTGAAGCATTACCTGATGAATACTAATTGCATAACAACCTGCACAAAGCCAGCAGCTCTGAATCTTTCCAGCCAAGTTGTATTTTATAAACTTGCGCTCATGAACGGCATCAGCATGAGAGGCAAATAAACACTCAGTCAGCAGATGCTCCATAGGTCTGCCTCTTATTAACACTGATGGGGGGGCAGTAGTAGAAACGATTGCACTCCTCCTGACTTCCTTTTGCTGAAACGGTGTTGTCAGCTTCTTAACGAAGCTCCCAGCTTATTGTTCTCAGCATGCATGGGCGGCACAGGAATGGAGACAAAAGGCGTGGGAAATTACATGGGAGCTTGTGCCCAAATGTGTCGCTATTCTTGGTCTTCTTTTTGGAACTGCACGGGAATAAAACCTTGAAAGGAGTGAAAAGACTAAACGTATACCGTAGATCTATCTTCTTTGGAAGTGCTGCAGGCACATTTATGATTTTGCACAAAGACTGCTGTGAACATTGACTGTAACAGATTATGGTATTGTTGGTATGTTGGTGTCATTGATGTGGTAGAATAAGGAAAAACTGCAGATCTGAAATATTTTGGTAACGTTTTTCTTTTTAAATAGTTTATCAAGTTTAGTTTGAGCAGCAAGCTGGCATCTATTTGTGGTCGACTGATGCTGTGATTGGCTGCTTCATTAATTTTAACAAGGTTTTTCTTTTTTCGCTGCACTGGGGATATACAAGATAGATGCCGATGGCCAGATGGTGCATGATAAATTACATGATGATGATCCAGGTAGTCTGATTGCGTCAAGGCTACAAATGTTGGTTAAGCTGGTGAAGTGTGCGACATTGCTTCTAGAAAAAAATCTGTTCTAAATGATACAAAAGGCACATCACAGCAGACGTTATAAAAAGCTAAGGTAAAACAAGCTGATGTGTTATGAATATATACTGGCCTGTTAACAGTAGTAATGAAGTGATCTTTTTTCTTTAGGTATGGAACTTTCCTCAAATGAATTTGTTTTTTTCTTTGTCTCTTGACTGTGTCTTTTAGCTAATATAAGTTGAAACCCTGAGATGAGCTTTTGTGTTTCCCGCGGTGTCATTAGAGGTCATTGTTTGTGAACTGTTAAGCCCCATGTTAAAGTTTTACAGACCCAGATGAGCCTTGGTATGCTTTCCTACAAACTCTTGTTTTCTTATTGAGTTGTTTCTTTAATACCTCCACCAAGGAGGTAATGTTTCCGGACTGATTTTGAAGAAATTTTCCCCGGAGGTGGCCCCCAGGCTATGGATGAACCCATTAGTGGTGATCTGGGTCAGGATTTGGATTCTGGAGCACTTTTATAGGGCCTGGGTAGAGGTATGCACTCTCTGAGTGCTCTATAATTTTCGTAAATGTGCATCTGTAAACTAATAAAGGAAGTTTGCTTTTGCTATACATTTTCATGTTTTTCTTCTGAATTCCTGAGTTTCGTTTTTTAAATTTGCAATGTACAGCCGTGGACAAAATTGTTGGTACCCCTCTGTTAAACGGGCCTGGACAAAAATGATGGTAGGTACCCCAAGAAAAGATTGAAAATAATGTGACCATAGGGACATGTTCAACCAAGATGTGTCCTCTAATTAACATCACAGGTGTCTACAAACTTGTAATCAGTCAGTCGGCCTATTTAAAGGGTGACAAGTAGTCACTGTGCTGTTTGGCGACATGGTGTGTACCACACTAAACATGGACCAGAGGAAGCAAAGGAGAGAGTTGTCTCAGGAGATTAGAAAGAAAATTATAGACAAGCATGTTAAAGGTAAAGGCTATAAGACCATCTCCAAGCAGCTTGATGTTCCTGTGACTACAGTTGCACATATTATTCAGAAATTTAAGATCCATGGGACTGTAGTCAACCTCCCTGGACGTGGCCGCAGGAGGAGACGGATAATACGAATGGTAACAAAAGAGCCCAGAACAACCTCTAAACACATTCATGGTGAACTCCAAGGTCAAGGTATATCAGTGTCAGATCGCACCATCCGTCGTTGTTTGAGCCAAAGTGGACTTCATGGGAGACGACCAAGGAGGACACCACTGTTGAAAACAAATCATAAAAAAGCCAGACTGGAATTTGCCAAACTGCGTGTTGACAAGCCACAAAGCTTCTGGGAGAATGTCCTATGGACAGACGAGACAAAACTGGAAGTTTTTGGCAAGGCACATCAGCTCTATGTTCACAGACGCAAAAATGAAGCATAGCAAGAAAAGAACACTGTCCCTACTGTGAAACATGGAGGAGGTTCTGTTATGTTCTGGGGCTGTTTTGCTGCATCTGGCACAGGGTGTCTTGAATGTGTGCAGGGTACAATGAAATCTCAAGACTATCAAGGTATTCTAGAGAGAAATGTGCTGCCCAGTGTCAGTTGCAGGTCATGGGTCTTGCAACAGGATAATGACCCAAAACACACAGCTAAAAACACCCAAGAATGGCTAAGAGTGAAACATTTGACTATTCTAAAGTGGCCTCCTATGAGCCCTGATCTAAATCCTATTGAACATCTGTGAAAGTAGCTGAAACATGCCGTCTGGAGAAGGCATCCTTCAAACCTGAGGCAACTGGAGCAGTTTGCTCATGAGGAGTGGGCCAAAATACCTGCTGAGAGGTGTAGAAGTCTCATTGACAGTTACAGAAATTGTTTGATTGCAGTGATTGCCTCAAAAGGTAGTGCAACAAAATATTAAGTTAAGGGTACCATCATTTTTGTCCAGGCCTGTTTCATGAGTTTGTTTTTTAAACTAATTATGTTGAACCACAATTCAAAAGCATTGTCTGATTTTCATTGGTTAATTTTCATAGAATTTGTATTTATTACTTTTGTCAGATTCAAGTTATTTCTGTGACCATTGTGGGTTTTTCTTTCATTAACAGAGGGGTACCAACAATTTTGTCCACATGTGTAGGTCTTGTAAATTAGCATTTTTTTCCTCATAAATTTGCAGGTTCTTTGTCATAAATATGCACAGTATTCTGGTAAACTTGAGTTTTTGCATGTTGATCGTTATTATCCCTCCATTGTGGAGGGTATAATATTTTTGACCTGCCCATTCA
Source organism: Pholidichthys leucotaenia (assembly GCA_020510985.1). Lineage (NCBI taxonomy): Eukaryota > Metazoa > Chordata > Actinopteri > Cichliformes > Pholidichthyidae > Pholidichthys > Pholidichthys leucotaenia. The sequence goes on along the minus strand of CM035846.1, from coordinate 250,134,339 downwards.
TTCGTCTGTTTGACATTTTATGTTGTTGCCAGTGTAACGTCTACATTTCTGATTGGATTGACTTCAGATTTATACAGAAGCTTTAACTCATCAATACTTTGGATGACTTCAGTTTTAGCATCACTCTATAAAAGCAAGAAATCTGTGTGTGTGTGTCACGCTTCATAGGACATCATAGGACAGTCTATGATCTCTGCCTGAACATCATAGGACGTCCTGTGATCTCAGGTATCATAGGACAACAAATGTGTCTTTATGATGTCACATAGACCACAGAGATCATAGGATGATTTGTCTTTATGATGTCACACAGATTTTATCTCCCCCTCTCCCTCTCTCCTCTCTCCCTCTCTCTCCCTCCCTGGTCACTTTCTCTCTCCCTCTCCCTCTCTCCTTCTCTCTCTCTTTCTCTCTCTCCCTCTCTCTCCCTCTTCATTCAGCAGCACCCAAGGATTTTGACAACATGACAGGCTCCAGGCCCGCCGCTGGGCCCCCAATGCTGTGTGTGTGTGTGAGTGTGTGTGTGTGTGTGTGTGTGTGTCACGCTTCATAGGACTGCCTATGATCTCTGCCTGAACATCATAGGACATCCTATGAACTCTGGCATTATAGGACGACTCACCATGCCTATGACGGCAAATGTGCAACATCATAGGACGACTCGCCAGCTGATTTTCTCTGGGTGCTCCGGTTTCTTGGTTTCTACGGGCATACACGGGCCTTCCTGAACAGGGTCGAAAGCCACTTTTTCAGGATCATGCCCATGAACTGGAATTACGACGCACCTATCCCTCAACCAGTGGTCTGAACGAAGAAGAAGAAGAAGACCCACCAGATGGAGAGCAATAGAATGAGGAGAACTGCGGCACGTCAGAAAGGATGCCGTGAACATGAAACACCTCAGTTTCCACCAGTACGCCGCAGGCATGACTGTGAACAACACAGCCGTCTGAGACAGGAGGAGACCCTTCAGTGGTCTGAACGAAGAAGAAGAAGACCCACCAGATGATGTCTATATGACGGCACATGACTCCCTACAAGACACATATGCAGTGATCCCTCACTTATCGCGGTTAATGGGTTCCAGAACCGACCGCGAAAAGTGAAAAACCGCGAAGTAGCGTCACCCCAATGACGTCATCCATAAACAATACGTATGTTCATTCTCTCTCTCATATGATACGTGTGTGTGTGTGTGTACGTGTACATACATACGTAGATGTAAACAAAGTGTACATAAATATGTTTTTAGAACTCTTTTATTCTTATAACAAGATACGTAACTCAAGATGAAAATGATTTACTGCACAGGTTAATGAGAGCTTTACTGCTCCTCAGGTGACGCCTCATCGTGAGGTGCTGGAGGCGCAGGATCATCGAGGGCAGCTTCCGATAGAGCTGAAGCTGCAGGAGGCGGCGTAGTGCCTCGACGGGAAGACTATTTCGCACAAAATGGCACAAGAGAACAGCAAAAAGTTCCACGCGGCGAGACTAAGTAACACGAGCGATAAAAAGCAATGAATGCGGTCTTTCTTCCCTTCATGGGTGCTCGGCAGGAAGAGGAGGTGGGTGAGACGTCTCGGCCAATCAGCTTGCGGGGTGAAACGTCTCGGCCAATCAGCTTGCGAGATTTCCGAGCCCAGCCAACACGACAACAGCGAACAGAGAGTTGTGCTGCTCTCCGTGTTGACACGTGATGGTCTAATGTAGTCTCCCTGCCTTCTGCTAGCGCCCGCCCATTATTTCTCAATTTTGAATTTTTGATGAATATTTTTGAAAAATCCACGATGCACTGAGGGCGCGAAAGGTGAAGCGCGAAGTAGCGAGGGATCACTGTATAGACACAGGTAAGCAACATAACACAGAACAGTGACAGGCAGGAGCAAATTTTGTGTGATTTTTATGTTTTGCTGCATACAAAAACCATCACATGTGATTGCCACGTAGTGCTGTGTTGCCATACCAACTGTCTGACTGACTGGCAAGAATTCTGTTTCTATGCATCCCCTCTACGGGCATGCACGGGTTTCTACGGGCATGCACGGGTATGCACTAGTACATCTAAAGAGGGGTTAACCAGCAACTGAAAGGACTTCAAATATGAACTTGTTTTTTGTACTGAAATAGACACCAATTTCTTTGGCTACATGCAAGATTTCTATTCGCCTCAGGTGAGGGCATGCATTACATTGTTGAGTGAGAATTCTGACATGGGGATATGTGATGTGGGCGTGGGGTATGTGAGCTTGCTCACTAAGGTTCTTTCTTTTTATAAGTTATCTTGTTTATTTTACTTGCCAGTTTTTGCAACTTATTCTCATTTTTTTTTGTTTTGACTGTAAATTTGCAGCTTTTCTTGCAAATTTGCAACTTTTTTCATAAATTTGAGTGTGCTGCTAAAAAGACCGTTATGAAAAGAATGAGGATTATTTTGAACATGCATAATGTTAATTTTGCTGCTTTAGTAAAGTACAGAAATTAAGATATACAGCTTGAAATGAGCATAGTTGATCCCTTTTAACAGTGACTTTAACGGCAAAAATATAGCCATCATTGTTCATTAGTTTTAATGTATTATTTAAAGTAATCTAAGCACATCTTGCTCTGGCTTCATAAAGCAGATGCCTGAAAATTGCCTTTAGGTAGTGATACCCTAAAATAACACCATTACCCATACATTACACTGAAGATTACACAATGCAAAACCACATTAAAGCAATTGCATAAAGTGGAGTTTGGAGGCAAGTTTTAAAAGATGACACCAGAAGCGAGCGGGGGATTTTAAGCTAATGTGTAGAGGAGGAGGAGGAGGAGGACTGGGAGCCACCAGCCCACACAAAGCTGCCTGTAAAAACTGTGCATCTCTCTTCTGCTTCCTCCTACGATCTCTCAGTGGTCATTTTGTCATCTTCCACAAACCAGTACGTTGCCTGTGTGTTTCCCCTCTCCGCTCCCAGTTATTAAATTTCAGGTTGACCTTTTCTTGTGCTCACTTGTTCCATTCTTTCCGGCCAAGTCTGCAAATGTGACCCGCAGTTTTTCTGCGCATCAGCTGTCTTCATCTTGACACAGCAAATGAATAGCTGCGATGGTTGCGTGATGTAGTAAGTCAGTAAGTCAAATCTCCCACCTATTCATGGCATGTACATTGGCAGACAAACATTGGTCCTTGGGCACCATATGTTTAGTACTATTTCTCTGTCAAGGAAACAGGAAAATTAGCAGTGAGCAGCTTGGATGTCAAACATTTTAATTGGGGCTCTTCATGCCACTTATACAGCTTAGGTTACGCAACTAATACACACTCTGTCAGTGTCTCCCTCCCAGCCAGTTGCATGCATTCTCTGTCGCAGCCATTCTCTCGCACACGCTATACAAATGCACAAGCTCTCTCTGAAAACCTGAATTTTAGACACAGAAGCGTCTGGATTTTTTTTTCACTGCCTCCCACAGATGTCCTCGAACCTATCATTTTCTCTGCAGTGGAGCAATGGTGACGTATGCTCGTCGCTAGTGCAGCTGAATTTTAAAAAGCTCTACGCCCCCGCTCAATACCACTACTGCAAGCATAATTATCATAAACTTTCCTTGCTGTCTGGTTCCCTCTTATATATCTGTGTATGATTCTCCTGACTTATTCCTCTGCAGGCATTAATTCAGTGTTGATGGCGAGAAAAACGGAGGGGGGTGGGGAGTGGTCTGGGAAAAATGATGCTTTTAAAGAAAAAAAAAAATTAAGAAATTGGCAGATCATCGTGCTGTTAGCAGCAATGTGTAGTCACCGGGGTGAAACACTTGTTTGCATATTTTCACTGTGTGCTTTTGTGCGTACAGGTACAGTTGTTCTTGCATGCACAGATGCACAGTTTGACTGATGTCTCATCCAGATTGGTTCTGTTTACATTTTGGCTGGGACTGACTCTCGCTGTGGCGTTTTTGGAAATGAGTGCCATTAATTTTTGGAGGAAAATGTTTTTGCAGTTTTCAGCTGTGCTTGTGCATTTTTTTTTTTTTTTTTTTACAAATCTGTTAAAATATTATCCAGACGTTCCTCGGAGGTTTCCAGATTTGTTTGTGTTTTTTGGGAGAAGCCACATCAAGTGTTAAATATGTCACTGAGAGCTGAATGCTCACGCCCAGAGTAACTCCCCCATGAGTCCCAACACTTCGGGTTTATAGTGATAATTTATTCACATCCTTAACAATGAAGTGACACATTTTTTTTCCTCTTTTTTTATATTTTAGTTATCATTCTTGTGCCACGGTGACATAATTAGTCAGGCAACACCTGCATGTTGAATCTTCATAACATTGTAAATTAAATTAATGTGACTATTCCAAATTGGTTGCTTGCTCTTTAATCTAGTATATAAGGGAATAGAAATGTGAGAAGAAAGTTGGCTTAAAGAAAGATGGCCTAAGGTTTTCACACATTTTTTTTAAATCATTCTCAAATTTTAAATGGTGTATTATGTATGGATTTTTGGAAGTTGCACAATAGATTGACTTTACAGTGGTGTGAAAAAGTGTTTGCCCCCTTCCTGATTTCAAAATTTTTTTGTATGTTAGTCATACTTAAATGTTTCAGATCATCAAAGAAATTTAAATATTAGACAAAGATAACACAAGTAAACACAAAATACAGTTTTTAAATGAAGGTCTTTATTATTAAGGGTAAAAAAAAAATCCAAACCTACATGGCCCTGTGTGGAAAAAGTGAATGCTCCCCCCTGTTAAAACATAAATTAACTGTGGTTTATCACATCTTTGAAAAGCTGAGTTCAATTTCTCTAGCAACATCCAGGCTTAATTACTGCCACACCTGTTCTCAATCAAGAAATCACTTAAATAGGACCTGCCTGACAAAGTGAAGTAGACCAAAAGATTTTTAAAAGCTAGACATCATGCTGCAATCCAAAGAAATTCGGGAAAAAATGAGAAACAACATAACTGACATCTATCTGGAAAGGTTATAAAACCATTTCTAAAGCTTTGGAACTCCAGCAAACCACAGTGAGAACCATTATCCACAAATGGTGAAAACATGGAACAGTGGTGAACCTTCCCAGGAGTGGCTGGCCGACCAAAATTACCCCAAGAGTGCAACAATGACTCATCCAAGAGGTCACAAAAGACCCCACAACAACATCCAAAGAACTGCAGGCCTCACTTGCCTCAGTTAAGGTCAGTGTTCATGACTCCACCATAAGAAAGAGACTGGGCAAAAATGGCCTGCATGGCAGAGTTCCAAGACAAAAACCACTGCTGAGCAAAAAGAACATAAAGGCGTATCTCCGTTTTGCCAGAAAACATATTGATGATCCCCAAGACTTTTGGGAAAATACTCTGTGGACTGATGAGACAAAAGTTGGACACACACCTTCCAAAACTTTTTGGAAGGTGTGTGTCCCGTTACATCTGTCGTAAAAGTAACACAGCATTTCAGAAAAGGAACATCATACCAGCAGTAAAATATGGTTGTGGTAGTGTGATGGTCTGGGGCTGTTTTGCTGCTTCAGGACCTGGAAGACTTGCTGTGGTAAATGTAACCATGAATTCTGCTGTCTACCAAAAAATCCTGAAGGGAGAATGTCCGGCCATCTGTTTGTGACCTCAAGCTGAAGTGCACTTGAGTTCTGCAGCAGGACAATCATCGAAAACACACCAGCAAGTCCACCTCTGAATGGCTTAAGAAAAACAAAATGAAGACTTTGGAGTGGCCTAGTCAAAGTTCTGACCTGAATCCGATTGAGATGGTAAGGCATGACCTTAAAAAAGCGGTTCATGCTCGACAACCATCCAATATGGCCGAATTACAACAATTCTGCAAAGATGAGTGGGACAAAATTCCTCCACAGCGCTGTAAAAGACTCGTTGCCAGTTATTGCAAACACTTGATTGCAGTTGTTGCTGCTAAGGGTGGCCCAACCAGTTATTAGGTTTAGGGGGCAATCACTTTTTCCACACAGGGCCATGAAGGTTTGGATTTTTTTTCCCCTTAATAATAAACACCTTCATTTAAAAACTGCATTTTATGTTTACTTGTGTTATTTTTGTCTAATATTTAAATTTGTTTGATGATCTAAAACATTTAAGTGTGACACACATACAAAAAAATAAGAAATCAGGAAGGGAGCAAACACTTTTTCACACCACTGTATTTCTCTGCTCTTTTTATGTGTATATTATATGTTTTGGTACCGATTATCTGTCTCAGGGTTTCCTCTGGTAGCATTTCTCGGTGGCGGCCCGCTGCACCAGACATTTTACTGCTGCGCCAAGGAGATATGAATTTATTAAGAAAAGTATATGAAGCAATGACTTTCCGCAAGTGCGCACACGAACAACACGCGTGGCCGTCATCTGCGCGGAGTTTAGAAGCGCCCCGCTCACTCGAATTTTCCAGACAGATCAGCAGGCACTGTCTTGCTAAGCGCGACTGTCCGACAGAAACATGAGTTTGTTAAAGTACTTTAAACGTGGAAAAAAGTCATAAGAGGTGTATGAAAACACTGGAGGAATTTATCATGGTTTTAACCCACTGGAAATGGGAGCAATGATGGAAGAGTCGCTTAGCTAAGAGATGTGGTTAGAATTCAAATGCAGCTGGCGTCATATGAAGGGAAAGGCAAGGGGGATTGATGAATTGCTGAGGATATATTTCACCAGCCACTACAATATTAAGTTATGTTCTGTAGGAATTGCAGCAATGAAAAGACTGGCAATTTCTCTCTTTTCTCGCATGAGCAGGCGTGCCGTTTTTATTCTCCAGCGGCAGTGACAAAAAGCAACAGCTAAAAACGCTAGCTGTCTTTTCACGCTAAACTGAGGTCCTTCAGCGGCTGCCTCGAGAGGTGCCTGATGAGAAAGCTTGAGAGCACAACTATAACTGCCTAAGCAGATCATTCTGTACATGAACACATATTGTGGTGAATTATGTCTTTAGAATCTGCTACAGTTCCCTATTATGTACCTGGCAGGTTAAGATGACCGAAATTCATGAAGTCAATGACTTTAATCTGTCAGCAGCCTTCAGACAAACTAAACGTGCCAACATCTGATTTCAAAATAAGGGAGGTTTTTCCTGCTGTCTGGGTGGTGAGGAGATTTCTGAAAAAAAAAGCAAAAAAAAAGCTATAAATATAAAGAAATATTATAACAGAAATAGCGGCATCCTTGGTCATTTAAGTTAATTTATTTCATTAAATACAATTTTATTAATATTTTTTCTTTGTAATCAGAGTTAAGTTATTGTTCTGTTCTGACTGCAAAATTATGGCCAAAAATGTAAATTGTTATAAGGAAAAAGTAAAAGTGACCACAGTCTGTTTCAAATTTATCTTAAAAAAAACCCCAATAATTTTATTTTAAAAAACAGACAAAAATTAGTCATAAAATAATCCACAAATTTATAATAACGTTTCAAATGTACATGAAAAGTAAATTTTACAAGAGGAAATTACAAATTTGAGGAACATGGTTTCAACTTTAGATAGATTTACAGAGAAAAGTCAAAAACTATCAGAAAATTGTTATAAATTTTGCAGAAAAACCTCAAATCTTCAAGACTGAAGTCATTATTCAAGTTTTTAAGTGCGTGCTCTTTGTACCCTTAACTCAAGTAGAAATGTTTGGTTGTCTACTTTTAATTATTAATTTCAAGGCACTGCTTTTACATGAGTAGAATTTCTGGTTACTATACCCACCTGATCATATAATTTAAGTATGTGTGAGTACATTACTATTATGAATGTTTCTTTCCCTTCCCTACTCTCTCAATGGAAAAAAAGAAACACTAGAATAAAAATATAAAAATACACACATTTTTGTCATTTATGTAAACCATGACAAAAAAATCCTGCAGGACAAAACATGACACTTGATATTTTCTAACCTGTTTGTATACCATCATAGACAGAGAGAGAACCTGAATTAGACAGAGCTCAGAGAGGGAAAGATGAGACAGAAGAGAGGAGCCAAGGAGAGGAAAGTGTTCAGGCAGGGGAAGGAGAGAAAGATAACACCGCTAAAACGTCTAAACACAGGATGTCTGGGTGGGACCCCAACTGGCCCAATATTCAAGCCTTGGTTGTACAGTTCTTCAAATGGTAAGTTCCATATGCAACGCTACTGTGTAAAATTTTAAAAAGAAATAAATAGTATAAAATTAAAATAGTCCGGTATGTTTACCCCCACCCCGGGGAAAAATATGTTGCCACTGCGCCAAGGTCTTTAAGCCAGAGGAAACACTCCTATCTATCTGTCTATCTATCTTCCTTCTACCGCTTATCCAGGGCTGCGGGGGCAGCAGTCCGGGCAGAGAATCCCAGACTGCCACCCAAATCACATAGCACCATAGTCCCATGATCCCTCCTGCAGGTGATGAGCCTACTGGATGGCTTTGTTTCCCCCAACAGAATTAAATACAGAAGTACATTTCTTCGTGGCTTTTAATGGTTAAAACTTAGTGATGTTGTAATGGACATGATTTTGATTGTGGGTCATATAGCTTCAATTTGTGTATGCTTTATATTACATGAATGCTCAATGAGAATTTTTTAGCTCATTCCAGCAAAAGTGAAATTAGCTAATGCTGTGGCACTGCGTCCATTATATGTCCATCTGCTTGTCCACCTTTCTTCTCCCGGGCAATTCTCTGGATGCTCTCCAAACTCACACACAGTTATCCTCAGTGATAAGTCACCATTTGTTTGTGTGTGTATCTTTTTTTTTTTAACCGTGCCGCTTCTTTTCCTCTGCGCGCTCCCCCTATGAGGCGGAGCATATATGCTTACACAGCGGTGCAGCAGCGAGCTGGAGTCTGCCCGCAATATAAAGTTTGTCCTGACAAACTAAAAAGTCTGCTCACTTTTAACAGAGTGATCGCTTTGCACAGCAAAGCCCTGATTTTTTTCCCCCCGATTGGAAAGGTCAGCTTCAAGACTGGCTGGGTACTCATGTAATGCCCATGTATATACTACATTTATATCATCAGTGCGACCGGGAAAAACCGCTACCTGGAAAAAGCAACTCAAATAAGATGCTAAGGTCCATGGAGTTGAAGTTCTCACTGTGTAGTTCTCTACTGTGCCATCTCTGAGACCATGCATATTGTAAATAAACTCTGCTTGCCATTGACGTATCGCCACATCGCGATTAAAAGTCATTTGCCTGATCCTACCGAGTGGGGTCCCAATTGACCCCACACATATGTTCTTATGCACAACACGGACATATTATCGATCACAGCTATCATGCTTTCTGACTTTGTTTGTCATCATCTGTGAATCACAAAAAATAAATCTGATTTAAAATACAGTTTTCTTCTGTACTGTCAGTTCAGATTTTTCATTGGGGTCCGATCGGACCCCAGGGAAAAATATGATGTTAATGATATTAAATGTATGAATTTTGTGTTATATTTCAGTGAATGATGGCTCAACGAGGTAGACTTTGCCATGCAAATATGCAAATACTTTGCCATTGTAGCAAAGTAGCATTGTATACTAGCATGTAGCATGCTACATGTAGCATGCTACATGCTAGTATGTACTACATGCTACATGTAGCATGTAGCATTGTATTCTGTAGGCCCTACAGAACACATGCACAACAATGGCAAAGTATTTGCATTTCTTGTACCAATTAAGAAGTGAAATTAGATAATTTCCCACAAAAACCTGAACGCACCAGGGCACACTGGTTGAAAAACACATTACAACCGGGCTACTCGTGCTGAAAGGCAGGCAACCGACAAACTAGCCCCATTCCGGGATTTTTGGATCATGTTTCAAGCACAACTCTTTGTTTTAACCAAATAAAACATTTTAAGTGAAAAAAATACTTTGGTATTGCTTAATAATCCAATTAACAGTTAAATTTTGTGTGGGGTCCAAACGGACCCCAGTTGGTACTATTTGTATGTAAAATATGTTGGTAGGATGAGGGTTAAAGCCCCTGGCAGAATCTTGTATCAGGTCAACTAGCAATCCAGAGCCCATGTGTCTGTGTCGATGCTAATCACAACTCCTGACTCTTTCCAATAAGGGCAAGCATCTCTTCAATCAAGGGTATGTCTGATGGCTGTGAATAATCCCCTCTTGTTCCTTCTTGTTGCTCCTCCTGAGAGACACATTACATTCTTGTGTTCGCACGTGGCTATATTTGAAGCATGACATCAACACCTTTGAAGTGTCATGAAGATTTTTTGTTCTCATTAAAGCTCTTTAGTGGCTGTTGCTAGCTCTGACACCGATTTGTCATGCAGACCTCTCACCGAACACATGAATAATCCAGGTGACAAATGTATTTTTGTTCTTTCAGAAAAGTAGACGACGCCAAAGGTTTTTGTCTTTGTATGTACTGAAGGGTGCTGAATGCTAGACAGGTGTGAGTCGTGCTGCTGTTGTATATCTGTGACTGAGGTCCATGGGGAATTTAGCTAATGCCCAACTGCAACCACCTACCCTACCAGAATAATGCCAAGTGTCATATCAGGGGCCACCTTCATTCAGCGTTACCCTGTTTTCTAGAGGAAGCACACATCTTTGTGAGAGTACACATATGTGCACGACTGTCTTCCTCACGCTGACTCATGTTCTAATACTGACTAGAGGTTAGTGGGGGTTTATTCACGTGACTCGAATGCATCATACAATCTGCTAGACAACACCAGGGTTTGTCGCAGAGTGACTGTATCTTATGTAAACACACCAGTGCTGGCTGGCTGTTCTGTCTGTTCATCAGCCATTTCTGTCCTCTTGTTTCCTTTTAATAGAGGTTCAGAAATTAGCCCAAGCTCTGAAATCACTTGGGGGTATGTGATGAAATTAAGCAGTGAGGTTATATACATACAATGGATATAAAAAGTCTACACACCTCTGTTCAAATGCCAGGTTTTTGTGATGTAAAAAAATGAGACCACGATAAATCATTTCAAAACTTTTTCCACCATTAATGTGGCCTATAACCTGTACAACCCAATTGAAAAACAAACTAAAATCTTTTAAGGGAAAAAATAAAAAAAACCTTACAATAACCTGGTTGCATAAATATGGACACCCTGTTATAACTGGGGATGTGACTGTGTTCAGAATTAACCAATCACGTTCAAACTCATGTTAAATGGGAGTCAGCACACATGTGCCACCATTTAAAGTGCCTCTGATTAACCAAAAACAAAGTCCAGCTGTTCTAGTAGGCTTTTCCTGGTATTTTTGTAGTCACATCTTTTGTAGAACACCATACCTACAGTGAAGCATGGTGGTGGTGGCAGCATCATGCTTTGGGGCTGTTTTTCTTCCGCTGGAACTAGGGCGTTAGTCAAGGTGGAGGGAATTATGAACAGTTCCAAATACCAGTCAGTGTTGACACAAAACCTTCAGGCTTCTGCTCGAAAGCTGAAGATGAAGAGGAACTTCTTCTTTCAGCACGACAGTGACCCAAAGCACACCTCCAAATCAACAAAAGAATGGCTCCACCAGAAGAAGATTAAGGTTTTGGAATGGCCCAGCCAGAGTCCAGACCTGAATCCGATCAAACATCTATAGGGTGATCTGAAGAGGGCTGTGCACAGGAGATGCCCTCACAATCTTACAGATTTGGAGCATTTTTGCAAAGAAGAGTGAGCAAATATTTCCACATCAAGAGGTGCCACGCTGATAGACTCCTACCCAAAAAGACTGAGTGCTGTAATAAAAGCCAAAGGTGCTGCAACAAAGTATTAGTTTAAGGGTGTGCATATTTGTAAATTTTTTTTTTTTTTTTTTTCCCCTTAAAAGATTTCAGTTTGTTTTTCAATTGGGTTGTACAGTTGTACGGTCACATTAATGGTGGAAAAAGTTTTGAAATGATTTGTCTTGGTCTCATTTTTTACATCACAAAAACCTGGCATTTGAACTGGGGTGTGTAGACTTTTTATATCCACTGTATATTTGGAGGCTGTACAGTGAATATAAAAACTGTATAAAACCCTGTTAAAATGTCATATTTTTGTGATGTAAAAAAATCTGCACATTAACATATAAGAGAAAAAGTCATAAACTTACAAGAAAATATTTTATGTGAAAAACGTTTCAAATTTATTAGAGGGAAAAAGTCCCAAATTTATAAGAAAAAACTCACAAATTGGCATGAGTATACTTTTCTTACGCAATAATTTCACTTGAGTAATTTGCATAGTAAATTAATGCAACACTATGCTTTTGCATGAGTACAATTTCTGGCTACTCTGTTCACTTCTGGTTGCTAGCACTAACATGCTAGCAATGTCTAAGGCTGGCCCATCCAATTGGCAGCCCACGGGCCACATGCGGCCCAGAATCAACCTCCGAGTGGCCCAGGCCCAATCTGTGGTCCAGCCAGAGAAGCAGAGGTCAACATGTTTCACAGAATTGCAGAAATCCATTAATTACTACAGACTGTAAATGCAACACTCCATGTAGCCTAAGGCCTGTTCAGAGTCCCTCCGAGGGGAAAACATTTACATTCTGTAGACTGCGTTTGTGTACACAGCAGTATTCAGAGTGGTTTTTGATAGAGTTGGAACGTTCAAGAACGATTCGTTCAAGTGTACTAGTTCTTTTGGGTGAACGAACTGTACTGAATCACTTACCGTAAGTGAACGAATCACTTAGGAAATAGTGGTCATTTCATCCCCCACTTCCAAATCACATTCACGTCATTGACTGGTTGCTCTCCTAGCTTTCTACAGCCTATTACAGCCTCGCAAACCTGGAATTCTGGAAGAAGCTGCTTTTATTGGATGAGTCGTTCATGGAAGGCTCTTCTTGCCTGGTCAGCAGGAACCAGGAAGTAAACAATGGATGAATTCAACATGGTGAAATGAAACAGCGAAAGTGATTTTGAAGCGATAAATATATCATTTAGTTGCTGAATCTGTTTTTATATGACACACACATCTGCCCGTTTGCACCTCAGTAAGGAACAGTAGGCAGTAGTGTTTGAACAAGGTTTATTACCAGTCACTGTCAGGCTATATACAGGAGTGGAGTTAAGTTTACAATCACAGTTTTTTTTTTAAGTTATCCTTTAAAAAAACACGAAAACACTACAACAAAACGTACAATAATAATATGTTACAAATCAATTGATAAAAAAACAAAGAAAAAAACAGCAAACTCAGTTAAAACCAATAAAATGCATAAAACCCCCAAATACTAAAATAAAAGGGTTAAGTATACTCTTAAAATAATCCAGCATAATAATAATAATTATAATCCGTTATATCTGTTTACCATATTCAAACGCACAGCATGAATCCAAGCCACCTTGCTTGCTGCTTCGTTCAGCAGTATCCTGCATGTTGTCATTACATGAACGTGTACTGTGGCGCAGAGACCGGAAACACTATTGATTCATTCAGCTGCCTCCCGCACAGTTATCAGAACATGAACGTGTACTGACTCAGGAGCAGAGACCGACACACCAGCTGATTTGTACAGCCGCTGATTTGTACAGCAGGTGTCTCCCTCACATTCTCATCAGTTCAGTCAGTGAGCGTACTGAAGAGCATTGAAGGAGTGAGTGCCACCCACTCAGTTCAGCTGCTAGCCTTGTTAGCACGTCCGTGGCAGGAATTCACGGGTAAATATCTCCGACATCCCGATTCAGCTGAAGAGCTCTCTGTCCTTCTGTCTGCAAGTGAGCGTCAGTCTCATTTTCAAACTAGTTTAGTCTCCAATGTTGATACTTTTACTCTGATGATGGCAGAATCTCAGAGCTAGCGCTATCCCTTGGACGTGAACATACGAATGCATGATTTTGTGTATGCTTGCCTCTTTTATTGACTTTGTATGCATGGTGTGAACACACCTTTAGAGCTCCAGTACAGCACTGAATAATTCAGTGTACGAATCTTTAGAACAGATCTTTTTAGTGAATGAACAGAAGTGATTCAGTACATTGTAGTGAACCGTAGATCCCATCACTAGTTTTTGAGCTACTGCAGCTGCCGCTCAGAGAAGCCGTGTTTCATGCATGCACAGTGAAAGTAATCTGGAGTTCACATGCCCATACTGTCGGCGCCAGCCAAGAGCCACCAAACTGATTTGAACAGCTGCAATTCAAACACAAAAGAAGAGCATGGTGGCAGATGTTTAAAATGGTAGAAGGGATGGAGGTACGTGAATACAATGACATCAAGACGAACGGGAGCTTTTGCTGTTTAGTGCCAGAGGAAGAAAACAGATGGGCCAAAAGATGGTCAATTGTTCACCTAGTATTGGCGGATTGCTCAGTACTTCCATCTGGCGGGAGTTTCTGGGCGCATGTGCAGTTCACTGCATCCATTTGCATGCTTGTATGTGCGTACACTTTTTGGGGTTGCATGTGTTTGGCCAACACTCACCCTCTGCGTAGGGTTTGCCACAAATGTGTCCACTGCGCTCGTTCGTGTGCCACCGTCTTTTTGCCACCATGAATCGGGCTTAACTGCCATCAGTGTGTGTGAATGGGTAGATAGTAGGATCTGTAAAGTGCTTTGGTCATCTAGAGATGAGAATAAAAGCGCTATATAAGTGAATGCCATTTACCATTTTTACCATTTAACCGTCAAGCATTTGTTTTGAATTGTGGGCTCTATGACTGTGGCTAATGGTGCTAGTAGCAAGATACCAAGCCTAAAACATGTCATTGTTAACTCTGAAGCATAAAACTGACAATGAAAATCGCCAGTTTAATCCTGCCTGGACTGACAAGTATTTGTTCATCTTACCATCAGTTACAAATGCCAAAACACTGTGTTTAATCTGCCATGAATGTATCAGGGTACTAAAAGGGTCCAATGTCCAAAGGCACTACACTGAGAAACACCCAGCTTTCTGGACAAACTTCCCCGAAGGATCTCGGGAGTGGTAAAAATGCAGAGTTTGCATATTTTTTGTCATATTGATCTGTGTTGGTTTGAAATTTGTCATATTCAGCAGAAGGCTGAACATGTGTGGCCCAGTTACATGTCTTGATTTCAAATTGTGGCCCAACTGATTTTGTAATTGAATAGCCCTGGTCTAAGGCATGGGTTATGGCCGCTTTCTCATTTGCAACCGTTGGTCAATCAGTCACTAGCACTGGCCTATTGTCAACCCAACCAGTAGCTGGCTTCAACATAGATATAGCCCCATCTACAAGTGTATAGCCTCTACTGACTGCTGACAGGAATTTACAGACATACACTTTTTAATTTTGGAAATATTTTATGCAACTTTAACTTATATAATATATACATATCTAAATGGGAAAGTTTATCACAGCTGAACACTGATGAAAAGCGTGAACGCTAGTTACATTTGGTTGAGAAGTGAAGACAAAAATACCAACTGTCTCATTAGGGAATATAATGTCTGGTTTAATATAGCTATGTAGTAACAGATTATTTTATTATATTTCTGTGGTTTTTTTAGAACTCTAAAACCCCCAAGAAACAGAAACAATATTACAGGAATCTGGTTGTGTCTGAGAAGGAGATGATACTGTAGAGGTGATAATACAAACGAATACTGATAGCACAAAAATCTATCAGATACACTTCTGTGCCACTGGAAGAAAAAGGCATTTGGTTTGACGAAATGTTCAGAAGACGGTCAGGTTGAGGTCTTGTTGACAAAACAACTAGAGTCCTGTTTGTCACAGCGATGCACAAAGATGAGATAAATGGCCAGCACACATAAACACGCACAATATGACCTCTGCATGCAATTAGGCAGATGTGTCCTCATAGAAAGATAAAGAGGCGGAAGGTAATTCAGGAACATGCCAATCCAGTTTTTTTGAAAAGTTTTTTTTTTTTTTTTCTTCGGTACCCAAGATATGGTTACAAGCAGGAGAAAGATTTAGCTGTGGGACACGGGAGAAGAGGAGAGAGGGGTGCACAAGAGAAGCTCTGTTGCCTGGTCAGCACTTTGAAATCCCAGATTTACCTCTGTGCAGGTTTCCTCTAGACCAGACCACAACAAAAGACAACAGGATAGTGGATTAGCTTTAATCCTATCAGTAGTTCCTGTGAAGGACCCTGCTAAGCAACATCTGCATTACCAGTTGCGAGGAGGAAAAGACTCCACGTGAACCGTAACGCATGGCCTCATTGGAACGCTTCCTCAGACCCGTCAGCAGCCACCAAGACCTCTGTTGGTAACACTGTCAGACCTGCATGGAAGGTGTGGAAAAGCTACAGTGCTATGCAATCGACGTAAGAGTTTTTATTGTTCCCGTGATGGACAAAAGAAACAAAGGGCTGGCAAACTGAAACTGAGAACTTACCTTCTGTAAATTGAAGCAAAAGAAGAACAAGCTGAGGAGAGGCATGAAAAGATGATCAACATTTTTGACCTCACATTCATTCAGACCTGGAAGTTGTCCATTTGTACTTGTTGAAAAGAAAAGCATGGTGAAGGGCTTTTGAGGTTTTATGCAGACTATGTTGCTGTGCTTTGGTAGTCGCAGGCAAACTCGACACCAGCGGACTGAATGGAGGGAAACGGACTGTTTGCTAGTGGACGGGAGCCACATTATTGAAAACCCCTGCTACTTAGACACAGGTAACGACGGCACAGTGAGTTTCCACAGCCTAAAAGCGTCATGCACCTTGACTGTAGTGCTTGCTATGAGAGGTATCTGTTTTTCTGAAGGTGCGTGCATGCATGTGCGAGTGGTACATTCTGAATAGTTTTCTGGAATAATACCTGAGATGCTTTTGATTCTTTAGACTCCTGCACCGCAGTGTTGGCTGGTATAAGCACAAAATGGAGAAAAAAAAAGTAGGAGACATGTCTTGTCAGTAGAGATTACTTGTTGCTTTGTAGCATTTGCCTCATTTTAAAGGGGTCATTGATTGCACTTTTCTACATTTTAACAGCTCACACATGTCTCAATGAAGTGTTTCTGACATATTTTGTTCATATTTTCTGCAATTTTTAATTATTGAAGCAAATATGTATTTTTGCTGGCTTTCTTGAAACACTCTGATTAGGGGTGTTCTTTTTATGCTCAGTATCAGCCTTTTAATGCAAAACTCACTTTACTGGGACTTTAAATTTTGTGTTATACTGGATTTATCATGGTGACACAGTCATCATAAAGCTGGATTTTCTACCAACTGCATGGTTGCTTGGCATCGCTTTGCTTTTTTTTGTTTGTTTTGCACAAAATCCCTCAAAAGCCTTGTTGTGAAATTCTAATACTACACCTGCTTTAGCTTTTATACTGTAGATATCTGCTATATGAAGTCATTTTAATTAGTCATTTCACTATAGAGAGGCTTGTCCTCACCCTGCTGCAGAACTCAATTGTCCAGGTTAACTGTAATTAGAACAATTTCGTCTAAGCCTTTGCAATAACCATAGCCAACAAAAACACAACATCAAACATAACACAAAATACACCTGAATAATTGATATTTTTTTTTTACCTCCGCCAAGGGAGGACGAAGGTAATGTTTTTGGTAGCATTGGTTTGTCTGTTTGTTGGTTGGTTTGCCTTTTACCAACATAACTCAAAAAGTTACAAGTGGATTTTGATGAAATTTTCAGAAAAGGTGTATAATGGCATGGGGAACAGATGTTTAGATTTTGGTGGTGATTCAGATCACAGAGTGGATGTAGGAATTTTTTGAATATTATTTTATATATTAATCTGGCACTTTTCATGTACTGCCCCTTTAAGACGTGTCCACTCAATTAGGTGTGTGGTCACGCCATAGGGCCACACGCTTCGGCAACCCGAAAGCCAAACTCTGCAGAAAAAGTATTAGGGGGCGTGTCCACCAAACTCATTTTTCCTGCTGTGGGTGACTATTTTCTATTCATTCTCTATGTAGTCCAATATTTACAGTGCTGAGACGCTTTGAGCAGTGGCTGCTTTTCGTCGCGGTGCTCAGGGCTGAAAAAAAGTCTAATTTTGTCAGACTACTGTACAGCTACACTCGTCAATGTCAGACCTTTCTAAGCAGCCAATCAGAATTAAGAAAGAGCAGGACATAGGACACCGGTACAGGAAGACGAGAACAGTAGGTGACGGACGGTGGAGAGGTTGAACTTTGCCGCATCAAACAACCCAGTACTTTTTGATCTGACACTAAAAGGATATCATGATCAAAATTTGATAGCAAACCCTTGCAGGAACATGTACGCATCTGTCGGCGTGCCAGGTGAGCGTTTGTAATATGTATTTGTAATATGGATACTATGTGACTTTGTAGTTGATAACCGCAAAAAAATTGTATAATACTGCACTGTTGTGTAATATTGCTCAATAATTATGAACCTTGTCAGTAAACTGTAATGGAGAACAGAGGAAGGAAAAAAAAAAATTGAAAACCAACCTGAAAGATTCAATAAGCCATGATGTTGATTTAAGGTGGAATTGCCCAGCCCCAATGTGTGGTCAATACAATTATGACAGTCTTGTTATTATTATTATAATGTAGTCACATAATGTAGTCACATTGTTTTTGCTGTTATTTCTCTCTGTTAATAATAATAATAATATTAATAATAATAATAATAATAATGCATTGCATTTATGTAGCACCTTTCATTCAAATTTTCAGGAAAGGTGTGTAATGGCACACTGAACAGATGATTAGATTTTGGTGATGATCTCAAAATGCATACCTCCACCAAGGCTCTTATCTTCTCACAGAGTGTTAGCAACAATACTCCAAAACTACTGGATGGATTTGGATGAAATTATTCACCAGAGGTGGTTCTTGGCCAAAAGATGAACTCATTAGATGTTGGAGACGATCCATGAGTGCATACCTCCGCCAAGGCCCTGTCTCACAATGTACAGATGGGTGGCGATATGGATGGACAAAGGGAGGGAGGGACGGAGCCTTGGCGGAGGTATGCGCTCTCTGAGCGCCTCAAGAACTAACAAGGACTCAACAAGGGATTGGCAAGCAGCAGAACTACAAAAACTCAAAGGCAGCAAATATTATTATAATATATGGTTAGAGAAAAATACAGGTCAATTTTGCCTTGATCTGTAGCCTGTAGGAGAAAAATAACAATGTATAATATATTGAACAGTAAATTATTAGATTAAGTGGAAATACTTGACCAAAAGTAAAGCTTGAAATACTCCAGAAAATATCTGCCAGAGTGAAATATTTTTAAATATTTTCTTAATATAGATGTTAGATGGCTAAAAGCTGTAAATAAACTGCTTGAGGTGGAATGAAGGTAGTGCTAATTACGTTTTTTTCTGGCCTAGGTTTGACAGTGGTGCGGCAGTATGCCAGATCAAACTTCAGAAACCACACAGGTGAACATTTCCCCAGCTTTTTGTGCTGAAAGCCCCTTTTCCTCTCATTTACCACAAAGGGGCAGTGTTACAGTCTCGACCAGGCTGAGTGCTTCAGTATGTTGTCAAGGTAAAATCTGGCTCGATTCATTGGAGCTCCTTGCAGAACACGGATCATTCCAGTTCACTGACGCCCCATAGAGAGCCATGCCTCTGAAACAGGAGGGGAGGAAATGGGGAGATGAGACTTCGTCTAATTCCAGTGTTCACAGAGGTTGAGCGTGCTAATATTCTCAATGAACGTAGATGCTGAACAGCCCACACAGTCAATGTGTGATGATGATAAAATGCGGAGAAAGCTATTTTACATAATGTCCAATGTAGTGTTTCTCCCCCTTTTCCTCCCTCGCTGCTTTAAAAAGAATGCAAGTTCCTCACCGTAAATACCTGTCAGTCAGTCATGTATTGGGTTTAAACTCTCCCACTGAGTGTGGGCTGTAGTGGGAGCCGCTGGAAGCGTGGTGTGTGGTTGTGTGGATACTCCATGTTACTAACAGACTATACTTTACTTAAATTCTCATAAGTGCGGGAGTGACAGGAATTTAATGGAATATAAAAATTCCTAACTAAAATGCAGTAAACCTTTAAAACTGACTCATTTATTGGTTGAATGAATTTGAATCAACACCCCCCCCCTCCCCCCCCCCAAAAAAAAAACATGAGAAAGTGTTCCCTTTGTTAAATTCTGCCATTGGTCAGATAAAGACAAAATCCCCAATCATGGCTGTTTGTTGTGGATTGTTAGTCTGATTATGTTGGTGTGTAATCGGGGTAATCTAATCTCAATCTCGTGTTCGCTTTTGTCTGTTTATACCTCTGGGGGCTATCAGCAGCTCAGGAGAAATGAGGAGGGCGTGTTCAGTGTCCTTGGGATCCACTCCTTGTTTTCCATGTGTCCTGGGGGTTGGAAGGCAGCTGAAAGTTCAGAGAGACGCACTCCCTCTTGCTCTGCATGGCAAGAGCTCAGAGATTAAGGGGCTTGCCTGCACCGCCAACAAGGGTTGCTCACAGCTCAGAACTTGCCAAAGGAAAGGATGATTCAGTTTTTTTTTAAGTTGCAACTTTTGTGTTTGTTACGGTTACGGTTCTGCTATCAAGGTCAGCAGTGGAGAATTAGTTTTTTCTTTTGTACATCTGCTGGTACAGAACAGGTAGAGGAGAGTGAGAAGAAAGCAGCTACCGTCTAAGTGCCTGTGAGAGTCTACTGAGTGACGGGGCCAGAGGATGCAGGTGGCACTGAGGCTTTGAACTAACTTGTTTGAAGTTTTTTTCCCATGTCAAAGGTGAAAGATTATGCCTGACATAGGAATTTAGTCTTCCAGTCAAGGGCTTTGGGAGCTGAATCTCAAGTCTCTGGTAAAATGTGAACAGTGGCCTCTGCTATACACTTGCCTTTGTGTACAAATGCAGATTTATATGTCATGCAGTTCCACTGAATCGCAATGCTCTTCCTCAGTAGTGGGACTGTGGATGGGACCTTGAGGAGCGCAGCTGGCGAGCAGCAGGGGGTAACTGTTTACCACGTCTCTGCTCTCCTGAATGAAACGAAAAGAGATGCACCAGTGCCGGAGGTTGATATGGGCCGGGTCACTCGTACCGTGGTGGAAAATTGCCAGCCAGAAGGAGGAATGACTTGTATAGTGCCGATGGAGAGCAGCCCCAGGTTGAGCAGGGCAAGACAGGAGCTCGACAGGTGGCCTACCTTGAGCTGCACGAGTAGAGCCAGCAGGCAAAGAGAGGAGGTAGTAGTGGAGGAGGATGAGGAGGAGTTGGAGGAAAAAATGAAGTCTGACAGGTTTTTGAAAGTACCTTTCAAAAACTCAGGAAACTCCTCAGAACAAGGTACAGACGTTGCAGAGCTCACACCTCAGACGCAGAAGCAGCACATTAAGACCTCAGCAGGATACTCTGCTACCACAAAGGCTACAAGGACACTTCTGGGGGATCATGGCACCATTACAGGACAGCACTCACTGCCTCGGGCCATCTTACGCAGGCCACAGCAGAATGACGCTTTGCTCGGCAGGAGAACGATAAGCATGTATGACGGACCAGTCAGACTGCAATGGGATTGTCAACCTGAGCGCGAAAGATATCTACAGAGACCACGGAGTGTTTTCATGCTGGCAGGCACTGGCCCAATTCCGCCAGAGCCCCAACCTCAACAGCTCTTCAAAAGGGCCTTCAGTTTGGACAATAATCAGCAGTACAGGAGCAGAAAGGCCGAGTTGAGGACTGTAGATGGCCTCAGCTCAGTTGTGGCTCAAGGGCCATCGTCCCCTACGGAGGTGAGCCTCAGGGCCCGCCAGAAGAGCCATAAACCCAGGCCAGTCAGCATGACAGTGCTGGAGCTAAGAAAGAAGGGCTCTGACGATGAGATGGCCAACCAGAGGAGCTGCAATGACACAGGCAGCGATGGAAGAGGATTTTTCAGAGGGGGTTTCCGCTGGAGGCTCTTTGGCAAAGCACCTCAAGATAAGAGCAAGCAGAATCACAATGAAAGAGAAGCTAAGCCTTCTTCAAAACCCAGCAAATCTGATGGTTCAAAAAGTACATTTAGCTCCTTAAAGAGGAGTCTCAGTCTACGAATCAGAAGAACTCGGCCTCGCGAAAAAAATAATTTAGGGTTTGAGGAGGAATCAACGGGGCGCTCTCGGTCTAAAAGTGTTTCTGAACAAAAGACTGTGCCCCCCCTGCCTTTCTCATACCTTACAGGAAGAACGCTCCCAAATCCCAGTGAGCGGATAGAAGATGGGGGCATACAGTACATTCAGTACCACAGCAGGGGTAAGGTCACAGTAATGGAGGTTCCTCTCTGCCCGACAAAACTGTCCTCCAAGCCCGTTCAGGAAGAACCAAGCATATGGCAGCTCATAGCAAACCG
Source organism: Pholidichthys leucotaenia (assembly GCA_020510985.1). NCBI lineage: Eukaryota > Metazoa > Chordata > Actinopteri > Cichliformes > Pholidichthyidae > Pholidichthys > Pholidichthys leucotaenia. The sequence goes on along the minus strand of CM035846.1, from coordinate 250,112,138 downwards.
TTTCAGGAGGAAAGAGCGGCCATGCAGTGACAAATGTGAATCTGAGCAGTCCCAAAGCAAGAACAGTAGTCAGTATCCCAAGACCCATAATAAGTCACAGCCAATCTCCATAGAGACTCTGGCAGGCATTGACTCCCGCAAAGGTCAAGGTAAGACCTGTGAGACTGCTGAATTTATGTTCCGGCTTAGTTCTCTATTTATATAGCCTTTACAGCACGGAAAGCTACAGCTCAAAGGAAACAAGGAAGTGCACTTTTTTTTAGGATGGGCAAATGGGAAACATATGGGAAATTATGAGTTTGGACGCCATTCAGAAATGTCTGGGTCTAAGAGTCCTTTTGGAATTTCTATTTTTGTTGCTTTAGTTTTCCAGTGTTTTTCATGTGTGATCCCCCCCGTTTGTATACACTTACAGACCAATTACGCTGGCTGTTGTAAGGTTTTAGGAGTTTAGTAAATAAGTAGGTAAACTGAAATCTGAGTGGAGTACATTACATTGTAATGGTTTGTTTTAAAGTGGGAGACGGTGGTTTAACACAGTCCCAGTTTTGTTTGTGTGTTACCCAGTCTCAGGCTGTGTGTTGGCTTCTCAGGGATGCAGCTTAAAGATACAGCATTAAAGCGTTTAGCGGCTGTAATAGGGATATGTTTGTGTAGCAATGCTAAATTAAGAGGGCTTACATGCTGTAATGATGGGGAGAGGAGAAAATAGCTTAAGCTCTGCGTTTAAAGGTTAATTCTGACAGTGACGTGCGTTGGTCCAGTTTCCTGGAAACACAGGTGAAGGGAATCAAATATTTATAGCTATCTGAATTAATAGTTCTAGTTTTTGCATAAGTTACAACTTCACACATTTTCACCGGAGACCCAATTAACCATCTGTGACAACTTAATGACTTTTGACAGTGTCATGTTGCACAGATCCTGAAGTCCTTCTCGTTAGGTCAACCTCTGAACCGCAAAGGAGACATTTCGTTTTCATGCTAATATAAAGTTTGTAAAGAGACCTGAGGTTGACCTTGTTGAGCCCCTGTCTGTTTGTATTCTCGCATAATCAGTTACCAAGGATACCTACACCCTTGTGGTGGAGTCTCTAGCGCTATTTGTCCATTTATTCCAAAGCAGTCAGTCAGTCAGGCATCAGGAATGTAGGTGTGTCGATCATCCCCGGTAGAGGTGAGCGATCCCTGCCCTGGGCGGGACTCTGCGCCTGTTACTACCTGCCCAAGTGTTTGTTCTTCAATTAAATCCAGAAAACTCAAGTCAAGTTTGGGGGGAAGGGATAAAACAGGGTGAGGAGTTTAAGGTTGCCCCTCACACCCACCCCCACCTCTGGGAGAACAAAGCCACTGTGTTGCGCCTGTGGATGCAGGAGGGATCAGTGAACCATGCGCTGAGATGGGGGCTCTCCGGGGGTCTGCCGGCTGGAGGAATGATGGTTCATGAGGCGTAGTTGGTCAGCAGGACAAATATCCAGTGGAGTTTGAAATATCAGGGATGATGTTTTGTACTAACTGTTAGTGACAGCTTGCTGATGTAAACAGCAGATAGGGAAATAGTCACAGTGGCGTAGCCAGGAATTTGTGAAGGGGGGGCTGAACCCCAACCACCACCATTCTGAATGCCTGCGGCGTTCGCCCGGGGCGAAACTTTAGCTTCAGCCCCCTGTCAACTACAGATTTCTTAACATTTTCAATGCAAACTACTCAAAACCTGCTCTTTATTTACATTTTTCTTTTCTTTTTTCTCCTTTTTTTACTTCTTTTTTTGTCCCCCCCCCCCCCCCGCCTGCGCCCCTGTAGTCAGGCTTATTTGTTTTGACTCATTTGACTTCCTCTTACCTTTTTAAGCATTTGAAGAAAGGAAAAAAAAAATCCAATATTTGTGAGCTCTGTGCTCATAATATATCTTGACTCTTATATAAGTATTAGTCTGGAATCCCCTGTGCTTGTTTATTCCGTCTCATTTGGCATCATTTTCCTTAATTCCTACTACAGTAGTTGCTGTAGTACCTTTACCTTTCTGGCAGTGTTGCATACTTGAAACCTGTGTACTGCAAAATAATTTTAAAAGATGTATTTTTATGGTGTTTAGAACCAGCAGGGGTGGGTTAGTCCCCGTAGGTAGTTAGCTTCTTCCAGATAAACAGACACTCTAAGGGGAGGTTGAATAAACAGTAAGACAGTGATAATGCCCTCTCAACTGCCGCAGGATACATGGGGAGACGGCAAGATATATATATATATGAAACACACACACACACTCTGAATCATACACAGTCTGGGCAGGAGTGGAAGGAAATCTGTTAATAACTGAATATAACTTGTATTTGAGCAGCTGGCCCCTACAAATCTCAACACAAGCACATTTTGTTCTTCAGATCCTGCTGTTCTGCACCCAGTTTCACAGAGATCCTATAGGAAAAAAAGGAGCCTTTCGTAGATCTTCTCTTATTTAGTATATAGTCTGCTTTGTGACATATTGCTTTCTTCACCTCACTCTGTTGCACTGACATTCCTCTCCTAACAAATTGAGTCAGTCAGCTGAGACATTCAGTATCAAAACCTCTTGAAAACCCAATTTGCAAATCTCATGTTCACTTTGATTCCTGCCTGAACCGGGATGTCCCATTTATTTTCAGAGGAAGTGATCATTGTGTTTGCAGACAACACAATACCTTCAGAGCTTTAAGTAGGACAGGCCAATTGTGACTGGCATGCTGTAAAGATTTTTACCTTGTTCTCTACTGATTGTTTTTGCCACTTAGCTGTTTTGAGAGAAAAAAAAAACAGGATTGTGTTTGAGAGCTCCGTGTAATCAAACTGAGTGTTTATGAGCTATATTTTAAGCTGCACCGAAGACAAAGATGCCGTAAGACAGTCTTATCAAGCCTGGTGTAATAAAAGTAGCCAGAAGAGGAATGTCGGTTGGTCTCAAAGTTGGTGAATCATCAAAGCAGAAATACTAATTACTGGCTAAATCCTCCCTCTGTAATTCATGACAGAAGGGGAGCATGGCTGGAAAGTTGGGGAGAGCAAGAGTGGAAGTTTAGACCTCAAGGTTGTCCTCTCATTCCCAAAACCACTTCAGACCCGCTGCACATGTAAATACGCGTGCACCCAAATATGCAAAGACTAGCTATTTATCTCGGGTTTTCTTTTCTCGTGAAAAGGTAGAAATCGGGGCTGTGCTTGTGCTCCGCTATCCTCTGACTGAAAGGTCGTTTTTATTGGGGTGGGCATGAGCGGTGAAGTGAAAAACCCGACGAACGAGCTGGCAACAGTTCTCCCCTCAAACGGACAAAGACGCTGGTGTCTTCTATAGGCATCACAATCGCTGGGGCTCTCTGCAGTCAGATCTGGGACACAGTAATGTGTGGATGGTCATATTTAAAAGATGATGTAAGCCCGAGCACATGGATTCAATTAGGGTTTTTTTTTTTTTAAAGCAAAGGACCCTAATGGTTGCATTGCATCTGTCCCAGGATGGCAGAAGTCAGGCATGTTCACTGTTCTGATTTGCTTAGTGTGCTAGAGAAAAAATATATCAGATTACCTAAGAAATGCTTGGATCCTTTGTCCTGTCCTTGTTTTCATAAGCCACTCACTTTCTCTTCTTTTAGTTTTCCCATTTTTTTTTTCATATTGTTTGTGTCTCTGAAGGCATAAGTGGTGCTCTTACGGTCAACTATAAGAGAGCGTGTCTTTTCGAGTGATGCAGCAGTTGTCACAGCAGCCAGCAACTCCATTTCTGCGATGGCCGGCGATGACATGTAATTTTCCCCGCATGGGCATTTGTGAACTGGCCTTTGTTTAAAGTGTCACTAGTCGGGAATATGATTAATTTTTCAGGGGGACAAATGTCAAAAACCTCTGGCTGTTTTTAAATAGACATTTCTCTCAGTTGTTTTCCTCTTTTGACCAAATGTCTTTCAGAATACGGCCATAAAAGCACATGCTTCAGACTGGCACCTTAAAATTAGTTTTCCTTGCCACTTCTGACTCTTAGTAATGGATATCAGACGGAAAATCTTTTTAAAAAAAATAACCTTATTTGATATGGGCTGAAAGAGTTGCTGTTTCCTGCACTTGCATGTCTTGGCTCATGTTCTGACATGTCAAGCACACGCTGAGCGAGCCTTTCTGGAGATGTACTGTTTAAAAACTGCTCTTCTCCAAACAATGCCCGGTGAATACCCCTGTGTTCAGGGCACATTCTCCTCTATCAGCGCGAGTGAGAAAATCAACAGCATGAGGCTCTTTGTAAATGGAGGTCAACAAAAAAGTAAGCATCTGAAGGGAAAAAAGACTGTAGTAAGTAAAGTGATTTTTTGGGGGGGCTCAGGCCTGTATGATTGAGTCATTCACCCTTTAAGCATACGCTTTGTAGAGAAGTCTGTCCTTTAGTGATAGTGATTGCCTTCTTGTTTAGGTTTCTATCCTCTCCATATTAGCATTGCCCTGGGCTCGAAGAAAACAACTGTTGCATTAACAAGAGCCCTGGGGGCTGTTTGCACTGCATCTATCCTTAAAGAAAGGCTTTTGTAGATGCCGTTGAGAGCGTTTCTTTTAACCTAATCCCAACCTATAAATTCATCAAGCTTAAAATTTAAGGAACTTGGGTCCAACTTGTTTTGTGTGGACTAATGCAAAGTAGGGCTTCAACGTCACAGTTCCTCAGGATCCATGTACCCCTGCAAAAAGATTTTACTCTGGAGCCCAGATTCAAACTTTTACTCTGTCGCACCTCTGAAATTCCGACATCTTATGCACGAATGGGTAAAATTCGGACTGTGTGCGTAGCCCCCTTGGTGTGTTGATGGTGTGAATGCTTTAAGGTTTTGCAGAGTGGTCGGGGTCACCTGGTGCTATACACCTTTTTGTCTGGAGTAATTGCTCCTATAGGAGTTAGCATCTTCTTTGGTGGTGGGAGCCACGAGTCAAAGGCAGGGAGGTGGTCTTTGTTCTACTGGTTGTTTTGACACCTGGATTTGAACTCCACCTCTGTGAGGAAAAAGTGCACAGGTCATGTGGTTGGCATTTGTGCCTTTCATTTGGAGGGTTTGCTTAGCTCATTACACTATCTATTATCTAGTCAGTCTACAAATGTCAGTGGAACACCAAAACAAGTCGGATCAAGCCTGATAATCTCTGGCTTTTAAAACAGATTAGCCAAATTGTTTTCTGAGGTTCTATGGTGTTGTAACCTTATATTCCCAGACGTTCATAAACAGAACTGGAGTTAGTGGATTAGACGGGGAAATTTAAAATCTGGACTGACTAGTAAAGGTGGCATTTAGCAGCAGGTGAATACATATTGAACCAAAATATTAAGCAATAAAATATTATCAGGACATTCTCAAGAAAAATATTAAAGAGCCCTTATAATGCTTTTTGGGGTTTCCTAAATATATATGATTTTTGTAACATTATATGGTCTGCAAAATCACACAGCTCAAAGTCCGTCTACACAGGAGTTCTACTCTCCCACAGAAACTAGGAATACAAAAATAACCTAACCTCTTAAAATTCCAGTGTTCCACTGGCAGGATGTTTCAGATTTTCTACTGCCACTCAGTGAAGAAAGACTTTAATTTTCTTTGTATATGCTAAATTCAGGGAAATTGGCTGGAATGCTAAGGAGTTAAAAGTTTCAAATCTATAAGAAAAAAGCTGCAAATTTACAGGAAAAAAGTTGCTAATTTTTGAGGGAAAAAAGGTTCCATATTTATAGGAAAAAGTTTCAAATGTTGGAGGATAAAAGTAAAAAAAAAAAAATGTACAAGAAAAAAGTTGCAAATTTTTGAGAAAAAAAGTTGCAGATTTAAAAGTTAAAAAAAATGCAAATGGAGGAGAAAAAAGTTGCAAATTTAACCTCTTAAAATTCCATTGTTTGGGGGGGTGGAGGGGGTTAAATTTTCTACTGCCATTCAGTAAAGAAAGAATTTGATTTGCTTTGCGTATGTTAAATTTAGGGAAATTGGCTGGAATGCTAAGGGTTTAAATGCTCTTCTCTTCTATGAGGTTATCGTTCGTGTCATTGCTTAACAGACCTGATACAGACCTGCCTCCTGTCTAGTCTGGCATGCCCTCTCCTCAGAGAAGAGGAAGTTTCCCACTGAACTTCCAAGCTCACATACTGTAGCTATAATGCAGCTAGCCTTTTTTTTTTTTTTTTTTTTTGTTACTTATTTGTACCCGTAGGTAGATTTGGTTTGCAGTCTGGTGACAAGCCACCGGCTGCTGGTTGCTGCGTGCGCGAGCGCCCTAAACCTACATGTTTTTTGGTATGCGGGAGGAAACCGGAGAAATCCCGGAGTAAACCCGCACAACACGGGGAGAACATGCAAACTCCACACAGCTCACTGTTGGTCGGGGGCTGGAATCGAACCCACAATCTCATGATCCCCGCGATCCCCCGGCCGAGGGTAAACTGTGCTGCCACAGTGCTAAACCACTGCGCCACCGTGCAGCCCAAGCCTTGTTAAGCCTTATTCATGCTGCATTTCCCCTCTAGTCTGCTTTGGTCCATGTGCACTTTGGATGAGCCCAGCACGCACGCGGCGCTGTACATGCTCACTTTTTTCATCTATCCAGGCCAAGTGGTTGACGCATGCGCACAACCATCATTTGTAGTTTCACTCCCGCCCGATAGGTAGCGCCAATGCGCTGACGCACCAGGATTTTCACCAACGAAGAAACGCTGCTTGCTTTCTGCTGCTTGACTTCCCAGTTTTCATTCCTTTTCCATGAAGATGCTGGTGCTGTTGCTGCTGAAGTATTTATGTGTGATCCATGTGTGTTTATTCTCGTCTTCTGCTTCCTCATTGTCTTCTTCGTCTACTTTGTCTTGGTATGCTGTGCCGATATCACCACTTCGTGAATGGGACGTTCAGTCTTGCGCATGCGCTTTTCAACATGTTCAGGTCGTGGGCAGGTGCTGCGGTCACAAAATTTTGGCTACACGCAGTCGTCCGCGGTCGAGCACTGCCGACACTAGCGGAGTGGAGACGATGACGTAAATTTCGTCACACGAGGTTTCTGGTTACACATACGTGGACAGCAGAGGTGCAGCTTAAATCCAGCTTTTGTGGCCCAAGGGGGGGGTTTTGCCACTCCCATAGACATCTATGATCACAGCTTTATTACGCTGCAGGGAGTAGTCATGTTGACCACCCAACCTCTGTCTCTGATGTTTTATTTGGGCTTTTAAACTCTAACATTCAGCAAGTATTTGTTAGTGTCTTACGTAGTCTGACAACCAAAGTTAGAGGCTAAAAATATAAGACACATGATGAAAGAGGAAGGGTGGGGCAAATTGGAACTCATTACCATTTAAAGCAATATGCCATAAAGTAGCCAGTTTTGAGGAGAGCTCCTTCTTCGTGTGTAAAATGGTATTTTAGTAATTAAACCCTGAGTTGTTTTGACCAAAGCATATCACAGACTTTCATTAACACCTCTGGGAGTTGTCAAGATGTGGAAAAAGAGACAATGGGACTCTTTAAACAATGATTTGGATTTAGATTTCATTCTTTTTCAACATATCTTATCATAGGCTTTTCACACAGGAGTGGTCCCATGCCAGATCACATGCTGGCCCCTAATTTTGAATCAGCTTTTGATTTCAGACAGATGGTACGTTGACACAGAGCCCAAAAAATATGTTCCCAATGGGCACCACAGACTAGTTGCTTTTTCCTCACAAACCGTAACATCTTTAGTGCACTGAAATGAACTCCATGAAACTCATGCTAAACATTTAAACCCATTAGTTTGTGTGAAATAAAAACAGATTCAAGAAATAAACACAGTATTTAGTTTTTCATGTTTTCAGAAACACCTTTGGTTGGTTTTCTTTTTAAGTTGAAAGTTTACTACTGAGTTACCATGTTTTCTGTTGTATTAAAAATGCGTGAAGATCCCACTCTGGATTGATATCCACCCCAGAGGCAGCTACGCCTTTGTGTAAGAGCTGCAGGACAGACTAGGAGAGGTGTTGATCATCGCTTCCTCCGTCTTTCTCACAGTCCACAAAATCCTGCCTTGTGCACTGAACAGTGTCTTACATCATCGATGCAGGGTGGCAGAACTCTGGTTCTGCATAAATTGGTTTGAACACAGACTGGTCCTCAAGAGTTTGAAAATGTCAGACCAGGGCTGTGAGCCAGAACACAGTAAAGCAGAGTCTTCTCTCTGAAAGAGCGATGGGGGAATTTTTTGGGCCTAGGAGACAGCCTAAAACTTTGTGTATACTTGATCCAAGGGTCGCTGTGCAAGCGAATAGTGGCATCATTGAATGTCTCCAACCATTTTTGCTGGTGCATGGCGCACCTTGAGCTTTCACTGTAAGCGACAGCCATTTTATCTGTTATTTTGAGTAACGAAACTACAAACAAGTGCATTTGGCATTTTTAATTAATATTGTTCATTGTAGAGAGATTTCCATTTTTGCGCTGTAAAACACCAGATTACAAAAATAATTTATTGCTTTTCTTTGGAAAAAAAAAAAAAGAACATCTGTGCAAAAATGACTTAACACCTAAGCAACTGTGGATGGCTTTTCACCAGCTGACCAGGGTCTAATTTCCTGAAGATCAATGGTGTTCACTTATATGCACTTTTTCTCATCTCTAGATGACCAAAACGTTCTACAGATCCTGCTATCCACCCATTCACACACACATTCACACACTGATGGTGCCGGAGCTGCCATACGCAGGTGCTGGCCTGACCCACCAGGAGCAACTGGGGGTTTAGTGTCTTGCTCAAGGACACTTTGACATGCAGACTGCAGACAGAGCAGGAATCGAACCCCTTACCCTCCGATCAGTAGTCAGCCACACTACACCTGCGCCTAAGTGTATTTCTCCCAGTATTATTTTAGTCAACTAAAAGTATTCCATCCATCTTCTTCCGCTTAATCCTTTTCGGGTCGCAGGGGGGCTGGAGCCTATCCCAGCATCTTTTGAGCGAGAGGCAGGGTACACCCTGGACAGATCGCCAGTCCATCACAGGGCCAACACAGAGAGACAGACAGCCATTCACGCTCACATCCATACCTAAGGACAATTTGGAATCCCCAGTTGATGCCAATTAACCTAACTTGCATGTTTTTTGGCATGTGGGAGGAAACCGGAGAAATCCCGGAGTAAACCCACGCAGACACGGGGAGAACATGCAAATCTGTTTTGTCCTTTTCTTTAGTGTCATGGTTTGGTCAGATAAAACTGAAACAGAGGAAATCCTTGGATCAGGTAGTTAGATGGTCCAGTCGTTTGCTTGGTGAGTCACAGCTGAGCCTGACATCCCTGTACACCAGACAAGTACAGAGGATTGCTACCTCCATTTTAAATGATGACTCCCACCCTTTGCACTGCAACTTTCAGCTTCTTCCCTCAAGACGGAGGTTTGCTGTCCCAAAAAGTAAAACCGAACGCTACAAAAACAGCTTTGTTCCTGCTGCTGTCAAAGAGTTGAACAAGCTGTAACAATATATTGCACATAATTTAGGTACCTATTTATTAACTCCATTTTATATTTACTTATTTTTGTAGGATGTTACTTGGGTTCTAAATATTTTATTAGGTTTTAGACCTTTGAGTTTTTAACCTCTTTGACTAGTTTTTAACTTTTAATATGACCCTTCTCTCTTACCTCTGGTTTTTCTCTCATCTTTGTCTTTATACCCTGATTGATGGAGCCTTGAGTATTTTTATCATGTTTATAGTCAGCTTCATGTATGCCTGTGTTTGTGTTTATGTTGAATGTAATTTGTGGCTTGTAAATATGGATGTCACCAGACTACAAAACAAATCTACCTACGGGTATAAATAAAGTAACCTGAACCTAAACCTGAACCTGAAACTCCACACAGATCGCTGTTGGTCGGGGGCTGGGATCGAACCCGGGATCCCCCGGCCAAGGATGAGTTACTTTGCTGCTGCAGTGCTAACCACTCCTCCACCACGCTGCCCACTAAAAGTATTTAGTTGACTAAATTTTTGTCGACTAAAACAAGACTGAAACCACTGATAATGAACAGACTATAATGAAACTATGACTATCTATGACTAAGACTAAATAAGACTAAATCTCGACTAAAATTAGGTGTCAGTGGAAACATGTAAAAATTGTAATTTTAGTTTCATTTCTAGCTTTAGTTGATAAAATAATTTTGGTCAATTTTAGTTGAGGAAATTAACACTGATTTCTCCAGTGTGTCAAGTTTCATGTCTTCACATTACTGATGTCACACAACTGCGCTGATCAGCCTGGTCACTGCCATTTATTTTTATGACTACAAGTAATTCATTCATTCATTCATTCATCTTCTTCCGCTTAATCCTTTTCGGGTCAGCCTGTCCCAGCATCTTTGGGCGAGAGGCAGAGTACACCCTGGACAGATCACCAGTCCATCACAGGGCCAACACAGAGAGACAGACAACCATTCACTCTCACAGTCATACCTAAGGACAATTTAGAATCCCCAGTTTGATGCCAGTTAGCCTAACTTGCATGTTTTTGGCATGTGGGAGGAAACCGGAGAAATCCCGGAGTAAACCCACGCAGACACGGGGAAAACATGCAAACTCCACACAGATCACTGTTGGTCGGGGGCTGGGATCGAACCCACAATCCCCCGGTCAAGGGTGAGTTGCTGTGCTGCCGCAGTGCTAACCACTCCGCCACCACGCCGCCCGACTACAAGTAATTTTTTTTTTTTTTTTTTTTTTTTTGTTACTTATTTGTACCCGTAGGTAGACTTGGTTTGCAGTCTGGTGACAAGCCACCGGCTGCTGGTCGCTGCGTGCGCGAGCGCCCTAAACCTACATGTTTTTGGTGTGCGGGAGGAAACCGGAGAAATCCCGGAGTAAACCCACGCAACACGGGGAGAACATGCAAACTCCACACAGCTCACTGTTGGTCGGGGGCTGGGATCGAACCCACGATCTCATGATCCCCGCGATCCCCCGGCCGAGGGTAAAACTGTGCTGCCACAGTGCTAAACCACTGCGCCACCGTGCAGCCCAAGTAATATAATATAATATAATATAAGTAATATATGTATTTTAAACATTTTTTGTTTTTTTTGCAATTTCCCACCCCGTTCCCCCCCATCCCAACCCCAACAAGGAGAGCTCAATCATCTCTGAAAGTGGCCATCTCTCAAGCACAAGCGTTGTCAAAAAATAAATAAATAAACAAATTAAAAGAGGTCACTGCCATTTATACAAGTCTTTTAATTTTGTTGCCCCGTGTCAAACTCAGTGCAGATCAGTGGTTGATTGGAATACACCGATCTATATAGTTCAATGGTTGCCGCTCATTGTCCTTCATTTGACAGCGTTGTAAAATACACCCAGCACTTAATTCCGTTATTTTTTTTAATATCATCACTGAATAGCTTTCATATTTACAAGAAGAGACACTGTGTTTAAACTTGTTTAGTGGGTCCGTGTGTTTGTGAGTCACTTTGTGTTTCCAGTGCCACACAAAGCAAAATAGTTTTTTGACATTAATAAAGAGTGGAGGATCACATGGTGCATATTAATGCAGGGTGAATCGGGATGTACTAACAAGCATGGAATGGAAGATCGCACCATACACGTCTGTGCGAGCTGAACAGGGAGACTGTACCGGGTTGAACCAATCACTCCCACAACTTTTGTTCCAGGATGGGCTGGCATCACCTCGACGGCAGCCAGAAATGGCCAGAGCTGCTGTAACTCCAGGGGATTGAATGAAACATGATGCTCTTAAAAGAAACTTTTCACTCTCAGCCACTGTGATATTTGTGTAATTATGGCAGACACAGTTGTCTGCTGCAGCTTCAAAATAAAATGTCAGAATAATGACAGAGAGCCTTCTGGTGTGACATGATGTGACACCTGCTTCAATGCGCGTTGATCCGCATTGTCCCATTCAAATGTCAGCCAAGCTGAGGTGTAGTGGGCAATAATCCACGCTGTTGCAGGGTCAATTAGCTCGGGTAACCCTGATCTTACTGGGTTTTCCTGGATTGCTGGGTAGTTTGAAAGGGGCTACAGAAAGAGGCTATAACACAAATCATGATTTGTTCTTTTTACATGTGACGTTGAAAACCAGATGTCAACATGTCCAATTTGACCGTGTTCCAGTACAAGTAGGAAAGCCCTGACTCTTGTCAGCCATTGTTGGGAATGCCCACTGAAAACAACACGGTATGCAGTATTTGCATATGAAAACACCGTAGCAACATGTTCAGAGAGAGAAATTGGGAAACCCTGTGTGCACAAGTGACTAGAAAAGACTTACAAAACAATTGCTGTTGAGATTGGGTACACTGGCACAGCCTTTTTGGATTTTGATCTCTGACATGTAGAAGTTCACCCAACTTTATGGGGTGAAAAACCAACTTACAGCATGAAAAGGAATGCCCATGTAGTTAGTTTTCTGTGCTGCTTTTCTAAAAAAAAAAAAAAAAAAAAGTCACAGTTACCTATGTTTATATGTGTGCAAAACTAAAAAAGGGAGGAAAGACACAAGATAATTTTAAATTGTACAACAAACACTGAATGGTGAGTCTGTTGAAACACTCTGACTTTATGATAACTGAGTGTTGTCGTATCTATATATTTATCATAAAACCTTCTGTGGACTTGACAGACTGTAAGTTCTAGTGTCGTCCAGAGGGAGATCTTGATATCGATTACGTATCATTGATAATTGGTCAGAGCTGTCTAACTTTAATAACTGAATTTTAATGTGTTTTTCTTTCAGACTCTTTTGTCAACAGTCAGGAATGGACATTGAGTCGATCAGTGCCAGAGCTGAAAGTGGTGAGTAACTTTTGGAAAAAAAAAACCAAGAACATGTCTAACATGTCCACTGCTGGTCTCTCCTCGGAGGTTCCACCTCACCCGCAGATTTAAATGTCAGTGGGGAAAGTGTGTTCCGTCCATGTAATACTGTTCCTGCATTTCACATGAGAGGAAACATTTGAGCAAGCGGCTGGACCTTTTCCCTGGCACATAGTGGGTGATTTTTAATGAGATGCGTTGGCATGGCGATGCAGGGTGGCTTTGCAGCAGGACACGGGATGAGTGACAGTTTTGGGCTAGGCCGGTGACACATTCTGGGTCTGATCCCATCCTGCTACACACACACACACATATTGAGCTACTGTCAAATGCACAGCGAACATCCTCACATGATAATGCTTTTCACTCATAAAAACCAGCAGCCTTGAAAAGCTTCAGTCTACAGTTCTGCCAGTTAATATGATATTTTCACATTGGGTGAGCTCATTGTCGGGGCACCTTGTAGAAGAAAAAATAATATCAATCAAAAGAAAGGGGAGGTTCACACGGTGCTCAAAGGCAAAAACTTCCTTTATTGGCTTCAAACTCTAAATGCGTTTGTTCCTTTGATATGTTTTTAAGGTGTTAATTGGCAGCTTCCACACAGGGGAACTGCAGAACTGCAAAGACTGAATTAAGTGTTGCAAAATAGTAATCTGTACTTTAACATTTTTCAAAGAGTTGCTGTTTACTGGCAAGTTCACAGTAAACAGAAGCTAATCATGTCTCAGATAAAAATCTCTTTTGCGGTGTTTTTTTTTCTTTTCGTTTTATGCCATGTAAAGGTCCCATTCACAAAAACATGGTGTGTTGTGTGTTTTAACCTTCTAATATGCTTTCTTGGATCATATGACTACAGTAAAAATATTAAAAATCTGTCTTCAGAAATTTTTGTATTTTTACATTTTGGCAGAATATGCAGTAGTCGGTTCAGCTCTTCCCAATTACATTTCTCTGTGTCACTAACCCATAATGCAGTCTTCAGTAACAACCCATCACTGTGCTGCTGGTTGTGATATTGATCCAATCCCCAGCCACAGTTTCTGAGTGCAAGGCGTTAGCCTTAGGGCTAACAGTTCTATTAATGAAGTATGGGTGGGCGGTATGATCAAAAATTTATATCGCTGTATTTTTTTGACATTTTGATGGTTTCACAATATTTTTTTAGGCTATTTATTTATTTGGCGTGACAGGGCTTCTCAGTAGGAATACGCTGTATGCAGACATTTCATCATTTAGCTACATTTATGGCTTTGATCTGCTTTGCTTCACAAGCTGACACAATATATGAAGGAACCAATATAATAATATAACTATTTTAATTATGCAAACTGCAACATAATAAAAGAATATAAAAAACAAATTCCTTTCAAAACAAAATATTTCAACATTTTCTCTCTATTGGACACATAAGAAATTAGATTAATATGGCAGATTACACATTTATATTTATTTATTCATTGTATTACTCCGGTGTGTGTACTTGCGGACAGTCTCGCTAATTTATCCGACAAATAAAAATCATGAGCCGGGCACACCGCGGTGCCTGCCTCTCCCCACGACGAGCCTCGACACTTTTCACAGACGACCGAATTTGACTGACCAATAAGGTTGTATTTAAAAGCTCCTTGGACTGACTGTGTCGGTTAAGTTTTAGCATATTTGCACTCGCCCTCCGCGGGGGTCTGCCTCGCCGCGGGGCCCTCACCAACAGCACTTGCTCATCTGCCACCACAAAAGTGGGTTTGAGTCTGTTTATGCCAACTTTCTCTGCCCTACCCCCCAAATCTAGCAAAAACTGCTTGTCCCCTGTTTCCAGCACTCTGAAGGGTCCGTCATAAAGCGGTCGCAGCGGGGTTCGGTGCGCATCGTGTCTGACAAAAATAAACTCTGCGTTCTTCAAAGTTTTAGGCACAAAAACGCGCGGAAAACTGTGGTGCGCGGGGCCGGGCAGCGTGCTTGATTCTATGTCACTGCGCAACAGCTGAGACGGGGAGGTGTCTGGCGCAGGGTTATCTGGGAGAAACTCCCCAGGGAGCCGGAGTGGCTGCGCAAACACGAGCTCTGCTGGGGAGGCTTCTAGGTCCTCTTTAGGTGCAGAACGCAACCCCAACAACACCCACGGTAACTTGTCTACCCAATTTGTACCCGTCAGTGACGCCCTGAGAGCTGCTTTCAATGACCTATGAAAACGTTCGCATAACCCGTTAGCCTGCGGATTGTACGCGGTTGTGTGGTAAATTGTGACACCCAGGCTGCGGGCCATTGTCGACCAAAGCTCGGAAACAAATTGAGGGCCTCTGTCGGACATAACATCCGATGGAACGCCGAAGCGCGCCACCCAAGCTGTTAAAAACACGCGCAACCTCCTCGGCCGTGGTTGATGCCAGCGGGACCACTTCAGGCCAGCGCGTGGTGCGGTCCACCATTGTCAGAAGGTGTATGCACCCTTGTGACAGCGGGAGGGGGCCCACGAGGTCCACATGAACGTGATCGAACCTCTTGGCCGGAATGTGAAACGGCTCCAAAGGAGCTCTCGTGTGCCTGTGTACTTTGGCTCGTTGACACGCCGTGTAGGCTGCTGCCCACTCTTTCACTTGCTTGCGGAGGTTCGGCCACACAAATTTTTCTCCTACCATTTTGACCGACACGCGCACTCCCGGGTGCGGCAAAGAATGAATCGAGTCAAAAACGCGGTGGCGCCACGCAGCTGGTACTCCTGGCCGCGGCCGACCCGTGGAGACATCGCAGATTAGGGGGGGCATACCGTCTTGCAGCACCCTGTTCTCCAGCCTTAACCCTGTTGGTCCAGACTGGAGCGCGCTCACATCCGCGTCACTACCCTGCTCCGCGGCCATGGCTGCGTAATCTATTCCCACGCTGACTGGGGCCGCTACGGCGCGCGAGAGGCAGTCTGCCACTACACTGAGTTTGCCCGCCACATGCTGGATATCAGTGGTAAACTCTGATATTGCGGCCAGCTGTCGCTGCTGCCGGCCTGACCACGGTTCGGAAACCTTGGCCATCGCGAATGTGAGCGGTTTGTGGTCAACGAACGCGGTGAAAGAGCGTCCCTCCAGCCAGAACTGAAAGTGGCGAATGGCCAAATGGAGAGCGAGCAGCTCCCTGTCGAACGCGCTGTATTTACGTTCGCTATCGCGCAAGGTTCTGCTGAAAAAAGCGAGGGGCTGCCAAACCCCGGCTACATGTTGCTCCACGACCGCCCCTATGGCCACCTCTGAAGCGTCAGTGGTGAGCGCTATGCGGGCAGTTGGGTCTGGGTGTGCCAACAACGCAGCCCTTGCCAAAGCTGCTTTCACCTCCGAGAACACTTGGTCCCGCTCCGGGGACCATTCAACCTTATCTGCGGGTTTCTTTTTTTTGAGCGCAGCATACAGCGGCTGCATGAGTTGCGCCACGCCTGGGAGAAAACGGTTATAAAAATTCACCATTCCCAGAAACTCCTGCAACGCCCTGACCGTCTGTGGCCGGGGAAAATCTGCCACTGCGCGCACTTTATCAGGAAGCGGAACTGCTCCTTCGGGGGAGACACGGTGTCCTAAAAAATCGATCTGCGCCACCCCGAACTGACACTTCGCTAGGTTGATTATTAACCCGTGATCTCCCAACCTTCGGAAAACTGTGGCCAGGTGTTTTTCGTGTTCGTCTTCGGACGCGCTGGCTACTAAAATATTGTCCAAGTAGACGAACACGAAAGGGAGATCGCGAAGCACCGCGTCCATCATGCGTTGGAACGTCTGAGCAGCCCCTTTAAGTCCGAATGGCATGCGTAAAAACTCGAAGAGGCCAAACGGAGTTATTACCGCTGTTTTGGGTATGTCCTCAGCGTGCACTGGGACTTGGTGGTAACCGCGGACCAAGTCTATTTTAGAAAAAAACGCACACCCCTGCCAAATGAACGGAGAAATCTTGGATATGCGGGATTGGGTAGCGGTCATGAGCTGTAACGTTGTTTAACCTGCGGAAATCCCCGCAAGGTCGCCATGATCCGTCGGCTTTCGGGACCATGTGCAGCGGGGAAGCCCACGGACTGTTTGAATGTCTGATAATGCCCAACCTCTCCAGGTTGGCGAACTCCTCGTGCGCTATGGCTAGTTTAGCTGCGTCCAAGCGCTGAGCTTTTGCAAAAACGGGCGGTCCGGTAGTGGTAATAAAATGCTCCACCCCGTCCTTAGCGACTGTTGCCGAAAAAGTGGGGACCGTGAGTGCTGGGAACTGAGTGAGCAGTGTGTGGAACTTACCGCTTGCAGCTGTGACGTTGGCTTGTGCTGTTGGCGGGGCCACTCGCGCTGTGCAGGGAATAGAATCAAAAGAAAGTGCATTAACCAGGCGCCTGTTAGCGAGATCAACCAACAAACCATGTGAGCACAGAAAATCACCCCCCAACATATTGAAATTTACTGCTGCTACAACAAAAGTCCACTCAAATGTACGGCCGTGTAGAGACAGAAGCAGAGTCTTCTCACCGAAGGTCTTAATCTCCGAGCCATTCGCTGCTGACACCCGGGGACCTCCGGAACCAGCTAGTCTGTCCGCGTAGGAAGGCGTGATGAAACTCAACTGGGAGCCTGTGTCGACGAGGAGCTGCCTCCCTGAGCGTGCGTCCGATAAGTAGAGCAGCTTGTTCTCCTCCCCGAGGGCCGCAGCTGCTACCGACCCCCGGTCTTGGCGTTTCCCGAACGCCCGAACTGGCACGGTGGTACACATTTGCGTGCCCTCTCTGCAAAGCGGCGATGGTAGAAACAAAGGACGTCTGATCCGCGTTCCCTGGCCCCTGCCGCCGCCGTCGTCGGTGCGTCTGGTACCGCTGCCTCTGGCCTCCTGTCGTCTCCGGTCGCCGCGCTGAGTTCTGCTGCAGCGGCCGCGGCTGCGCGCCGCTTGGTGGCGTTGACAATCCGCTGCGCTTCTTGACCCAGCGCGTGGTAGTCCCATTGGGCCAACAGTGGCGAACTGGCCAGGGTCGCTGTCGCTGCTGACGGTATAGTCCTGAGGAAGAGGTGGGTGAAAATGAAGTGATCGTCGTCAGAGTCTTTCAACCTCAACAACTTCTCCATCAGGCTCGCAGGCATGTCATTTTCCGACTCCGTCAGCCCCAGGAGCCTCTCTGCTCGCTCCTCCGCCGAGGGGGTGAATTGCTGGATGAGTGCACCCTTCAGCGTGCCGTATTTGTCGTTGTCCGGCGGCTGGTCGACCAGGCTCTCCACATGCTGGGCCGTGTTGTTGTCCAGCTTTGCGACTACGTGGTAGAATCTTGTGGCATCTACCAATATCCCCCGGAGGTTGAACTGCGCCTCAACCGCGTTGAACCAGGAGCGTGGATTGTTCTACCAGAAGTCCGGTAGCTGGACTGTAGCGGCATTCGCTTGGCTGAGGGCTCCTGACGAGGCTGGCCCAGGGGAATTCTCCTCATGCATGATACGTCTTGGGGTCACCAGTGTGGAAATGTGAAAAGTTCAGCTCTTCCCAATTACATTTCTCTGTGTCACTAACCCATAATGCAGTCTTCAGTAACAACCCATCACTGTGCTGCTGGTTGTGATGTTGATCCAATCCCCAGCCAGAGTTTCTGAGTGCAAGGCGTTAGCCTTAGGGCTAACAGCTCTATTAATGAAGTATGGGTGGGCGGTATGATCAAAAATTTATATCGCTGTATTTTTTTGACATTGTGATGGTTTCACAATATTTTTTTAGGCTATTTATTTATTTGGCGTGACAGGGCTTCTCAGTAGGAATATGCTGTATGCAGACATTTCATCATTTAGCTACATTTATGGCTTTGATCTGCTTTGCTTCACAAGCTGACACAGTATATGAAGGAACCAATATAATAATATAACTATTTTAATTATGCAAACTGCAATATAATAAAAGAATATAAAAAACAAATTCCTTTCAAAACAAAATATTTCAACATTTTCTCTCTATTGGACACATAAGAAATTAGATTAATATGGCAGATTACACATTTATATTTATTTATTCATTGTATTACTCCGGTGTGTGTACTTGCGGACAGTCTCCCTAATTTATCCGACAAATAAAAATCATGAGCCGGGCACACTGCGGTGCCTGCCTCTCCCCACGACGAGCCTCGACACTTTTCACAGACGACCGAATTTGACTGACCAATAAGGTTGTATTTAAAAGCTCCTTGGATTGACTGTGTCCGTTAAGTTTTAGCATATTTGCACTCGCCGCTCCGTCAGGATCAGCCCGTCCGGCAGAGGGTGGGAACACTCCGCTCCTTGTGAGACCGAAGGGCTGCACAGAGACTCCAGAGCCTGGCCGGGTTCTCTGCTGTATTGCCAAATGGACGCAGCTGCTGTTGATCTGTTCGCGGCAAATCGCAAATATAATTTAGGACAGGGGTCTAGAAAAATGGCACACACCATAAGGATGTAAAGTGGAAACTGTAGCAATGGACGGGTGTCCTGGTCTAGGGCTGCCATCAATCCGAACGGCGTACTGCTACTGGAATTGTCTCACGTTTGTTTTTCCAAACTAATCATAGCACAAACAGCTTATGATGTTTTTTTTCCCTGGTGTTACTTTAACCACAGTTTCTCCTGATGTTGCTCGGTACTCTTATCTGCAAACAGTGTATCTGGCAGCATTGTAGCTGTTAATTCAGCAATGCTGTGGTATTTTCAAATTCCATATCTTGTAGGAAATTAAGACCGATATACCAGATGAACTGGTATATTCCCCAGCCCAACTATGAAGTGCAATTTTTTTTTTTCTACGACACGCCCCTATTCCCACCTGGTTCAATAATCCTCAGTTGATAATGCATCTTGCGTCACTCTGGCTTATCATGTTATATTTTTAAAGTGATAGTAGGTAGATCAGACAGTTAGCATTAGCTTGGCTAAGTGGTCAGAGTCGGTGTGTCTAACCACATTAGCTCGCCTTGGTGGGGAGAGGCAGATTGGGTAGGGCGTCTAGGGGCTAACTTTGCTGTCAGGCTGTGGTTGGGTCTCATCGTTACTTTTTAAATTTTCTGTCTAACCTCACTAGATATCCTTATTCACCTAGTCAGGCTAACTCTGACCAGTGAAGTCATATCTTCAGTTTTGGTAACTGGGGCTGATTTGACATCTTCAGAGAGTACTGCATCCAGAGCCCTCTGTGGGTCAAGGCCATGTTGTATGGCTGCCTGGGTCAGGACTGAGTCCGGCGCCGTATCTCCAAGCACTGTCCTCATCATGTGGCCCAGGCAGGAATACAGCCCGGCTTGAATGAGAGGATCAAGGCTTTGATCGATGGCAGGTGACAGAGGAACATCCTCTTCTTCATATTCTTCCTCCTCTAAAGGCTCCTGTTTTCGTGCATGTCTTTCTTGACGGGAATATATGAACTGATTTGCTGTTGCAGGTGATATACAACAGTAGTCCATATGTCGTCATTTTAGCTTATATTACTATAGTCTAATACACTGTCACCAGAACCAAACATAGTTAGCTGCCATTAACATCCATGCATGGTTGTTTCCATCTTTAATGTACTCGAGGGACCATATCCTGTTGGCCACTGACCCCACACACCCCTGTCCGCCAGTGATGCTTTATTTCATTCATTCTTTCTGATGATTTTACATCAGTTAGCGCAGCCTGCGTTCACTACTAGAGTGAGAAGCTAGCCAGCTAACATTAGCAATATGGCAGTACACAACTCACCTCATCAGTGATGAAAGAGAGATGGTGGGGTGAACTGGGGCTCATGATATGGCTCATCATCATACCGAAATGAGCCATCTTAAGGAAGTCTGCAGAAGATGGGTCAAAATGGTGCTGCAATAATTAAACCCTGGGGGCATTTTGACCAAAGCATGAGACGGATATTTCATTTAGACCTGTGAGAGCTGTGTACACATGTGCAAAAAACGCATTAAAAGACTCCTTTAAAAAAGCCCTGATGGTCAAAAACATGGCAGATTCAGTAAAATGATCATAATCATGAGTGAAACCTTTTTACAGCAGTGAGCTTGTACATTGATAATCCCATTTAGTGACAGTGACTTAGCTGTGATTTTTGAGACCTTATCACGTCTTTTGATCGAATCAGATCCATGCTGCACGTCCACAGAGAAGACCACGTTTTGTGGTAGAGTAGAGCTGATGCGGTGTTTTGATCTCATGACGCCTATATACCAGCAGGCCTCAAAGCGCCGATAGTTAAACAGCAGGAACTCTGGTTCTGTGGCACATTCAAAGTGGATTTCTGTTGACTCACACCTTTCACTGTTCAGTCAACAACTTTTGCTGTTTTATTCTTAGCTTATTCGTCGGTGGTATCTTGTGTTGTATATACGCTTAAGGTATGGGGAAGGTAAGATTCCAAAACCCTTGAACAAATCTTTTCTCTAGTGCAACTTTCCTCTCTATAATTAGAAACATACCTGACTCAAACACCCACTAATGATGTGCAGAAGAAGAAGGCGATGGTGGGGAAGAGGAGGAGGGGATGGAGGAGGAGCGTTACAGGGAGGAGATGAGGCATGTTGTGGCCTTTGTTCTTCCCAGACGTGCCGGCATCCACGGCCCACCCTCAGCCATGTGTCACCCTGAAGGCACTGCAGGTAGATGTGGACTAGACAAGGGAGAGGAAACCGAGGAAAGATTGCAACCAAACCCGGAGTGTGACAGAAGAATTTTCATATATAATGTTTCAACCCCATGAATTAGGACTTTTTTATTTCTGTTTAACTGCAAATGAAATGTAGTTGCTTTTACTGACTTTTTTTTTTTTTTGCACACCAAACTTTTTTTAATTTGATTCTTTGCCCTGCAGGAAAAAAGTTGGTATAGACAGACACAGTCTGTCTATAACGAACACCATGTTCAAGCATAAGGGTGTCCATATGTGCACCTGGCACCAGGACACCCTAGGCCGCAGGTCGATGATCGATTTTGTTATCGTATCATCAGACCTGCGACCGTATGTCTTGGACACCCGAGTAAAGAGAGGTGCAGAGCTGTCAACTGATCACCACCTGGTGGTGAGTTGGATCCGATGGCAGGGGAGGAAGCCATTCAGACCTGGTAGACCCAAACGTATAGTGAGGGTGTGCTGGGAGCGTCTGGCTGAGGCCCCTGTCCGGGAGGTCTTCAACTCCCACCTCCGGAAGAACTTCAACCACATTCCGAGGGAGTCTGGAGACATGGAGTCTGAATGGGCCATGTTCTCCACCTCTGTTGTTGAAGCGGCAGCCCAGAGCTGCGGCCGCAAGGTGGTCGGTGCATCTCGTGGTGGCAACCCCCGAACCAAGTGGTGGACACCAGTGGTGAGGGGGGCCATTAAGCTGAAGAAGGAGTCCTATCAAGCTTGGTTGGCTTGTGGGACTCCCGAAGCAGCTGAGGTGTACCGGCAGGCTAAGCGGAGTGCAGCTCGGGTGGTTGCTGAAGCAAAAACCCGGGTATGGGAGGAGTTCGGTGAGGCCATGGAACAAGACTTTCGGTCGGCTTCAAAGAGATTCTGGCAAACTGTTCGGCGGCTCAGGAGGGGAAAGCAGCTCCCCGTCCACACTGTGTATGGTGCGGATGGGACACTGTTGACTTCAACTGGGGATATCGTCGGGCGGTGGAAGGAATACTTCGAGGATCTCCTCAATCCCACTGATACGCCTTCCACAGAGGAAGCAGGGTTTGGGGACGAGGGGGATGACTCGCCTATCACAGGGGCTGAGGTCGCCAAGGTGGTTAAAAATCTCCTTGGTGGCCGGGCCCCGGGGGTGGACGAGATTCGCCCCGAGTACCTCAAGGCCCTGGATGTTGTTGGGTTGTCATGGTTGACACGCCTCTGCAACATTGCGTGGAGGTCGGGGGCAGTGCCTTTGGCATGGCAAACCGGGGTGGTGGTTCCTCTCTTCAAAAAAGGGGACCGGAGGGTGTGCTCCAACTTTAGAGGGATCACACTCCTCAGCCTCCCTGGGAAGGTCTATGCCAAGGTACTGGAGAGGAGAGTCCGGCCGTTGGTCGAACCTCGGATTCAGGAGGAGCAATGTGGTTTTCGTCCTGGCCGTGGCACATCGGACCAGCTCTTTACCCTCTCGAGAATTCTTGAGGGTTCGTGGGAGTTTGCCCAACCAGTTTACATGTGTTTTGTGGACTTGGAGAAGGCATTTGACCGCGTCCCTCGTGGATTTTTGTGGGGGGTGCTTCGGGAGTATGGGGTATCGGGCTTGTTGTTACGAGCTATTCGGTCTCTGTACGACCGTTGTGAGAGTTTAGTTCGCATTGCCAACACTCGGTCGGAGTCATTCCCAGTGAGAGTTGGACTCCGCCAGGGCTGCCCTTTGTCACCGGTCCTGTTCATAATTTTTATGGACAGGATTTCTAGGCGCAGCCAGGGAATGGAGGGTGTCATGCTTGGTGACCACAGGATCTCATCTCTGTTGTTTGCAGATGATGTTGTCCTGTTGGCTTCATCCAGCAATGACCTACAGCTCTTGCTGGGACGGTTTGCCGCTGAGTGTGAAGCGGCTGGGATGAGAATCAGCACCTCCAAGTCCGAGTCCATGGTCCTCAGCCGGAAAAAGGTGGATTGTCCTCTCCGGGTTGGGGACAGGCTCCTGCCCCAAGTGGAGGAGTTTAAGTATCTTGGGGTCTTGTTCACGAGTGAGGGGAAAATGGAGCGAGAGATCGACAGACGGATTGGAGCAGCATCTGCAGTGATGCGGACGTTGTACCGGTCTGTTGTGGTGAAGAGGGAGCTTAGTTCTAAGGCAAAGCTGTCGATTTACCAGTCAATCTACGTTCCTACTCTCACCTATGGTCACGAGCTTTGGGTAATGACCGAAAGAACGAGATCGCGGATACAAGCGGCTGAAATGAGCTTTCTCCGTAGGATTGCTGGACTCACCCTCAGAGATAGGGTGAGGAGCTCAGTCATCCGGGAGAGGCTCAGAGTAGAACCGCTGCTCCTCCACATTGAAAGGAGTCAGTTGAGGTGGTATGGGCATCTGATTAGGATGCCTCCTGGACGCCTCCCACTTGAGGTGTTTCAGGCACGTCCCACTGGGAGGAGACCCCGGGGCAGACCCAGGACTCGGTGGAGAGACTATGTCTCCCAGCTGGTCTGGGAACGCCTTGGTATCCCCTCTGAAGAGCTGGAGCAGGTGGCTGGGGAGAGGGAAGTCTGGGCTTCTCTGCTTGAACTGCTGCCTCCGCGACCCGGACCTCCGGAAAAGCGGTAGAAGATGGATGGATGGATGGATGGATAGTTTCATGTCAGTGTGTTATAAAAATCTACTTAACAGAGAAGCCATCCGTCAAAGGAATGGAATAGTCTCCCTGATGATCTAAAAACTTGTGTAGACTTGCATATTTTCTCTTGCGAGGCCAAAAAATGAATTTTAATGAACCAGTATTGTCAACATTAAGGAATGAATATTGGTTCACAACATATGGATTTTATGGTAATGGAATTGATGATGTGTATGTGCTGAGGGGTTTTTTTGTATATACATTAAGTGAGTGTAGGGAATAGTATTATGTGTATATTTAATATTGCGATTGTGCCCAGTAATTATATTGAATTGTTGGACACAGGGCTGTGCGATATGACAAAAAATTCTTATCACGATGTGTCATCTTATATCATGATAACCATTTCCTGCAAATTCTACAGTTTAGATAATCACATAAAAAGGACCATCTCTTTTTAAACTTTTTTTACATGTACCGTTTTCCCTCATAATTTTGCAGTATTGTTATAAAATAGCTTTTTAATGTGCATTTGAGACTTGATTGTAATAAATTTCAGGTTTTTGTTCTAAATTTTAGTGGTGTGAAAAAGTGTTAGCCCCCTTCCTGATTTCTCATTTTTTTGTATGTTTGTCACACTTTAATGTTTCAAATCCATCCATCCATCCATCCATCCATCTTCTACCGCTTTTCCGGAGGTCCGGGTCGCGGAGGCAGCAGTTCAAGCAGAGAAGCCCAGACTTCCCTCTCCCCAGCCACCTGCTCCAGCTCTTCAGAGGAGATACCAAGGCGTTCCCAAACCAGCTGGGAGACAGTCTCTCCACCGAGTCCTGGGTCTGCCCCGGGGTCTCCTCCCAGTGGGACGTGCCTGAAACACCTCAAGTGGGAGGCGTCCAGGACGCATCCTAATCAGATGCCCATACCACCTCACCTGACTCCTTTCAATGTGGAGGAGCAGCGGTTCTACTCTGAGCCTCTCCCAGATGACTGAGCTCCTCACCCTATCTCTGAGGGTGAGTCCAGCAATCCTACGGAGAAAGCTCATTTCAGCCGCTTGTATCCGCGATCTTGTTCTTTTGGTCATTACCCAAAGCTCGTGACCATAGGTGAGAGTAGGAACGTAGATTGACTGGTAAATCGACAGCTTTGCCTTAGAACTAAGCTCCCTCTTTGCCACAACAGACCGGTACAACGTCCGCATCACTGCAGATGCTGCTCCAAGCTGTCTGTCAATCTCTCGCTCCATTTTCCCCTCACTCGTGAACAAGACCCCAAGATACTTAAACTCCTCCACTTGGGGCAGGAGCCTGTCCCCAACCCAGAGAGGACAATCCACTTTTTTCTGGCTGAGGACCATGGACTCGGACTTGGAGGTGCTGATTCTCATCCCAGCCGCTTCAAACTCAGCGGCAAACTGTCCCAGCAAGAACTGTAGGTCATTGCTGGATGAAACCAACAGGACAACATCATCTGCAAACAACAGAGATGAGATCCTGTGGTCACCAAGCATGACATCCTCCATTCCCTGGCTGCGCCTAGAAATCCTGTCCATAAAAATTATGAACAGGATCGGTGAGAAAGGGCAGCCCTGGCGGAGTCCAACTCTCACTGGGAATGACTCCGACCGAGTGTTGGCAATACGAACCAAACTCTCACAATGGTCGTACAGAGACCGAATAGCTTGTAACAACAAGCCCGATACCCCATACTCCCGAAGCACCCCCCACAAAAAACCACGAGGGACGCGGTCAAATGCCTTCTCCAAGTCCACAAAACACATGTAAACTGGTTGGGCAAACTCCCACAAACCCTCAAGAATTCTCGAGAGGGTAAAGAGCTGGTCCGATGTGCCACGGCCAGGATGAAAACCACATTGCTCCTCCTGAATCCGAGGTTCGACCAACGGCCGGACTCTCCTCTCCAGTACCTTGGCATAGACCTTCCCAGGGAGGCTGAGGAGTGTGATCCCTCTAAAGTTGGAGCACACCCTCCAGTCCCCTTTATTGAAGAGAGGAACCACCACCCCGGTTTGCCATGCCAAAGGCACTGCCCTTCACCTCCACGCAATGTTACAGAGGCGTGTCAACCATGACAGCCCTACAACATCCAGGGCCTTGAGGTACTCAGGGCGAATCTCGTCCACCCCCGGGGCCCAGCCACCAAGGAGATTTTTAACCACCTTGGCGACCTCAGCCCCTGTGATAGGTGAGTCATCCCCCTCGTCCCCAAACCCTGCTTCCTCTGTGGAAGGCGTATCAGTGGGATTGAGGAGATCCTCGAAGTATTCCTTCCACCGCCCAACGATATCCCCAGTCGAAGTCAACAGTGTCCCATCCGCACCATACACAGTGTGGACAGGGAGCTGCTTTCCCCTCCTGAGCCGCCGGACAGTTTGCCAGAATCTCTTTGAGGCCGATTGAAAGTCTTGTTCCATGGCCTCACCGAACTCCTCCCATACCCGAGTTTTTGCTTCAGCAACCACCCGAGCTGCACTCCGCTTGGCCTGCCGGTACACCTCAGCTGCTTCGGGAGTCCCACAAGCCAACCAAGCTTGATAGGACTCCTTCTTCAGCTTAATGGCCCCCCTCACCATTGGTGTCCACCACTTGGTTCGGGGGTTGCCACCACGAGATGCACCGACCACCTTGCGGCCGCAGCTCTGGGCCACCGCTTCAACAACAGAGGTGGAGAACACGGCCCATTCAGACTCCATGTCTCCAGACTCCCTCGAAATGTGGTTGAAGTTTTTCCGGAGGTGGGAGTTGAAGACCTCCCGGACAGGAGCCTCAGCCAGACGTTCCCAGCACACCCTCACTATACGTTTGAGTCTACCAGGTCTGAATGGCTTCCTCCCCTGCCATCGGATCCAACTCACCACCAGGTGGTGATCAGTTGACAGCTCTGCACCTCTCTTTACCCGGGTGTCCAAGACATACGGTCGCAGGTCTGATGACACGATAACAAAATCGATCATCGACCTGCGACCTAGGGTGTCCTGGTGCCAGGTGCGCATATGGACACCCTTATGCTTGAACATGGTATTTGTTATGGACAAATTATGGTTAGCACAGAAGTCCAATAACTGAACACCACTCAGGTTCAGATCGGGCAGGCTGTTCCTCCCAATCACCCCCCTCCAGGTTTCAAATTATCAAACAAATTTAAATCTGAGACAAAGATAACACAAGTATACACAAAATGCAGATTTTAATTGAAGGTGTTTATTATTAAGGGTAAAAAAAAATCCAAATCTACATGGCCCTATGTGAAAAAGTGATTGCCCCCCTGTTAAAACATAAATTTACTGTGGTTTATCACATCTTTGGAAAGCTGAATTCAATTTTCTAGCCATTTCTAAAGCTTTGGGATTCCAGCGAACCACAGTAAGAGTCATTATCTACAAATGGCAAAAACATGAAACAGTGGCGAACCTTCCCAAGAGTGGCCTGCTGACCAAAATTACCCCAAGAGTGCAGCAACGACTCATCCAAGAGGTCACAAAAGACTCCACAAATACATCCAAAGAACTGCAGGCTTCATTTGCCTCAGTTAAGGTCAGTGTTCATGACTCCACCATAACAAAGAGACTGGGCAAAAATGGCCTGTGTGGCAGAGTTCCAAGACAAAAACCACTGCTGAGCAAAAAGAAGATAAAGGCTCATCTCAGTTTTGCCAGAAAACATCTTGATGATCCCCAAGACTTGTGGGAAAATACTCCGTGTACTGACGAGACAAAAGTTGAACTTTTTGGAAGGTGTGTGTCCCATTACATCTGGTGTAAAAGTAACACAGCACTTCAGAAAAGGAACATCATACCAAGAGTAAAATATGGTGGTGGTAGTGTGATGGTCTGGGGCTGTTTTGCTGCTTCAGGACCTGGAAGACTTGCTGTGGTAAATGGAACCATGAATTCTGCTGTCTACCAAAAAATCCTGAAGGAGAATGTCCAGCCATCTGTTCGTGACCTCAAGCTGAAGCACACTTGGGTTCTGCAGCAGGACAGTGATCCAAAGCACACCAGCAAGTCCACCTCTGAATGGCTTAAGAAAAACAAAATGAAGACTTTGGAGTGGCCTAGTCAAAGTCCTGACCTGAATCCGATTGAGATGCTGTGTCATGACCTTAAAAAAGCGGTTGATGCTCGACAACCCTCCAATGTGGCTGAATTACAACATTTCTGCAAAGATGAGTGGGCCAAAATTCCTCCACAGTGCTGTAAAAGACTCGTTGCCAGTTATCGCAAACATTTGATTGCAGTTGTTGCTGCTAAGGGTGGCCCAACCAGTTATTAGGTTTAGGGGGCAATCACTTTATCACACAGGGCCATGTAGGTTTGGATGTTTTTCCTCTTAATAATAAACACCTTCATTTAAAAACTGCATTTTGTGTTTACGTGTGTTATCTTTGTCTAATATTTAAATTTGTTTGATGATCTGAAACATTTAAGTGTGACAAACATACAAAAAAATGAGAAATCAGGAAGGGGGCAAACACTTTTTCACACCACTGTATATGAATAAAAAGTAAACATCCATGAGTAAAATATTTCCTGAGCCAGAGGAGAATAGCAAAAAACAAAACAAACAAAAAAAAAAACAGATAACATTAAAAAAAACAACTGAAAATGAGAAAATTACCCATGGCTGTCACCTTTAGATGTAAATTAGCTGTTAGTTTAAATCAATTAAAAGTGTAGACCTGCAGCCTTCCATTCTGGCCTGATTTAACCTCTTTGCTTCTTAGTAAAAATATTTCATATTGGTCATGATCTGAAAATCAAAGACACAAAAGGTAATGTAATAAAATACATGTGATGACTAACTTTATTTGTTATCACTACTTGACTAATTAAAATGATTAGAAATCAACTAAATTACATTAAGTGCCAACTTGCTCCTCTGACCCGTTTTATTTTATAATTCGACATGGACTTAACGTTACTTCCTATTAAAACGAGGTTAGCGAACTATCCGCTCTGACGCAACACGATGGAAAACAGTCCCACATTCCTAGCAAACAGGAGTAGCAGCTATTTGACCAAACCGGTAGTTTGGAGTTAGCATTAGCATCCACCGGACTGAAGCCTAGCCAGCCACACACCTGTTCTGCTGCATGTCGTCGCACACTGCAGCGGAGAGACAGGGTGCTGACAAATAGTGGTGAGGAGCTTTCCTGAATAAACAGAAGTATGTGCATTTTAAATAATGATATAAATAAATAAATCACCCTTTATTGTCACTCAACTGTACAGCCAATCATGTACAGTAGAACGAGATTGTGTTTTTTACCTATCTACTGTGTTACTCACACACACCCCAAGTGTAGAATCAGAGGGCCGCTGCCATGCAAGGCGCTGCCACAAATTTCCCTCCTCCATTCCATTTTTGCTGAGCACCAAGCTGGACGGCAGGAAGTTCCACTTTTATATGGTCTTTGGCATGACCCGGCGGGGATTTGAACCCCTGCCTCCCGGGTGTGGGGCGGATGCTCTACCAACTGAGCCTCCACTCCGGGTTTCTTATAAACGATTATTCTATGTAGTAGAGTATTCTGTGATATGATAGACGTTTGTATATCGTCATATCGCACAGCCCTAGTTGGACATGTATTGATGTGTTTTTGTTATTGTGCTTACCTACCCTGGGACTGCAGATGGAAATTAGCCAGTGGCTAAATCTGGTACAATTCATCTCTTCTCTTGTGAGATTAATGTTTTTTGTACATGGTCCCTGACAAATAAATAAATAAATAAAAAAATAGAAACTGAGTGACCTTCAGGTTTTGTATGAGAGTTCTATTATTCATTCTAGAAATCACAAGCTCACCAATTTAGAATTAAAAGGGGAACACAACTAAACATGGTTATTTTGGGAATCTACAAAAGAAGACCATAATGTTAAAAAAATCTGCATTTTTTTTCTTGTGCCACTGTAAATGTAGTTGTAGCATGCTGTTGTAACCTGATATGCCAGCCTTTATCACCTTATGATTGTAATAGTCATACTGCTGTCAAAAAAGGTTTTGAAAAACACTGCATGGTCAATTAAAATAATCTCATCTGAGATGTAAATCTTGTTGTACAAGCACCCACATTTCTGTGTGAAGTATTTTTGTTTTCTCACATTGTAGATCTTTATTGTTTTATTGCTGAGCACAAACTGC
Source organism: Pholidichthys leucotaenia (assembly GCA_020510985.1). Classification (NCBI taxonomy): domain Eukaryota; kingdom Metazoa; phylum Chordata; class Actinopteri; order Cichliformes; family Pholidichthyidae; genus Pholidichthys; species Pholidichthys leucotaenia. The sequence goes on along the minus strand of CM035846.1, from coordinate 250,081,910 downwards.
AGATAATAGACTAAAAGCACAATGAACCTCAGCTTCTTTTTGACCTTGAGACAATGTTGAGGAAAAAAACAAGGTATTTCTTGTACTGTTATGCTTTTAAGGTTGCACTTTTTTATAGAAACATCTTTGAAAGACTTTTAAAATGCTAACAAACAGTTGTAAGGCCACCATCATATTTCTTTAGGGCATTGTGTCTTGTTAAGTCAAAGATCCTTATGTGAACAGCTACGCACAGAAACCTTTCTTCTAGCTCAGCGATGTGCAACTTGGGTGGTAGTGAGGACCACAAAATTTTTTCCTCACTTTTCGAGCAACAGATTTACATGTAAACCTTCCGTAAAACAGAAAATGCAAATGAAAATAAAAGCTATTCAGTGTCTTATAATAATGATAAAATTATGTCTGCCTATATACTGTACGTATACCTGCCTTTTTATACCTTATACTATGGCCCGGCAATCTGTCCAGGGTTCTCTTACCGCCCCCACCCCCCCACCCCCGACCCGAAAAGGATTAAGCAGTAGAAGATGGATGGATAGATAAAATTATATCATGACCTAATTTTTAAAACTCTCTCCATCATAATGATGAGCAAAGAGGAAATTCCAGATGATAATTAACAAAAAAGCCAATAAGAAAAGGAATTAGGATGAGGCTTAGCTTGCTCTTGGATTCATTGTGGGTGTGAAGGGGCCAAGAAATAGCTGTGTGTAGGTGGGCTTGGTAATTGTCTGGCTCCCCAAAATGGGGAATAATTAAGAACCACTGGTATAAATGAACAAAAAATTCAGCAGATTAAAATGACTACTACAGTCTCAGAATTTTTATTGCTGACATGGGATTGAAACGGTGTCGGTGCTTCAGTCGTGCTCTTTAGAAAGAAACCTCAAAGCTTTGAATCTTTTTCTGCACAATTAGAAAGAAAGCCTCCAAGCTCCATAAGGCTTCACCTGCCAAACAAGAATAAAGTTGGATTCATGCTGCACCTCCGCATATGCACAACTGGAAGGCTTGTGTGACGAAATTTACGTCATAGCCTCCAGTCTGCTAGTGTCCGCAGAGAAGCTCTGCGGATCACTGTGTGTGGCCCAAATTTTCTGATTACGCAGCCTGACTGCGGCCTGACCACATTGACTGCACATGCGCAAGATTGAACGTCCCATTCATGAGGTGGCGCTACCAACACAGCATACAAAGTCAAAGTAGACGAAGAAGACGAAGAGGAAGCGGAAGATGAGAATAAACATACATGAATCGTTTGGCAGCCGCTTGAGTGGAGAAAAGCGCTGAAAAATGATAATTCCTCCTTTTCCTTGAAACAATGCCGTTGTTGCTTCAAAAAAAAAATGTGTGTCACTCTCGTATTCATAGCTGGCGAGCAAACTGGTGTGTTAGCGCATTTGCGCTACCCATAGGGCTGGGGCGAAACTATAGATAACAGTTGTATGCATGTGTCAACTGCTTGGCCTGGTAGATGAAAAAATTGAGCATGTACAGCACTACGTGCTCGCCAGGCTCGTCCAAAGCGCATGTGGACCAAAGCGCACCACAGGGGAAATGCAGCATGAATTCAGCTTAAATGCTACAGCTCCTCAGTATACTGAGGATATTATAGTGTACTGATATTAAAGAGCTTCCTCTGCTGGCAGGCTCTATAATTGCATTTAAGAATGTGGTTTCCAAATACGATCAAACGCGATATAAATAAATAATTGATTTTTGGACATGGACTAGCGGGCTGCAGTGGATAAGGGGCTGTCAGTTGTCTATCCCTGCTCTAGCTGTAGAGAATGGATGATATAATATTGTGTCTTTAGAAGACAGACTGTGATCTGTGGACAGAAGGAAATTGAAAATGAGAATCATTTGCAGATGAAAATGGGGGGGGGGGGATTTAAAGCAGGACATAAACTAATAAATAGTCCAACTGAAAAATAAAAATGAAATATTTCAAAATACAACATAAAATGTGCAATATTAGATTTTTATTTATTTATTCATTTATTTTTGTTATCATAAATGATATGCCGATATTTTGAAAATAGTTTTGCTGATGCCGGTACTAATATATACACATATTTTTCCCACCTATTTACATCTGCTTTGTCTTACAGTGATGATTAACTGGCATATAAAGACACATTCCCCAGGGAAAATAAGACAAGTACCTTAACTTAATATGAAAATACAGTTTTTGTTTCTTTTTTTTAGTAACATGTTAAACAGAACTGTAAACTTCCTAGTTTTAACCCTTAGAGCACTCAGCGTATTTTGGTATTATTCACAATGAATCCTGCATCTGGCGCTGTGCTGTGTGTGTTCTAAGGCAGTGGTTCCCATCCTGGGGTCCCTGGAACGTTCAGGTTTCCATGTAAAATTTTCTAATTTCACTTCTTAATTATTCCAAAAAATTACAAATAATTTGACATTGTTGTGCATGGGTGACTGCAGAAAGATCCCCAATTCTCTTCCTGATATTGGTGTATGTAAACTTATGATTTTGGAGAAAGTAATAAAAATCATTTAGCAAATATAAAAATCATTTAGCAAATAGAAACATTTTTGATTATCCTAACTGACCTAACACAGGAAAAATTTAGTCTGATTTAATGTCAGACAGTGAGAAAAAAAAGATTGTGTGTGCTTTTTTTTACAGTGCAAGTAAACCTCTGGTTTCAGTTGTATCTGTTAATAGTTATGGTCTTGATTGCAAAAAAATCAATGATGATTTCTTGAACATAATCAGAACCTACTAGTATAATAGACTGAACAAACTGAGTAAAGATGGTTTTCATTATGGAAAAAATCACTGCAAGACTGTAGAGGAAAACAGAAAGATTTGATGAGAAATGGTTACCAGTGATGCATCTAATATCAGATTCCCAAATATCGTAATAAAAAATATTTATTATTCATTTATTTTTCTTTTAAGGTACTTCTTTTATTTTTAGATTAATAAATATATTGTATAAATATGGTTGTATAAATGTAGATTAAAATGGCTGAATGACATAATTTGTTGTTCCAAAGGTGATATATTGGCTACTGTATAAGGAAGTAATGCCAGACTCAAAAAATGAACAATATTTTGATACATTATACATGTATATGTTTGTGCTTTTTGTGTTTGTATGCTGCTTGGATTAGTTAGAAGAAATTAACAAAAACAACAACAAAAAAGAAAACGAGGTTCAGTTTTGGTTTTGGTTTTTTTGCCCCGTTTATGAAGATGTACAAGAGAATGCACTCTGCTTTAAAATATCATCTACTTTTACAGACTACTTCTTCATGTTTGGTATATGATCAGAAAAAATAGAGCTTGGTCTTAGAAAGGCAGCCTTTAATGTGGCAGACTTTTTGGGCTGAGCTTTTTTGTTTAAACATTCGAAGAGCCAAATTTTGTTTTATGGAGTTAGTTTTCAGTGCACACTGTAATCAGTACCTTCTGTGTCTTGTCTGCCCATGAAGGTTGAGCATCTTGTGCATGTTATGAAAATAAATCAAATTTAAAAAAAACCGTTATGCCATGTAATAACCACAGTATTTTTCCTCTTGGCCTTGCAGGGTATTGTGGGAAATCTGTCCAGTGGGAAGTCTGCCTTGGTTCACCGGTACTTGACAGGCACATATGTGCAGGAGGAGTCTCCTGAAGGTGAGCATCTGTTGGTCAGGAGGTGAATGCAAACATGACAGATGACACAAAGGTGTAGATAAGTGCAGCTTGTTGACTGTTTTTTATATATATATATATATATATAGCTATATACATCTATATATCTATATTCTGTTGTGTCACGAAAACACTTTGGGCCTGTTCTACTAAGATCCAAAATAGCAAGTACTAAATTGTACATACAGGCTTGAAAATTGTGTGTTTCCTTAGTGGGTGTTTGGCACTAGGCATATTTAAATGAGGGTTTAGTTTGTTTTATTGCTTCAGCACAGAGAGGGAATGCAATAAGGACAACTGATGAAATTAAATTTATTTGAAACTATGTCAAGACATGCAGTATTTCACTAAAGTGAGTACACCCCTTACATTTTTGGAAATATTTTATTATATCTTTTCATGGGACAACACTGAAGATATGACACTTTGATACAATGTAATGTGGTCAGTGTACAGCTTGTGTAACAGTGTAAATTTGCTGTCCCCTCAAAATAACTCAACACACAGCCATTAATGTCTAAACGGCTGGCAACAAAAGTGAGTACACCCCTAAGTGAAAATGTCCAAATTGTGCCCAATTAGCCATTTTCCCTCCCCGGTGTCATGTAACTCGTTAGTGTTACAAGGGAGCAGGTGTGTTAAATTTGGGGTTATCGCTCTCACACTCTTTTATACTGGTCAGTGGAAGTTCAACATGGCACCTCATGGCAAAGAACCCTCTGAGGATCTGGGAAAAAAAGAATTGTTGCTCTACATAAAGATGGCCTAGGCTATAAGAAGCTTGCCAACACCCTGAAAATGAGCTGCAGCATGGTGGCCAAAACCATACAGTGGTTTAACAGGACAGGTTCCACTCAAAACAGGCCTCGCCGTGGTCGACCAAAGAAGCTGAGTGCACATGCTCAGCGTCATATCCAGAGGTTGTCTTTTGAAAATAGATGTATGAGCGCTGCCAGCATTGTTGCAGAGGTTGAAGTGGTGGGGTTCAGCCTGTCAGTGCTCAGACCATGTGCCACACACTGCATCAAATTGGTCTGCATGGCTGTCATCCCAGAAGGAAGCCCTTTTAAAGATGATGCACAAGAAAGCCTGCAAACAATTTGCTGAAGACAAGCAGACTGAGGACATGGACTACTGGAACCATGTCCTGTGGTCTGATTAGACCAAGATATACTTACTTGATTCAGATGGTGTCAAGCGTGTGTGGCGGCAACCAGGTGAGGAGTACAAAGACAAGTGTGTATTGCCTACAGTCAAGCATGGTGGTGGGAGTGTCATGGTTTGGGGCTGCATGAGTGCTGCCAGCACTGGGGAGCTACAGTTCACTGAGGGAACCATGAATGCCAACATGTACTGTGACATACTGAAGCAGAGCATGATCCCCTCCCTTCAGAAACTGGGCCGCAGGGGAGTATTCCAACATGATAACGACCCAAACACACCTCCAAGATGACCACTGCCTTGCTAAAGACACAGAGGGTAAAGGTGATGGACTGGCCAAGCATGTCTCCAGACCTAAACCCTATTGGGCATCTGTGGGGCATCCTCAAACGGAAGGTAGAGGAGTGCAAGGTCTTGTTAACACCATGATGTCATCATGGAGGAGTGGAAGAGGATTCCAGTGGCAACCTGTGAAACTCTAGTGAACTTCATGCCCAAGAGAGTTAAGGTAGTGCTGGAAAATAATGGTGGCCACACAAAATATTGACACATTGAGCACAATTTGGACATTTTCACTTAGGGGTGTACTCACTTTTGTTGCCAGCGGTTTAGACATTAATGGCTGTGTGCTGAGTTATTTTGAGGGGACAGCAAATTTACACTGTTATACAAGCTGTACACTGACTACTTTACATTATATCAAAGTGTCATATCTTAAGTGTTGTCCCATGAAAAGATACAATAAAATATTTACAAAAATGTGAGGGGTGTACTCACTCTTGTACACGACAGTAGGGCAGAGAATGGAGGAAAGGTGGCTTTTATTTACTTACCAACAAATAGTGTGGTGTGGATTTTGATTGGCTGGTTGGAGTGTGGCAACAGGTAAAAACTGTTCTAATATAGAAGAGCAAGTGCTGCTCACTGTCTGTGATGCACAATGGAATATAGCAAAGAAAGTAAAAATTATTATAACAAATTAGACTCTATTTTCAGTATGCAATAGTGACTGGATATTTGCTGCTTTTTATTACTGTGTTTTTGCATCGAAGAATGTTCTTAGATAAAAAATAAGTTATGTATATTCTTCCTTAATATAAATAAGTTAACTGCAATGTTGATTTCTAGAGGCATATTCAATTCTCCCGTGTAATCTTCCTAACTGGAATAACAGGAGCACCTTGTGTACAAAGCAGACTGCGCCTGCTTCTTTTTCACTAAAGATGCAAAAACAGTGAGCGCAGTTTCTTGCCACCTTGTTTAATCAACTTTGCACGCATGTAAGGCATGCATTTGCATTGTTCCCAAACAGTATTTTGTGGGCAGGACCAAAAATGTCCAACTTTACATTTTCATTAAGGGAAATATGTAAAATCCAAATCATGTGCCATTTTGCTCATTTGAAGCACATAGTCCTTGCATGGGTTTAGTAAATAAGTTTGCTCCATTTTTATGCATGCTTTGCACTTTGCAAATGTTTTAGTAACTGCAAAGCTTTAGCAAATCAGGCTCTTTGTCTTGTTAAAGTACAAAAATATGTACAAATTTATCTCATTTCATCTTGTCTAATGTCTTTTTTGTTTCTCATGCTTGATATGCTCTGATCCGTACATAAAGAGGTCATCCTTCCCAGGTGTTATAATCCAAGCGATTTAGGTTGAATCAGAAGGTCTCTAGCATTTCGTCTGAGGTCTAGAGCACATCTCAAGTATGATTAGAAGAGCATTAAAACACAGATTTGAAAAGCTACTGGTAATCCTCAGAAATTGAATTTCAAAATTGTTGATAAATGGACTAAAAAGAACAATGGAATTTTTTTAATGTATATTAAATGCTGTCTTTTAAATTAGTTGCTTGATCATAAAATTTGTGTTAAGTAAGTTGGCAAACAAATTATAACATGGGGGCCCCACATTCACTGTTGCCCCTGGGCCCCAAAGTTTGGTAAATGTATAAAAGTAGAAAGTAAAGATATATTTGTAAAAATGTAAGGAGTAAAAATAATCAGAAAAATTAATACTCAAGAAGAGCAGGCTGATGTGGCCTCAAAATGAAATGTATTTATTTATTTTTCCACTCCACATTTGATTTTCTGTTTTAATTGATATTGTTGATTGAAGACATGGCATTATCTCAAATAGTTTCTCCCCTCCAAACAAACATGATTTCCTGATGGGAATAAAGTGCAAACCTGGCTTTCACCAAACCAGACCTTATTTTTATAAGTTTGATCAAACCAAGATGAATCCACACATTTCGGTTAAAAGGGGATCATTGACTGAAAAATTATATTTTTGTAGGTTTTAACCTCCTGAAATGGATCTAAGACATTATGTGATTGGTCACGTGATTAAAAAAATATCAAAACACACTTCTCTTCAAAAAACACAGCCTTTTTTTCTGAAAGAAGCATTTTGACTGCTTTTTAATAACTAAGGTGGATGCATCATCAAATGACTAAATTTAATGAATTTTCATGACCTTTAAGTGTTTTGTGATTTTTCCTTTGGATTATTAATTAGTTAAAACCCAGGACAGAATTTGGCCAAAGTTTAGCGATAAATACATACAGTATCACTTTCACAGTTAACATGAAAGGGTAATTATATTCAGGCAAATCTGAGCCATATTATATTCAGTATATTTGTTTCAATTCCAGTAAATGTATTCATTTAAATAAAACGTTTCAATGGGATAAATGTATTATACCAAGATCTTCGCATAATTTATACTTTTTAAGTTGGTTAAAGTAACAAATGACCAGTTGCACTTTGAAAATTAATATTAACTAATGCCGAAGATGACTAAAATATTACTTTCAGTTTTTCAATTCAATTCATTTTATTTTGAACGTGTAACCATACAGTGAATTTGTACCAAAATTATAATTTTACATACCGTATAGTGAAATGTCAAAAATAGTAATAAATAAGCAAACAGAACAAGACAAAACAAACAAAGCAAAACAAACAAATCTCAACTAAAAAAAATGATGAGTACAACCAAAATCATACATTCAAAAAGGAATGGGAAGAAGAACAAACTTATCAAGTCCCACCACTTCCCCCCAGCTTACACACCAATATATTAGATGAGCACCATTCCTTATATAGTATTTATATGTTTCCTTATACTCTTATCTTCCTTATATATTTTTTGTGTTCTAATGTATTGTAACATATTCCTTATAGTATTCTATATTATATTGCATTTCCTTGTATTCTTATATATTAGATTTCCTTCTATTATTGTGTAATGTACTATATTATTAATATACAGTATGTTCTCCATAGTCAGTTATTTATATGAAATATAATCTTGCCCAAAGATGCTGGGATAGGCTTCAGCCCCCCCGCGACCCGAAAAGGATTAAGCGGAAGAAGATGGATGGATGGATAATATGAGGATGTCATTTATACCAGTATATCTGACCATAAAACAAGAGCAGAAAAAGAGGAAAAATAAACAAACAAACAAACAAACTTTCACTAACATGTACCTGGATATTCTCTGCCATACTGAAAGGCCTCTGCCAGTGATCTCTGCCTCTGTGTCGGGGGTCTGGGTCTGTCGGGGCCAGGGGGTTTGGGATTTCGCTCCTTCTTGCTCTGTTTCTGTAGCTCGGCGTTATCTTTTGGATGATTTTTCATGTGCTTGTATAAATTAGTTGTGTTACCACTGTATTTCACAGTCTTTTTACAAATTGTACAGCTTGTTGTTGTCTCATTTTTGGCCTGAAAATACAATATAGCCACATGACACGGCGCTCCTCTTCTTCTCTGCCATTCTTCTGCACCGTCTCTGTGCTGTGTGTACACGGCACTGCGTGCTGCCGACACCTGGCGGCTGCTGCTTCTAGCTTGTTTACCTGGCGCTGCCGAGTCACGTGATGGGACAAGAAGGAGGAGGAGGTAGCAGGTAAAACCACAAGAAGAAGAAGAGGAGCAAAGTGTGCCTCAGTGTGCCTGCTGTGTGCTGTGACGGGAGCGGCAACACAGACACAGAGTACCGATCTCATTACACTGGTATTGATCAGTATCAATACCAATGTTGGTATCAATATTTGGATCGATCCGCCCACCACTAGTAGACGGACAGGGAGCCAAAGGCATTAGCTTCAGAGCTAACAGTGATACTAGGAAGCTCACATTTGTGTTGTTATTTTCTTTAGATTTCAGTCACCCTAATAGTACATCACAGTTTCCACCTGGTTCACTAGTCCACAGTCAATAACATATCTCGCATCATTGTCACATATTTTTTAAAGAATTTTTGTTGCTGTGATGCGCATTAGCACCGTTAGCACCACCAAGGTGGCTAGCTGAAACCAGTAGTTTAGCCACTAATCTTGGCTCACTCACATGTGTTTCAGTGCTTATTGTACTCCAGGGACCAGTGATACCACACACCCTTGTCCACCGATGATGCTTTATTTCATTCATTCTTTAAAACAACTTGACATTAGTTGGCTCTGAGCAAGGAGCTAGCCAGCTAAGATTAACAATAGTGACATAAGAGCAGTGCTTCTCAATTATTTTTTGCAAAGCCCCCCCTAGGAAAGAGAAAATATTTCGCGCCCCCCCAACTCGCCGCAGTGACTATAAAAAAGATCATTATCTATAAAAATTGTATAAGTATACCTAAAATTGTATCCTTTTTAACATTAACAAAAGAAAAAAGCAATATAAATCAACTTTCAACAAATATTAACTTTATTTTGCCACACAGAAACCCTGTTATAGTCTAAAACAGAAAAAAAAAACTTAAAGTGCATCAAAGTGCCTGAAATAAAAAATATGTCAATCCTTATTTAAACTAGAAACATTTTTGACCAACTGAACCATTTGATGCTGAGAAAAATAATTCAATCAATAAATAATATTAAATGTAAATTGATCTCGAACATTAACACAGGAGTACCAATATATTTAACATTTTAGTCTGAAGAAAAAGGTAGAAAAAGGCAGTATCAACTCCTCTGCAATTGTGTGGGGTTTTTTGCACTGCGCAATTTGTTGCGCCACTTTAAATGATGCTGAAAGTGCTCGCTGGTTTACTGATGTAGCATTCACAAAGCGGGATGATTGTTGGCCGTACTCCGCACGTTTTCGCTGAAAAAAATCAAGCGGCTTATCAACGTGTTGAGGATGTAATGTCTGTAGGTGACGTCTTAATTTATTTGGCCTCATGCTGTCCGCTGCCAACACTTTCAGACACAGTGAACACACCGGTCTTTCCTCGTCTCCCACCGTAGTCAGAGTGAAGCCAAGCGCTAGATAAGCTTCGTCATATTTCCTCGTCTTAGCTTTTGGGAGACTTTCATTTGTCTCTTTACCTGTGTCTCTCTCCGCCTTTCTTTTCGTTACTGTTAAATATTTCTCCATGGTGTCTCTCGAGGGGTTTGCTGACAGCAATTTAAAAAGTTTTAAACTCCCGCACAGACTTTGACAATGAGAGCGCCACTGCACCACCTGCTGCCGTGGATGTGCAATTACACTTTACACGGCAAAAGCAAAGCCTGTTCCCTGGGGTCACACGCGCGCCCCCCCCCCCCCCCCCCCCCCCCGGCATCGCATCGCGCCCCCCCACTATTTGAGAAGGACTGCATAAGAGAGAGAGTGGCGTTAATTGTGGCCTTAGAAATTTAAAGAGACATGCAGTAAAACCAGCCGTTCTCAGAAAGACTGCAAAAGATGATAAACAGTTTTGCTGCAATAATTAAAAAATTAATGAAAATTTGACCAAAATATGGCACAAACATTCAGTAATTCCTGTGTGAGCTGTTAAGGGTGGAGGAGCAGGTTAGAGCTGGAGGCTCCTTAATACCTTAAAAATACTCATATTCAATGTTATGTTTAATACTACAAGGAAAAAAAAATACCACACTGTATACCTAGAAATTTCAGATTTTACAGAATCTCACTTTAAAAATGTGTAATAGCTGTTTTTAATAATGGATTGCATTTATATAGCGGAGTGGTGGCCTAGTTGGTAGAGCATCTGCCCCACAACCTGGAGGCCGGGGTTCAAATCCCGGACAGGAAAGTTAACACACAGAGCTACCAGAGGACTGACACCCACCACCACCCCACCACCACCACTGTAGCTTTCACTACTTACAGTAGCTGTGTAGCTTAGGGTCATGAAACGGAGATAGGCCCTACGCCATTGGCATGGGAATAACTTAACTAATTTATATAGCACTTTTCATGATACCCAAAGATGCTTTACAATGAGTCCATTATTCATTCACTCCACAGACAATGATAGTGGTAAACTACCTCTGTAGCCACAGCTGCTCTGGGGTTAGTTAATTCCCTTCCACAGCATGTGGGACACCATATGGTGTATAGGGGCAGCACCTGTCTCTGTTTGTCTGACCCTAGGCCACACAACTACTGTAAGTAGTGAAAGCTACAGTGGAGGGTCAGTCCTCTGACTGTCCTCAAATTTTCTTGCTCTGTTGGCAGATAATTTTACTTAAAATAAACCAAAAAAATTCTGGCAATAGATAATTCTAGTTAAAATTAGAAAAAAAAAATACCTGCCAACAAAGTAAAATTAAATTGCTTAAAACAGGTAAAAACTTTTGTAAAGCAAGTAAAATCTTACAGAAAACTGCACAACAAAAATAAATTCTTGTCCATATTATCTTGTGAGAGAAAAACAAGCATAAATCCTTAATTTAAGCTATTTTATCTCACTGAGATTTCCCTTTTTACAGTGTGACAGATACTGCCTTTGGCATAAAATTACATCAGTGAAATATTCCTGAGTCAAACAATACACAGGTGGCTGGAAAGCACAGCAAATAGCATGTCTTTCTGTTTTAGAGGTGTTTTCTTCTGGCCTTCTTTAAAGAAAAATCCTTTATTATGTCCTTTAAGTCCAGCTCACGAATATCGTCATACTGTATGGATGCATGCTTGATCCAGTCTACTTTTTACCAAGTTCAGAGTCCACTGTCCCACGCACAGCTGTCTGATGTAAGCAATTATGGCCTTTCTTCTCCCTTCGCCCTTCTCCTCCAGGTGAGTGCTTTAATGGCCCACGTCTCCTCCGTGCACTAATTAGCAGCTCTGCCTCCACTCGATGCTCCAGCTTAGAAAAATCCTTTACGCTTCAGGATTTTTTGAGCAATTCGTTTTCCCTAAGCTCTTTTTTCCTCTCAATAATTTTATGGGCGCCACTAAAACTTTTTTCTGAACATTTTGACCGAACTAATTACTTTTTACCTCTCACTGACTCTTGCATAGTCTCATGTCAAAACAGTTCCTCTGATAGGCTGTTGTTACGTGATACCCAGTGGGGCACTTGTAAATTAGACTAATCAGCAGCCACACATAAATATCAAGTGATGGACATAGAATTTCAACAGTTAACAACAACTAGTGCCTACCTGTGCATGCCCGTAGTAAGTAAGTGTAAGCAAGGGTGTAAGCAAGCACATCAGCACTCGTTCAGTGATGCCTGCCTTTGATCTTTGATTGTGTCATAGCGAGTCCTATGATCTTTGATGATGTCATAGCGAGTGCGCTTGATCTTTGATGATGTCATAGCGAGTCCTATGATCGTGAGTGATGCCTGCCTTTGATCTTTGATGATGTCATAGCGAGTCCTATGATCTTGACACCTGCCTTTGATCTTTGATGATGTCATAGTGAGTCCTATGATCGTGAGTGACGCAGTCCAAGGACAGATAATTTTTTCACACACATAAGGAGTTGTTTATACATAGGAACATCATAGGACATCATGCAGACATCATAGGAACATCATAGGTGGTCCTATGATCTTTGGTTGTGACACACTGACAGACACACACACTGGCACACACAGACAGAGATTTCTTGAATTTATAGAGTGATGTGATCTTTTTCATTTGCTCATGATAGGTCCTGATCTTTGTAGGCCCCTGGGTTTCAGCCCAGCCTAGCCCATTCATTAAGGCGGCCTTAAATATATGGGACAATGCTCATCCCGCTTGGGACAAACATATTTAGCCCAATAAATGGGACGTCCCGGCTAAAACGGGACGGTTGGCAACCCTACCTGTATTCAAGTAAAGTACAGGTAAGTGAAAGACATAATTACTTTGTTACTTAAGCACAGTAATAAAGTAATAGTACTTCATTACTTCCCACCTCTGGTGTCTGATTATGTGAAAACGTTTTTATGTTCAGCGTTTCCTTACTTTGAGGACAGTCTGGGCTTCAAAAGAATTGATGTAACATTACTTTAAAAGCTGTTTGGTACTAAATTAGTTTTCTTATCAGGCGTGTTGGCATGCATTGCTTCTCTGAACAGAGGAAAGACAATATTAGGAGGACTGTATTAGGGTATTTACAGAAAGAATCACTCTTGTTTGTTTGTTTCTTGTGTGAGCGTTTTTATAATTAGCTAAAATGTTTTGTGATGATTGTCTTAAGCTTCCAGATGTCGCAATTGATATTTTGGCTTGGATCTGTTCATGAATATCCTTTGTGCTTCTTTATTAAAACTGGCAAGGTGATATAAAAATAGTTTTAGTCAATTTCTGTTCTGAAGATTAATATTATTTTGGAGACCCATCATTTTATATTTTTTTGCACTTTAGATTAGATTGAAAATGAGTTAGTAGTTTAATCAGAGAAAATGGTAAGAATGCCCCCCGTCTTGCCTAACAGACCAGAAATCCACAGAAGGATGCTGGCAAACCCAGAGCAAGCTGATGATCTTTGATGGGTTTGCAGTGTTTCGTTATAATTATAGTGCGGATGAGACATGAAGCGCATAATTAGTTTCTGGCATTTTGCTGCACCGAGGGAAGGGGGAAAAAAATCATCTTAGCTTAATTAGTCCTTGAGAAATCAATGGTGGAAATGCTGCAAATAACAGAACCGGCGTTGTAGCTGTAATCAAGAAAACATGCAAGTTCAGATATCACTTCCCCCGTGACATCGCCGCGGGCCGCCGTGATACAGCACACTTGTGTCACGCATGCTCTGACTCTCATTGTGCCTTTAACACTGGTTCTGCCCCAGACCAAGCAGCTACACTGCAGTGGGAAGGCTGAGCTGTGGCTGTTTTCTTCGCTGTTTTGTTCCTGGGCTTTTTTGCTATGATATCTGAAAAAAGGTACTGGAGTGTGTTGCTATGGCAACACCGGATGGAGCTCTGTTGGATTGTGGCTTTGTGTCAAGGTCTAAGCCTCCATGTAAGCAGAGTATGCTTACTGCGTGTTAACCATGCCTACCAACTTACCATCTCCCAGTAGGTTTTTAGCAAGGTTATTAGATGCTTAAAAAAAGAAATACACACAATTTCAGATGATCTGTAATTAGTTTGAAATCACAGCAGAGAAAAAAGTGTCTTATTTATCGCAGCACTGGCTCACTCTGTTTGGATGCATTGCATTCGCCACTCTAAATAAAGACAACAGCATCCTGGATGATTATGTAACCCAAATGTTTACTTCAAATTCATTTTGTGTTTTCTTCAGAGCCGTATGCTTTCATTACAGGCACTCTTCTCTGTGATTTGTTCCAGATTAAATTTCAACACATCTTTAGTTTCATATCATCGTCTTTTTTTCCCCCCCTTATGGATTCACACATATGCTGATCTAGAGTTCGTCTTTTCTTTGTCTGACTCTCCAAAGTGTAAGTAAAACCTTACACTGGTGGTTCATGATTCTCCATCTGTGTTATGCAACCAGCATCCAGCGGGTCCTCAGAGCCTGTGCAAAATGCTGGGAGAATCCCCTATTTGGCAAGAGGACTGGAGTGGACTAAAAAGGGTGGAAGTGGGATTCGAGAGGATATGTATTGCTTGCTGACACAAGAATCTTGTCTTCCTATGAAAAATTGCAGGGCCTAGCGTAGTATGGCACTTGTGTCCCCTCTGTGATAGGCTGTCTGAACAGCATCATCTTCAACATGCTAGTATTCAATCATATGGAGATCAGCACCGTCAAAGTTACGAGTAGATAAGTGTGTGAAGTGCACTTTTATGTGTACATCTGCTGTCTTTAGCACCTTTTATAGTCAGATATATTTCCCGATCATTCCTGGACCTTTTTTCTTTCCAAATTTGTGCATTATTCAATTCTGTGAAATGGCTTCTGGCATGTTTCTGTATTCATAAGACACAGTTTTCACTCCCGGGGACATCTCTAGCCTCGCAACTTTCTCATTTGAATCTTTTTAATCTCCACAGGATCGCAAACCATTCAAATGATATGCAAAATCTAATTTACAGCGTGGCTCTCCCATTGATGTGCTCTTTATCTGTAGCCGGCTTTGCTCTCGGCAAGGAAAATGTGTTTGTATTAGACAGAAATGACAAAAATGGGGAGAGAAATGCAAGGCTGCAGGATGGAGAGATGCATAGTTTAGCCTCCCACTTCTATCCTGTGGATATAATATGACCAGTACAAAATATACAGTATTTATTTTAAGTTTCTCCTTTCCATCATATTATTCTTCATTTCATTGTAGTTCTTCTTAACGCTCCATTCATTGTGATAAGCCTGATGATGTTTGCCAAGTGAAAGTTTTCATGACTTGTAGTGGCACTGAACTGGCTCTCGGCAGCTGTGCATTAGACACGCTAAATGGCAATTTCTCGCCCACATAATTGGCTCCAGAGAGACCTGGTTTCCCGTCGGTGTAAGATCCCGACAGCACAGCATTCAGGAGATCTAAATTGAGAAGTTGCACTGAAACTTAGATACATGTCTGCAAACTTTTAAACCACACCAGACAACATTCTGAACGTGTTTTGTTTGGTGTAGTCAGAATAATGAGTGTGAAATGTGTCTGCAGTTTGTTTCTGCTTGGGGACCCCCCCCCCCCCCCCCCCCCCCGGTGGTTACTTACTGGATCTTAAGAGATGATTTCCAAGATGGTGCTGGGAGTGACCATGTTACGAATGCCTCTTCCTCAGGTGGACGTTTTAAGAAGGAAATCGTGGTGGATGGACAGAGCTACCTGCTTCTGATCAGAGATGAAGGAGGGCCTCCGGAATTGCAGGTAGGATCCTTAACAATGTGTTTTTGCGTAAAAGTTGCAGGATGTGCTGAACGGAAGCTGTCACTGTGTGGAGACGGTGCCATCCTGCAGGATTGTTTGTAGCTGTGTGACAGCACTTTGCGGTTGTTCTGCCAACAGGAGCTATAGATCAATAAGTAAGCTGAGCCATAGTGATGTCTGCTGGTTTAAAAAAAAAACACATTATCATCTTATTAGTTTGAGAAATACGAGCAATATTGGATTCCATGTTCCAAGAAGACAAGCCTTCAACCTGTGTCTTCATTTAATTCTTCTGTGTACTTGTCACAGTGGTCTAGATCAATCCTGGCCTGAACTAAAGAGAAAATATAAATACCCTATTGACAGCCATAAAAGCTTATCTTTGGGTAGATTTACCACAAGGTCTTGGTCCATTTTTAAGTAGAACTTTAATGTTCATTTTCCCTTATTTGTGGCCATTATTTTTTTTAAAAAAAGGATAAAACTAAGTGTATAACAATTAATTAGATTGCACTCAGGTTATTATACTTAGCCTTTTACATACAGCATCTTATTTTCGTAGAATTTTCTAATGAGAGGTTTCATAACAATGTCCAAAAGAATTGCACGTTTGTGATTCCTTCTCAGACTGTAGTTAAAATTCGTCCTTTAACAGATGCACATCTTTTCTTTTACTTTTGTCCTTCCCCTTGGTGTCCCCCCCCCCCACCCCCGAACTCGCACTGTGTCTCTCTTAACCAGCCTTTGAAGGCTGTTTGGAAGTGGATTGTGTTTTTGCTAAATTATCAGTGCAGTGCTGAGATCGACTAAACTGTGAAATTTTAAACCCATGGTTGGTTATTGGTAATCTGGCCTTTTCAAATTTCTTATTCATTTCTTCTGGAGATCAAAAACAGGATTAGTGTTAGTTTCTCTCCTGCTGACCTACACTTTCACATAGTAGGTGATGTGTGAGAGAAGAATACATGCACCTGATTTGAGTATCAGTGTTTAGTTTAGTTTTGTTTTTTTTAACCCAGACTGAACTTTATGAACCTAATAATTCCTGCTAAGTTTTACGTTTGCATGTTTATATAAAAATATATTGTCTCACACTGGAACAATGGCGCATATTTAAGTTTGTAATGAGATTTTCCAAAATCTAATTTGCATGTTTTCCTCTGGCCTGCAAGGCTATTTAACTGTTGATGTTTCTGTGATGTGAGTTGCCCAGTTTAGTGTAGAACCGTAGAAATGTTCCATTATGCCTCTCAGCCATAATGGAACTGAATTGTTTTGCCTTATGGTTACTAATGTGCCACTACAATGGATTTGAAAATCTCAGAAACAATGTCATAAACCCGCTACTTAAACAAATCTACTGTACGTATATCTTTATTGTAACAACTGTATTGGTGTTGCTAGCTCTCACATGAAAATAGTTCCAATGCAGATCTCATCATATCCATATTGCTCATGATCCCAGCTAAATTTGTGAACTGTATTTTTGTTACTTAAACGTAAACAAGATGATTTGGATTTATACAGGGCTTGACTTTAACTTTTGTGCTCACCAACCAGTTTGGCAAGTTAGCCACTTTCACTAGCCAAGAGGACAGTATTAGTATTGTTTTTCCTCTTACATTTGCATGCGTGTTTCATGTAAATTTGAGAACTCTTTAGCTCTTACATTGTTGTACTTTTTTTCTTGTAAATTAGGAGTTTACCACGTTTTTCTTTCAGTTTTTTAAAAATAATTGTGACCAGCCATGGAAAAACCAGGAACAAGTGTCCCGAAGGGTATTTAGAGTTATTTACAGATTCTAAAAGTGTGGAATCTAAACTTTTCAATGATGTCTAACACATGGAAATCCGAAAAGATTTGAAGAAGATGTGGCCATTTGAATGTTGGCACCTCTCAAACTACTTCTCTGAGAAAATCAGGTTCAAAGTTTCCAAGGATTGTCACCTTCCAGGGGAGCCAGGTGGGGGGCGCTAACAAAAGCTGGTCATTTGCATGACTTGGCATGAACCCAACCCCCTTATAGTGCTTATCAAATGGAGCTCTGCTTACTGTAAGTAGTCATGTGCTTCTACCTGAACATGCTGCTGATTGGCCAAAATGAATAACAAAGACGTGTGAATAGCCAAACAAACCAGATATGCAAATCAGCTGTGGTATCCATGCCCCCGAAACTAGGAAGCGGTCTTGCTATTTCCCTCTGAAACTACTCCATTTCAAATACAAAGTTTACAGTTTTAAAATCTCCCACACTGAGGATTAAATTCAATCTTAATAGAACACATTTTTTTTAAAATATCTTCAGCTTAGAAATTTTATTTGATCAAATCAAAATAATGCTCTCACCCGACCTACTTATTCATCCTTGGAAAAAATTTTGATGAAAGATAGTAAGAGAAAGGGTATTATTTCAGAGTTTTATAACTCATTGACACTATTCTCAAGTGAAAACTCACAGAAAAGACTGAATTATTGGAAAGAAGACCTGCAAATTGAAATTTCAGAGGAACAATGGGAAATGGCTTGTGCAGAAGCTCAAACCAAATCAATAAATGTACGTCTTAAACTGATACATTTTAAATGGTTAATGCGGATGTATGTTACACCAGTGGAGTTAAATAGATATAACAAAAACATACCAGATACATGCACAAAATGTATGGAAAGTAAAGGAACCCTATTTCATTGTTTATGGGAATGTAGAAAAATCAGAATGTTTTGGGAAGAGGTGAGGGTAACAATTGAAAAAATAATTTCAAAACAATTCACATTGAACCCTAAACTGTTTTTGTTGGGTCTGTATCCAGAAAAACATAACTTTAATAAGAGTGAAAGAGCATTCATAGACCTCAGTTTGCTTAATGCCAAAAAATGTATTGCACTACTGTGGAAAAAGACTCATAGACCAGATGTGACTCAGTGGTTAAGACAGATGTTAACAAACCTTCCACTAGAAAAAATAACATACATACTGAAATCAAAGGAAAATGTGTTTGAGAATATATGGAGACCTTTCATTGATTATGTAAAGAAATTAAACATAACTTATGAAGAAGAAGGTGAATGATATGTGTGGACCTTGCAAATTCCAAACTGGTGAATGTATATTATGTATATTTATGTAATAGATTACCTAGACTAAACAGAGGAGCATTGTTGTTGATTAGCTTTTGTTAATGGTTGTTGTTTTTGGTATATTTTTTTTGTTGTTGTTAGTGGGGGTTTTTTTGTTTGTTTTTTTAAATTTTTAAATTACTTTAGTGTTAGTGTTAAATTTTTAAATTACTTTAGTGTTAGTGTTTGACTATCTGTGCCATGTGTGTAAAAAAAGGTTCAATAAAAAAAATATTGTGGGGAAAAAAAAAATCTCCCACACTGTTATTTGAAGCATAGAGTAGCTTCTTCATGATTTCAACGAGCATATTTTGCAAAAAAATGAGAATCACGTCAGGCCGACTTGTTGCTGGTTTACTCATGGCGGGTCACAATTTTTTAACATATTTTTCATAAACTTGCAATATTTTATCTTTAAGTTGCAGTTTTTCTAATCATAAATTTGCTACTTTTTTCTTAATTTTTGTTTATTTTTTCATAAATTTACGATTTGCTTTTGGCAATTTGTAACATTATCATAAACTGGCATTTGTAAACCATAAATGCACAACTTGTAAATTGATGACACGTTCTTGCAATATTGTGAAGTTTTTTAATTTGCTTTCCACTAAGTTTTGTTGAGAAAACATATCTGACAATGATGCTTTTAAAACTGGAATACTTGGACTAAATCAATCAAGGCAACATTTACAGTAATAAATGATTAAAGGTGAACTCGACAGAATTTCCATGAAAACATTTTTTTTTTAATAATACATCAACAAAACATTTAGAAAGGTACAGAATTAAAGTCTTTATAATCCTCAAAAAATAATAATTTTAAAAAATATTTTTTATGGGTCAGAAATAATAATATTTACATCTGAGCAGTTGGATGACAAGACTACAGTGGTCTGTAACATAGATATATATAAACACTAGATAGGACATGGGTAACATTTTCAGTGGAAATGGAGGTGCCATATTCTGTAGGTAATTATAATAGTTGACAGAACCTTCAGCATTGTGATAACAGGATATACAAACAATTGTTTGATGTATTTTTTGTAATCATATAAGTCAGCTATGTATGATGGGCGGCAGTGGCTCAGGAGGTAGAGCGGGTCGTCCAATAACCGGATGGTTGGTGGTTTGAATCCCGCTTTCCCCAGATATCCTGCCACTGTGTCCCTGGGCATGACACTTTACCCACCTTGCTTCCAGTTTCCATCACACTGGGTATGAATGTGTATAAATGTTCGGTGGTGGTCGGAGAAGCTGTTGGCGCGGATTGGCAGCCACATTTCCATCAGCCCGTCACAGGACAGCTGTGGCTAGAGTAGTAGCTTGCCACTACCATTGTCTGTCTGGAGTGAATGAATAATGTATTTATTTGTAAAAGCGTCTTTGAGTGTCTATGATAAAGCACTATATAAATCTGATGCATTATTATTATTATAAGGATCATGACTAACCTGGCATCTAGCCATGTCCTATCCAGGGTTTACATATCTATGGTTGGTAAGAATGTCACAGCTATTAGCATAACTGGATTGGTGTTGCATATCTCTACCAACCAGTTGGGACAAGAGTACGTGCAACACCTACTGGCTAGGAAGTCAGAATGTTGTATCTATTGCCTTTAAACTTGAAAATATGTATTTGGTTGGGAGTAAAATACCCCTTTAGGCTTTTCTTTCTCTTCTACTTGGAGTATAGCCTCAGTCCATTGTTACCTACCTGCTTTGCACGAAACATCAGACATGCAAAGTTATTAGCTCACTTTTTCTCTGAAGTGGTATAGAAAAATAACAGACATTTGTCATCTGCTCATGAACAAATAAATATGATCCTTTTTACACTCAAAAGTAGGAGGAAATAGCCACAGTGTAAATTGCAATATTTTGTGTGCAGATAATGCAACAAAGCAGAAATGCCAATTATGGATGTTTTATTAAAAAATACTTAAGTGTTGTAAATAGAAATTAAATTATGATAGTGTTAAGTGTGAGTACATGTTTGATTTCATTGTAACTTTTTTATTGTACTTGAAGGTGCACATTGGAATTTTAAATTCATTTTCAACAAATCCTCCTGTTGAAATAAAAATAAAGTGATTTGAACAAGCTGAAGCTTCATTAGATGAAACAGATGTTGACAAAGTTTTGTTATGATTTGTGGGTGAAAAGGGTGGGCGAAAAAAACAAAACAGCTGATATCCATTATGCAACACATTACCCTGGATTTACACTGACTCCGGATGCAGTATGTTACGGATGCAATCCGGCCTCCACAGCAAATAGTTCCCATTCTCGTCAGTTTTCTGATCCCCACCTAGTCCAGACCACTGCGGAACAATTCCGGCTAGTCACATTTGGTTTGCTAATGAAATGCAATGAGTCTATTTTTGACAGATGCCGGATCCAATCCGCAAGGAAATCCTGCAGTATCTCATGGTGTTTAATAGCTGTTTGTTCATTAAAAATGATTTAAGGATCGTCCGTTATCTTCTGAGGACTACTCCTCCACCACTGTAAGATAAGATAAGATGAGATAAGCCTTTATTAGTCCCACAATGGGGAAATTCCAGGATTGCAACAGCACAGGGATAGTAACACTCAGAGCGATAGTTAAGAAGATAGGGAAGATATAAATAAGAGCAGTGGATATACATACATACACATAAATATATGTATACAAAGTGTGGAGCATTGTAGCAAGATGGAATAAACAGCATAACCGTCTACTTGGTTATCCTACATAGTATGAATATGTACCCATACATATTGTCACCCTCCGTAGCGACCGATATTGTCCTAGTTGTATATACTGGAGCCAGAGAAGGTAAAAACTTGACTTAGCAGACAAACGCTTCATAGAATTCAAATTAACAGGCTACTTAACATTTTATTTAGAGTCCAGAAATCCAGGTGAGGAGCCGCTACATCACACTTCCTTATTGTTATCATGTGATCGCAATCAGTTCGTCTTGGTCACTCTTGGTTTTTTCTTGAGATCTTGCGTTATTTTGTATAATTTTTGCGTGCTCTTGTATTTCAAATTCTGTTCTCATCCATGCTGCTGCAAAACAAATGGATTTGGTAGGAATGAACGCAAAGGGCCATCTGCTCTGCATCTGCAACGGACTGCATCCGGAGTCAGTGTAAATCCTGGGTTATACAACAGTTAGTTCTGACCAAGCAAATTGATTGGACAGCAGGTATTCCAGGAGTCACTATAGCTACATTCGATCCACAGTGTACCTCAACAGTACTCCCTGCTCCGTTCTCAGGGATTATCAGTTAAATGAACACCCTGCAACATCACCTCCCTCCTCCATGTGTTACCACGGTAATCATGGACACGTACTGATACTGCTGCAGATATTTTATACTTCTTAAATAAAATATTAATACAAATGTATTTTTATCACTATCAATTGATATGAACAATAACTAGTGTTAGTTTCGATTGTTAATAATGTTAGCAACAATAGTTTGTGTTACTCATGTTTGAGGTGCAATGACTTATGGGTAATCTTCTTGAAAACTTCCAGTGAAGTGATGTATTGTACAGTACGGTTGTTCACTTCTTCCCTGCTCAGTTCTATGTTCCCTTTGAACTGAAGACTGTTTGCTCCCTTCGGTTTGGAATCTCACTTAATATGATGAAATACCCTGTGCAGTCCATTTTGGAGTACACTGTTGGGTGATCGGACTGCACCTTATATTCCACAATAATTGCACTCCAACGTTTCACTGGATATGTATCACTTCACAGATGTTCTAGTAACCATTAATTACTAACAGTAATTTACTGTAAAGTCTACAGACTTGAGAATTGCAGTACTGTATTGAATACCTTAATTTCCACAGTGAGGCGCTGTTTGAAAAGCAACTGCAGTCTCAATTGTCTTTGATCCGGAAGTCCTGTCCTTTTAAATATCTGGCGATATATTTTATGTCTGTTTAAACAAAACAGACAGGCTAGAGTTGAATTTATTGACTCTATTAGAAAACCACAATACCTTTGTTGTGATGGACTCTTGTTGTTTCATCTGAAGATGCCAAGAAAAAGCGAGTGAAGTGTGCTGAAGCCAAATTGCTAGCATGCTAATGAGCCACCAGCATTGATCTGGGCCCTTCTGTGGTACAGACTCAACAGGTGACCGGTATGTATTTAGGTGCTTAGCAACAGTTACTGGGTACATTTAGAAGGGATTTTTTTTTCTCAGCTGCGCAAAATAACTGGTTAAACAAACAAATCAGAATATTTTGTCCACTATTGCTGTCATTTAACACTAGAAGACCCAGAGAGGGGCCATTTGGCCTTTTTGGCTAGAAAACCCATAGGGGGACCATCAAGTGGCCACAAGAGGGCTAATGTCTGGGTCTTCTAGTGTTAATAAATTGTGCTTGCGGAATGGTTGTCTAAAAGCAATATTACACTCAAGGTCATACAGTATCAATGGATATACTAACTACAGGTGTGGTACGTCTAATACCCGACGCATCACACCCGCAGTTACTATATTCATTGATACCGTACAACCTTGAGTGTAATATTGCTTAACTATGATATTGCAGTGATATTGTACCACTGTTCAAGTATTATGATAACATTAAAACCACTCCCCTATGAGTCATTCGTCTCAGTCGAAGTTATTGAACATTTGTGTTGCTAAATGCTGTTAAATACTAAAAAGAATGTTTGAAGGATGCATTAACCAGATTTCAGTTTAATGGTGAAGATTCACAGCCCAACCCTGTGGAACACACACAGACCTGCTCGTGGCTTCATTCACGTTGTCTGTTTCTGGTGAATTTGCTGGTTGTTTTAGCAGCTTCCGATGCCTCGCTTGGCAAAGCTCCGATTTACGCTCGCATTACGCTCTGTGAGAATAGGGAATAAAAATGAGTTCGGCTCAGTTGTCAGCTGCCTGTATAATTAGCGGCATAATTAAAGGCCTGCGTTATGTTCCCACTCGCAGGAGGCTGCACAGAGTTGTGGTTCTGAGGCTGTATTTGCCATTCAATCCCTGCGGGGGTCTGGGTACATATGACGGCTGAAAGGAGAGGGGTAATCCAGGAGGAGAGTCTGTCGCTTCAATGTCCCTGTTACTACTACTTTGGGTTCTGCGAAGTCTCTCCCCTACAATGGATGAAGAAGAAGATTGATTTCCCTTGCCAAAGGGAAACCTCTCATCCCCCTTTTGATCATAAACTATGCAGAGATTATGACTGTATATGGTGCAGCAAATTCAAGGATTGCTGCGTTATGATAGCGATGGGAATACAGAAAACCGATACATGCTCAGGAGTAGTTATTAATCATTCATTGTTGTCACACTCATGCACCGCCATAGCTGCTGCTGCACTGCCACCTTCTGTTTGTATGCATGCAGTGCAGCCAGCAGATTTCCTGAATCATTGGAGGCGATTATGGGCATGAACAAAATGTCATATTTTATTTATTTGTGATAAGAAAAAGCTGTATTCAAACAAGACCACAATCAGAGCGTGGGTAGGGTAGTCAGAAATTGTATTCAAGTAAAAGTCGTTAATTCCTCAAGAATAGGTAAGAGTAGTTACTTAAAATTACTTAAGTATCTAGTATAGAGATTTATAGAGTAGTGAGTAATGACTTTACTCTCATTGACTTTTGTTTTTAATTTGTGGGTTTCTATGTAAATTCCATGACTTATTTTATTTTTGCTTTTTGCTACTTTGCTTGTAAATTTTAAGCATTTTTTTTTACATAAATTTGCATGCAAAAGATGCCTGTTAAGTCACATTTCTCAGCAGTTTTCAAATCACAAAAATCAAAGGGTATTTGTACTTGTATTTTTATTCTTCATTAAAGGTCTCATTAATTCTAAGTTTTTGCATCCATCTATCTATCAAGCTAGCTGTGCAATATTACTAAAATTTCATATCCCGATGTAGGTACTCTTATATCCTGATAACAATATACATCACGAGATATATGTGTATATTTCCTGTAAGTTCTATAGTTTAGATATAATAATCACATAAAAGGGACCATCTTCTTTTTTTTTTACATTTTACAATACAAACTGAAAAAAAATCAGTTGTACAAATTCATTTGTCATTAATTTCATGCACCTTTTTCTCCTCATTTTGCAGTGTTATAAAATTGTATTTTTAATGTGTATTTGAAACTTGATTCTCATAAACTTGAGTTTTTTCTTCTAAATCAAATGAATAAAAAGTGAACGTTGATATTTCCTGAGTCAGAGGAGAACAGCAGTAACAAAAAAAAAAAAAAAAGTCAGTCTGAAAATGAGAAAATTACTCATGACTGTCATCTACATACAGTGGATATAAAACGTCTACACACCCCTGTTCAAATACCAGGTTTTTGTGATGTAAAAAAATGAGACCAAGATAAATCATTTCAAAACTTTTTCCACCATTTATGTGACCTATAACCTGTACAACCCAATTGAAAAACAAACTGAAATCTTTTAAGGGGAAAAATACAGTGATGTGAAAAACCGTTTGCCCCCTTCCTTTTGTGCCATTTGTCACAGTTAAATGTTTCAGATCATCAAACAAATTTAAATATTTGACAGAGATAACACAAGTAAACACAGAATGCAGTTTTTAATTGAAGGTGTTTATTATTAAGGGTAAAAAAAATCCAAACCGACATGGCCCTGTGAGGAAAAAGTGACCCCCCCCCCCCCCCACACACACACACATTAAAACATAAATGAACTGTGGTTTATCACGTCTTTGGAAAGCTGAGTTCAATTTCTCTTGCCACACCCAGGCCTGATTACTGCCACACCTGATCCCAATCAAGAAATTACTTAAATAGGACCTGCCTGACAAAGTGAAGTAAGCCAAAAGATCTTCAAAAGCTAGACATCATGCTGCGATGCAAAGAAATTCAGGAACAAATGAGAAACAAAGTAATTGAGAATTATCAGTCTGGAAAAGGTTATAAAGCCATTTCTAAAGCTTTGGGACTCCAGCGAACCACAGTGAGAGCCATTATCCACAAATGGCGAAAACATGGAACAGTGGTGAACCTTCTCATGAGTGACTGGCCGACCAAAATTATCCCAAGAGCACAGCAACGACTCATCCAAGAGGTCACAAAAGACCCCACAACAACATCCAAAGAACTGCAGGCTTCACTTGCCTCAGTTAAGGTCAGTGTTCATGACTCCACCATAAGAAAGAAACTGGGCAAAAATGGCCTGCATGGCAGAGTTCCAAGATGAAAACCACTGCTGAGCAAAAAGCACATAAAGGCTTATCTCAGCATCAAACTGGGGATTCTAAATTGTCCTTAGGTATGACTGTGAGAGTGAATGGTTGTCTGTCTCTCTGTGTTGGCCCTGCGATGTACTGGCGATCTGTCCAGGGTGTACCCTGCCTCTCGCCCAGACATGCTGGGATAGGCTCCAGCTCCCCCGGTGACCCGAAAAGAATTAAGCGGAAGAAGATGGATGGATGGATGGATGGCTTGTCTCAGTTTTGCCAGAAAACATCTTGATGATCCCCAAGACTTCTGGGAAAATACTCTGAGGGCTGATGAGACAAAAGTTGAACTTTTTGGAAGGTGTGTGTCCCATTACATCTAGTGTAAAAGTAACACTGCATTTCAGACAAGGAACATTATACCAAGAGTAAAATATGGTGGTGGTAGTGTGATGGTCTGGGGCTGTTTTGCTGCTTCAGGACCTGGAAGACTTGCTGTGGTAAATGGAACCATGAATTCTGCTGTCTACCAAAAAATCCTGAAGGAGAATGTTCGGCCATCTGTTTGCAACCTCAAGCTGAAGCGCACTTGGGTTCTGCAGCAGGACAATGATCCAAAACACACCAGCAAGTCCACCTCTGAATGGCTTAAGAAAAGTAAAATGAAGACTTTGGAGTGGCCTAGTCAAAGTCCTGTTCTGAATCCGATTGAAATGCTGTGGCTTGACCTTAAAAAGGTGGTTCATGCTCGAAAACCCTCCAATGTGGCTGAATTACAACAATTCTGCAAAGATGAGTGGGCCAAAATTCCTCCACAGCGCTGTAAAAGACTCATTGCCAGTTATCGCAAATGCTTGATTGCAGTTGTTGCTGCTAAGGGTGGCCCAACCAGTTATTAGGTTTAGGGGGCAATCACTTTTTCACACAGGGCCATGTAGGTTTGGATTTTTTTTCCTCTTAATAATAAACACCTTCATTTAAAAACTGCATTTTGAGTTTATTTTGTCTAATATTTAAATTTGTTTGATGATTTGAAACATTTAAGTGTGACAAACATAGAAAAAAATGAGAAATCAGGAAGGAGGCAAACACTTTTTCATACCACTGTAAAAAATAAACTTACGATAACCTGTTTGCATGAATATACACACCCTGTTATAACTGGGGATGTGGCTGTGTTCAGAATTAACCAGTCAACATTCAAACTCATATTAAATGGGAGTCGGCACACACCTACCACCATTTAAAGTGCCTCTGATTAACCCCAAATAAAGTTCAGCTGTTCTAGTAGACTTTTCCTGACAATTTTGTAGTCACATCTTACACCACAAACCATGGTCTGCAGAGAGCTTCCAAAGCATGAGAGGGATCTCATTGTTCAAAGGTATCAGTCAGGAGAAGGGTACAAAAGGATTTCCAAGGCATTAAATATACCATGGAACACAGTGAAGACAGTCATCATCAAGTGGAGAAACTATGGCACAACAGTGACATTACCAAGAACTGGACATCCCTCCAAAACTGATGAAAAGACGAGAAGAGAACTGGTCAGGGAGGCTGCCAAGAGGTCGACAGCAACATTGAAGGAAGGATCTGCAGGAATTTCTGGCAAGTACTGGCTGTTTGGTACATGTGACAACAATCTCCCGTTTCGGTTGGCAATATGGAAGCCTTATCTTACGAAGAAAAACATCCAAGCCCGGCTACATTTTGCAAAAACACATTTGAAATCTCCCAAATGCATGTGGAAAAATGTGTTATGGTCCAATGAAACCAAGGCTGAACTTTTTGGCCATAATTCCAAAAGGTATATTTGGCACAAACACAACACTGCTCATCACCAAAAGAACACTATACCTACAGTGAAGCATGGTGGTGGCAGCATCATACTTTGGGGCTGTTTTTTTTCAGCTGGAACTAGGGCCTTAGTCAAGGTGGAGGGAATTATGATCAGTTCCAAATACCAGTCAGTGTTGGCACAAAACCTTCAGGCTTCTGCTAGAAAGCTGAAGATAAAGAGGAACTTCATCTTTCAGCACGACAATGACCCAAAGCACACATCCAAGTCAAGAAAAGAATAGCTTCACCAGAAGAAGATTAAGGTTTTAGAATGGCCCAGCCAGAATCCAGACCTGAATCCAGTTGAACATCTGTAGGGTGATCTGAAGAGGGCTGTGCACAGGAGATGCCCTCGCAATCTTACAGATTTGGAGCATTTTTGCAAAGAAGAGTGGGCAAATATTGCCACATCAAGATGTGCCACACTGATAGACTCCTACCCAAAAAGACTGAGCGCTGTAATAAAAGCCAGAAGTGCTGCAACAAAGTATTAGTTTAAGGGTGTGCATATTTTTTTTTTGCACAATATTTTTTATTGAACCTTTTTTTTTTTTTTTTACAAACATGGCAAAGGGTGTGCATATTTAGTTAAGTTTTTTATTTTTTATTTTTCCCCTTAAAAGATTTCAGTTTGTTTTTCAATTGAGTTGTACAGGTCACATTAATGGTGGAAGAATTTTTGAAATGATTTATCTTGGTCTCATTTTTTTACATAACAAAAACCTGGCATTTGAACAGGGGTGTGTAGACTTTTTATATCCACTGTATGTAAATTAGCTGTTAGTTTACTTTCTTGCAGTTATCTTTATTCAGCATCATGCCTGCAAAAATATATATCAATAAATAAAAAAGTAACTGGAACAAATAAATCAATGAAAATATAAGTGTAGATCTACAGCCTGAAGACTGCTATTCCGACCTGATTTAACCCACTTCCTTTCTTGTAATATGAAAATCAAAGGCACAAAGGTAATGTAGTAAAATGCATGTGATAACTTCAGCTTTATTCATTATTGTTACTTAATTAATTAAAATGATTAGAAATCAAGTAAATTACATAAAGAGCCAACATTTTAATTTATTATTTATTTTATGTGTATGTGTCGCTATCTCACACTTTTGCAGCTTTATGAAAATATTTTCAGACAAAACTGAGAAAACTCAGCTGTAATTTAAACCAAAGAAACAAGGGTCTGATACACTAATAATGATCCCTATTAGATAAGATAAGATAAGATAAGCCTTTATTAGTCCCACAATGGGGAAATTCCAGGATTGCAACAGCACAGGGATAGCAACACTCAGAGCAATGATTTAGAAGATAAGAAAATAAGAGCAGTGAATATACATATGTACACATAAATATATAAATATATACATACACAGTGCGGAGCATTGTAGCTAGATGGACTAAACAGCATAACCGTCTATTTAGTTACCCTACATGGTATGAATATGTACCCATACATATTGTCACCCTCCATAGCGACTGATATTGTCCTAGTTGTATACTGGAGGGGACCATTTGTGTAAGTCTGTTGCGTCTTTTGCATTCAATACTATTATTAGCGACAACTTTACACGATCATTTAGCATTTATTTCTTTATATGGTATAAAGCACTGAAAAAAGCTGCCCCCTCACCAAACGGAAACCAGCAAAAAAACAGTTGAATATACAATGGCCCTCATTTATCAAAAGTGCGTAGAAATCTGTGCACATTTGGGTCTAAATATGATTGTAAAAAAAGGTCTATGTGGTATTTATGAAACCGTGCAATCTGTTTGACTAAATGTTGTCCATGTTGTCATTTTAAAGCATACTTGTCAAACATGAGAATTTATTACTTACTATTTAGAAGTGCAGAAAGAAGTCCCATATACAGAACAGCTGTCTGATGCGCTCTGTGCACATTGGCTCAGCTCAACGGCTCTCTTGTCATCTCTCAATAATGTGTAGAAATGCACAGGGCAACGTCAAACAATTTCCCCACATCTTCTCTGCTATTCCGAATTTCTCGTGCTTATCCCGAGAAGTTTTTTTTTTTTTTTTTCAAACCCCGATGCAGTGGACCACCTTGACCAGGCACTCTTGTGCATAAAGCTGTGGTTTATGCCACATTTCCACTATATAGTTCTGCTCTACTCTTTTCTTTTCTTTACTACTTGTCTCTCCCGCGGCTGTGCCTCCATCACAACCGCGGAAAGCCGAGTATTGCTGGGGGTGGGCGTGATTGAGGCGGTGCCACACTCTGCTGACGTAAAGGACGCGACCGACTCCTCCACAACAAAGAAAAAAATAGCAGATTACGAGCGGAGGATTTCCACGGTGGTCACTATTCTTCTGTGGGTTTTTAACACAATGAATGTCTTTAACGAGACAAGAGAATTTTACAGGAGAAGACGACGTGGATTGAGACAACACACGTTGGAGCAGGAGAGGAGAATAGCGGTTGCCCAGGAGGAATCTGAAGCAGCTGCATATGAAGCAGAGATCATTCAGAGATCATTTCATTTGTTCAGTGTTCATGTGCATACATATGTCAAACGTGTTTTTTAAATAAAATGTTGTGCACTTTTCATCTACGTCGCCTCTGTTGTTCAAAACGGTTAAATGTTAACAGACGGTTAATTAAATGCTAAAACACCAGAGTAATTTAAAATAATGCAGAAGCTTAATCCTAAACCCCTTTAACTTACCAAATAATTTATAATATTATAAAAAAGCCAATCCAAATCTAGACCCATTTTGTGTATTGTGTAACAATGATACACTGATGATAAACTGACTTCCCAAAAAAAGCAGCAGCTAGACAACGCACTTTTGGTTTGATGGAATTGCCAATTGACCTTGGAATTATATGTGGAAACTTGTTATACTTCCAGTTAACTTTAACTTACAAAATAATTAAAAATATTATAAAAAAGCCAATCCAAATCTAGGCCCATTTTTTGTATTGTGTATCATTTGAGTATCATTTTACAATCTATTGTTCTTTATAAGGGTTATCTGTTCAGTGGTGGCTAATTACACACTAAAACAACATAGAAAATGACTGCAAAGAAAATGCTGCAGCTAGACAACTCACTTTTGGTTTGATGGAATTGCCAATTGACCTTGGAATTATATGTGGAAACTTGTTATACTTCCAGTTAACTTTAACTTACCAAATAATTTATAATATTATAAAAAAGCCAATCCAAATCTAGGCCCATTGTGTATCATTTGAGTATCATTTTTCCCATCTATTGTTCTTTATAAGGGTTATCTGTTCAGTGGTGGCTAATTACACACTAAAACAACATAGAAATTACTCTTAAAAAAAATGCTGCAGCTAGACAACTCACTTTTGGTTTGATGGAATTGCCAATGAACCTAGAAATTTTATGATGAAACTTTTTTTAATCCTATTAAATACTGTGACATTGTCACACTGCCCAACACCAAATTATAATTTTCTTTTTCAAACCAAAGATCACTATAGATCTATTGAATCACAATAGCATAGGTTTATCATATTCATGTCAACGTTTACAACATCGAAAATGTTATATTTGGGTTTACGTGTATGGGTATTTTCGCTTTATATTATACTAGACTGCTTATAATGTATTGGAATTCTCAGAATTTGGAATGCCGATAGAATATTCAATTCACATGTACTTACCTTTTACCTAATTCGACTTTTACCTTTATCAGTGTCTACTGCTGAATGTAAATTACACCTGTGCAACTGCTTACAATTTTACTTAAAAACTGTACCCAATGTAGAGCAATGGATACAGCAGTGGTAATATTTATTAAATTTAACAATAACAATTACATTACCATTAAAAATCTTGACACCTTTATGGCTGAACAGCAGGATTAGGGTCATATGAGGCAATGGAATGTGTATGTAATTATTCGCCTTTATCATCCAGTGTTATAATATACAAACCACACTTTTATCCAAAAGACTAACATTTTATTACATTACAAATATTCCCAAAACATGTTTACAAATGGGGAGCTTTCAGTACTTCGACCAGACTGCCAAAATGGTTTAGGAAGGCTCCGTGGAAGGAAGCCGTCTCTGTCAGCTCATCCCTTCTTAATGCGGCTTCCTGCTCCTGGGCTAACTGCAGGTGTCTTTCGCGCTGTTCATGCTGCCGTTGATGCTGTTCGAGCATCCTTTCACGCTGTTCGAGCATCCTTTCATGGATCCGCATCTCCTCAGCATGATTCTGGGCCATCAGTGATGCAAGGTCTGCAATGTTGTTGGACCTTTTCAGCTTGCCTATATGAAAGACAGAAGTCATTGTATTTAGATAACACTGGATCAAAACATGTCAGAAAAAATATTATGGAATTAAACTGTTGAAAGCCTGTGGTGGGATGCTTCGTTGCTGTATTTAAGCTCAACTGTCATGTTGCTGCCCCTCAGTAGAGTGGACTGTGCAACTTCTGTGGTGCTGTGGTTAGGCCCCCCTTCATTTCAAAAAGGATTAATTGTAAAAAGTATTTTGATTTAATGGGTTATTTTTAAAAGAATTTCTTTGTACTGTGGCCTCATAAATCAGAATGGGTTAATAGTGTTAGCTGACTTGAAGAATTTCAATCAAGTATGTTGATTTGAAGTTGGTACATGTGCTCCTTTTTTCTTTTTTTTGTGAAAATACAACAGTATTTCCACCACCAACACACCTATAACACTGGGCCACTGTGGCTATGAACACCCCTGAATCTAGTATTTTTATAAACGTAGAAAGACATTTTAAATTCCTTATTATGCGTCTATAGAAAATAACAATCACATATAAAAACAACCGGGTGGTAATTTTCAGTTTGTTGTGCCTTACCAGCACTTGACCGGGAGATGCCGGATGGTGATGGAGCTGGCGGTCCAGTGAGGCAGACCCCTGGGATTTGAAAACTGTGTATAGAAGGAAAAAACACACAATAAAGCTCACAAACAAAGTGCAACATGTACCGCAAACACAAAACTTTTTAACGAGGATACAATAAGCTTACGTCAGCGTTTTGTTCACGTGAATACTGAAATAAAAGCGTGATTCAGCAGCTTGATGCGAGGTAGCAGCAAGGTACAGAGGTAGCTAGCTATTAGCGGGCTAGCCATCACCACAATTGCCCACAATCAAACAACTTTCTTTATTGCTTAAATAAAGTGCGCTTTTGACCGAAAGGCGAGAAGGCGGACAATAACAAAACAACACTCACCGTCACCGTTTTCCAATTGCGTGGCCGTGTCGAGTCCAAATTCTCTGCCATTGCTAGCAGGCCGGACACCTCCTGGTATATTTTTTCATTGCGAGTTGCCCCATCCAACTCGCTCTGGATGTAGTCATCAGCTACGAGGGACAGAAAAGTCCGCACCTCCTCATTTGTTCATGTAATAAACTTGCGCGTGGACATCGTTATATGAGAACACAATTGTGAATCCAGTCACCGCGGTTACTCGCTGAAATTACAAATTGCGGTTGTGTAGCTTCAACAGAAAACAGAAAACGGACACGTTTTGTGACGTTACGCCCTGACCAATCAGCGTTTAGCAGTCGATTGACGTCAAATCACACCTCGCTTTTCGCTCGGCTATACCCTGCCTCTGAACAGGCACGAAAATCGTACCGGTTAAACCGTGAGGACTTAGGTGGAAATGGCGAAAAACAGAACCAAGTAAAAAAAAGTAAAGCCAAGGTGATACTGGTCGAAATGGGGCTTAATGGATAATTTGTAAAGGATAACTATTATGAGGTCTGAATGGCATCCTCCCCTGCCATCGGATCCAACTCACCACCAGGTGGTGATCAGTTGACAGCTCTGCACCTCTCTTTAAGATAAGAATAAGATAAGCTTTTATTAGTCCCACAATGGGGAAATTCCAGAATTGCAACAGCACAGGGATAGCAACACTCAGAGCAATAATTAAGAAGATAAGAAAAATAAAAATAAGAGCAGTGAATATACATACATACACATAAATATATAAATATATATACACAGTGCGGAGCATTGTAGCTAGATGGGATAAACAGCATAACCGTCTACTTAGTTATCCTACATAGTAGGAATATGTGCCCATACATATTGTCACCCTCCGTAGCGACTGATATTGTCCTGGTTGTATACTGGAGGGGACCATTTGTGTAAGTCTATTGCGTCTTCTGCATTCAATACTATTAGGTCGTCACGTTTTTTTGCTATCTCTGCGAGCAGCCCTGCTTAGGTTATACAGTCTGACAGCCGTAGGTAGGAAGGACCTGCGAAACCCCTTGGTTGCGCACCTAGGATGATGTAGTCTACTGCTTTACCCGAGTGTCCAAGACATACGGTCGCAGGTCTGATGTCACAATAACAAAATCGATCATCGACCTGTGACCTAGGGTGTCCTGGTGCCAGGTGTACATATGGACACCCTTATGCTTGAACATGGTGTTCGTTATGGACAAACTGTGGTTAGCACAGAAGTCCAGTAACTGAACACCACTCGGGTTCAGATCAGGCAGGCCGTTCCTCCCAATCACCCCCTTCCAGGTTTCACTGTCGTTGCCCACGTGCGCATTGAAGTCCCCCAGTAGGACAATGGAGTCTCCAAGAGGAGCACCCTCCAGCACCCCGGTCAGAGACTCCAGAAAGGGTGGGTACTCTAAAACATCATTTGGTGCATAGGCACAAATGATGGTCAGGACCTGTGTCCCAACCCGAAGGCGCAGGGAAGGTGGGGGGCGGGGATACAACAATACCCACCCCTGCTTGTCGCCTCTCACCTGGGGCAACTCCAGAGTAGGCCAAGCTCCAGCCCCTCTCCAGGAGACTGGTTCCGGAACCGGAGCTGTGTATTGAGCTGAGGCCGGTATCTTTCAACCTCGTGCACCAGCTCAGGCTCCTTGCCCACCAGAAAGGTGACAATCCACATACCAAAAGCCAGTCTAGGAAGCTTGGGATCAGTCCACCAAAGTCTCCGCCTTCGACTGCCACCTGATCCACATAGCACCGGACCCCCATGATCCCTCCTGCAGGTGGTGAACCCACTGGAGGATGGACCCATGTAGCTCCTTCGGGCTGAGCCCGGCCAGGTCCCATGGGCGGAAACCCGGCCACCAGACACTAGCCATCGAGCCCCTCCCCCAGGCCTGGCTCCAGGGTGGGGCCCCAGTAACCCCATACCGGGCGGGGTACACTGAATCCTTGTTGTAGTATTAATCATGAGAGTCTGTTGGATCGTTCTTAGTCTGGCCCTTCACCCAGGACCAGTTTGTCTTGGGTGATCCTATCAAAGGCACATTGCCCCGGACAACATAGCTCCTGGGATCACTGGGGCACGCAAACCCCCCACTACGATAAGGTGATGATCCATGAGGGGTCACCTTGTAGACCAAAACGTATAGTGAGGGTGTGCTGGGAACGTCTGACTGAGGCCCCTGTCTGGGAGATCTTCAACTCCTACCTCTGGAAGAACTTCAACCACATTCCGAGTGAGTCTGGAGACATGGAGTCTGAATGGGCCATGTTCTCCACCTCTATTGTTGAAGCAGCGGTCCAGAGCTGCGGCCGCAAGGTCATCGGGGGCATCTCGTGGTGGCAACCCCTGAACCAAGTGGGGGACACCAGTGGTGAGGGGGCCATTAAGCTGAAGAAGGAGTGCTATCAAGCTTGGTTGGCTTGTGGGACTCCGAAGCAGCTGAGGTGTACCAGCAGGCCAAATGGAGTGCAGCTCGGGTGGTTGCTGAAGCAAAAACTCGGGTATGGGAGGAGTTTGGTGAGGCCATGGAACAAGACTTTTGGTCAGCCTCGAAGAGATTCTGGCAAACTGTCCAGCGGCTCAGGAGGGGGAAGCAGCTCCCTGTCCACACTGTGTATGGTGCGGATGGGGCGCTGTTGACTTCGACTGGGGATATCGTTGGGCGGTGGAAGGAATACTTTGAGGATCTTCTCAATCCCACTGATACGCCTTTCACAGAGGAAGCAGGGCTTGTGGACGAGGGAGACAACTTGCCAATCACAGGGGCTGAGGTCGCCAAGTTGGTTAAAAATCTCTTTGGTGGCCGGGCCCCGGGAGTGGACGAGATTCGCCCTGAGTACCTCAAGGCCCTGGATGTTGTAGGGCTGTCATGGTTGACATGCCTCTGCAACATTGCATGGAGGTTGGGGACAGTGCCTTTGGCATGGAAAACCGGGGTGGTGGTTCCTCTCTTCAAAAAAGGGGACCGGAGGGTGTGCTCCAACTTTAGAGGGATCACACTCCTCAACCTCCTTGGGAAGGTCTATGCCAAGGTACTGGAGAGGAGAGTCCGGTCGTTGGTCGAACCTCGGATCCAGGAGGAGCAATGTGGTTTTCGTCCTGGCCGTGGCACATCGGACAAACTCTTTACCCTCTTGAGAATCCTCGAGCGTTCGTGGGAGTTTGCCCAACCACTTTACATGTGTTTTGTGGACTTGGAGAAGGCATTCAACCACATCCGTCATGTTTTTTTTGTGGGGGGTGCTTCGGGAGTATAGGGTATCGGGCTTGTTGTTACAAGCTATTCGGTCTCTGTACGACCATTGTGAGAGTTTGGTTCGTATTGCCAACGCTCGATCAGACTCATTCTCAGTGAGAGTTGGACTCCGCCAGGGCTGCCCTTTGTCACCGATCCTGTTCATAATTTTTATGGACAGGATTTCTAAGCGCAGCCAGGGAACGGAGTGTGTCATGCTTGGTGACCACAGGATCTCATCTCTGTTGTTTGCAGATGATGTTGTCCTGTTGGCTTCATCCAGCAATGACCTACAGCTCTTGCTGGGATGGTTTGCCACCAAGTGTGAAGTGGCTGGGATGAGAATCAGCACCTCCAAGTCCGAGTCCATGGTCCTCAGCCGGAAAAAGGTGGATTGTCCTCTCTGGGTTGGGGACAAGCTCCTGCCCCAAGTGAAGGAGTTTAAGTATCTTGGGGTCTTATTCACGAGTGAGGGGAGAATGGAGCGAGAGATTGACAGATGGATCGGAACAGCATCTGCAGTCATGCGGACGTTGTGCCGGTCTATTGTGGTGAAGAGGGAGCTGAGTTCTAAGGCAAAGCTTTCGATTTACCAGTCAATCTACGTTCCTAATCTCACCTATGGTCACTGGTCACGAGCTTTGGGTAATGACCGAAAGAACGAGATCGCGGATACAAGCAGCTGAAATGAGCTTTCTCCGTAGGATCGCTGGACTCACCCTCAGAGATAGGGTGAGGAGCTCAGTCATCTGGGAGAGGCTCAGAGTAGAACCACTTCTCCTCCACATTGAAAGGAGCCAGTTGAGGTGGTATGGGCATCTGATCAGGATGCCTCCTGGACGCCTCCCACTTGAGGTGTTTCGGGCACGTCCCACTGGGAGGAGACCCCGGGACAGACCCAGGACTCGGTGGAGAGACTATGTCTCCCAACTTGTCTGGGAACGCCTTGGTATCCTCTCTGAAGAGCTGGAGCAGGTGGCTGGGGAGAGGGAAGGCTGGGCTTCTCTGCTTGAACTGCTACCTCCACGACCCGGACCTCCGGAAAAGCGGTAGAAGATAGATGGAACTATTATGAGATACTGTACTATATAACAGAAAACTTAGTCATAGAAATACTTTTTAGGGTATTGTTTTAACACAGTGTTCACACTGGAGACTTCTTACAGTACAGATATATAAATACAGTAATAAAACAACTGACAGAAACCCTACAGCTCAACTGCAATGGTAGAAAAAAACTGAAACTAAATTCAGTTTTATACATGCCTTCAAATAACTACCCTTTTTTTAAAAAAAATCTGCTTAAATCTGTTTTCATATTGGCTGCAGTAACATAAATATGGATGAAACATTTATAATTATTAACAGCAGCCTCTTTAGTCTTTAACATAAATCGTCAAATCTCTCATCTAAATAGAACACAAGACAAATATCTCCTGAAAGGTTTCACTGCTCATTATAATTTCATATGATGACATAATTCTCCCACACTGCAGGTTTCTCTGCTGCACGGGAGTCTCCCAAGACTTGAAAATTTTCATACTCCAACTCAGAGCTGATGTGAGGTTTGAGCGTACCGTACAAACCCGTTCAGATTGATAAAACCGATCTGAGCGTTGAAATGATCGTAGGACCATTTTTCTGTCTGACACACGTTTGATAAATGAACATTTTATGGGAGGTAAGGATGTTTCTGTGATATATGTCCTAGTATTCCAGTCCTAGCTTGATATTAAACATGGCTATTTACTTCCCACTTTTGCAGACATCAATAAAATTTTTAATAAAAAACATATTTCTGCTATACTGATTTTTTTTTTTTACAATGTTATATACTGTGTAAAATATTTGGATATGTAGACAGAGCTTTCCTTGGCTGTAATGAGCACCATGTCTCTGCAGAGACTTGTCATGTTGCCTTAAATCTACAACAAAGCCAGCGCAGAACTGGTAGGCATTTAGACTTTTTGCATACTTCCAGACTTCCTGCTGTATGAAGTGATTTTGAGTTAATGAGGCGGTGGCAGAGTGGTTAGCTCTGCGGCAGCACAGCAACTCACCCTTGGCCGGGGGATCCTGGGTTTGATCCCAGCCCCCGACCAACAGTGATCCGTGTGGAGTTTGCATGTTCTCCCCGTGTCTGAGTGGGTTTACTCCGGGATTTCTCCGGTTTCCTCCCACATGCCAAAAAAACCCCATGCAAGTTAGGTTAATTGGCATCAAACTGGGGATTCTAAATTGTCCTTAGGTATGAATGTGAGAGGGAATGTTTGTCTGTCTCTCTGTGTTGGCCCTGCGATGGTCTGGCGATCTGTCCAGGGTGTACCCTGCCTCTCGCCCAAAAGATGCTGGGATAGGCTCCAGCCCCCCCGCGACCTGAAAAGGATTAAGCGGAAGAAGATGAATGGATGGATGGAGGTAGTTTTCAATATCACGATGGAGCAGTTCCAGTGCCTCTAGCATCTTGACACGATGTAAACAAAAACTCTACTTTGAGATAAGAATCACGTTTCAGACCATTCACTGCGAAACCTGAACATCATCCCAATCCAGCACACACATGCATCGGGGTAGCATGACCATAGTAGAGAGGCAAGGCACAGGACCATTGGCACGTGCCATCTGTAGCTGGATAGTGCATACACACCATTTGGCTGATCAGCAGCTGCTGGAAGGGTTTATTGGAGATTATTGCTGCCAAAGGACATTAGACCAATTAATAAATCCAAGGGTTCACTTACTTACCTCACCAACATTGTTAATGTTTAATGGATTTGTGCAGTAAAGAAAAGCATGCTGTTTGTCAATACTTGGGACTGAGATGTAAATCAGATCACATTTTATGACCAATTAATGCAGAAAACGAGGTGAAGCCTTTGATGTACTGAAGTAAGAGTAAAAAGTATTCTGTCGAAAAGCTACTTGAGTAAATCTAGTCACTGCCCACCTCTGATCACAATATGGCCAAACCAAGTCATGCAAAATGGCATCTCTCTTCCATCAGCACTTGTAATGCAAACAGTTTATACAGTACTTGTAAATACTTGAGTGGCAGTAATGAAATGGCTCATAAATCACAGTACTAATACACAGGCCATTTTCTCTGTGTTCAGTTTGCCGCCTGGGTAGACGCAGTGGTTTTCGTCTTTAGCCTGGAGGATGAGATCAGCTTCCAGACGGTCTACAATTACTTCTTGCGTCTATCGAGCTACAGGAACACAGCGGAGGTCCCCATGGTCCTCGTTGGAACACAAGGTGTCTGTCCTATATCTGATGTGTATATGCAAATGCTTCTCACAGCAAGTACCCAGCAGTCCCATACTGTCTTTTTTTTTTTTTATCTATTAATATAAGAGAAGTCTGGTAGCTTTGATATGGGTGTTACTGTCAACAAACCCACCAAGAAGCCCATAAATAGTAATGGAGTCAAGATTCAGACCTTGGTATATACGAGTTTATTCGCTTGACTTTAAAGGAAACATGAGCCACACCATAATTTTTCCTTCATGTTTTAGGTTTATTAAAAGTACAGTGGACACTTATTTGATGAAATCTTATAGCCAGACATGAAAATAAAAACATACATTTATTGCTTCCTGTTTTTGGTCTTTGTGTGACTATCAGCTTTATTTGTCCAATAAAATGTTTAATTAATGTTTTCATGTGTTAATGTTACATTATTACTGCTTGTTCTGTCAGATGCAATCAGTGCTGCCAACCCCAGAGTGATTGATGACTCACGGGCCAGAAAGCTGTCAAACGACCTGAAGCGCTGCACGTACTATGAAACCTGCTCCACCTACGGCCTGAATGTGGAAAGAGTCTTTCAGGATGGTGAGAGGCAGTGTTGGTTTTTTTTGTAAGCTATGTGTGGTGAAGCTTAGAACATAATGATTTTTATCCCCCGCTGGTTGAAGCCCAAAGGGGGTGAAGACCGAAAGGGGATTATGTTATGGGTCCGTCTGTCCGTCTGTTCCACTTTTGTGAAATCAACTCCTCCTACAGTTTTGGTCCAGTTGCTTTGAAACTTGGTACCATGGTTTGATATACACCAAGGATGTGCATACTGCAATTTGACTCTCATCAGATGATTTTTGCGCGAGTTGTAGCCCCTGACCTATGACCTCCTGTTACACCTCATTTCATAGACAGTAACTGTCTTGTGAAATCAACTCCTCCTACAGTTTTGGTCCGATTGTTTTGAAACTTGATACCATGGTTTGATATATTCTGATGTGCATATTGCAATTTCACTCTCATTGGATGACCTTAAGGTCAAAGGTCAGGTCAGATTTTTCCTTAAATCTTCTAAACACAGTAACTACTGAAAGAAACAATGTAGGCTTTTCAAATTAATACAGTAGTTGTATCTAATACACATCTTGGATGATTTACACCCTCACCTAACTATAGGTTTGGGGTCAAGGGGTCAAAGGTTCAAAGTGAATATTGCAGTTGCACTATGGTAAATGCTACATTTACTATTACTATAAAACAAGTAAAGCTAGGGCCACCAAACCTGGTACACAGGTTCACCCTGTGACCCTGAAGTGTGACTGTGGTTTTGGGATTGCAAGTTCAAAGGTCAACATCAGCATGGCTTATAAACTATATCTCAACAAAAAAAGAAAGCTAGGGTCGCCAAACCTGGTACACAGGTTCACTCTGAGACCATAACCTCTGACTCCAGGTCTGGGGTCAAAAGGTCAAAGGTCAAGGTTGGCACTCCCTATGACAGGGGTTTTCAACCTTGGGGTCGCGACCCCACGTGGGGTCGCGTGGAATTCAAATGGGGTCGCCTGAATGTCTAATAATTGATAAAAAAAAATTCTGATAAAAAAATTTTTTCAACTAATTATTATTCTTTTAAAAATTTTGATTAAAGCTCCACACACACTCTTAAAGAACTATATTCTTTCACTTTCAATATAAATCAGTTCAAATAAAATGTAGTATATAAAAATATCGGAGCTGGCACATCTTGATTGACGGCGGCGATCACGTGACCCCTATTTGAGTTCCCGCTAACTGTGTAAACACAACCTAGTCAGTAGGGAAAAATTGAGAGATTTCTTCGTCCGCCTGCCCCTGTGAAGACAGTTCCAGGAGGAAAAAGACAGAGAAAATATGACGAAAGCTACCTGAAATATGGATTTACGAGTGTCATGATGCAGGCGCAGTGGACCTGCCTGCCACCGCTGTTGAACAGCTGATTGAACTGTCATGTGACAAAACGCATTAGGGAATACATTCGCGAGTGGCCGTGGACGAATTCTGGTTTGGAGCAAGAGATGAGTACCCAGAGATCTCACTGTGTGCTTTAAAAATGTTGGTTCCTTTTGGAAGCACATATTTGTCTGAAGCTGGATTCAGTGCCCTTGTGTGTATGAAGTCAAAGTACCGTTCCTGACTGGATGTTACGTCAGAGATGAGATGCGAGGTGTGCAGGCTCAGCCATCCCATTAAATGTGGTGAGTTGAGAGGATAATAATATATAAAAGACATGACTGAAGCTGAAACTGAAGCACTATGATACTGTCCATCTTTCAAATGTTCACTGTGGCCAGTTTAAGATGCTGCAGCTTTTTTTTTTCCACAATTCATTG
The DNA here is from genome assembly GCA_020510985.1 of Pholidichthys leucotaenia. Lineage (NCBI taxonomy): Eukaryota > Metazoa > Chordata > Actinopteri > Cichliformes > Pholidichthyidae > Pholidichthys > Pholidichthys leucotaenia. The sequence goes on along the minus strand of CM035846.1, from coordinate 250,039,820 downwards.
TTTGAGAAATTGTTTGCTCAGTATTAATTTTAAGCCTTTTAAATACAAGTTGCACTAACTGTACATCCTGATCAGAGAAAATAAAATGACACTTTGTGCACTAATCTGGCTACTCTGTATTTGTAAGACAGTATAACAAACATGATCAAAAAATAAATATAGCAAAAAAAAAATGTCTCTGGGGTCACGAGATATTTGTGATGTCAAAATGGGGTCACGACCCAAAAAAGGTTGGGAACCCCTGCCCTATGATCTCTTGCTATAGAATGTATAAAGCTCTCTAGGGTCACCATACTTGCTACACAGGTTCATGGGTTGTATACTTTGTTGTATATTCGTGGACGATGGGCTTATCATAATTTGGTTCTGTCACAATAATTATATTGAGAAGTTGAAAACTGCTCTCCATCAGTAAGTATTGGGATCTTCAAAGAAAACGGAGGCAGGGGATGTTGTACTTGCCTCAGAGTGTTCTTGTTAGAGAATTTTGATAAGATAAGATAAGATAAGCCTTTATTAGTCCCACAATGGGGAAATTCCAGGATTACAGCAGCAAAGGGATAGCAGCACTCAGAGCAATAGTTAATAAGATAATAAGAACTGGTTAGCCAAAGCAGTAGATGAATATACATATGTACACAGATATATACACAGTGCAGGAGCATTGCAGCTAGATGGAATAAATGGTAAATGGTAAATGGCATTCACTTATATGGCACTTTTCTTCTCATCTAGGATGACCAACGCGCTTTACAGATCCTGCAATCCACCCATTCACACACACACATTCACACACTGATGGCGGCAGAGTTGCCATACACACAGGCGCTAACCAGGCCACTAGGAGCAACTGGGGGTTCAGTGTCTTGTAATAAACAGCATTACGGTATGTTAAGTTACCCTACAGAATATGAATATGTACCCAGATAGTATATTTTGTATTTGAATCAACAGTGTTGTTGTCACCTTCAGTAATGATTGATATTGTCCTAGTTGTATATTGGAGGGGATGATTTATTGTGCAAGGCTGTTACATTTAGTACATTCAATACAACCACTACGAGCAGCCCTGGTTAGGTTATAAAGTCTGGCAGCCATAGGTAGGAAGGACCTGCGGAACCTCTCCGTCATGCACCTAGGATGGCACAGCCTACCGCTAAATGATCTCCTCAGTGTGTTCAGCGTGTCCTGCATGGGGTGGGACTCGGACTCCAGCAGAGATGACAGCTTAGCCATCATCTTCCTCACTCCTATCTCCTCCACTGGGTCGAGGCATCACCCCAGAACAGAGCTCGCTTTTTTGATCAGTCTGTTTAATCTCTTCCTGTTGGCTGCCGTGATGCCACTGCCCCAGCAGACCACTCCAAATGTGATGGCTGATGCGACCACCGAATCGTAGAAGGTTTTCAGGAGTGCCCCTTGCACTCCAAAAGACCTGAGTCTCCTCAGGAGGAACAGCCTCTGCTGCCCCTTCAACAGCAACGTTGTGTGACCAGTCCAGTTTATTGTTCAGGTGAACACCCAGATACTTGTAGGATGTCACCATCTTAATGTCTGTTCCGTGGATGTTTACTGGTGCTGTCGGGGGTTGTCCTTGCCTGCAGCAGTCCACTACCAGTTCCTTGGTTTTCCTTGCATTGATCTGGAAGCAGTTCTGCAGGCACCAGTCCACAAAGTCCTGGATAAGTCCTCTGTACTCCACATCATCCCCATCAGAGATGAGGCCAATGATCGCACAGTCATCAGAGAACTTCTGTAGATGGCAGTGTGGTGTGTTGTGTGAAAAGTCAGCAGTGTAGAGGGTGAACAGGAAGGGGGCCAGAACTGTTCCCTGGGGGGCCCCCATACTACAGATGATGGTGTCAGACACACAGTCCTAGGTTCTCACAAACTGTAGTCGGTTTGTGAGGTAGTCCAGGATTCACGATGACAGGTGCTGGCCTCCCCTGCACACAGCAGCTTGTCCCTCAGGATTACTGGTTGCATGGTGTTGAAAGCACTGGAGAAATCAAAGAACATGATCCCTCACAATGCTCCCAGGTTTCTCCAGGTGGGACAGGGAATGATGTAGGAGGAAGATCACTGCATCCTCCACCCCGATGCCATGCTGGTAGGCAAACTGGAGTGGGTCCATCGCTGGTTCCACCTGCTGGGGCGGAGGTGGGCGAGGAGCAGCCTCTCCAGGGTCTTCATTAGGTGTGATGTGAGGGCCACTGGTTTGTAGCTGTTCAGGTCCTTGGGGTGCGAAGTCTTTGGTACGGGTACTACGTAGGATGTTTTCCACAGCTGTGGTACCCTCCCCAGCTTCAGGCTCAGATTGAAGATGTGCTCCATGATCCCGCACAGCTGGTCTACATAGGACTTGAGGAGCCTTGAGCTGATGCCGTCCGGACCTGCAGCCTTCCTCGCCTTGATCTTCTTCAGCTCAGCTCTCACCTGGCTCTTAGTGAGAGTCAGGCTGGGGCAGGGGGCTTGTGTACTAGGAAGGGGTGGATGTTGGACATACAAGGACTTCAAACTTAACTTGGATTCAGAAGACATGAGACTTGACTTGGACTTGTGGTTTGGGACTTAAGAACAATCTTATCTTTAATACTTTCTTGAAAAACATTCAAAACACTAAATTTTCTTTAGGAATAAAAGTCAAGTGATTTTCACTCTTAACACAGATAATTGGATCCACAAAGCACAACTGTTCCTCAAAAAAACTATAAATTTTTGGAAAAATGCAGATGTTAAATTTATAAGGGAAATTTTTGTTGTGTTTTTACTGCATTTCATCAGCCTGTTTAAAGTAATGGTATTCAACTGTTGACCAGTTCTGTTACTAAATGTTAATATATAAAGGATAATGTGGTAAATATTTTAAATTCTTTAGATATTACAACCATAAAGTTACTTAAGACTTGATTTGGACTTGAGCTTTGAGACTTGAGTTGGACTTGCAAAAAATAACTTGTGGACATCTCTGCCTCCAAAATCTAATGGATTTATTCATTGCCCAAGGGCTGCCTCTGGTGAAAATTTCATCAAAATCCACCCAGTAGTTTTTGCATAATCCTGCTAACAAACAGACAGAAACACAAACCCTTTGGTTCAGGTATGTGCTCTCTGAGTGCCCTCTAGTTTGATTTGTTTTCTGTCTTGAAGTGTAAAAGTCAGTTAATGGTGGTGTTGTAGTCAAGAACTTTTCAAGACCAGAGTCTCCCAAGACCAAGACAAGATCAAGTTAAGAGACCAAGACCTACGTACATGGTGGTCTTGGTCTTTCTACACTCTGGTCTCCGTCAGGTTTCAACTACAACGCTACTTAATGGGTGTTTGTTGAATCCTTAAAGTCTTAGGTTTGTTTATCTGAAGTCAAGTCCTTACTTGTACTTAAATATGACAATAGTCAAGTCTGTCTTTCAAAAGTCTTAGTAATAGCTCAGATATGAAAAGCTAATTTTCTTGCATTAAGAAGTTGAAGTCCTAGTTATTCACTTTAAAGTGACACATTGGTGAAAATCAGGTTTTTGTTCTTGTTAACATGTCTGTACCATGTTTTTTATGACTTATAAGACATGCACTACTCAAAAAGTTAGGGATATTCAGCTTTCAGGTGAAATTTCAGGATGCACCTAAAATGCTCTATTGTGGGAATGTGAGAATGATGAGACAGATTTCTCTCATAGCAGCTTTATTCACATTCACCAACATCTCAACGAAGTAAGAGAGCATTACAGGGAACTCTCGTCCTTAAATACCAGGACTCTCACAGTTCACAAGTCACATGCATCACAAATCACATTGCATTATAATCGGCAGTAACAATGCATCTCTTCTCTCTGATATCACCTCCACAGTCTACCATGCATCTCCTCCTTAATCCTCTAATAACACCCCCACAGTCTCAAGCTCTGCATACCAAAGCTAACATCCTTGCAGCTTCCTGTTATCTCCAAGGAAGCTCTGTCTTTGTTCTGATCTAAAATGTGAGTCACAAAATAGGTCACATATGTGTGGCCACCACACTATAACCTTTACAGGTTAACTTAATTTGACCTTCTCTAACCTTTTGAATGCACATGTCCAGCTGTTCAATGTTTCAATATTTTTTGCATAACTTGCTGTTCTCTAACAAGGTGCTTGGTGACAAAATTCACAACAGATGTTTGATCCATGAATTGACCAATAACTTTTCTGGTTCATTATTGGTATTTAAACAGTCCTTTTCATCGTGTTTATTTATGTTTATTTATTTATAAAGGGGACAATGCATATTAATGAACATAAGATATGTAAATATGCAGCATACAAGATTATAGCTGAAGCTGATTTCCATCTTGTGTCGCCTGGTCAGCCAATGCCAGCCACATAAAACAGATAACACAATACAACAACAATAAACAACACAACAATAATAAAGCAAATAACACAATACAACAATAATAACAATAGCAGTAAGATTGTGCACTGATAGGAAGAGAGAAACAAATGAATAAAGTTAAGATGAATATTGTTGATCTCGGATCAGCAAAAAGTACCACAATGACCAAGGGGTTACTCGGGATGTTTAAGTGTTTTAGTGTGTGCTAATGTGCATTATGTAGTTTAGTAAAGTGCGTTTGTAGAATTATAAAATGCATGAATTTAAAGTGCTGAGTGAATTGCACATGGCTTTATTGCACATGGTTCAGCACATACAGATGTGTGTGTACTAATGATATTGTGCTGTTCACATTTTGACATCATGAGACCAAGACAACACCTAACAATTGATCAACAGTACCTCACCATTGCGAGGCTTCAAACAGGATGTTCTCAGAGGGAAGTGGCCACTGAGCTTAGAGTGTCACTGAGTGTCATCAGCAGGTTGCAACAGAGAGACTGGAAGAGTCACAGAAAGGCATAGAAGTGAAACGTTCTTGGCCACATCCGACACTGATGACCGCTTCATTGTGAACAGTGCCCCGTGGAACCGGATGATGAATGCCACTCAACTCCAGGCACATTTAAGGGAGGTGAGAGGCAACCAAGTGTCACGTCAGACCTTTAGAAACCATTTACAGTATATCAGTGTGGTCTGCGTGCTGGATGACTTGCAAGGGTACCTGACCACACCACCAGGCTTAGGCGTCATCGTCTTGCATGGGCCAGGGAGCATTTACGCTGGACAAGGGACCAGTGGGCTTCAGTGCTGTTCTCTGATGAAAGTTGATTTACGTTGAGCAGAAATGATGGCCGCCATTGATGTTGGAGACGTCAAGGAGAGCACTGTGCATCAGCCACTATTGTCACCAGATGAGCCTTTGGTGGTGGTGGTGTTACAGTCTGGACAGGTGTGTCTAGTCAATATAGAATTGCCCTACAGCTTGTGAGTGGTACAGTGACAAGCCGATACTAACTGGATAAGATCATTAATCCCGTCGTTGTGCCCCTGCATGAATAACACAGGCCTAATTTCATCTTCATGGATGACAATGCTCCAGCTCATCAAGGTCGCATCATTAGCGAACGGCTGCTGGAGGCTGGGGCACCTCAAATGGAATGACCTGCACTTTCTCCAGACCTGAATCCCATAGAAAATCTGTGGGATCAGCTGAGTCGCAGTGTAGAGGCTCGTAACCCTGCACCCCACAACCTCAATGATCTGAGTGCCGCCCTTCAAGAAGAGTGGAATGCCATGCCTCAGCAGACAATAAGTCGACTTGTGAACAGCATGAGACGACGTTGTCAAGCTGTAATTGATGCTCAAGGGCACATGACAAGTTATTGAGACATTGACATTTGTTGTTGTGGTATGCCCAACACTGTTGTTGGCTTTAGTATCAATAAATTGTTTGAGATGAGGAAATCACCATTGCATGCTTCTACTTAAATGCCCTACTTTCATGATATCACTGTAGTGTGAACTTTTTACATTTTCCATAAATTTCACCTGAAAACCAAATATCCCTAACTTTTTGTGAGTAGTGTATCAAGAGCAAAATCACTCATACAGTATGTGTCATGTCTGTGTTTTTCTGCTGTGAAAGTTCAGTTAAGTTCCTCCCCTTGAAAAAAGGCAAGTTTAGACAAAGAGTGTTTTTATGATGTCACTATAACAGGTGAACCAATGAGGACTAAGCTCTGGCTGTTCAAATTTTCCAGCTTGAAGACTTCTGTGTCCTGGTGGGTGGAATGTGGGTGAGCCTACTTAGATCCTGGCGTTTGAAGGAGGGGGGATAAGGGTAAAAATTTGCATAAGCAACTGTAAGACAATGAAAGTTTTTTGTGGAAAAAAGGGCACAAGATACTATTTTAGACAATGTAGATTTGTCGGTGGTGCAGTGGTTAGCACTGTTGCCTTACAGCTAGAAGGTTCCTGGTTCAAATCCCCAGGTTGGCAGGGGTAGGAACCTTTCTGTGTGGAGTTTGCATGTTCTCCCTGTGCTGCGTGGGTTTACTCCGGGGGCTCCGGTTTCCTCCCACAATCCAAAGACATGCATGTTAGGTTAATTGGCTGTTCTAAATTGTCCCTAGATATCTGTTTCCTATAGGCCCTTAGAATAGAGGGTTAGTATTAGTGAAAGCGCTTTGAGTGGTCTTTGTGACTAGAAAAGCGCTATATAAGTGCAGGTTAGTTAGTTAGTTAGTTAGTTTGTAAGGGGATTTGTATCCATTGCAGTGTCTTTAATGAATTTGTTACTGTTTTTGCATTCTAACATAAAGGAAACATAATTTTTTGTAAATTTGCCACCGTTCCTCCTAAAATTACTACTTTTTTCCTTATGAATTTGCTACTGTTTTCTTGTATTTTTTCCATTTTATTCTAGTAAATTTGGAAACTTCTTTTTCTATGAATTTGTCCCTTTTTTCCTTGTGATTTTGTGATCCTTGTTAAAAAATTGTATAACCCCAATTCCAGTGAAGTTAGTTAGGACATTGTGTAAAACGTAAATAAAAACAAAGTACAATGATTTAAAAATCCTATTCGCTATATATTCAATTGAATATGCAACAAAGGCAATATATTTAATGTTCAAACTGATAAACTTCACTGCACCGCAAATATTCACTCATTTTGAATGCGATGCCTGCAACACTTTCCAAAAAAGCTGGGACAGCTCTGTAAGAATTTTTCCTTTGCACTGTCACTGAGTGCTTGCTCATAGGGGATCGTTTGATCGTTGGGGTTTTTCTCTGAATTATGATTTGTGCTTGTGTATGTAGTACCTTGAGATGACTTTTATTGTGATTAGGTGCTATACAAAAAAAACTGAATTAAAAGGAGCACCCCCAAAAGACTCAGTCGTTCACAAGCAAGGATGGGGTGAGGTTCACCACTTTTTGAGCAACTGTGTGGATAAATAGTTCAACAGTTTAAGAACAATGTTTCTCAATGTACAATTGCAAGGAATTTAGGGTTTTTATCATCTACAGTCCATAATATCATCAAAAGTTTCAGAGAATCTGGAGAAATTTCTGCACGTAAGCAATAAGGATGAAAACCAACATTGAATGCCCGTGACCTTCAATCTCACAGGCAGCACTGCTTTAAAAACCTATAGCTTTCTGTAAAAGATATTACTGTGTGGGCTCAGAAACACTTTGGAAAACCATCAGTTAACACAGTTTGTCACTACATCTGCAAGTGCAAGATAAAACTCTAACATGCAAAGTAAAAGCCATATATCAACAACACACAGAAATGCTGCTGGTTGCTCTGGGCCCGAGCTCATCTGAGATGGACTAACACAAAGTGGAAAAGTGTGCTGTGGTCTGACAAGCCCACATTTCAGATTGTTTTTAGAAATTTTGAATGTTGTATTCTCCACACTAAAGAGGAAAAGGGCTATCCAGATAGTTATCAGTGCAAAGTTCAAAAGCCAGCATTGGTGATGGTATGGGGGGGTGTTGGTGCCCATGGCATGGGTAACTTGTACATCTGTGAATCACCATTAATGCTGAAAGGTACATACATGTTTTGGAGCAACACATGCTGCTATCCAAGCAACGTCTTCTTCAGGAACGTCCCTGCTTATTTCAGCAAGATAAGGCCAAGTCACATTCTGCACGTGTTACAACACCGTGGGTTTGTAATAAAAGAGTGTGGGTACTGGACTGGCAGAGAATTCCACCTACAAAGCTTCAACAGTTAGTGTCCTCAGTTCCTAAATGCTTATTGAGTGTTGTTAAAAGGAAAGGTGATGTAACACAGTGGCAAACACGCCCGTCCCAGCTTTTTTGGAACGTGTTGCAGGCATCAAGTTCAAAATGAGTGAATATTTGCAAAAAACAGTTTTATCAGTTTGAACATTAAATATCTTTATAGTGTATTCAGTTGAATATAGGTTGAAAAGGATTTTTAAATCATTATATTTTGTTTATATTTATGTTTTACACAATGTCCCAACTTCACCAGAATTGGGGTTGTGACTATTTTCATTGAGTTGTGACTGTCCCAGTCCACTTAAAATAAAATGTGACAATTTATTTTGAAGTGGACTGATAACCCAAAATTTGCAGTAAATCCAGTTCTTTTGAACAACTGGACAAAATTAATTGTGAAGTGCAAATTTGGGAACATGAAGCAAAAAATTTTATTAAATAGATCAAATGAGCACATGGACTGACTTTATCTGAAAGATTCAATTTAGGACCCACTCACATGATCCTTAAAAGGACAAATATTATTATAGTTTGGAACCTTTGCTCTAGTTTTAATATATAGGAAAACAATTTCTTGATTGTATTGTTGTTTCAAATGTAAGGATTCTTTATGGATGCATACTACAGCTCTGAATGGCGCTGCGTCAGAATGATGCCACTTCCTTGTTAACAGAGTTCCAGCAAAACAAGTAAAAAAAAAAAAGCTCTGACGTTCTTGTTAGGTGGTTGTTAGTAATGGCGACCCAAAACTGTGCCGTACATGGCAATTTGCTTGTAAGAACTCTGTAGAATTTTGTTCAGAGATAGAAGTAGAAGTAGAGCAGTACTGTGTATGATCGACTAGAAGAGGCATATAAAACAGAAGCACTAATAAACTGTATAATTGTAACAGCTTGTTGACATATGGTGTATGGGTGTAGCCATCTTGACCGGGAATGGTACAGGTTGGCCGACTGACTAGACTAGGAAATCTGACTTCAAGGAGCATTCCATTTGAAACGTCTGCTCAGAGATTTAGAAATTCCAAATTCAGTTAAATTTTAAACCACAGCTTTCAAATGCAGTTTTTATAGAATTCTGTGTAATTTGGAAATTCACTTCTTCTTATATTGAGTTTTACAAGTATGCAAAGCTAGGTTCAGTGGAGGTTCTTTTCCTTTGAATCCATAATTGAAGTCATAAAACTGTCATTTGGGAACTCAGCTACTTCAGCTGTAGCAGATTAGGCCCCAGGGCTGCGACCCCTTTGAAAAGCTGTCATCCTTCCCGAAAACATCTGAATGTGTGACGCTGCGTTCATTCTGCATTTATTTGACTGTTAATGCACTACTGACATGTAGTCAGTAGTGCGTCAGTAGTGTCCCTCCCTGCTTTAATTGCTTCCTGAAGCCCAAGTTGAAATAATTAAAAGAGATAAAGACGCGTTGTCTGTCTGGAGAAGTTGCCCCGCTTCACTTCTGTATTTGCTGTGCTGCAGCAGGCAGCCGGGCGTTATGGCCCCAGCTGTCACCGTGTTTCAAATCATCCCTCTTTCCCTTAATGCTAAGTCACATCACACACCCCTGACCCTCCCTCCTGCGCCACGCGACTGAGGGTGCTGCAAATTAAATGGCAGTTTACACCAACTGCATGCCAAATCAGGTGACCATAGTTCTATTAGGCTAATAGTGCAGAGCTCAGTGAATGTCAGGAAAAAACAGAGTAGCATTTTAAATGGCTACTTTGTTTAGAATATTTAGAAACCGGGGTGCCTTCTTTTCTGCAGGAGAAACGGCATCAGTAGTGTGATCCTCATTACCTGCATGGAAAACAAATGGTTGAAGGTGATTTAAGTTTGTCATCCGAGTGTTCATTCATTAGCATACTTGGAAGATTTTGGCGCCTCTTTAATATTTAGGATTATTTCCAGCTGTAGCAGCATTCTTGCAGCAAAAATAAGAGGCCATACAGTATATACATCATAAGGGATGTCCTGGTTTTAGATGAACACTTCCCAACTTTTCACGTGGTCCAAAGAATTCACAATAAATAAGTTATCTACTGAGAATTAACTACAGCAGGATTAGATGAGCAGTGCTATATTTACAGTATATTGCACTGTTAATCAAGAGAAACGGGTAGATATTTTTGCACTTTGCATGCTAAATGACACTTTAGTGCCTTTGAGAGTCACACCTCTTACGTCAGTTGTGAGAGGTAAATGGAGTTATTTCAGTTTATTACTCTTCATGACAGAACAGAGCAAGGTCCTCAGGTCACAGGGACGAATCTAGCACTCCCTGTCGGACAGTTTGACACAAACGTCTGGCCCGTCATAGCTGGTTATGAGCTTAAGCAGATTAGGTTGTGACCAATTCAATTCAATTCAGCTTTATTTATACTGCGCCACATCACAACAGAAACTGTCTCGTGGTGCCACAGTGCAGAAAAAAAAACCCCAGTCTCAGAAAAACCCAGCAATCAGACGATCCCCTGTGAGCAAGCACTTAGCGACAGTGGAGAGGAAAAACTCCTGTTTGGCAGGAAGAAACCTCTAGCAGAACCAGGCTCAGGGACGGGCAGTCATCTGCTGCGACTGGCTGGGGGTGAGGGGATAGGGAGGATGGCAAGGACAGACATAAAGAACATAACAGTAAGATGCCAAGTACATTATTGGAGGTCAACCAGCAGTATGGATCAAATAGCAACAGAACAAAAGTGGGGTTGAGAGACACAAAATCCCTCCTTAAACGTAAACTATGTATATTAAAAAGGAAGGATTTTACCCTGTTCTTAAAAACAGAGACCGAGTCTGACTCCCGGACCCAGAGTGGTAACTGGTTCCAGAGAGAAGGAGCTTGGTAGCAGAAGGCTTTCAAATCAAATCAAATCAAATCAAATCAGACTTTATTGTCATATTGCTGTACATACAACTGTAGTGCAGGCAAGATGAAATTGCGTTTCTCTCGGCATCCATATAAATAGAAGCAGCATGATTTAAGACACACTCCCACATAGCTTCACCCCCCACCCCCACCCCCATCCATTCACACATCCCTGAGACATACTTGGGAAAAGAACTAACTAACTATAATATACAAATAATATACAAAATGTCCGTAGGTGCAGTAGTGTGTATGAGAGATTCCGGGTCAATTGTTCAGCATCCTGACAGCTTGTGGAAGGAAGCTGTTGATCAGTCTGGTGGTTCTGCCTCTGATGCTCCGGAATCGTTTACCAGATGGAAGAAGTTCAGAGTGTTTATGCAGAGGGTGAGAATGGTCCTTGACAATGTTCAGTGCCCTGCTCCTACAACGGTTCTGAAAAAGTTCTTGGACAGAGGGGAGGGAGACTCCAATTACCCTCTCAGCCCCCTTGACTATCCTCTGCAGGGCTTTTTTGTCTGACATACTGCAGCTGGAGTACCATGTTGCAGTGCAGTACGTCATAACACTCTCCACCACACCTCTGTAGAAGGTCCTGAGGATGCAGATGGGGAGAGAGGCCTGTTTGAGTTTCCTCAAGAAGTGCAGTCTCTGCTGAGCTCGCTTCCTGATCCCCAAGGAATTCTTGCTCCAGGTCAGGTCCTGTGAGATCTGCACTCCGAGGAACTTGATGTTCTCCACTCTCTCCACTAAACGGCCGCCGATGCTGAGGGGGACGTGCTCAGGCTGTGACCGCCGGAAGTCGATAATCATCTCCTTCGTTTTGTCCACATTGAGCACCAGATTGTTCTCCCTGCACCAGCCCTCCAGGTTTCTCACTTCTTCCCTGTACATTGATTCCTCATCCCTCTGAATAAGTCCCACCACCGTGGTGTCGTCTGCAAACTTAATAATCTGGTTCCCCTCGTGTCTGGATATACAGTCATGTGTTAGAAGTGTAAACAACAGTGGACTGAGTACACAGCCTTGAGGGGATCCGGTGCTCAGCGTGACAGAGTTGGAGCTGTTGTTTCCAACCCAGACAGACTGAGGTCTCTCAGTCAGGAAATCCAGGATCCAGAGACATGTGGCGGTGTTCAGACCGAGAAGGAGTAATTTCTCCATCAGTCTCTGGGGAATAATGGTGTTGAATGCTGAACTGAAATCAATGTACAGGAGTCTGGCGTAGGCGTCTTTCTGGTCCAGGTGGGTGATGACAGAGTGTAGGGTGGTGACAATAGCATCCTCCGTGGAGCGGTTTGAACGATATGCAAACTGGAGCGGGTCGTGTGATGCAGGGAGGCAGGCTGTAATGTGTGGTTTGACAAGCCGTTCAAAACACTTCATCACAATTGGTGTCAGTGCAACAGGACAATAGTCATTCAAACAGGACACAACTGGTTTCTCTGCCACCGGTACAATGATATAGGTCGTGAAGCATCTAGGAACGATGGCCTGACTCAGGGAGATGTTATAAATGTCAGTCAGGACATCCGCCAACTCGCTCGCGCAGTCTCGGAGCACACGTCCCGGAATGTTGTCCAGACCTGCAGCTTTCCGTGGGTTGACTCTGGTTAGGGTCCTCCGTGTGTCCGCTGTGTTGATGGTAAAAGCTGGTCCGACTGATGGTGGGGGTGGGCCAGCCCTCCCTCTGATTGTCGAGTTTGATGCTTCAAAATGTGCAAAGAAGTCGTTAAGCCTGTCTGGAAGCGAAGCGTCGTCATCATCGACCCCCTGCCTAGACTTAAAGCCCGTCAGTGTCCGAACTCCCTGCCACATCTGCTTGGTGTTCCTAGTGTCACAGAGGTGTCCCTGGATTTTCTCCGCATAGGCGCGCTTTGCCGCCTTAATTCCCTTTGAGAGCACAGACCTGGCTGAGCGGAGGGCAATCGTGTCCTTCGCTCTGAAGGCTGCATCTCTGGCTGTAAGCAGCGAGCGCACCTCTGCAGTCATCCAGGGCTTATGGTTACCCCGCATAGTGATGGTCTTCACTGTAGTGACATCCTCGGTGCACTTCGCGATGTAGCTGGTGACTGTATCAGCATACTCCTCCACATCTGTCTTGTCTTCCTGGGATGCTGCTATTTTGAAGACCTCCCAGTCTGTGTGCAGAAAACAGTCTTTCAGTGCAGAGGTTGCACTCTCTGGCTAAATTCTAATTTGTTTCACTGCTGGCCTGCTGCGCTTCAATAAAGGTTTGTAGGCAGGCAGCAGCATCACGGACATGTGATCAGAAAGGCCGAGATGGGGGCGGAGTATCGCCTTATATGCATCTGTGTTTGAGTACACTAAGTCCAACATATTCTCTCCTCTGGTCTTAAAGTCTACACATTGTTTAAACTTGGGGAGCACAGTCTTTAGGCTGGTGTGGTTAAAATCCCCTGCAACCACCACAAAACTGTCCGGGTGTGAAGTTTGGATTTCACTAATCGCATTGTGCAGTACCCCGAGTGCCTTCTTAGCATTAGCTTTAGCATTAGGGCTCGGCGCTATGTAAACACCAGCTACATACACGTTGCTGAATTCCCTTGGCAAATAATGTGGCCGACAATTTACAATAATAAGTCGCAAAGCTGGACAACAACACGGCCCAGGATGTGGAGAGCCTGATCGACCAGCCGCCGGAGAGCGACAAATACGGCGCGTTGAAGGCTTCACTCATCCAGCAATTTACCCCCTCGGCGGAGGAGCGAGCAGAGAGGCTCCTGGCGCTGACGGAGGGGGAAAACGACATGCCCGTGAGCCTAATGGAGAAGTTGTTGAGGTTGAAAGACTCTGACGATGATCACTTCATTTTCACCCACCTCTTCCTCAGGACTCTACCGTCAGCAGCGAGAGCGGCTCTGGCCAGTTCGCCACTGTTGGCCCTAGGGGACTACCGCGCGCTGGGCCGAGAGGCGCAGCGGATTGTCAACGCCACCAAGCGGCGTGCAGCCACGGCCGCTGCAGCGGAACTCGGCGCGACGACCGCAGACGACAGGAGGCCAGAGACAGCGGTGCCAGACTCACCGACAATGGCAGCGGCAAGGGCCAGGGAGCGTGGACCGGACGTCTTTTGTTTCTACCATCGCCGCTTCGCAGAGAGGGCACGCAAGTGTGTACCGCCGTGCCAGTTTGGGCGTTCGGGAAACGCCAAGACCGGGGGTCGGTAGCAGCCGCGGCCCTCGGGGAAGAGAACAAGCTGCTCTACTTGTCGGACGCACGCTCCGGGAGGCAGTTCCTCGTCGACACAGGCTCCCAGTTGAGTTTCATCACTCCTTCCTACGCGGACAGACTGGTGGGTTCCGGAGGTCCCCTGGTGACAGCGGCGAACAGCTCGGAGATTAAGACCTTTGGTGAGAAGACTCTGCTTCTGTCTCTACACGGCCGTGCATATGAGTGGACTTTTGTTGTAGCGACAGTAAATTTCAATATGCTGGGGGCTGATTTTTTATGCTCACATGGGTTGTTGGTTGATCTCGCTAACAGGCGCCTGGTTAATGCATTTTCTTTTGATTCTGTCCCCTGTGCAGCGCGAGTGGCCCCGCCTACAGCACAAGCCAACGTCACAACAGCAGGCGGTAAGTTCCACACACTGCTCACTCAGTTCCCAGCACTCACGGTCCCCACATTTTTGGCAACAGTCGCTAAGCACGGGGTGGAGCATTTTATTACCACTACCGGACCGCCCGTTTTTGCAAAAGCTCGGCGCTTGGACGCAGTTAAGCTGGCCATAGCGCGTGAAGAGTTCGCCAACCTGGAGAGGTTGAGCATTATCCGACGTTCAAACAGCCCATGGGCTTCCCCCCTACATATGGTCCCAAAAGCTGACGGATCATGGTGCCCTTGCGGGGATTTCCGCAGGTTAAACAACGCTACAGCGCACGACCGCTACCCAGTCCCACATATCCAAGATTTCTCGGTTCATTTGGCAGGGGCGCACAGTTTTTCTAAAATAGACTTGGTCCGCGGTTACCACCAAGTCCCAGTGCGCGCTGAGGACATACCCAAAACAGCGGTAATAACTCCGTTTGGTTTATTCGAGTTTTTACGCATGCCATTCGGACTTAAAGGGGCTGCTCAGACGTTCCAACGCATGATGGACGCGGTGCTTCGCGATCTCCCTTTCGTGTTCGTCTACCTGGACGATATTTTAGTAGCCAGCGCATCCGAAGACGAACACGAAAAACACCTGGCCACAGTTTTCCGAAGGTTGGGAGATCACGGGTTAATAATCAACCCAGCGAAGTGTCAGTTCGGGGTGGCGCAGATCGATTTTTTAGGACACCGCGTCTCCCCCGAAGGAGCAGTTCCGCTGCCTGACAAAGTGCGCGCTGTGGCAGATTTTCCACGGCCGCAGACAGTCAGGGTGTTGCAGGAATTTTTGGGAATGGTGAATTTTTATAACCGTTTTCTCCCCCACGCTGCGCAGCTCATGCAGCCGCTGTATGCCGCGCTCAAAAAAAAGAAACCCGCGGATAAGATCGAGTGGTCCCCGGAGCGGGACCAAGCGTTCTCGGAGGTGAAAGCAGCCTTGGCAAAGGCTGCGTTGTTGGCACACCCAGACCCAACGGCCCGCATAGCGCTCACCACTGACCCGTCAGATGTGGCCATAGGGGCGGTCGTGGAGCAACATGTAGCCGGGGTTTGGCAACCCCTCGCATTTTTCAGCAGAACCTTGCGCGATAGCGAACGTAAATACAGCGCGTTCGACAGGGAGCTGCTCGCTCTCCATTTGGCCATCCGCCACTTTCAGTTCGGGCTGGAAGGACGCGCTTTCACCGCGTTCGTTGATCACAAACCGCTAACATTCGCAATGGCCAAGGTCTCTGAACCGTGGTCAGGCCGGCAGCAGAGACAGCTGGCGGCGATATCAGAGTTTACCACTGATATTCAGCATGTGGCGGGCAAACTCAATGTAGTGGCAGATTGCCTCTCGCGCGCTGTGGCGGCCCCAGTCAGCGTAGGGTTAGATTATGCAGCCATGGCCACAGAGCAGGTTAATGACGCGGACGTGCGCATGCTCCAGTCTGGACCAACAGGGTTAAGGCTGGAGAGCAGGGTGCTGCAAGACGGTATGCCCCCCCTAATCTGCGATGTCTCCACTGGACGGCAACGTCCAGTAGTACCGGCCGCGTGGCGCCGCCGCGTTTTTGACTCGGTTCATTCTTTGGCGCACCCTGGAGTGCGCGCGTCGGTCAAAATGGTGGGAGAGAAATTTGTTTGGCCGAGCCTCCGCAAACAGGCCAAAGAGTGGGCAGCAGCCTGCATGGCGTGTCAACGAGCCAAAGTACACAGGCACACGAGAGCTCCTTTGGAACCGTTTCACATTCCGGCCAAGAGGTTCGATCACGTTCATGTGGACCTTGTTGGACCCCTCCCGCTGTCACAGGGGTGCACACATCTTCTGACAATGGTGGACTGCACCACGCGCTGGCCTGAAGTGGTCCCGCTGGCATCAACCACGGCCGAGGAAGTGGCGCGCGCGTTTTTAACAGCTTGGGTGGTGCGCTTCGGCGTTCCGTCGGACATTACGTCCGACAGAGGCCCTCAATTTGTTTCCGAGCTTTGGTCGACAATGGCCCGCAGCCTGGGTGTCACAATTCACCGCACAACCGCGTACAATCCGCAGGCTAACGGGTTATGCAAACGTTTTCATAGGTCATTGAAAGCGGCTCTCAGAGCATCACTGACGGATACAGATTGGGTAGACAAGTTACCATGGGTGTTATTGGGGTTGCGTTCTGCACCTAAAGAGGATCTAGAAGCCTCCCCAGCGGAGCTCGTGTTTGCGCAGCCACTCCGGCTGCCTGGGGAGTTTCTCCCAGATAACCCTACACCAAACGCCTCCCCGTCTCAGCTGTTGCGGAGTAACATAGAATCAAGCACGCTGCCCAGCCCTGCGCACCACAGTTTTCCGCGCGTATTTGTGCCTAAAACTTTGAAGAACGCAGAGTTTGTTTTTGTTAGACACGATGCGCATCGAACCCCGCTGCGACCGCCTTATGACGGACCATTCAGAGTGCTAGAAACAGGGGACAAGCAGTTTTTGCTAGATTTGGGGGGTAGGAAAGAGAAAATTGGCATAGACAGACTTAAACCCGCTTTTGTGGTGGCAGAGGAGGAAGTGCTGTTGGCAGAGGCCCCGCGGCGAGGTAGACCACCACGGAGGGTTTCACACAGTAATGTTTCCCAAGTAATGTTTCCCCAGAACACCCGCAGAGACTGACGAAGGGTTTCCACCCCCAGACGGTAAATCCCCAGCAGGACAGCGCCGCAGAGACGGTGAACCCCAGCTACAGCAGATTCAGCAGGAGGCTGAAGCCTATCCAGCATGTGGACTGATGTGTATTGATGCTATCACGGCATGCATGTGGTTATTTTCTTATTGTTCTGTTTTTCTAAAATGCTGGGGGGGCTTGTGTGGTGAACACTCAATGGACCTGTTGGACTGGTTCTGTGACTCGCATTTCAGGTCAGAACAAAGGCAGGAAGCTTAGCCTTGTTATGCAAGGCTGGAGACTGTGGGGGGTCGATTAAAGGATGCGTGGGAGACAGTGGAAGGGATATCATGGAGGGAAATGCATTGTGACTGTCTTTATTATGCCAGGTGGTGAAATGCATTGTACTGTCTTTATTATGCAAGGTGGTCTGTGGGACATGTGATCTATGAGGTGTGAAGTCCCTGATATTTAAGGACGAGAGTTACTGTTTCAACCTCTCTCTTTTTTCTGCTATTGAAATGATGGAGATGTGAATAAAGCTGACTCTGAGAAAGAACGCTGCCTCGTCATTTTCACATCTTCCACAATATAAACTAAAAAGAGTAGGGCCTAACACAGATCCCTGTGGAACTCCATGACTGAGCTTAGAGTTGGAAGAAAATTCATCATTGATGTGAACAAACTGAAATCTATCGGACAAATAAGATCTAAACCACTGCAACGGAGTTCCATTTAGTCCAACAGAGTGTTCTAATCTATCAAGTAGAATGGCATAATCGATAGTGTCACAGGCTGCACTGAGATCTAAAAGAACAAGAACAGAGACAAGTCCATTATCAGATGTGATCAGGAGGTCATTAGTGACCTTCACTAAGGCAGTTTCAGTGCTGTGATGAGCTCTGAACCCAGATTGAAACACCTCAAACAAACCAACTCCCTGCAAATGGTCAAATAATTGCGCAGCAACAACTCTTTCCAAGATTTTTGAAATGAAAGGCAAATTAGAGATTGGTTGATAATTGGCCAAAACTCCTGGATCGAGCGTCGGTTTTTTGAGTAAGGGTTTAATTACAGCAGTTTTAAAAGCCAGTGGTACATAACCCAGAGTTAAAGAAGAATGAATTATAAGAAGAATACGGCTACCAATAATTGGGAAGATAATTTTAAATAACCTGTAAGGAATAGGGTCCCAAAGGCAAGATGAAGACTTAGATGAGGAAATTATTTTATCCAACTCTAAGAGGTTGATTGGAGTAAACTTATCTACGCAGATATCAGTTGAGGGAGTTGTAGTAGTTAATGTACTTGAGTTTACGGTAGGAAGAATCTAACTGATTTCATCTCTAATAGATAAAATTTTAAGATTGAAAAAGTTCAGAAAGTCCAGACTAGAAGGCTCAGGGGGGATGCGAGGATTGACAGAGTCCTGGCTCTTTGTAATCCTGGCTATACTGTTGAAGAGAAACCTGGGGTTATTCTTGTTCGCTTCTATTAATGCAGAATAATAGCTTGATCTAGCTTTTCTAAGAGATTTTTTATAGATTAAGAAATGATTTCTCCACGCTAAGTAGAATTCATCTGAATTAGTTGAACGCCATTTCCTTTCCAATTGACGAGTTTTCTGTTTTAAGCCACAAGTTTCTGAGTTTAACCAAGGGGTTAGAAATCTCTGGTTAGACTTTTTCTTTTTGAAGGGGCTACCAAATCTAGAGTCCGATGCAGAGAGGCTGTAACACTATCAACCATGCTATCAATCACGAATGGAGCAGACTCTCCATCTTTTATTTCTGTTGTTTCTGTTGTGTTGACCCATGGCATAGAGGAGACAATCTGCAAAAACTTGGCAACAACGTCATCAGAAAGACATCTGCTGTAGTAGTATTTTCTTTAGGAAAGAAGTGGTCAGAGATAATGAAATCAAAAATTAACAGACAATGGTCAGACAGTACAGGATTATGAGGAGACACTACCAGATTTTCGATATCTATACCGTAAGTCAAAACAAGGTATGGTGGAAATGATGGGTAGAATTTTTTACTTTCTGGAAAACCCCACTGAGTCTAAAATTGAATTGAATGCCTTATTAAGACAGTCACTCTCTACATCAACATGTATATTAAAGTCCCCTACAATAATTATTCTATTGTGGCCGACACACATTGTGGGCTCACTTGCCACAGAGACAGGACTGAATGTGTATTGTGGGGTGTCACGTCTGCAAGGACTGAGGACTCAAATCTACAGGAGGTAACAAGGAAGTGTGAGATTTGTCTCTTTGTCCCACAGAAGACGCCCCGGAGGGTATTCCGGTTCATCAAGAAATGAGAGACAATGGTGAAGCTTCAAAGGGATGCTTTGTAACTGTATGTTGACTGAAGACACCATGTGACTTGAATTCTGATGCTGGAAATGTATAAAAGGGGGTTGAAGTATGATTCTTTCTCTTTCCTGCTTTGAGAATGCTAGAAGCTGTGTTCTATCAAATAAAGCTGGTTTTATGACTGAAACTCAGCCTCGTTATTTGAGCATGCTTCTACACTGGTGACCCAGACGTGACACCCCACAATACACATTCAGTCCTGTCTCTGTGGCAGCGTGAGCCCACAATGTGTGTCGGCCACACTATCAGATTTCAGCACTAAATTAGCCAAAAATTCGGCAAATTCAGATAGAAACTCTGAATAGGCCGAGGGAGGACGATAAACTACAGCAAAGAGAATTGGGTTCAAGCCAAGATTGCCAACAAGCCCCACACTGAGGACCAAACCTTCAAAGGAATTAAAACATAATTTTTGCTTAACATTAACTAGTAATTTAGAATGGAAAATTGCCGCCACTCCACCACCACGACCAGAACCTCTGGGGTTATGACAGTTTAAATACCCAGAGGGAGTTGATTCATTCAGACCAACATAATCATCTTGCCCAAGCCAGGTCTCTGTGAGGGATAGTAGATCGATCTGATGATCGATTAATAGATCATGAACCAGAAGAGGCTTAGAAGTTAGAGACCTAATATTTAATAGACTACATTTAATTTTTTAATTTTGGAGAGGAACAGAGGCCAATTTTATTAATTTTAGGGACTTGAGGTTGGATTAGAATTTTACCAACATTTTGTTTAATCAATTTGGGATGTTTAGGCATTCTATTTTTATTAACTTTTTTTATTAACTTTGGAGGGAGCAGAGAAAGGTTCTCTAAGGGAGGAGACCGGGGCAAAGTTGAAGGGTGGTTGATGAGGAAGAGCTGCAGAAATGCGTGTGTTTTTCAAGTTGTGTTGTATTTGTCCTGGGTTACAATATTTAGGGCAACGGGAGATGGACACAATCTCTGTAGGATTATAAATCAAAGGTTGATCCAAATGGTAAAGACCACCTGAATTAATGGGATCGATACAAGAAGTGGGAACAGAACCAAAAAAGGGCAGTTTGGCGAACCCAGAAACTTCAGAGCGAGTAAACACACCAAGTCCCAGTCACTGTACCAAAAAACACTGAATGGAATAGAATAGATTGTCTCTTAAAACATGTGCACCGTCTATTTCGGTGGATGCCATCAAGCCTCATAAGTGATGGGCGGTTCCAAAATAAGTTAAAATTGTCAACAAAACCAATGTTAAAAATAGGACAAGTAAAACACAGCCAAGTATTAAGACTGAGAGTTCTGCTAAAACAATTGCAGCCTCGTCTGAGAGGTGCCAAAGGCCCAGAGATGAGCGCACGTCTGCCACAGTTCATAAGAGTGGACAGAAGGCTCCTGAAGTCACTCTTTAAAATCTCTGAACCTTCATCCGGGATGTTATTGCATCCCATATGTGCAACGACAGTTTGTACATGGGGGAATTCATTTAGCACAGGGGTGTCAAACTCATTCCATGGAGGGCCAAGACCCTGCAGGTTTTACCTCCACCTAGTGTCTTCAGCAGGTGTTTTCATTGATCAGCAATCAGTGAGGGGAAATTCAGTGAAATCTCCTGTTGAAGACACTGGGTGGAGGTAAAACCTGCAGGGTCTTGGCCCTCCATGGAATGAGTTTGACACCCCTGATTTAGCAGGTCAGGGATAACAGCCTCAATGTCAGAGACTCTAGCCCCAGGAAAAAATTGAGTAATGCAGTACCTGCTTCTGACGTTCCTCATGATCAAATCACCAATTACCAGCGTCGCCTGGGGGGTTTTTGTCGGTGGATTCTGACGAGGAGAGTAATTTTGTAGAGGGTGAAGTTGTTGTTGCGAAGGCGGGGTGATGCGCTCTCTTCCATCTGGATCTGGTGTGTAATTTGACACACCCAGGGTGGTCTTTATCTGGGGTTTGTGGACATGAGCCGCCGCTGAAGGAGAGTAGGGAGGACGAGGGGCGTCCACGGGCGGACGGCCCAGGTCCAGATGGGGAAAATCCTCCAGAGAAAGAATATCAAATCTGTTTTCCAAGGACACGGGAAGAGAACCCGTGTCGAACCAAGGTCCAGGGCGCGCTGTGAGGATGAGAGGGACCAACCAAGGCTTTGGGTTTGGCCCCGAGATGAAGCCAGTGTTTATTGCTGTGGTCATGGACATCTGCAGAGGCTGGAGCAGGGGTAGAGGTGGATGGAGAAGCGCAGGGCCCGGGGGAGGTAGTTTGCCCCGCAGGAACTGCGGCTGCGGGCTATTTGAGGGACACAAGTAATTGGAAACTCTTGTGCCTGTCTGATCTTTCTATCGAAGATGTCGAAGATTTGTATGTCTTCGTAGCAATGGTCATCGGGATCGTTCTGATTGGATCTGGGATTGTCCTGGTGTACCGTAAATTGATGAAGATGGACGTAGCCTATCAAAACGCTGGCCAGGCGAGGCTTAACCATCAAATTGAAAAAATGGAGAGGACTCTGACAGCGGCAAATGGGGAACTGTCTAGGAAAATGGATTACATCATGATCACGCTGAGAGCCGTCCATGAAGGATTCAACGTCCAGCACTGAAGAATTAAAGTACTGAATCTGTAAGAGAATATAAAGTTTCTTTCTCTGGGATCAGTACTATTCGACTAATCTGATCCCCTCACACAAGTCCTCCAGATTATCTGCAGTTTTTTGTTTCCAAAACATTTGAGCTGCATTGACTCCACGGACAGCCAGCTGCATGGCTCAAGGACAAATGCCAGCCGCTAAGACAAAACATCTCCTGCCAAAAAGACTTTGTTGTTCTTAACTGATACAAACACCTACACTCAACACTACACCCACACTGA
The DNA here is from genome assembly GCA_020510985.1 of Pholidichthys leucotaenia. Lineage (NCBI taxonomy): Eukaryota > Metazoa > Chordata > Actinopteri > Cichliformes > Pholidichthyidae > Pholidichthys > Pholidichthys leucotaenia. The sequence continues at coordinate 250,017,353 of CM035846.1, read as the reverse complement.
CTCAAATAAACTGATGAAAAAGATCATTCACTCACTGCTCCCTTTGTGTCTTTGTGTACATTCTTGTCTGCTAATTGTGCATTGAGGGCTTTTTTTCTTGTAATCATAATATTGATCATATATGACCGGTATTCTGACAATCAATGGTTTTTTGCTCTTTCCTATTGTGTTATCCTTTTCTTCCCTATGCATCCTGTACCCATCTGATGACAGGCGCGTTTTTCAGACGCTGCCGCGTCACCGGAAATGCAGGTCGTTTTCTGTGTCAAGTCAAATCCCTCGTATGTTATCAGTTGTTTACTGTTAATGTACTTGGCAATAAATCCTTTCTGAGTCTGAGTCTGAGTCTGAGAGCTCACCCAAGTAAGTAGCCGTCTCTGCCAGCTGCGAGTCAGTAGCCGGAGCCGATGTTCACCTGAGAATGATGGTGTCGAGGTGGTCTTCGGCCTTATGAATCTTATAAAGGTTGGAGAGCCTCATTTCCAACTCAGAGACCTTACTGAGGAGAGATAAACAGCGGGTACATGTCAGAGAAGGAGCCATGGCGTTCCAGGCGCTGAGATGGATAGCCCGCCAGCTAGCCAAAAGCAGCTAAAATAGCTAAAAACAAGTTAGCTGAAAGTTAGCTAAAAACAGCTAAAAGGCTAAAAACAGGCTAACAGGTAGCCTAGCCTGGTAAAAAGCAGCCCAGCCAGGGATCGGACCTACCCCCACGTCCGAACGGGCTTTTAGGCAAAGCCAATACTGAGCTAACAGTAAACAAAGACTAATATCAACAAACAGAGATAAAAAATTAAAAATGAAATCAATAAAAATAAACAAAAGCGGAGAAAATAGTACTCTGACGTGACGAAGCCTGCACAGCTGTCAATCTCACAGCTGTCAATCTGCACCAGTATAATTAATGAATTTTGATATTGTTGTTGAAGCCAAGGACTCAGGTTGAGGATGTGAAATATTTTGAAATACTTTATTTAAATTGTGGTTCGATATGAAGGTGTCTTAGAAGTTATTGTTGTTGTGTGCATAATTTTGTAGCTCTGACAGTTTAGGGGAAGATCTGTAAAACATGAAGATGCAAGTTTACTATTAATTCAGCCGGAAGCATCAAACATCTACAGCTCCTGTGAATGTTTTTCTTTGATTAAGGTGGTTTCTTTTGTTCAGGATTAGTCAAAGTGGATGGATGGGATTGTTCTTTTTTTTCTTTAAAGGCATTTGCAGAATATCAAATGAGATGGAATACACAATTTTCCACCATTATTGAACCTGGTATCGTCTGGTCATCATTGTTTTCTATCTGTTTTTATATTGGGAAATACCCAATCTGTGGCACTGCTACTGAAATTTTCCTGCTTTGAGCAACATAACCCCCATTTCCACTGCAGGAAGTAGGAATCAATTTTTGGTTTTCTCTGAATTATTCAATACTATTTAGTATTATAGTATATTATATATAGTACTAATATACGTATATATATAGTACTAATATATATATATATATATACAGTATATACTGTATATATATATATAATACTATATATTATATATATATAGTATTGAATTATTCAATACTTTGGGCGGCAGTGGCTCAGGAGGTAGAGCAGGTCGTCTAATAACCCGATGGTTGACTGTTCAAATCCCGCTCTCCCCAGATATCCTGCCGTTGTGTCCCTGGGCAAGACACTTCACCCGCATTGCCTCCAGTGCCCATAACACTGGGTATGAATGTGTTTAAATGTATAAAATGTTCGGTGGTGGCCGGAAAGGCCGCTGGCGCAGATTGGTTGCCACGTTTCCGTCAGCCTGCCCCAGGGCAGCTGTGGCTGCAGAAGTAGCTTGCCACTACCATTGTCTGTCTGGAGTGAATGAATAATGTACCTATTTGTAAAGCATCTTTGAGTATATATGATAAAGCGCTATATAAAACCGATGCATTATTATTATTACTAGTGCATACCAGTGCATGCCCGTAGAAACAAAGTATAAGCAAGTATTTCTGCATCCCCATAGAAAGCAGGTGTAAGCAAGTACGTCACCACTCATTCAGTGATGCCTGCCTTTGATTTTTGATGATGTCTTAGTGACTCCTATGATCTTTGATGATGTCATAGCGAGTCCTATGATCTTTGATGATGTCATAGCAAGTCCTATGATCGTGATTCCTGCAGTTGATCTTTGATAATGTCATAGTGAGTCCAGTGATCTTTGATGTCATAGCGAGTCCTATGATTGTGAGTGGTGCTGGCCTTTGATCTTTGATGATGTCATAGCGAGTCCTATGATTGTGACATCGTGACAGATTTCTTGAACTATATTCTTCTTCTTTTAGATTTGATTGGCTGTTGGCAACCAGTTTACAGGAGCATTACCGCCACATACTTCACTCTATATCATCACTCTACTGTATATATCTTCTCTTGAATTATATATAGAGTGATTTTTGCATTCCTGCCTTTTACTGTTGCCATGGTAACATGGCAACAGTAGCCCTGGTGAAACCTGCCTTTGATCTTTGACGTCACTACTCGTTCAGTGATGCCTGCCTTTGATCTTTGACATCACCATTCATTCAGTAATGCCTGCCTTTGATCTTTGACATCACCGCTCGTTCAGTGATGCCTGCCTTTGATCTTTGACATCACCACTCGTTCAGTGATGCCTGCCTTTGATCTTTGACATACCACTCGTTCAGTGATGCCTGCCTTTGATCTTTGATGTCACCACTCATTCAGTGATGCCTGCCTTTGATCTTTGACATCACCCCTCGTTCAGTGATGCCTGCCTTTGATCTTTGATGATGTCATACAGTGATGTCTGCCTTTGATCTTTGATGATGTCATACAGTGATGTCTGCCTTTGATCTTTGATGATGTCATACAGTGATGCCTGCCTTTGATCTTTGATGTCACAACTCTTCTTCTTCTTCTTTTAGATTTGATTGGCGAATCGAGATAGTGTTATAGACATCGTGTACATGGAAGTCTCACTGTTTGAAGAAGATTGTTCAGAACTCCTTAGAAGAACTCCTTATACAAAGATATAGAGTGAAGAAGACGAAGAAGAGGTTGCCAACCGAGAAGAATTCTGACTTTTGATAACACAGAGTGATGTTTACTGAGTGAAGTACGTGGCAGTAAGGACTACAGCTCCTGACCAGATAGAGTGATGATATCGAGTGAAGTACGTGGCGGTAATGCACCTGTAAGCTGGTTGCCAACCGCCAATCAATTCTAAAAGAAGAAGAAGTGATATATGGGTGGGCGCCCGCCAGAAAGCAGCAGGACCGGGAGCTCTTCAGCTGCTCCGAGGACAGTCCAAGGACGGATAATTTTCCTTATACAAAGGTATAGAGTGATGATAATCAAGTCAGTGGTGGTAATGCACCTGTAGGCTGGTTGCCAACTGCCAATCAAATCTAAAAGAAGAAGAAGATTGGCGAATCAGGTCTAGAAGAAGAAGAAGCAGCTATGGAGAGTGATAATATAGAGTGAAGCGATGATATAGACTGAAGTACGAGGAGACGAAGAAGAGTGATGTCTGAAGATAGAGTTGAGGTTAAATTGGACACAGCAATGATGATAGAAGGACTACAGCTGCTGACCAGATAGAGTGATGATATAGAGTTAAGTACGTGGTGGTAATGCACCTGTAAGCTGGTTGCCGACCGCTAATCAAATCTAAAAGAAGAAGAAGAGGATGCACCTGTAACTACAGCTCCTGACCAGATAGAGTGATGATACAGAGTGAAGTATGTGGTAGTAATGCACCTGTAGGCTGGTTGCCAACTGCCAATCAAATCTAAAAGAAGAAGAAGAAGAAGAAGATTTGATTGGCAACCAGCTTACAGGTGCATTACCGCCATCTACTCTATCTTCAGATATCACCCTACAATTATCACTCTATATCTGCTAGAAAGCTATGCTAAAGCCTCCATTTATCACTATATATATAATTCAAGAAATCGCTCAACTGTGACATATAATCACTCTATATATCTTCTTCTTCTTCTAGATTTGATTGGCAGTTGGCAACCAGCTCACAGGTGCACCACTGCCACTGACTCTGATTATCATCACTCTATATGTTTGTATAAGGAGTTCTGAACAACCCCATATGTGCAAAAAAATTACCTGTCCTTGGACTGCGTCCTCCCGGCGCAGTTTCGTATTTTTATCCATCCTCCTTCTTCTTCTTCTAGATTTGATTGGCGGTTGGCGACCAGCTTACAGGTGTATTACCGCCGTGTACTTCGCTCTATATCATCACTCTGTATCTGGTCAAGAATCACTCTCTTCAACTGATACATTCTTCCTTTAGATTTGATTGGCGGTTGGCCGCCACACACTCTATATATGTTCAGTGATGCCTGCCTTTGATCTTTGACGTCACCACTCACTCAGTGATGCCTGCCTTTGATCTTTGACATGGTTACCATGGCAACACAAAGTCCTATGATCGTGACAGAGATTTCTTGAATTATATATAATAAAATGATATAGAGTGATGTGATTCATTCTTTATGTATTATGAGGAACCAGAGCGCCACCGAGGACATGGTCCATGGACAGGTGGGTGTTTTTTGCACTTGGGGTGTTGTTCGGAGCTCCTTGTACAGGGATGTGTACGGTGATGGTGTAGAGTAGGGTGCGTGGCAGTGGTGTGCCTGTGCCTGGTTGCCGGCCGCCAGTAGAGTCCGGGGGAAGAAGAGGAGGAAGAAGCTTCTGACCAGATATAGAGTGATGATATAGAGTTAAGTACGTGGCGGTAATGCACCTGTAAGCTGGTAGCCAACCGCCAATCAAATCTAAAAGAAGAAGAAGAAGATTCCTTATGTGTTTTGGCTCCTTGAGGTGACCTTTTGTCGGGATTAGGCACTATATAAATAATGTTGAATTCAACTGAATTGAACAGAATGGGAGAGAAATGATCAGATTGATTATATGGTATATACAAGCTGTGCAGCCAATTGCAGGAGCATCGGGAGGGCATGAGTGTTAGAGTGAGGAGCACAGCACAGGAACACAGGCTCCCGCTATCCACAGCAGGGATGTGGACCCACTCCAGAAGGATTGAAAATAATAATTGGGGGTTCAGAGTATTGGGGAGAAAACCAGAGTAATACCCAGATATTCTGCATGATTGTCCTTCCCCCCTCTGCGTGTTTTTCAAAAATTTGACTTTTCTTTTAAATGCGGAACTTTTTCTTGTAAATTTGTACCTTTTCTTTCTCGTAAATTTAAATCCCATTTTTTCTTCAAAGCTTTACTGCATTTTTCACTTAAATATGCATGTAAATGTATTGTCCTCTAAAATTGGCAGCTCGTCTTGTAAATGTAGATGTTTTATTTGCAACTTCTGTCATGTAAATTTGAATGTTTTGTATTAGCAAATTTATTCAGATACATTTGTGACTTTATGGTAATTTTTGTTACTTTATCAACAATTTGTGGCTTTTTTTTGCTGTTGATTTGTGATATTTTTCTCATAAATTAGCTTTTTTTGCAAATTTGGTTAAATGTGTGATTTAAGTATGTCAAAATTAAGCAGTTAGGGAGGGGAAGAAATCTCCAAATACATGGATAATCAAGTATTTGGGTACAGCGTCAGAATTTTTACTGGCTTCAGGCCTTTAATATCTGGGATGACATTTATTGGCTGAAGCAGTTGTTCGAAGAGCATAAATGTTGGTCTCATGTTTTAATATTACATAAAGCTTCAGCATGTAATCCATTAGATGCATTTTTGGCAGACGTGTTGAAATCATCTTCACATCCTGACAGCTGTCAGTAAAGTGATGTGAAGAAAGAGATGCAGACTGCAGAAAGAGCAGGAATCAAACCACCGTCCCTTTGATCAGAGGACGACCACAATCAACACCTGTGCCCCACCGCTGCCCTGAAAAATCACTTCACACATCAGCAGAGAACCCTGTTGCGTAGGCTTGCTGTAGGCTCTATGTAGGGTTAATGCAGAATTACAAATCAGGCTTAATGTTAAATTTTTATCAACCACCACCCGAAGATCAAAGAGGTCAAAGGCCACTTTGGGTAAAGTCAAAAGGAGCCAGTGCGATGACGCAACATCTGTCTAGCCATCGTCCATCCGTCCACATTTCACTTGAATTGCTACTCCTGCTAGGTATTTTCCCCGATGGTCACCAAACTCTCTTACTAGGATCCTCAGGTAGGTCTGCATTCATGTTGTACTTGAGGTCATTGTCCAAGGTCAGGAGATCTGGACACTTACGTGATTTCAGGAGAGTCAGTATTCCTCTCAGGTGATTGCTCTAATTCTCAGCAAACTCGCACACAATGATCCTCAAGTATGTCTGCGTCTACGATGTGCTCAAGGTAATCGTCAAAGGTCAGACAATCTGGGCATTTCTGATTTCATGAAAATAATTACTCCTCCAAGACAGTTGTCCCAGTGTTTGACAAACTCATGCACAATGACCCTCAGATGGGTCGGTAACTCAGCTGTGCTCAGTGTCAGGATCAGGGTCTAAGGTCAAGAGATCTGAGAACTCTTAGGGTGATTTCATCAGGCCGGAATGAGCTACAAAGTCATTGATGGTCTGGTCAAATGTTATTTTTGAAAATTTGGGGAATAATAATTGCAGCTAAAGCCAAATCTTGCTTGAACAATGAATCTTCATTGTTGAGTCACGAAATTTAAACATCCTGTCCAGCTCAAGAAAGTAGTGTAATGTAAAAGATGAGTCGTAATTTGTTTGACAGTACAGGATAACGAGGTGCTGCTGTGTCTTTGCTTCCAGTTGCCCAGAAGGTTGTGGCCATGAGGAAAAAGCAGCAGCTGTCTATTGGTCCCTGCAAGTCTCTCCCAAACTCTCCCAGCCACTCGTCAGTCCCCGCTGCATCGATCCCCTCTGTTCACATTAACCAGGTAAGACCCGAATAGCTGCCATCCGTCTCTCCGTTTTACTGATTTGTCACACACAGTTTTCCTGCCATTATGTAAACTAGTGCATACCCGTGCATGCCCGTACAAACCAAGTATAAGCAGAAAGTGTCTTCTTCTTCTTGTCTCGGTTACTGGCGGATAGCAAACAACTGAAAGGTGCATACCGCCACCTACTGTACTAGAAAGTGTCTGTCTGTTATAGGAACATCAGTCCTATGGTCTATATGATGTCACATAGACATCATGTAGACATCACAGGAACATCATAGGCGGTCCTATGATCTTTTAGCAAGTCCTATGATCGTGACAGTAATGCACCTGTAAGCTGGTTGCCAACCGCCAAGCAAATCTAGAAGAAGAAGAAGACAGACAGACACAGCGATTTCTTGAATTCATAGGGTGATGAAGAGAAGTAGATATCCATTTTATGTAATGGTCACTTTGTGGGAAGTCTTCCACGCTATATTTATCCTCCATAAATTGACCTTCTTTTCTCCCTTGTTCTTTGCAGTCCCCCTCTCTCTTCTCTTTTTTCCTCCGATTCTCTTGGTTCCTCTTAATCTTTCTCTCCCCCTCCCCAGGCGGCCAATGGTGGGGGTGCTTTCAGTGACTACTCCTCCTCTGTTCCCTCCACCCCCAGCATAAGTCAGCGGGAGATGCGCATTGAGACCATCGCTGCCTCCAACACGCCCACGCCCATCCGCAAGCAGTCAAAGCGCCGCTCCAACATTTTCACCGTAAGTATGCGACAGCTGATGCAAAGCAACACCCACTCTCACTACTAGGAGGCATGTTGCCAAGCAGACTTTGTCCACCAGAGGGAGACAGGTAGCTCAGAAATGCATCAAAGCGACCTCTCCTGCCTCCGATGCAGGCAAAGACAGTATCTCACACAGCACAATGGGCAAAGGAGGAAAAGACTAAATAGGCAACTTATCAGATCCCTGAAATGCGCCCAAAAATAAAACATTCAAAGCAAATATCAAAGATAAGCACTGTGGAATAAACAAAAATCATCAACTCTTTTCATGTCCTTTTTTTCTTTTTCTAATTGGATGTAGTGAGTGCACATGGATTTAGTTTCTCATCTCACCCATAAGGCAAACTGGGCCCTCTGCGCTGTCTAAATCTTTGACCTCCTCCCCCCCCCACCCCTCTTATTTTTGCTAGATCCTTTCTTTGCAGTGACTTCCCTTTTGGGGAGAGACGGCACCAACAAACCGCCAATACCACTTCTCCTGCCTGACCACGCTATACTTTAAAAAAAAAAAAAAAAATCCCTGCCAACCCCATGGCCTGTTTACACGCTGCTAATAAAGCATGGCTGCACCATCAACACCCCGACAGCCTCAGACAGAAATGCTCTTAACTGTCCACCATCACCCTGGTGGAATTAAAAAGCTCCCCCAGTCCCCACTTCTATTCTGGCTCCCGCTTGATTCTGATCGCTAAGGTTACAGTATCCCAAACCCCTGTCTGCCTGCTCTTTTACCCCATGTCCTGTCAATTGCCCTTTGCCCTAACCGATAGCATATGTGTGCACTAACCACTCTAATTTCCTTAGCTTTCCTAAGCTTGTCTTTTACTTGTAGCCTCCACCTTGTTCCCCCTTCCTCCTCTCTCTCCTCCCTCCTGCACCAGCCTCCCTCTTCGCTGCTGAGCTTTTCTCAAACTCGTGTAGCCTGACCTGAGCCTCTTCAGTCATGCAGAGGTTTGTAGAACTTCTAAAATTGGTAATGTGAACCAATTAGGCATCTGACTCGGAGGCTGAGATTTAAACCTCTCAGTTCATTACCAGGTTTTCTCTTTTTGAGTTTTATGAGGCAGAGATCAGGCTATGTGAGATTTCTCCTTTACTCCTTCTCCCATATGCCCTTTTCTCTCCTGCACTGTCTCCTCTTTCTAACCCCGTCTCCAGCCTCTTCTCTCTTTCTAACCAACTCCTAATCTATACCCCCCCCCCCCCTATTTGTCCTACCGCCTTCAACCTGTTGCCCCAGCTGCTGTGGGAGCCGCAGGATTTGTGGCCTCCGGGCAGTATTGGCTGTGTGCTAGCTCCCCTTGTTGTCTCCCTTCCCCCCTGCTAGGTAGTGACTAACCATGTCCACCAGAGAAACGAGCCACTCCCCATCCGCGTCATGGAGATGCCGAAGCACGCCACCTACCCGGTGTGGGTGCCAGAGTGGCAGGCCGAGCGGGAGTTTCAGCTCATGACCTTCTGAGGAGCGGCGATCCGAGGGGAGGGAGGAGGGGGGGTGAGGGAGGAGAGGAGAAGGAGGAGGAGGAGGAGGAGGGGACGGAGAGTTGCCGAGGCGATGTCGACATTTCTTCAGTGACACTTGAAGAGTGCGATGGGCTCAGGAGAGGAAGACTCGCAAAAAACCTCTTTGGCATTTTCCAAACCACAGAGAGAGAAAATGTTTTCATCAACACAACCATGTGGAGGATGTTGCTCTAATAGCTTTTTGCCCATTAAAAAAAAAGAAAAAAAAAGGAAAAAAAAACTACTTTGCTCTGTGTTGCAAGCACCCAAAACACACTGCTGACAGATCACTGGTTGACTTTCATGTTATTAAGTTATACCCTTGTACGATTTTGATTTATGTTGATGATGGAAGTGCTCAATGACAGAAAATATGCCTTAATATCAGCAGATCAGTATGACACTGTCACTACATGCAAGATGCCGCCCAGAAATTGAAAAATTAGTAAAATGAATAAATAAATGTCACAATCACGGCACTGGCATTGGGACTCTTGAAGCTGAGAAAGATCCTTTGCAATGTGCATCATCTTACTGAGTGTGGGAAAAATAAATCTGGCTCCAAAAAAACCCCCAACTTAAGCCATAGCTAGAGAAGCCCCAAGAGATGAATGAATGATATTCTTTTTAATTACTGCATTAGCTTAGATTTTTTTATGTAAGTAAATGAAACTCAAAGCTTTACATCAGAGAATCGTACACTCCCATCTTTTCATCTTTTTCATGAATCACCAACCAGTCATTTCCATCCAGTTTTGCCATAACTGTCTTTGTCCACTAGGTGTCAGCACAGTACACATTATTCTTTCCTAGTGCTTCCATGGTTGAAAACTGATGATCTGTTCTTGTAAATCATTCTGTGGTTTCTGGACATCTCCAGGCCACCTGTTTATTTTTATTTATTTATTTTTTTTTGAGAAGCACACTGTTAAGAAACATAGATGACTATTAAGACATTTTTATACTTGACTCCATCCCACTCATCCCGTCGACTTCAGTCCGGCACGTTTATCTGTGTCCGCCGTCAACTGTCTGCCCATCTCATATTTTAGTCCCTTATTTGTTGGTGGATCTCAACATGTGAAACAATTCACAAACAAAAAAATATAATAATTATTTGACATTGTTTTTTAATATTTTCAGATTTGTGCTTCTGTTTCCAACCTTTCTTCAACAAAAAGGGCTTTCCAACTCCTTCCGAATTAGAAGAGCATGATGGTTTTAAAAACAAAACAAAACAAACAAAAAAAAAAAGAGTCCCCCTGCTTTGCCAATCCTGATAGACAGGAGATTATTGGTCGAGGACTTTTCTCACCTCGCTGCTGCTTTACCCTTAGTGCTTTATGGCATTCAGGGTAATCGCATAGAACTTAACGGGAACCATAGGACTCTGCGCCGAACGCAGCCTAACGCGAGTCCATTCGAGTGTCTGAGTGCACTCGACGTAGACGAAGTGAGACAGACTATAGGGACTCGTGTGGAAATGCCCCGTCCAACCCTTTGCCCTGCCCATGCCCCCAAACTACCAGTCCCTACCCTTCCCCTACTCTCATCCAGACATACATGCGTACAAAAACACGCTGTACGGTCACGTCACTCTTGGAACTGTTTTCACCCAAAGGACACAACCTTTTTCCTTACATGACATCATGCTGCCTTTTTGTCATAAAATGTGGACTCAAGGACTAGAGGTGCCAAGTTGTTTTGTTTCCGTTTCTTCCTTTTTAGATTTTCCTTCATTTCTTTTTTTTTATTTGTTTAATTCACTTCAATTTTTTTTTTAGCACGTATCAAAGTATTGAATGGAACTGAAATGTGATATTAGAGGTATTTTCATAGAGGTACTTTAGATTAGACTAGATTTGGGGGAATTTTATGAAGGCCTTCATAAATGTCAGTGTAGGTTGGGTGTCGAGACGTTTGCAGTGGGATGTTGTACTGAGAGTTGCCAACAAATGAAACTGGGTTGCACCGACTTGTATGAATGTAGTTAAATTTGATAAGTATTTTTGTGTTTTTATTATTTATTTACTTATTTATTATTTTTGCACGTTCCATTTTTTAATTCATGTTAATTTTATTTTGCACATGATTTTTTTTTTCATGTAATTTATTTATTTTGATTTCCCTCAGTTCAGGTTTGGTACAGAGATTATGAACTCTTGCATAATCACTTTTCTATCATGAATGGATTGACAAAAAAAAAAAATATAGACTGCTGTATATCTTGTATTGTATTTTATTTACAATGGTACTCTATAAAAAGTACGTACATATAAGGAATATATGAAATAACTGTCCATCCTATATTTTGTGGGAACTGCAATGTTTGGCTCAATCTGTTCAATATTTTGAAGTGACTTTGTGACTTGCTTTGTATGGTGTCTGTATAGAAGCTAAACAAGTCATCATTGAAAAAAAAAATAAAATGTTGGAAAAAATATAAACCCCAGAGTTGGTTTGCTTTGAACTCAAGACTACCTCCTCTCCATTGGTGACTGGACATTTCTCATGATCTGAGTGAGACCATACACCCCTCATGTCTGTCCCTGCCTGTCCCTCATCTCTTTATCTGTGTCGGGGTGGGAAGGTTTATGCTCAACTTGTTTCTTTTGACGCAAAGTCGTATTCCCTGTCTGACCGCTTGCTCTCCACAGGCACAAAGATGAAGATTTAATGTTAATTTTTTTTTTTTTTAAACTCCTCTGACACTTTTAATTGTTTGACATTTGCTAAATGATTTCATGTCCAGCCAGGTTTTGCAGGTCGGAGCTTGGAAGATGATGCCTCTTTGAAATAACCGTTTTCTTCTCTCTCCTTTATAACCTGTAATCAAGTTGAGCGTATTGACTGTGCGACACAAATCCTTCAGTCAGTGTGACTGTGAAAGGCTCAGCTGGTCCTACACAGGGTAGTGCAGCAGTTGGTTGGTCTGCAGGTCCACTAAGGGCCTCAAACAGAGGAAAGGACCCCCCCCTTCCCCAAAGAGTTTCAGGGCTGAGTCATGACTCAATGTGTGGTCGTCCTTGGTCTACCTCTGTGTTGAGATGTGTCTAGTGTGGTCTTGGTTTGGTCTCTCTTTTTATTATTATTATTTTCTTTTTCTTTTTGACTTGCACGTCGGTGTTACTGCTGTTTGTTCCGCTGGTCTGCTTGTCTGTTAAGTTGGAGCTTCTTTTGACGCTTTTGTTTTGCAATGCCGAGTTTATCCACAAAATGCTCACACACACAGAACCCCACATTCCCAAGCCTTCCTCTGACCCCCACACTCTCACTCTCTCGCTCTCTCGCTCTCACACACACACACACACACACACACACTCCCACCAACGTGCACACCTGCACACCAACTCCTCTCACAACCCCCCCCCCCCCCTTCAGCTACCTTCTGTGTGCCGTCTCGCTGTCTGACTGACTTTCTTGTTTTCTTTCAGTCACGGAAAGCCAGTGAACAAGCAAAGAGCGTTGACAGTAAAACAGACAGCATAGGCAGTGGAAGGGCCATACCTATCAAACAGGTAAGCAGTTTTACTGAAAGTTTTCCTACATTTCCCATAGTCCCCTGGGTAAGTATGTTTTTCTGCTTTGATTTTTTTTTTTTTTTTTGAACTGTGATGTTGAAAATTCAGACTTGAATTACTTGCCAGACTCTGTAAGGGAGAAATCATGTATTCACCAAAGTCCTTAAAGACACACTGCTTTGGATATAAATTCTCTTAAAAATAAATCTGAATTGTCTAACATGGAATCGTATGCCCTTTTATCCACAAAAAAAAAAAACTTCATGGTTTTACAATTGCTTGTGAAAATCTTTCCCCTTCTCCTCCTCCTTCAAATGCCGGTACCTATGAATATTCTAATTAGGCCCACCCACACCCCACCCACGAGGACGCTGACGCGCTGCCTCTCCTCAAGGGCCACAGCACACGGAAATTACAGTACAGTGCTGTTGTGACTGCGGAGGGTCCAAACAACCCCTTGGCACTTTCAGAGCACACGAGCGCCACAGCAAAGTGGCGCGGCACACACATCAGCCGCCGCCGCTGTCCTCTGCCAGGGCGCATGCTACATACAACCTCTCAAAAGCAGACCATGAGTCCCCCCCCCCTGTTGCTTGCATGCCTATAATATTCAAAACTTTAAAAATTAACACTACCATGACTGTTTAGAGGAACAACCAGAGGGATTGTATATCACATGCAACCACACATGCACCAGTGCAGCATGGAACACAGTGAAGACACAGCTCTGGCCTGCAGCTGGAGGGTGGACATAGATAGCTGGGGGCAGAGCAGCAGGCACATTAAAAGGCTACCGCTACATTGCACAAATAGAATAAATCCTGTGATAAAATACAGACTTAGCGGTTGAACAACATGCCCACTTGTATGCGTGGTGGCCCTGGATAATGGTTGGAACTGCATTAGTCCTTAAAAGTAGTGGTGTGCGATACTGCAAGATTTGGTATCAATCCGATACCAAGTAAATACAGGGCCAGTATCGCCAATATGAAACCGATACTTTTGAAACATTAAGGTGGATGGCATCATCAAATTACTAAATCTGAATGAATTTTCATGACCTTTAAGTGTTTTGTGATTTTTCCTTTGGATTATTAATTAGTTAAAACCCAGGACAGAATTTGGGCAAAGTTTAGAGATAAATATGTACAGTATCACTTTCACAGTTAACACAAACGGGTAATTTAGTCAAATCTGAGCCATATTATATTCAGTATGTTTGTGTCAATTCCAGTAAATGTATTAATTTGAATAAAATGTTTCAGTGGGATAAATGTATTATACCAAGGTCAGCATAATTTATACTTTTTGAGTTTGCTTAAAGTAACAAATGACCAATTGCACTTTGAAAATTAATATTAACTAATGCCGAAGATGACTAAAATACCTGGATATTCTCTGCCATACTGAAAGGCCTCTGCCAATGATCTCTGCCTCTGGGTTTGGGGTCTTTCGGGGCCAGGGGTAAGGGATTTCTCTCCTCCTCTCTCCGTTTCTGTACCTCAGCGTAGTCTTTTGGATGATTTTTCATATGCTTGTATAAATTAGTTGTGTTACCACTGTATTTCACAGCCTTTTTACAAATTGCACAGCTTGCCATTGTTTCATTTTTGGACTGGAAATATAGCCACACGACACGGCGCTCCTCTTCCTCTCTGCCATTCTTCTGCTCCGTCTCTGTGCTGTGTGTGCACACTGTTGTAGCGCATCTCGATAAGTAGCATAGAATTATAGAACACCAGCACTCTGGCAGCTGGTGGCTGCTGCTTGCTAGCTTGTTTACCTGGCGCTGCTGAGTCACATGATGGTACAAGAGGGAGGAGGTAAAACCACAAGAAGAAAAGGAGCAAAGTGCTGCTGAGTGTGCCTGCTCCGTGCTGTGACGGGAACGGCAACGCAGACGCAGAGTATCGATCTCGTTACACTGGTATTGATTAATATCAGTAGCAACGTTGGTATTGATATGATCGATATTTGGATTGATCCGCCCACCACTACTTAAAAGCAGTTTAATGGTAAAACCCATCCTAAATTGGGTCAAGTTTTCAAAGCAGCTGTCCAGAAATGCTAACTGGAACTGGAGGCTAAGCTGACTCTTTAGTTCCACCCCCTTTCTCTGAGACCCAGTGCTTAGTCCTGATTGGTTCCCTGTTCTCGTGATGTCCTTAGAACAGTTTGTCTGAACTCTGCTGAACTTTCATAGCAGAAAAACACAGATATGACACATAAGAGTGATTGTGGTCTTGATATGTCTTCTAAGTCATAAAAAAAAGTGTTGCAGACATGTTAAGAAAAAAAAAGCTAGTATCTCACGGAGTGGTGAATGCTGAAGAATGTAGCGATTTTTGGATTTGCTAACTTATTGGACAAAGTGGTGAATGCTGAGGAATGATCAAGAGCAATTTGAGGGGTTTGTCAGGATTTGTAAAAGGTTGCAAAACAGGCTGCCAACAGTTTTCAAGGTCTTAAACAATTTTGTCATGAAGGCACTAACAGTTGACATTTTTTTTTATTTTTGGCAAACCAAAAATAACTTTAGCAACACACTTATACAACTATTTTGCAAACGTTTGCGGAAAAATACATTTGCAAGAAAGTTTTGAACATAATTACATTTGCGAGAAGAAAAGATGGTTAGGACCTTAAAAGCTGTTTGAGATCTGAAAAACTGTTTTTTTCAGATCAAACCTTTTACGATCCCAGCCCCAACATTCGTGAATGTTCCTCAGCATTCACTGCTCCGTGACATACAGGCTTAAGAAGTTAGGGCGTTTTCACACCTGAAAGTCTGGACCAAGGTTCACGTTTTGGTTTCATGGTCTACCTTCTGTCCGGTTAGGTTTGGTTTCACACTGGTCCTAATCCAAACGAACCAAAAAAATTTACGTGATGTCCTGCTGTTATGACATTTGTGTAGTTAGCAGAGGCTGTGGTAGTTATCAAACATGCTACTCACCCTCTCAGTAGTTTTCTGTAGCTGTGGGCACATCACTAACAGCATTTTAAGTAGAAACTATGAAAGAGTCCACATTAGTAGGTGAACTGGTTCAGTGAGGCTCAAATATTATCCAGGTCTTTATTAAAAACAAGCTGCCAGGCAGGAGGAAAAGAGGAAGACCACAGAGAAGATTCATGGATGTAGTGAAGGAGGACATGGAGAGGGTTGGTGTTATGGAGGAAGATGCAAGGGACAGGGTGAGATGGAGGCAGATGATCTGCTGTGGTGACCCCTAAAGGGAGCAGCCGAAAGAAGAAGAAAACATATTACTAGTTTTATCTTTAGGAGATACAGTGGTGTGAAAAAATGTTTGCCCCATTCCTGATTTCTTATTTTTTTGTACATTTGTCACACTTAAATGTTTCAGATCAAACACATTTAAATATTAGACAAAGATAACACAAGTAAACACAAAATGCAGTTTTTAAATGAAGGTGTTTATTATTAAGGGGAAAAAAACCTACATGGCCCTGTGTGATAAAGTGATTGCCCCCTAAACCTAATAACTGGTTGGGCCACCCTTAGCAGCAACAATTGCAATCAAGCGTTTGCGATAACTGGCAGTGAGTCTTTTACAGCGCTGTGGAGGAATTTTGGCCCACTCATCTTTGCAGAATTGTGGTAATTCGGCCACATTGGAGGGTTTTCGAGCATGAACCACCTTTTTAAGGTCATCCCACATGCATCTCAATTGGATTCAAGTCAGGACTTTGACTAGGCCACTCCAAAGTCTTGATTTTGTTTTTCTAAAGCCATTCAGAGGTAGACTTGCTGCTGTGTTTTGGATCATTGTCCTGCTGCAGAACCCAAGTGCGCTTCAGCTTAAGGTCACGAACAGATGGCTGGACATTGTCCTTAAGGATTTTTTGGTAGACAGCAGAATTCATGGTTCTGTTTACCACAGCAAGTCTTCCAGGTCCTGAAGCAGCAAAACAGCCCCAGACCATCACAGTACCACCACCATATTTTACTGTTGGTATAATGTTCCTTTTCTGAAATGCTGTTACTTTTACACCGGATGTAATGGGACACACACTTTCCAAAATATTCAACTTTTGTCTCGTCAGTCCACATAGTATTTTCCAAAAAGTCTTGGGGATCATCAAGATGTTTTCTGGCAAACTGAGACAAGCCTTTGTGTTCTTTTTGCTCAGCAGTGGTTTTCGTCTTGGAACTCTGCCATGCAGGCCATTTTTGTCCAGTCTTTTTCTTATGGTGGAGTCTTGAACACTGACCTTAACTGAGGCAAGTGAGGCCTGCAGTTCTTTTGATGTTGTTGTGGGCTCTTTTGTGACCTCTTGGATGGGTCATCGCTGCGCTGTGGGGGTAATTTTGGTCGGCCGGCCACTCCTGGGAAGGTTCACCACTGTTCCATGTTTTCACCATTTGTGGATAATGGCTCTCACTGTGGTTCACTGGAGTCCCAAAACTTTAGAAATTGCTTTATAACCTTTTCAAGACTAATAGATCTCAATTACTATTGATACTCAATCATTATTTATTTCTCATTTGTTCCTGAATTTCTTTGGATTGCAGCATGATGTTTAGTTGTTGAGGATCTTTTGGTCAACTTCACTTTGTCAGGCAGGTCATATTTAAGTGATTTCTTGATTGAGAACAGGTGTGGCAGTAATCAGGCCTGGGTGGGGCTAGAGAAATTGAAGTCACCTTTCCAAAGATGTGATAAACCACAGTTAATTTATGTTTTAAGGTTGTTGGGGTTTTTTTTTTGGGGGGGGGGGTCACTTTTTCACATAGGGCCATGTAGGTTTGAATTTTTTTTTAACCGTTAATAATAAACACCTTCATTTAAAAAGTGTGTTTTGTGTTTACTTGTGTTATCTTTGTCTAATATTTAAATTTGTTTGATGATCTGAAACATTTAAGTGTGGCAAACAAACACTTTTTCACACCACTGCATATGGAAATTGTACTGATAAGCAACAGTAGCATTTTTTTGACAACGCAGCGTAAATTGATGGACGCTGCTGTGGATTGGTGCTACGGAAGCATTTTTTTGATAGGGCAACAGAAATGGACAGAACACCGAACCAAATTATGTCTCTTCGTCTGGGTCGTGGTTCTGGGGAGATTTGGTTTCATACCTAAGGTTTTGGTCTGAAAGACCAGACTAAACAGGTTTAGTGTGAAAACACCTTCAGTATTTCCTTTTTTGCTATTTACATATTCGAGACTGTAGGTTATATCCACAAATGTTTATGCTCTCAAATCTGACGTTTCTGGAAGACATTCCCACAAAAGTCATTTAAAGTGACTTGATTTAAATGGCCGGGCACGGGCGTAAAATGGTCATGTGTTACTGCAGCCACTAGATGGCAACACAATGCAGCACAAATTATCAATCCAGTACACGTGTATAGCTACTACAACAACTACTGTTGTCTCCATTAGTTTACATCAAATTCAGAATGTATGAAAAGCATGAATGGTTGATTTATTTATAAAGGCTCTCTTATAATTTAGTTAGTTAAAATAAACAAGCTCTTTCCCTCATATGATCATTAATGCAAATAGAATCGTGTTTTAATTGTGTTGACAAAAGGTAAATAGTAATTTTTTCCATTGTTTAATTTTATATTGTCGCACTTAAATTATGGATTTCACCTTAAGTATAAAAATGCTGCTTTAGTGGAAATTACATTATTATATTAGTTTTTATAGTTATAGAACTACTTTTTATTACATATTACTGCTTGTTTAGTGTGATTTTTTTTTTTTTTAAAGTCAACATAATTGTAAATTGGGAAGTTCGCTCCAGTCTGTCCTGCCTTTTTTATGAATTTTATGTTGTTGAACCAAGAACCACCTGTTTCCTTTTTTTTCTGGATGAAGCATGGACATCTCTTTCTCTATTTTGTTATTCTAGTATTTTAAAATCTGAACATAATTGCCTAAAAAAATAGTCTTAAAACTGCTTTTTGTATAAACTCAACTGCAAATATTTCCCATCTCAAGCCATTTTTCATAAAGTGGTTTGTCAATATTTTTTTTTCCTTTTTTGCAGTTTTCATTATTGAGGACACTACACACAACATCATATAGCACATCTTTTTTTAAATGGATTTCTAAATGTCCAGAGGGAAGGTAATTGACACACTGATTAGTAATCACTCCTGATTATATGAGGGCTTTTGAAAATGGGTCACCATCCTTGTATTATCCTCTTTACCTGCAGATGAGAGTAGGCAGTCTCCATTTTTTTTTTTATATTGAGCCAGACCTCCTAATTTTCTGTAGAAATTGCAGAGGCTTTGGTTCAGCTGATATATAATATATTAAATGATCTGTAGGTGAAGGCTTGTAGATGTTCGTGGTGTAGATATTTCACTGTGTTCACAGTATCAGTAAGTTAAAAGTATTTTTGTTTTTTCATAATTTTTATAGTAAAGTTTGAAATTACGCAGCTCATGGACAGCCATTAAAGCTTTAGAAATAACAAAGAAATCAATTACATTTCTGTTCGGTTTTAAGTCTTGCTTTTGTAGCGGTGGTGTTGTCCCCTGCACAGCGTGGCAAGTGTACAGTTCCATTTTTAAAATGCAGACGTTCTCACTCAGGCAGCGCTCCCTTGTAAAGTCCAGAGCCAGTTTCGCTGAGTGCTGTCGCAACTTTCAGCAGCATTAGTTTCCTTATCTATAGAGTTGTTGTTGTTTTGTTTGTTTGATTTTGAGTTTGCTGGGAGGAATTGATGGAGGAGTGGCGTGGCGGTGAGCTGATCTCCTGGCCAGTGAAACGGACAGTCAGGGAGATCAAATCGTCAATGTGAGCTTAATTACCGCTCAGCCCCTTCATCCCCTTCCTCTGTCCCCTCCCAATCTATGAAAACGGTGAGTGTGGACAAGTTCTGAGGAGCCTCCAGCAAGTCTTCATCACTGGGGGCTTTTTTTTCCCCTGACACACATACGCACGCCCTCCCCACCTCCTTCCCCATCGCGTGTCACAAAGGGCCGGCCTATCAGTCAGCCGCGGTGGCACGGTGCAGCTTTTCTCCTGGTCATCTGACAAGAGGAGAGAAAGACGGCATCGCTCCCGTGTGTAGATGTGACAGGTGTGCCGTCCCACTATCAGCATAAAGATCATTCTTCCTAATCCGCTTTGGCCATTATGATGAAAAATATCAAATCATATCCATAATGATGTAAAGACTGAATAGAAAAAAAAAGTAGTGTACATGTGTAGGTTTTCGCAGAGTTTCCTTTGTATCGTTATCGATCTTCTTCATAGCTCTGATTAATAATATGAGGCCCCGCTCTGATTGCGTGTATAGATTTGTGTATGCTCCAGTAAGGCCGCGCAGATGAGCAACATATCTGCTTGTAAAACATGCATTATAGAGTCACCAGAGGCCCTCTGACTGGATCATTTACTTTGTATGATTAGAGACTTTCGAATGTGTTTGCCTTTCTTCTATTGACTAAATTGAGAAGAGTCTGTGCAGTCAGCAAAATTATCGATCAGACGACACCGTGTTTCTTCCTGGGAAATGATCAGGAGGATCGATGGCTATGAAATAGTTAGCCGTGGCTTTTTTTAGTTAAATGTTTTTTAAAAATAGTTGTTCAGTTTATCTTAATTTATCAGGAACTTATCAAGGGGAAAAATAAATAAAAAATTTTCTCATGGCTGCTTTCACTTCACTTTAACAAGTCCTGCTCACTTCCCGACTTTACTAACCGGTTGTGTTTCTGAGGCTGAAAAATCAGATGTGGCCGTTCTCGTGATTATTGAGCAGATTGGAAGATGATGGGAGGCATGTGCACTGATTAAAAACTAATTAAAAGGGGAATAATTAACAAAAAATGGATGTCTGTTGTAGGGGTGACGGTGTGAAATAACTTGAATTTAAAAAGGTGAATTCCCATTTTAAAGGACTGGAAAATAAAGAGATTTTTGGGTGTGTCGGCAGGGCGGCTGATGCTTTGGCTTCTGGTTTTCCTAAATCTGTTTCTCCTTTTTTTAAATTGTTGATGTTGTTTTAGAAGGGCATTTTTTAAATTAATATACAGAATTGAAATCACAAAACTTTATTGATGCCAGGTAGAAACTAGGTTTGTTACAGTTATTTCAACCAAGAACTGAAGGTATAAAAATACTAATCCACAGTTTCATTCTACTGTACAACTGTACAATGACAATAAAGCCTATTCTATTCTATTCTAAAGGTCTAGTGACTAAACAAAAAAAATATGCATAATAAAAGTGTGCAGAGTTTAATGTATCTGTCTTCAGCTAAGGTGGCTGCAGTCTTGGGTCTCAGCGTGCAGCCGTCAGTTAGGACGGTCAGGATCCATTTCTGGGAGGTCAGATGAATCGAGCTTGGATTAGAATGATTGTCGGCTAACAGCCTGGTGCCCGGGTCACTGAGGGTCCACTCTTCCTGATGTGTTAATCAGGATTAAAGCCTGCAGGAGAGTCCGGACTAGCAAAACCCCTTAGACCCCCCCCCCCCCCCAACACACAGTCACAGATCCTGGCTGTAAAAAGCACAAACATTTCCCTGTCGTCAAGCGTGCCCCTCCTCGCTGTTTAACCCCAGAGAGCCTCCTGGCCCTTGTGCTCAGCAGCGTTTGGTCACCTCCAGCAGAGGAGCTGCATTGTTTACTGGTGGATTTACTCAGCAGATAAGGGAAGCAATGGAGGCCCTAAAAGGCCCCAGCAGATGAAATAATATGGGATAAAGAGAGGAGTGGGGCTTTGAAGAGGGGAGATCACAGCTCTCTAATCCCGGGATTGAGGGGTCTTCCAGAGTTCAGCGTGATATGTGAATGAATGCAGGGAGGAGGAGGAGGAGGTCTGGCAAACTGGATTGTCTCTTTTTGTGAATGGCCCCTGTGCTAGGAGCAACTTTGTAGGGTCAAAAGAAAACGTGACATGTCATTAAAGTTGGCCTCCGTCAAGCAGCAACAACAGCAACAACAACAACAACAAAAAAATGGATTGCAATTGCCAGTTAACTGTGAAATGATTTTTCAACATATTAATTGCTTCTATATTGTTTCATAATTGCCCGATGATGTTTGTTTCGATGTACCAGATAAAATACTCCAAGCAAACACCATACGAAATCAGTGGTAATGCTAACAACTCTGTTTTATGGTATTTAACATCCATAATGGCTCATATTATGGCCCATGCTGCTCGGAGAGGAGCGTATGCTCACCGTGATGCCTCGTCTCTTACAGGGAATCCTTCTGAAGCGAAGTGGCAAATCCCTCAACAAGGAGTGGAAAAAGAAATATGTCACACTGTGTGATAATGGCGTCCTCACTTACCACCCCAGTTTACATGTGAGTTCCAACTCCCCCTTCCCACTTTCTCTTCCCATTTCTTTTCCAATCGGCTTTATGGGTTTGTCGCACTACTGTTTGTACTCAAGGGTGCTGCTGGAGGTTTTTAATGTCGGACTTTTTCAACCGCCGAGCGCGATTCTCTTGATGCGATTACATTTACCGCCATTGCTTTAGGGAAGTGGATTACAACCACAGCAGAGACTTATTGCCATGTATAATGGCTATATCAGCTAACCCGGGGTCCTTAAGCATAGTGTTAAAAAACCGGGTGTCCTAGTGGTCATCTCGGCCCCACGCCGTGGCGCCCATCCCCGGTGCTGGCTAATGGAGACATGGCTGTGCTGCTGCGTGCCTGCCGCGCCCAGACTCCACTCTGGCTTGTATTTATAATGGTTCTCGCTACATGGCAGCAGAGCCTGACCAGCCTCCCACATCCATCTTTGTCAGAGTCCCGCTGGGCTGCTAATACCTCTTAAACACTCGGCTGGCTTGGCAGCAGACAGCTCAGGAGCCCGGCGCCACACTCAGATATACCCGCGTTCGCCCTCCGATTCCCTCCATCACTCTCTGATCCTTTCATCTCTGCGTCTGGCCGCATAAAAATGAAAGATATCGGCAGCATCTCGCGTCCTAATGAGACAACTGAAACTTTGAAAATCAGCCCAATAGTTAGACGTGAACTCTGTGTGTGGCCTGACAGTGTGTTAGTGGCGTAATTTACAAGCGGTTATTAGTAGAGCGGTGCCGGGGCTAAAGTGATGTATGTAATTGACTGAGCAGGCTATCTCTTGATCATTACGGCTATTACAGGTCATCGGGGCAATCTATGAATCTATGAATCTGTTGACTTACACGCGGAGGTGAAATAAGGCAGACAGTTACATTAGCAGGGTAACAGCTCAAGCTCATTTTGAGCAGTGGAGCAGAGAAGGAGTAAGAAAGGGGGGGGGGGAAGAGGGAGAGGGAGAGAGCGAGGGAGGCAGCGTGAGAGTAGAAGAGGGGAACCTTTAATTTCGCAGCCAGCCAAGCCATCCACACAATCACCTTCTGTTAATTCTATCTGCTACATCAATTAAATTGTTTGTAGAAACTAATTGAATGTGGCTTAATCACACATCTTAATAGCTTTGCACGCTTCGATCTGGCTGTTAATTCCAGCAATAAAATGAAATGAGAGCGCTCACTGGGTAATTAGCGAGGAGGCTTGGGAAAGAAATGAGTGCTTTATGACACGGTAATAAAGCAGAGGAGCCGGTGGGGGGACAGCAAAGGCCGAGCTCGCCTCTATCTGGATCTTTTTTCTGCTGAGCCCAATGATTTTCACCTTGGCTTCCCACATTTGGGCGGTAGTCGCTTTAAACCAAATCAAATGGCCAAATTGAAAGGGAATGAGACAGTTTGCATTCATTAAGCCCGGCATCTCGCTGTTTGGAGAGACGGCGTGGGCACAGGTGATGTATAATGGCTTTACAATCATTTTTCCACTATTGCACAGCCTTATAGTGGAAGGTCTAAGATGGGTTGTGACTAATGGGGATGGAAACTGAATAGCCTTTTAATTTGTTTTTCTTCCATAATTCCTGGATTCCATTTGGGCCGCTGTGTGTAATTAAGTTACTCAATTGTGTGATACATTTAAAAATATTTGAACTTTTCCTCTTACGGAGTGCCCTCTTCTGCCCTGTTTTTCCTTTAATTTGCGTAGGATTACATGCAGAATGTGCACGGAAAAGAGATCGACCTGCTGAGGACAACGGTGAAGGTGCCCGGGAAACGACCGCCCAGAGCCGTGGCCACTGTCGCCCCCACCGCCAGTCCCAAAACCAACGGGCTCACCAAGGACCGCAGTGCCCTGCAGCTGGGTATAGGAAACACAGGTTTGAATCCTAACTTTGTCATATACTGTACTGTGGATGAACACCAGAATAATGTGTTATGTCTGGAAAATACTCCTTCAATGATGAGGCCAGGTGCACAGTTGAACTTTGCTTTATTGCACTACGATAACCACAATACAGCCACTACGCAGGGGCGCTGGCAAAGAGACCAAACTCAGATGCTCGCTGATATTTATGGGGGCGGTGTAGTGGCGGAAACGGAAGTGGGCACTACTATAACGCACTTCACAAATAAAAGCATCAATATAACTATATAACCTCCCCCCCCCCCCCCCCCCCAGTAGAAAAACCCAAAACACACACACCATTAAAACCCTCCCCAATTTAGGACTCAAATCACGCACTAAAAAAAACCCTGAAATCACTACAAGGCCTGCCACATTCACACAACGAACCTAAGCTAGAGGGGACGGGTGGACTACTGTCCCACCCCACACGGCAAGGTGTGGGGGTGGGACGGTATTCTTCCACCTGTGAGTCCCTAGAAGTCCATCAAATTAAAATTTTGCCGTGTTTCCTAAACTAAGATACATGAAACTAACAACACAGAACATAATAATAACAATAATCAAAACCACACAGAACTAAATATATACACTATACACACACTGGGTTTGCTTGCTAAACCTTTAGCAATCACATCAATGCTCCCAACAGTCAGTGCTCCCAAATGTAACCATTGCACTTAGCTTTTTTTTTTTTCTTCAGAACACATGCAAAAAAAAGACATCTTAACAATGGAGCTCTTTTTTTTTTTTTTTTTTTTTTTTTAACAAACCCTCACTACTTCCACTTGGTGAGGTAGGGGTGGAACTGGCCTGTGGTGCCCCGGGCAGTCTCTCATTAAGTCCGTCCCTGGAGGCGACATGCCTCTAGGGCCGCAGCTGATTGTGTAGACGATGATGTGCCTCTTCTTCTCCGCTGTCGGACCCTCCTCTCGTCCAGACCCACCATCCGAAGCCTCCTCCTGGGCAGGCCGCAGCTCATTGCCGTGCCTCCACGAACCATCCAGCAATTGAAAGTAGGCTGCGCCCCGTTTAGCCACATTGCGCAGTCGTTCCTGATGATCCTCAGGCTGTCGTTTGGCCTGTATTCGCCGTGGATATCACTTCTCACGAGCCCAAGCCAGATCCGTGACTCTCAGAGGGGTCTTGCTCGGCTTGCGCTGTTGCTGCTTGGCACGCGGTTTCTCCGTGCATGTCGGTCTGGCCCCTACCACTTTTAAAGCCGCTGCAGCGGTTGCCATTGTAGCCTCAGATCCTCCGGCCCACTGTGGCCAAGCTCCGGGGGAAACTGGAGCTAGCTTGTCAGCGTCGCTCGTCGACACGCTCGGCACCCTCGTCCAGGGTGTGTTGAGCACCAGCACTGAGACCCTCCTGCATCGACCCTGAGCGAGGCTTGTCCTGCTCGACCGCCATGGTGCCCGGTAAATCTTCGTCCCACACTTCATCGTCCTTCACCCTCGGAACCAGCCGGTTCCACTTTGCACAACTGGACCACTCCTCCCCAGCGTCGTTCTTAATGGCGAACCCCAGACCATAAAATAGGCCACAGCCCATGATGTTGTCGCCCCAGGCCATCACGATGAACTTGAAGTCAGCCATCTTCGCCAACTTGTACCGCACTGTCAGCACCAGCGTTCCAACCGTGCACAGCCGTCCACCTCCATAACCATAGAGCGGCGCTGGGTCTCCTGCAATTCTATAATGGGGGAAGAATTTTCTCACCGTAGCCCAATTCAGCAGAGAACCCTCCGCCCCCCTGTCGATCAGCAGCGGCACCTCGACACCATCCAGCTCGACTGTGCAGAACATGTACCCGTTGGTACTCAGAGACATCACATGGACAATTGTCGGGACAGTGTGTGTGTGTGTGTGTGGGGGGGGGGGGGGTGAGTTCCCCTGTGGGCTCCCCGGCTCTGACATACGGTGCACCCAGGCATAGTGGTTCAAGCGTCCACACTTGCTGCAGCGCCTCCCTCTCGCCGGGCGGTCCCTGGCCTTGAAGCGATGTTTCACAGACCCACAACCCATACACATGGGTTTTCCCGGGGCAGACCTAAGTTTCGCAGCGTTGGTCTTCACAGCAGTGCCATCGGTGCCAAGCGGTGCCATCGCTGTCTGGGTCCGCTACTTGTTCTGTGGCGGGAAACTCCAGCTGCCGTTGTGACTAGCGCCCACTTCGCTCTGAAGCTAGCTTGTCTGCTGCCTCCAGTTGGAGAGTTAACTCGATAGCTCTAACCAGTGTCAAGTCACCTGGTACTGTGAGCAGCTTCGTCCCTATCATAGCGTTGTTGGTGTGCTCCGCCAGCTGGTCGCGAACCATCTCCTCCTCCAGCGGCCCAAAACGACACTCACGAGCCAGTAGTTTCAGGTTGGCGACGAAACACCGGATAGACTCACCCGCCCGTTGGTGGCGCTGGTGAAACCTGATCCTCCGGGTGATGACCCCGTCCGGGGCGCAAAAATGGCGCGCCATTAGCTCAACCACGTTCTCAAATGTGTCTGACTCACCGAGTGTGCTTAGGATGCGCTGGCCCTCGATTACCAAATTGTGCACCAGGAGTGCGCGTCCCCTCAGCTTGTCCGTCTCACCCAGGTTGAGCGCCACGACGTAGCTCTCGAAGGCCGCAAACCATCTCAGCCAGGGGACGGGTGGCTCGCCCAGGGGCTCCAGGATGGGCCAAATCGGAGAAATACACGCTTTCATACTTTATC
The DNA here is from genome assembly GCA_020510985.1 of Pholidichthys leucotaenia. Lineage (NCBI taxonomy): Eukaryota > Metazoa > Chordata > Actinopteri > Cichliformes > Pholidichthyidae > Pholidichthys > Pholidichthys leucotaenia. Next base: position 249,990,721 of record CM035846.1, on the reverse strand, counting down.
CTCGTCGCCAATACGTTATGTCTGAAAATACTCCTTCAATGATGAGGCCAGGTGCACAGATGAACTTAGCTTTATTGCACTACGATAACTACAATACAGCCGCTAGGCAGGGGCGTTGGCAAAGAGGCCATACTCAGATGCCCGCTGATATTTATAGGGGCGGTGTAGTGGCGGAAATGGAAATGGGTGCCACTACACCGCCCTTCACAAATCAGTATAACTATATAACATAATGGTCAGACCAGAGGTGTGTCAAAGGAAGTGAATCGATATTAATCATGATATTTATTTTAATACAAATATGATAAATAGTAAATAATAGTGCAATAGTAGTTTACACAAGCTGACTTAAAGCAATTCATTGCAGTGTTGAAGCAGTGCATGCTGGTTAGAAATTTTTGTCAGACTGAAGACGCCGCTGCAAAACACCATCATGACACATCTTAAAACCTCAGAGGAGAAAGTCAGCTTAAGTCAGACCCTGCAGTTAGTTTTCACCAGCTGCACTTGCTGTGATGCACCTCTGTGATGTCAGAACTTTGCCCTGATTGGCTTAAACCTTCACGGTCGGGCTGTCGACATACAACCAAATTTTCACCCTCTTTTTCCAAAAATTAGAACTAAATTTAACGTGTGTGTTATGAGGGATTTAGCCCTCAAAGGTAGAACACTTTTGTCTAAAACTGAAGGACTGTCAGGTTTAGTTTGTCCAGCACAGCTATTACAGGTGCATCTCAATAAATTAGAATGTCATCGAAAAGTTGATTTATTTCAGTAATTCAGTTAAAAAAATTAAACTCATATTACACACAGTGATATATTTCAAGTGTTCTTTTAATTTTGATGGTTATGGCTTATAGCTCATGAAAACTCCAAATTCAGTTTCTCAAAAAATTAGAATATTGTGAAAAAGTTCAGTATTGTAGAATCATGGTAACACATTCTATTCAACTAATTAACTCCAAACACCTGCAAAAGTTTCCTGAGCCTTTAAATGGTCTCTCAGTCTGGTTCAGTAGTCTACACAATCATGGGGAAGACTGCAACCTTGACAGTTGTCTAGAAGACCACCATTGACACCCTCCACAAGGAGGGTAAACCATATAAGATCATTGCTAAAGAAGTTGGCTGTTCACAGGGTGCTGTATCCAAGAATATTAATGGAAAGTTGAGTGGAAGGAAAAAGTGTGGCAGAAAAAGGTGCACAAGCAACAGGGATGACCACAGCCTTGAGAGGATTGTGAAGCAAAAAGCCCATTCCAGAATTTGGAGGAGATTCACAGGGAGTGGACTGCAGCTGGAGTTAGTGCTTCAAGAGCCACCACACACAGACCAATCCAGGGCATGGGCTACAACTGTCACATTCCTTGTGTCAAGACACTCCTGAACCAGGGACAGCATTGGAAGCGTCTTACTTGTGCTAAGTAGAAAAGAGACTGGGCTGTCCAAAGTCCTCTTTTCAGATGAGAGTAAATTTTGCATTTCATTTGGAAATCAAGGTCCCAGAGTCTGGAGAAAGAGTGGAGAGGCACAGAATCCAAGTTGTTTGAGGTCAAGTGGGAAGTTTCCACTGTCACTGATGATTTGGAGAGCCATGTCATCTACTGATGTTGGTCCACTGTGTTTTATCAAGTTTCCTGTTGACCAGGAAATTTTAGAGCACTTCGTACTGACAAGCTTTATGGAGATGCTGATTTCATTTTCCAGCAGGTCTTGGCACCTCTCCACACTGCCCAAAGTACCAAAACCTGGTTTAATGACCATGGTATCACTGTGCCTGATTGGTCAGCAAACTCTTCTGACCTAAACCTTGTAGAGAATTTATGGGGTATTGTCAAGAGGAAGATGAGAGACACTAGACCGAACAATGCAGATGAGCTGAAGACCACTATCAAAGCAACTTGGGCTTCCATAACATCTTAGCAGTACCAAAGGCTGATTGCCTCCATGCCATACTGCTTTGATGCAGCAATTCATCCAAAAGGTAGCTCGGTGGTGCAGTGGTTAGCACTATGGCAGCACAGTAAGAAGGCTGTGGGTTTGATCCAACCCTCTGACCATCAGTGACCCTTCTGTGTGGAGTTTGCATGTTCTCCCCGTGTCTGCGTGGGTTTACCCCAGGTACTTTGGTTTCCTCCCACAGACCAAAAACATGCAGGTTAGGTTAATTGGAGACTCTAAAGTGGCCCTAGGTGTGAACGTGTGTGTGAATGGTGAAGGGCTTGGCACTGCTCCGTGGCTGCCTCATCCATCCACGTGGATGCCCTGAATTTCCCTCTGGGATTAATAAAGTATATAAAATACAAAAAAAAAAAAAAAAAAAATTAAAAAAGGAGCCCCAACCAAGTATTGAGTGTGTACATAGACTCGCCTTTGTTAGTGGTTGTTGGCCAACATTTCTATTAAAAATCAATTTTTTAAAATTAATTTTATGTAATATTCAAATTGTTTGAGAAACTGCATTTAGAGTTTTCATGAGCTATAAGCTATAATTATCAAAATTAAAAGAAGTAAACACTTGAAATACTGTATATCACTCTGTGTATAATGAATCTATATTTCAATTTTTAAATTGAATTACTGAAATAAATCAACTTTTCGATGACATTCAAATTTACTGAGATGTGCCTGGACAGTAGATATTCCACTTAGTTGTTGAAAACGGTGATTCTTTTTAATGTAAATTTATGTGGAAAAATAAGTCATTAACCATACATTTAATATAATTTTTAAAGTGAACTAAACTGAACATTTTATATTAAAAGCAAATTTAAACTTTCCTAAGCAACCCCAAAATTAATCTTCAACAAAAAATGGTGGTATAATTTTTTAATGCGTTTATGATACAAACAAACAAAATTCCCTTTCATATATCAAATTTCTATAAATAGGCTGTTCTATATTTGCCAAACATGCACTACTCACAAAAAGTTAGGGATGTTTGGCTTTTGGGTGAAATTATGGAAAATGTAAAATGTTCACGCTACAGTGACATTATATCATGAAAGTAGGGCATTTAAGTAGAAGCATGCAATGGTGGTTTCCTCATCTCAAACAGTTTATTGAAACAAAAGCCAACAACCGTGGTGGGTAAACCACAACAAAAAAGGTCAATGTCTCAATAATTTGTCATGTGCCCTTGAACATCAATTACAGCTTGACAATGACGTCTCATGCTGTTCACAAGTCGACTTAATGTCTGCTGAGGCATGGCATTCCACTCTTCTTGAAGGGCGGCCCTCAAGTCACTGAGGTTGTGGGGTGCAGGGTTACGAGCCTCCACACAGTGACACAGCTGATCCCATAGGTTTTCAATGGGATTCAGGTCTGGAGAAAGTGCAGGCCACTCCATTTGAGGTACCCCAGCCTCCAGCAGCCGTTCCCAAATGATGCAACCTTGATGAGCTGAAACATTGTCATCCATGAAGATTAAATTAGGCCTGTGCTGTTCATGTAGGGCAGAATGACTGGATTAATGATGTTATTCAGGTAGTGTTGGCTTGTCACTGTACCATTCACAAGGTGTAGGGCAGTTCTGGATTGACTAGACATACCTGCCCAGACTGTAACACCACCACCACCAAAGGCTCGTCTGGTGACAACAGTGGCTGATGCATAGCGCTCTCCTTGACGTCTCCAGCATTGTTGGCGGTCATCATTTCTGCTCAACATGAATTGACTTTCATCAGAGAACAGCACTGAGGCCCACTGGTCCCTTGTCCAACATAAATGCTCCCTGGTCCATGCAAGACGATGATGCCTGTGCCTGGTGGTGTGGTCAGGTACCCTTGCAGGTCGTGTAGCACGCAGACCATGCTGATGTAAACAGTTTTGAATGGACTGACATGACATTTTGGTGCCTCTCACCTCCCTTAAATGTGCCTGGAGTTGAATGGCATTCATCATCCGGTTCCGCAGGGCACTGTTCACAATGAAGCGGTCACCAGCATGGGATGTGGCCAAAGGACGTCCACTTCTATGCCTTTCTGTGACTCTTCCAGTCTCTCTGTATATCTGTTGCAACCTGCTGATGACACTCTGTGACACTCTATGCTCAGTGGCCACTTCCCTCTGAGAACATCCTGTTTGAAGCCTCACAATGGCAAGGTACTGTTGATCAATCGTTAGGTGTCGTCTTGGTCTCATGATGTCAAAATGTGAACAGCATGATGAAGAGAACTGTTTAAATACCAATTCTAATTGAACCAGAAAATTTTTTGGTCGATTCATGGATCAAACACCTGTTGTGAATTTTGCCGTTAAGCACCTTTTTAGAGAACAGCAAGTTATGCAAAAAGTACTGAAATATTGAACAGTTGGACATGTGCATTTAAAAACTCGTCTGTAAAGGTTATAGTGCATTTAAGATAAGATAAGATAAGCCTTTATTAGTCCCACAATGGGGAAATTCCAGGATTGCAACAGCATAGGGATAGCAACACTCAGAAGGCAAGAAAAAACAACATCTAGTAAACATATGTCCATATTACTATAAATGTATATATATAGACACACAGTGCAGAGCATTATGGCTGGTGAATGTGCAGCAGAAAGTCTAAGCTCTCTCTCCGCGGATGCAGCGGGCCAGCTGGAAGTCTTTGGGCATGATGGTGACCCCCTTAGCGAAGAAGAGACCCACCAGGTGGGCCTCGGTACATTTTTTAGGTACATCCTAACATTTCACCCGGAAGCCTAATATCCCTATCTTTTTGTGAGTAGTGTACCTTTTCTCCACACAAACAGATAACTTAGAACAACAAATATATGAAATATGATGTTAAATCAATTTCTTATGATAAATGGGTTGAAAATAATATTTTGTTCATTTCAGAACTGTTGACAAAGGTCACTTTTTGACTTGTAGTGAATTTTTATATACACTTTGTAATTATTTTGGGTGAATTATGTATGTAATTAATTAGGTTTCTTAAAAAAAATTAGAAAAACTTTAAAATTTAGTAAAACTCTTCCCCCCAAAAAAGCAGGCTGTTGCTGTAAGAAGTTGAGCTTCTCTAATTTGGCTGCATTTATCCTCCACCCATGCAGACACACACAGTTCATGTCAGACACTGAAGTCAGTCGCATGTTCATGTTAAAACCCATTAATGTAAGGACTTCTTTTTCACCAAAATAATCATGCACAATATTCCAAGCACCATAAGCCTGGGTCTGCTAGAGGTTTCTTCCTATAAGGGGGTTTTCCTTCTCACTGTCATCTAGTGCTTACTCATAAGGGATTGTTCGATTGTTGGCATTTTCTCTGAATTACTTATGATTTGTGCCTTATGTATCTAGTGCCTTGAGATGACTTTTTGTTGTGATTAGGTACTACATAAAGTTATTGAATGTCTCATAGATAGATAGTGTGTGGGCTGCACGGTGGCGCAGTGGTTAGCACTGCGGCAGCACAGTTTACCCTTGGCCGGGGGATCGTGGGATCGTGGGTTCGATCCCAGCCCCCGACCAACAGTGATCTGTGTGGAGTTTGCATGTTCTCCCCGTGTATGCGTGGGTTTACCCCGGGATTTCTCCAGTTTCCTCCCACATGCCAAAAGCATGCAGGTTAGGTTAATTGGAGACTCTAAAGTGGCCCTAGGTGTGAATGTGTGTGTGAATGGTTAAGGGATAGCGCCGTATCGTGGCTGCTTCATCCATCCAAGTGGTGGATGACCCTCAATTTCCCCTCTGGGGATCAATAAAGTATACTAAATCTAAAAAAAAAAAAAAAAATAGATATTTGTAGGTCATATCTACTACTTTCTATTTTTCCAAGACCCCCATAATACTTATTTTCTGTATGTTTATGTATTACATTGTGATTTAAGGTATGTGATTTGAGATTAAGCTGTTTATCATATCAGTCATAAACTTTGATAAATATTTCCTCATCTTGAAAATTTTATTTTAATTTAAAAGCAGATTCCCAAAAGTGACAAAGAATACAACTGTTTTTTGGTAAGAACAAGTTATTACAGATAAACAAGCACAGTTTTTAAATTAGTAAACTCAAAAGTAACTCAGAGTATGAACATACAGTATATATACTGTATTTCCCTTTGCTGCTGTAGTCCTGGAATTTCCCCATTGTGGGACTAATAAAGGCTTATCTTATCTTAAGCAATATTACACAAGACAGAATTACAGTGTTGTGATTATATTACTGCGGCTGTGATACTCTTAATGCTGTGGAGGGCATTAAGAGTATCACAGCCATAGTTACTATAATCACGATACTGTAACGATGTTGAGTGTAATATTGCTTTTATACAACAGTTTCGGCAAGCAAAATTTATTAAATGATTGCAATACTGGACAAAATATTATGATTTGTTTGTTTAACCAGTTGTTTTGTGCAGCTGAGAAAAAAAAGAGTCCCTAAATCTAGCCAGTAACTGTTGCTAAACATCTCAATCAGCATGAAGATGTCTATTGTCATTTCACACACATGTAAACAAATTAAATATTGTCAAGTCTAAACGTAATAAGTGTTTCTAAAACATACATGTTAAGTTGATACTTAAGAAAATCCCAGATCAAAACATAACCAATACTGGTTCCCAGAAGTTAGTAGTTAGCATGTTAGCAATTTAGCATATTTTGCTTGTTTTTCTGCGCATTTTCAGATGAAACAGAGTCCATCACCACAAAGGTGTTGTGGTTTGTTAATCGAGACAATGTCAAACTCTAGCACTGCCTGTTTTTTTTTTAAACAGACGTGAAATCGCTTAATGTAAAATGACTGAGTAGATGGAAGTAGACCTTTGCAAAAGGGTGGGACTTCTGGGTCACGGATGTTTAATTTTTTGTCAAACAGTGCTTCACTGTGGAAATTAAGGTATTCAAAACAGTACTGTAGTTGTCAGAGTTGATTAAAAAATACTGTTAGTAATTAACGTTACTAGAACACCTTTGAAGTGGAGTGATACAAATCCAGTGAAACTGGAGTACGATAGTAACTCCTGGAATCCCTATTGTCCAATCAAATTGCTCAGTCAGAACTAACTGGTGTGTGTGAAAAAGTGTTTGCTCCCTTCCTGATTTCTCATTTTTTTGTGTGTGTTTGTCACACTTAAATGTTTCGGATCATCAAACAAGTTTAAATATTAGACAAAGATAACACAAGAAAACACAAAATACAGTTTTTAAATGAAAACGTTTATTATTAAGGGAAAAACATCCAAACCTACATGGCCCTGTGTGAAAAAGTGATTGCCCCCTAAACCTAATAACTGGTTGGGCCACCCTTAGCAACAACAACTGCAATCAAGCGTTTGCGAAAACTGGCAATAAGTCTTTTACAGCGCTGTGGAGGAATTTTTGCTCACTCATCTTTGCAGAATTGTTGTAATTCAGCCACATTGGAGGGTTTTTGAGCATGAGCCGCCCTTTTTTTTTTTTTTTTTTTTTTTTTTATTTAAGTTTTTGTAAAGGGTATACAGGTCGTTACAGCAATGCATTGTTTACATTTTCATCACATGTTCCCTTATTTTCTGATATCTGACAACATTGGAAGAATAATTCTTACAACACCCCCTTTTTTTTTTTTTTAAAGTGAAAGAAAAAGTGAAATTAAAGAGAAAAAAAAACAAAAACAAAAAAACAAACAAACCAGCAAAAAAACAAACAAAAAGAAAAAGTAAGTAAATAAAGGTAAAAGAGCATCTGAGTAGCATTGGAACAAAGAGCGGAACCATTATTGAAATGGTATTTGTCAAAGATTAGATCTAATGGAAGACACATATGCGATCCAGGGTTGCCAAAAGTTCATGAACCCATCCATGTCCTGTCTCAGTGCGAATGTCAACTTTTCCATCGAGTAAATGTCTTGGATCACGTTAATCCAATCTTCAGGTGTAGGACAGTCCTTCAACATCCATTTTTTAGTTAGAGCTTTTTTACTTGCCAATATTAAAACATTGAATAAGTATTTTTCTCCTCGTGTTTCCAGTGAGTCCGGTAGTAAACCCAAATACAAAGTTACAAAAGAAAAGGGAACTGTTATTTTGAATATTTTCCCCAATATTGTCTGTACATTGGTCCAATATTGGTGGATAACTGGGCATGACCAAAACACATGAAAATGATTTGCAGTCTTTTCACCACACGAGCGCCAACAGTTCAATCCCTTATGGGTAAATTTGTTTTGTGCAGGTGTTCTGAAAAATCTTACCAAGTTTTTCCATCCAAATTCTCTCCACTGCAGGGATGAGGTACTTTTCCATTGCTGTTTATTTAGCTTTTCCCATATTTCCAGTTGTAAAGTGAAATTCCCCTCTTTTTCCCATCTCTCTTTTATATAAGATGTGTTGTCTCCTTTTAAGTCTTGAAGACCTTGGTATATTTTAGAAATGTATCTGATCCCTGGGATCCCTTTATATGCCATTAAGAAGACCTTCAGAACACCTGACTGGGCCCTTTCCAAAACCTCCTTTTTAAGTATATTGTTTATGTGGTGTCTAAGCTGGAAGAACCTGTAAAGGTCTTGATTTATTAGGCCTTGTTTTTTCAAATCTTCAAAACTTCTTAAGATTTGCCCTTTAAAAAAATCGTAATATTTTATCAGCCCTTTCTCCTTCCACTTTTTAAATCTGGTGTCTGTTTTATTAGGAGTAAAGTCCTGATCATAGGCAATCCATTGCAGAAGTCGATAGGGCTCTTTAGTTTGATTCTCTCTGACTATCTTAAACCAAATTTTTAGCGGGGTCTCTATCCACGGGTTAGTGTTATTCAAAAGCTTAGGTAAGGCATTGTTCCCTATTATCGCCTGTAGGGGGATGTCACTTGTTATTTGGCATTCGATCTCCTTCCATTGTGCAGTGTAGACTGGGTTACATATCTCTACTAAAGTTTTAATTTGTGCGGCTTTAAAGTAGTCCCTGATATTTGGCAGCGCGAGCCCACCTTTGTCTTTGTTTAGCTGTAGGGTTCTATATCTGATTCTAGGTCTCTTGCCCTGCCATATGAATCTTGAGATCCTTCTGTCCAGCTCCTGCCATGTTTTTTTGGGAGGTTCTACCGGTATTGTTTGGAAAAGGTATAGAAGACGTGGAAGTATATTCATTTTGACTGCTTCAATTCTTTGTGCAGTACCCAAGAATGGTATCATATTCCATCTTGCTAGGTCAGATTTTATTTTTGTCACCAGTGGATCATAGTTTAGTGATATAATTTTGTTGAGTTGTTTCGGGATATTGACCCCCAGATATTTCATAGATTCCGACTCCCAGTTAGTTTTGAGTTTGCTTAGTGAATAATGATTTGGGTCATAGTTGAATGTTAAAACTTGGGTTTTATGCATGTTTAATTTGTACCCCGATAAATCTCCATACTCTGAAAAAACTGAGGTTAGTTCTGGTAAAGAAGTGTCCGGCTGCCCTAGGTATATTAAAATGTCATCAGCAAAGAGTGCTATTTTATGTTCCTTCTGACCAAGTGTAATACCTTGAATTTTTTGGTTTTGTCTTATCCATTGGCTCAGAGGTTCTATGAAGATTGCAAAGAGCAGTGGAGACAGGGGGCAGCCCTGACGACATCCTCTTTCCAGTTCAAAAGATGATGATAAATTACCGTTAATCCTTATTTTAGCTGTTGGTTTTTTATATAATGCCTGTATAGTTCTAATGAAGTTGTTATGAAAATTGAAACTGGATAAGATTCTATATAGAAAAGACCAGTCAACCGAACCGAATGCTTTTTCAGCATCTAATCCCAATATGACTGCATTTAAGTTATATTTTTTTATATGATGAATTATGTGTAAAGTGCGTCGAATGTTGTCTTGTGTCTGTCTTTGTCTTATAAAACCTGTTTGGTCTAAATGAATTAGGTCTGTCAGTATATTTTCTAACCTTTTGGCAAGGATAATGGTAAAAAGCTTATAGTCCTGATTTAGTACACTGATTGGTCTGTAGTTGGAGCACTCTAGTTTATCCTTTTCAGGTTTAGGTATAACTGCAATGACCCCTTCTCTCCAGGAGGGGGGGATTTCCCCTGTGTGGAGGACATAATTAAATGTTTTCAGGAGGAGAGGAGATAGTTGCTGTTTAAAGGTTTTGTACCACTCTGCTGTATAGCCATCAGCTCCTGGGGATTTGTTAGCTTTAAAGTTTCATAATTGCTTTTTCCAATTCTTTAGGATGTATTTCTGACAGTGGTGTTTTATTTTGTGACTCCGTAAGTTGGGGAAGGTTTAATGTGTTTAGGAATGCCTCGGATGCGTTTTTATGTTTTTTGTGGGAGTATAAGTTCTTATAGTAATTCTCGAAGCTTTTAAGAATATCCTGAATTCTGAATTTTATTTCCTTTGATACTGGGTCTCTGATTTTGTAGATTGCTCTTTCTGTTTGATGTTTCCTCAATTTATAGGCTAGCAATTTTGCCGATTTACTGCCTGCTTCATAGTATTTTTGTTTCAAAAATGTAAGTTTCTTCTGGATTTCTATTGTGTAGATCTCATTTATTTGGTTTTTAATTTCCTTAATCTTGAGTGAGTCAGTAGAATGAGTGTTGCCTTTGTGTTCTTTTTCTAGGTTCCTAAGTTCTGACTCTAATGTGGATAGTTTTTCTTGTCTTAGTTTCTTTTGGGTTGCCAGTTTTGCAATAATCTTTCCTCTTATTACAGCTTTGCATGCATCCCACAGTATTAAAGGGGATACTTCTCCATTATCGTTATCTTCCAAATATCTGAGAATATCTGATTCCAATTCATCTTTCAATGGTCCTTTCAGGACATTTGAATTTAACCTCCAAGAAAATGTATTATTTGTGTATTTTTGGATATTTAAGTCCATGTAGATCGGACTGTGGTCAGAGAGATCCATCAGTCCTATTTTACATGTTTTTACTCTTCCAATGTCTCTATTAAACATAAAAAAAATAGTCAATCCTTGAGTAGGATGAATGTGGAGTTGAGTAAAATGTATAGTCTTTTACACTGGGGTTGAGTTCCCTCCACACGTCACAGATTCCCATTTCTTTTAGTAGCATCCGAGTCTTCCTGTTTTGGGTGTTATTTTGATGTGGAGAATTACCAGAAGCATCCCAGTATGGATTCAGTCTAAGATTGAAGTCCCCACCACATATCACTAAACCTTGAGCTTTAGTTATCATTAGGTCGAATACATTTTTATAAAATTTCCAGTTAGCCCCTGGGGGAGCATACACATTCAGCAGGGTGATATCTTCTCCCTCTAGCCGCCCAGTTACCAAACTGTATCTCCCTTCTTTATCTTTGTGTTCTGATTTTTTTTCAAATGTAATTTTGGTTGATATCAATGTCGCTACTCCCCTCCTCCTCCCTGACTTATATGAAGATGAAGAGATCATTTTAAACCCTTGTCTACTAAGTTTATTGTGTTCCACGTCTGTTAGGTGGGTTTCTTGTAAAAATATTATTCCTGCTTTGTCTTTTTTCATTTTGCCTAGAATCTTGGATCTTTTAACTGGATTCAGGATTCCTTTTACATTATATGAAATTATTTTGGTTATACCCTGTTTCTCCATTGTGTTGTTTTGTTTAGTATAACTGTGTGGTGGCCCTCATTTGTGCTACTCAGAAACTGAAAGAACATTAAAAACAAGAAAAACATTAAGAACATAGTGTATAAAACTTTAAAACAAAAAGCTGTCAGAAGAACTTCCTGAGCTGAGGTCTTTTTAAAGACCCTGGAAGAGCCTTGATGGAGTGAAGGCCCTGAGGGAAATTCCTCAAACTCTGTTACGTGTTGAGGGCCCTCTCTTACCACTGTAAGCTGCCCCATGCTTTTAACGTGAGTTTCAGAACCCAATCCAAACTTGTAATGATTTTTTTTTTTTCTATTATGCCTAAACCCTGTGAAATTGTGTGCACCCTCCCACCCCCATCACATCAAACATTCACGCAAAAACAGTATTTGTTAGTATGAGGAGAACATGTGGATTATTGTCACATTTCTATTTTAACAAATTTTTTTTTTTTTTTATTACAAAGACTTATTTGTTTCAAATATTATGACTGTTCCATGAAATGTTTTACCACATGCTGAATACGCATCTCCTTTAATGTTTGTTACCTTGTATGAGGGGGGTTGGATGTGCGGATTGATTCAAGAGAAAAAAAAAAAAAAGGTCGCTATTCCAACCTGAAAACGGATAGTTTATCCGCGACGCTCTGGCGCTGGGTTTCCCGCTGCTGGTCCGTGGATTTTGAAGGTCTTTGTGTTGTCCATGTTTGCGCTTTGATCTTCTCACTCGGGTCTGCTGCGGGTTTAAATACCGTTACCGGGAGCCCTCTTTTCGCCATGTCAGCTGTTGCTTCTTCCGCCGAATTATAGAGACACGTTTCATCGCCGTAGAAGACCCTTAACTTCGCAGGAAATGGAGTCTGAAAGCGCAATTTCTTCTCTCTTAACACCTTTTTCGCGTCATTGTATTCCCTGCGCTTTTTAAGGACCTCCGGGGCGTAATCGTGTTCCACGTAGACTTTTCTCTCCTGGTGCATAAATCCTTTTTTCTGCCAGGCCAGTCTTACAACCTCTTGTTTTATTTTGAAATTGGAAAATCTTACCAACACCGAACGTGGGGGCGCTTCCGCCGCCGGCCTAGCGGCTAATGAACGATGTGCCTTTTCTATCTTCAAGTCGGTGGTTTGTGGAATATCCAATTTCTCTCTTAGTAAGGATTCCACGCATTCTGCCATTGAGTTAAAACCGTTTTCGGCTCCTTCTATCAGACCATGAATTCTTATATTGTCTCTTCTCTCTCTTCCTTCTTGGTTGGCTAGCTTAGCCTCTATAGATGCTTGTCTTTTGCGTAGGTCCAGCACAGAATCTTCGAGCACTTTTATTCGTTCCTCTGTTTCCAAGATTCGGTTCTCGGCCTGGTCCACTCTGCTGTTTGTCCTTTTCAATTCTTCTCTGAATTCCCGAAATTCGTCCGTAACTTCTCGGCGAAATCGTCGTAGCTCCTCAAATAGTGATTTCAGGCTAACCTTTTTGTTAGCTATCACCAGTTCCTCGTCTTCTGAACGGAGATCTTCCAGTTCAGATTCTCCGGCCGATACGTGTCCTGGCCTGGAGAATTTCAGTTTCTTCTGTTTTCCTTTAGACATGATGATTTTGTCTTTTGATTTTCACTCCTCCAAAAATCCGTTAAGTTTGATTTTCAAGGTGTTATCCTGGATTGGGTCTGAGAGCTTCAGTGTTAAGCTGCAGTCGCCATGGCGTCCAGACCGGAAGTCATGAGCCGCCTTTTTAAGGTCATGCCGTGGCATCTCAATCGGATTCAGGTGAGGAATTTGTCTAGGCCACTCCAAAGTCTTCATTTTGTTTTTCTAAAGCCATTCAGAGGTGGACTTGCTGGTGTGTTTTGGATCATTGTCCTGTTGCAGAACCCAAGTGCGCTTCAGCTTGAGGTCACGAACAGATGGCTGAACATTCTCCTTCAAGATTTTCTGGTAGACAGCAGAATTCATGGTTCCATTTACCACAGCAAGTCTTCCAGGTCCTGAAGCAGCAAAACAGCCCCAGACCATCACACTACCACCACCATATTTTACTGTTGGTATGATGTTGCTTTTCTGAAATGCTGTGTTACTTTTACGCTGGATGTAATGGGACACACACCTTCCAAAAAGTTCAACTTTTGTCTCGTCAGTCCACAGAGTATTTTCCCAAAAGTCTTGGGGATCATCAAGATGTTTTCTGGCAAAACTGAGACAAGCCTTTATGTTCTTTTTGCTCAGCAGTGTTTTTTGTCTTGGAAGCCATTTTTGCCCAGTCTCTTTCTTATGGTCAAGTCTGGAGTGAGGCCTGCAGTTCTTTGGATGTTGTTGTGGGATCTTTTGTGACCTCTTGGATGAGTCATCGCTGGGCTCTTGGGGTAATTTTGGTCGGCTGGCCACTCCTGGGAAGGTTCACCTCTGTTCCATGTTTTCGCTATTTGTGGATAATGGCTCTCACTGTGGTTTGCTGGAGTCCCAAAGCGATGACTCATCCAAGAAGTCACAAAAGACCCCACAACAACATCCGAAGAACTGCAGGCCTCACTTGCCTCAGTTAAGCTGGGTTCACACTATAACGTTTGGAATGACTTTTACTGATGTTTTGAAAAATCAGAGAAATCAGTCCAACTGTTGGTGAAATTATGTTTGTGAGCACACACCAATTTTTACGAACTTTTACAAACTTTTATGAACTTTTGTTAGCATTTCCCAGCGTTGCATTCAGTGTTGTCAAACTTTTGCCAACTTAAGCTAGCGTATGTGTAGCAGTTGCCAACTTAGATTAACTTAAGCTAAGAGTACTCAGTGCAGGTCAGCTGACATCGGTGTCAGGCAACGTTCGTATAAAGATCAGTGTTTGTGGAGGTTTCCTGCCATCCTGGACCTGCTTTTTTGGGTGGATTCACACTACAACGTTTGGACCAACTTTTACTAACATTTTGGCAAACGTCTGGGTCTGCTGGCAAAAGCTGATAAAAGTTAATCGTGGTTGGTGTTTGTTGGCAAATGCTGGCGAAAGTTGTATTTGTTGAGAATTTTCAGCATGCTGAAAATTTGGCGACGTTTTGAAATAAATGTTGGTGAAAGTTGTGCTCAATTTGTTAAAGTTCCTGAGCGCTGGGCTAAGTTATGCAGTTTGTCTAAGTCAACCTAAGTTAAGCTCCATTGGCAAACGTTGACTGAAATGCTGGTGAAAACTCAGTTGAGACATGCAGGAACGAAAGTGAAATAGAGAGAAGGGGGAATTTAAAAAAAGGAAATATATATGTAAGAGGACAATGTACAGTATTTGTCTGGTGATCACATGGTGTGTGACATGTTTTTTTTAAAAAATTTTAATGTATGGTATATATACAGTATATATTTATTATGGAGGTATTTAGATCAAGCGAGATGCGACGAGCTGGAAGGTTGCAAAGTTTTATTTTCCTCCAACATAATGAGACGCACTTTGTAGCTCTGTGCGCTACTGTGCTTTTGAGGCATGTATAGCAAGCTCTTTTACACATGTTATACCAACAGAGAGAGAATGCATGGCACATTAGCATAGTGATATACATATCAGTCAATACCTATTATTACCGTGACCAACTGGCGCCCGGACGTCCTCTCCCTAATCCGGGGATGTATAAACAACAGTCCATTGTTCTGGTTGTTCCCCAGGGGCTCTCTGTCTGTATGTGAATTGTCCTCTGTATGTAAATGGTCCTCTGCTTCCTCCAGACCTGCTGAGTATGAGGAATGTTCGCGTAGAGTGTGGTGGGTCACCACAGGGCTCCCCCAGAACACTCAGAAGGGGCTGTGACACCCCCCCCCCCCGGTCGTTTGGGCTCCAGCTCCAGTAGAACTGTCCTGCTGTAGAGGAGTGTCAGGACGGGGGAGGGGTGGAAAACACTGTGTGCTCCACTCCAGGTTCCAGCACGTTGAACGGCCGTGGATCGTGGGCGCACGGGGCCGGTGTGCGTCATGCATAATGGAACCAACTGGCAATCGGCCGGCTTTAGGGAGTGAGGTGCGGGAAGAGCGCTGAGGAGGGGGAGGGGTGGGAGTAAGTGAGTGCCGGCCCGGGACGTCAAAGCTGTCTGTGCTGCGCAAAAATTGTGTGTGGATCCGCGATGGTGAGGGACTTTCCTGGTCACCCTGGCGGTGATCCGCAGCGGCTGTGAAAAAATTAAGTCTCTGACTCCTCTCGTGGCTCGGTCCAGCGAGGATGTGGGGAAGGTGAACGGCCAAATTCCCCGAGGATGCGTAGCGGCTGTGAAACAACTGCAGCCGTGTGAGGGACTTGGCGGTTTGGCTTTTAGGTGCGGAAGCAGCCCTAAAGCCATCGGGGACAGCAATCAGCTAAATTCCCCTTGTGCGCCGTGGCCGAAACCCATACAAAGTCCTGTGTGCGGGCTGCTTGTCTGCTTCAGGTGCATGAGCAGCCCTGAAGGTTCCGAGGATGGCGGTCGGCCATGTTTCTCGGGCATGTGCAGCGGCGGAGGACAATGTATCAGTCTGTGGAGCCCAGTTTGTCCCTGTGCGTGGCGCGCGCTTGGCGCAGTGACCACATAGCTGGAAGTTGCGCTGTCCTCGTAATCCTGCGGTGTGCATGTGGGGCTTCTGTGCATGGGAGGTCTGCTGTCCGGAGTGAGTCAGGGCCGGGGAGCTTGATGGAAATCACGCAGACGGCGCCGATAATTTTCCCCGTTCAGGCTGCTTCCTTCGGTTCGCTCGTGTTGCCGCTCATGGTGTGTGTCAGTCCTAGCACTGCCTGCTCCGGAGAGCGCGCTCCGGTGTGGATGAAGAGGATGTCGGCGTCACCATGACACGTCTAGGGTCACCAGTGTGGAGGTAAAAGATCAGGCGAGGGATGCACCATGACACATGCTGGGGCTTCCCGTCTGGGTCATCTCCGGGGTGTTCGCCTCGTGTTCCATTCTTTGTCAAGGGTCACCAGTGTGGAGGTATTTAGATCAAGCGAGATGCGACGAGCTGGAAGGTTGCAAAGTTTTATTTTCCTCCAACATAATGAGACGCACATTGTAGCTCTGTGCGCTACTGTGCCCTTGAGGCATGTACTGTATAGCAAGCTCTTTTATAAGATAAGATAAGATAAGATAAGATAAGATAAGCCTTTATTAGTCCCACAATGGGGAAATTCCAGGATTGCAACAGCACAGGGATAGCAGCACTCAGAGCAACAATCAGAAGGCAAGAAAAAACAACATCTAGTAAACATATGTCCATATTACTATAAATGTATATATATAGACACACAGTGCAGAGCATTATGGTTGGTTGGTGAATGTGCAGCAGAAAGTCTAAGCTCTCTCTCCGCGGATGCGGCGGGCCAGCTGGAAGTCTTTGGGCATGATGGTGACCCCCTTAGCGAAGAAGAGACCACCAGGTGGGCCTTGCTGGTCTCCTGCAGAGCCATGACGGCGAAGCTCAGGAAACGCAGGATGGTCTTGAAGTCCTGAGCGATCTCCCTCACCAGGCGCTGGACGGGCAGCTTACGGATGAGCAGCTCCGTGGATTTCTGGCAGCGACGGATCTCTCTCAGAGCCACGGGCCTGTGACGGCGAGGCCTCTTCACTCTGCCGGTGGCCGGAGCGCCTCTCCGAGCAGCCCTGGTGGCTAGCTGTCTCCTGGGGGGCTTCTTCCTCCAGTAGATTTTACGGGCGGTCTGCTTGGTTCTTGCCATCGCCCTTTATTATTCTGTCTTATATTTCTTGCACGCCGCCTAAACTCCAGCCCAGCACCCGCGTTGTTTTCGCT
Source organism: Pholidichthys leucotaenia (assembly GCA_020510985.1). Taxonomy (NCBI): domain Eukaryota; kingdom Metazoa; phylum Chordata; class Actinopteri; order Cichliformes; family Pholidichthyidae; genus Pholidichthys; species Pholidichthys leucotaenia. Next base: position 249,973,479 of record CM035846.1, on the reverse strand, counting down.
ACAGCTCCCGGTATGTTGAGTTTCCCATTAGCACCGGGCGGCGGCCAAGTGCTAGCTAGCACTAGCTCCTCCCCGCTGTAGCGTCTCCCGCTGCAAACCGTGGCTCCGTCCGCCGACCCGGGAGACCCCCGGGGCGATCCGTGCGTCCATGATATATATACAGAGTGAAAGGTGTAGAAAGAAGAAGGAAGATAAAAAAAAAAAGGCTGTTGCAACGGGCAGCCTACTCGTGTGGCGCCACCGGTCCGGCGGAACCGGAACCGGAAAAAGGTCATTCATTATACATGTTATACCAACAGAGAGAGAATGCATGGCACGTTAGCATAGTGATATACATATCAGTCAATACGTATTATTAGCGTGACCAACTGGCACCCGGACGTCCTCTCCCTAATCCGGGGATGTATAAACAACAGTCCACTGTTCTGGTTGTCGCCCAGGGGCTCTCTGTCCGTATGTGAATTGTCCTCTGTATGCAAATGGTCCTCTGCTTCCTCCAGACCTGCTGAATGTGAGGAATGTCCACGTAGAGTGTGGTGGGTCATCACAATATATATATATGAATGAATGAATGAATGAATCTTTATTTCGGATAGTACAGGTTAAAAGAAACTGAATAATATAACAAAGGGGGAAAGAAAATCCAACAAGGTCAAATTAGACAATAATTCCTCTAATTATACAATTCAACATAAGTTATCTGAAATGGGTGATGGCTGAAGCCGCAGCTTATACTGCCCACCCATATTCCATCCAAGAATTCAAAAGAAAAAAAAAAACAAGACAAGAGCGATTACAATTCAAAAACGAAGCTAAGACAAAATGTGACAGAAAAAAAACTAAGCTACAACACAACACAGGCTGGATATGACAATCCTTATGTGATTTTACATGTCATCTTGTATATATGTTTGGAGTATTTCTTCCTTTAGTTTTTGTTTAAATTGTCCAAGCATTGTACATGATTTTAATTCAGGTCCAAAATCGTCCCATAATCTGACTCTTTGCACTGAAACACAGTGTTGCTTGGTGGTAATTCTCACTGAAGGTTTTTGAAATATACACGTTCCTCTAAAATGATATTGTTTCTCCCTTATTTGGAACAACTTTTGGATATTTGTGGGCAGTGATAGATTCTTCACTTTAAACATTATTATTGCAGTTTTAAAGTCAACCAGATCTTTCAACTTGAGAGCTTTTAATTTAAGAAAAAGTGGGTTTGTTGGTTCCCTGTAAGCTGCTTTGTTTATTATTCTAATAGCTCTCTTCTGAAGCATAAAGACTGGATATATGTTTGTTTTATATGTATTTCCTCATACTTCATTACAATATGTCATGTATGGGAGTATTAATGAATGATACAAGGTATATAGTGTGGGTTGATTCAGCAAATATTTCACTCTGTGTAATATTGCAGTTGATTTGGATATTTTACCTTTAATATAATTAATATGTGACTTCCAACACAGTTTATTATCAATTATTACTCCAAGAAATTTAGTTTCAGATACCCTTTCAATCTCTACACCATTTACACTGAGTTTAGATACTGAGTTGTTGTGATGGTTGTTAAAGACTATAAATTTTGTCTTACTTAAATTGAGCGTTAATTTGTTTGAATCAAACCACAGTTTAAGCTTTCCTAATTCCTTTCCGAGTGTATCCAGAAGTTGTTCCAAATTGTTTCCACTGCATAATAGATTAGTGTCATCGGCAAACAATATTAAGTCAATTTTTTCTGAAACTTTACATGTATCATTTATATACATATTGTATAATAATGGCCCCAAAACTGAACCCCGTGGGACTCCACAAGTAACCTTCAATAACTGTGAGTTTTTGTTACCAACACATACATACTGATATCTATTCTTTAAGTAACTACTTAACCAGGACAGTGCTACCCCTCTTAATACCACAATTTTGTAGTTTCTTTAATAATAAATTTTGATCCACTGTATCAAATGCTTTTTTAAGATCCAGGAATACCCCAACTGAATACTCTTTATTTTCAATGGCAGTTGATATTTTTTCTATAAATTCCATTAGAGCAAATGCAGTTGTCCTCTTGTGTCTGAACCCATATTGCTGCTCACACAATAAATTATTCTTCAGTATGAAGTTGTCAATTCTCTCATAGAATATTTTTTCAAGTATCTTGGAAAATTGCGGCAATAGTGAAATTGGTCTATAGTTTGAGAATTCTCCTCTGTCACCCGTCTTGTATATCGGAATTACTTTAGCTATTTTCATTGCATTGGGAAATATACCTGTTTGGAGAGACAGGTTACAGATATACAGTACGTCAATGGTTTCACTAAGCATTCAATAATAGTTTTGACTAAGAGCATGTCAATACCATCACAGTCCGTAGATGTTTTACTTTTAAACGATTTAACAATTTCAATGACCTCTCTCTCGTCTGTGTTCTTTATGAAAATGGAGTCTTTTATAGCAGTGTTATTGCTTATTGTATCACCTGTAGGTGCCGTAATGGGTATTTCTCGAGCCAAATTAGGACCAATGTTAACAAAAAAGTTATTAAATTCATCTGCAGGTGAAGCTGCATTCACACTCTGAGTCGTTTTATTATTTTTTGAAAAATCGGTTGGGTAGCTTGTATTTCTGCTTTTATTTCCAAGAATACTGTTAAGTATTGTCCATGTATTTTTAATATTGTCTCTGTTTTTCTCCAGTTCTTTACTGTAATAGTCTCTCTTACTGCATCTTATTATATATGTTAACTTATTTTTGTATGTTTTATACCGCTGCTCTGCTTCTTTTGTCCTTTTTTTTAGGAAAGCTTTATATAATAAATTTTTCTTTTTACACACCTTTTGTAATCCTTTGGTTAACCATGGCTTATCGGCAAATTTATGTTTAAGATTTTTTTTTTACTAATGGACAGTTTTTTTCATAAAGAGTGGTTACAATGTTTATAAATGTGTCATAGGCTTCATTTACACCTGATACATAGACTTTTGTCCAGTCTTGCTTCAGCAAGTCCTCTTTAAAGGAACTGATTGCATTTGGTGATTTGTATCTGACCGATTTTAAAAATTTTTCTGTATTGGCCCCTGTGTGGCCATGGATAAGTGCAAAGGTTGGCAAGTGGTCACTTATATCATTTATCAATAATCCACTTTCTATTTTCTTATCAATAATATTAACAAACAGGTTGTCAATAAGTGTAGCAGTGTGAACTGTGATTCTACTGGGATGTGTTATTGTGGGATATAGACTCATGCTGTACATAGAGTTCATGAACTCTGTAATTACATTTTGTTGATGTGGATTTACTAAATCAATATTGAAATCTCCACAAATTACTACCATTTTCTTACTAGTAATATTATTGTACAGCTCGACTAATTTATCTCTGAATGTCTCAATGCAAGTTCCCGGCATTCTGTATATACAACTTATAATTAGATTTTTTGTTTTATCTTGGTCAATCTCAACAGTAACACATTCCAAAATCCCTGGTAGTGCAAAGGACATTCCATTTACAAGCTTACACCTATACAGGTCATCAATATACAGTGCAACACCACCACCCTTTTTTTGAGATCTGTTAATATGAAACATCTGATATCCCTCTATTGCCATCAGGGGAGCCTGCTCTTCATTAAGCCAGGTTTCAGAGACTGCGATAGCTGTAAATTTTCTGTCTAGCTGTTTTAAATAGTCCTGAATCTGTGGAAAGTTTTTGTTAAGACTTCTGCTGTTGAAGTGTATTATTGATAGTTTACCATCTAGTTGCACTTGACTTTTGAATTGCTTTTCAGTGTAATATTCACAATGGTTATGAATATTATTGAAAAAGTGGTTATCAGGATCAATATCATTCTCCATCTCTTGTAGTTTATGTTCAGCATAATGGCATATTTTCAGAGTTTGAGTATCCTTACTCTGTGTCAAATGACTTCCTCCAACTGGGGATAATTGATGTCTACTCAAGTCAGTCATAAGTTTTTGTTTGTTTTGATTATTTTTTTTTAAAAGTACTTTGACATGGTATATGAAAAGAACTATTCTTACCGTGTGTGTGAATATGGATTATCATTGTCTCTTAATTTTCTTAATCAGTGTTCATCTGTATTTATCTAAGTCAGTAACGTCTCTGATCATTATACTCTTTGCTTGCTCAGGTGTTCCATTTAGTTTGATCCAAACTCTACAATTTCTTGTCCATGTTGCCTGTATCTTATTTTGTCTTTTCAGCATCCGTGCTTGCCCTGCTGTATACACACACACACACACACACACACACACACACACACACACACACACACACACACACACACACACACACGAAACAGACATTTGTGGGTTTGTTTGCAGGTAATGGGTGTGGTTTCGTGTCTTTGCAGTGTTATTTTTCTACCACCAGGCTGTGCTGTTGTGCCAACGTGTCTTTTGCCAGTATAGATTACTGGTTGCATTAGAAACAACAGCTGTTTGTTGTTGGGGTTTTTTGCTGTCTGAAAAAACATTTTCTTGGTCCGTGGAATAAAGGTTTTTCGTGAAATTTTCAGTCACAGTCTGTCTACTCTTTGCCTGCTACATATATATGTGTGTGTGTGTGTGTGTGTGTGTGTGTGTGTGTGTGTGTGTTATGTAGTCTTCATTGACTTCAGTAAAGCCTTCAATACTGTTTCGCGACAAGGACTTTGGCAGGTACTCTAGAAATATGGCTGTACAGAGAAGTTTGTCAACCTGATCAAGGCACTCCATACAGGTATGCAAGAAAATGTGGCAATGAGTGGTTCAGTATCTAAAGACTTTTCAGTAAGCAATGGGGTGAAACAAGGGTGTGTGCTGGCACCTACACTCTTCTCGCTATATCTGGCAGCCATGTTTGAGGTGGCCTTCAGAGACACTTCAGAAGGAGTATACATTCAAACAAGGAAAGAAGCAAGAGTTGTTCAATGTGGCACAGTGTAAAGCCAAGAGTAAGACATCGATAAAGGTAGTAAGAGAAATGCTCTTTGCTGACGACAGTGCTCTAGTTGCATACAGTGTGGAAGATATGCAATCTTTAGTGGAGAAATTTGCAAGAGCAGCTAGCCAATTCAGCCTCCAAATCAACATCAAGAAGACATAGTGTCTTTCTCAACCACCAAAGTTCCAATTATCAACATCACTACCAGAAGAGATCAACAGTGGTACAGAGCCACTAGTCAAATGCAAGACTTTCAAGTATCTAGGGAGTACTGTTTCAGAGAATGCTAAGCTGGAAGATGAACTATCTCTCAGAATGGGAAGAGCAAGCGCTGTGTTTGGAAACTTGAGGGAGAGACTGTGGAACAATCGACATGTGTCTATCCATGTGAAATGCAAAGTGTACAGAGTGACAGTACTGGCTACTCTATTGTACGGTGCTGAAACTTGGACTGTCTACAGAGTGCAGGTGAAGAAACTCCATGCGTACATGATGAGACACCTTTGAGCCATAATGAACATCTCATGGAAAGACAAGATAACCAACATACAGTAGAAGTGTTGAAACGAGCTGGTCTACCAACAATGGAGGACATGCTAATACAGAGTAACCTGAGATGGCTCGGACATGTTGAGAGGATGGACCACCAGCATCTCACTCGGCAGTTACTCTACTCACAGTTATGCGAGGGCAAACGCAATCAGGGTAGACCAAGGCTCAGATTTAAAGACACTGTAAAAAGAAATTTGAAGAAGTTGGATATAGACAGGAGTTACTGGCAGCGGAAGGCTAAGGACAGAGCTGTGTGGAGGAATCTGATCAGACCTAAATGAAACGGTCATTATCGCTCACGACAGACTGCTATGATGGTGTAACAGTCAAAATATAATCATCCGTCATTTTATTTTTATGATGATTCACTAAATAGTTTTTTTTATTCTATCCACATTCACATTTCAATTGCGGACTTAGTGTTGGATTCTATGCATTATTTTATTATTCTTTTAAATGAATGCATGAACAGGGGGAAAGGGTAGGCAGAAGTAACTATATAGGAATCTCAAACAAAAATAAATACTGAAACGTATGCCCAAGGGAGATGTGTTCACACCACCACTCACTCCACCCACCACTTCCTCTTCACCACCTCCCACTTCTTGTCCTGTCAACCTGCTGTCAGCTCCTGTCAATCGGGAGATTTCTGTGTTTTGATGCTCAGTTTTTGACTACTGTTCTGGCTTCTGATAACTGAGTTTGGATTACGGACTGGACATTTTCATTTCAACTCCTGCCTGACTTAAGACGCTGATAAACATATTTATGGACTGGGAAAAGAGAGTAGAGCTGAGCGGCCCGCCACTCAGCTAGCTAAACAGCTGTTCAGTTATCAGTTTAGTCAACATAAATTGTCCGAGATTATGGGTCCTAAGAAAGCTCAGCAGGCTGAGGAGGTGGACGATATTAAAAGGTCACTCAACTTCTTGGCTGAAGAGGTTTCTGCTGTTGAGCTGCAGGAAAAAAACATTCTGGACCTGGTCGAGGAGGTAAAAGCGCTGCGGATCCAGAACGCCGAGAAGGACAAGAGGCTGGCGTATCTGGAGAGCAGAGTGGCTGACCCAGAACAATACACCTGAGTGAACAACCTGATCATCACAGGGCTCCACAGTAAACCCTGATCGTATGCTTGGGTGGTGGCTGCGGACAGTGGAGGAGGACTCGGTGAGCTGGAAGCTGAATCCACTGAGCAACAGGTGGCAGCCTTCCTGCAGTCCAAAGGAATCCAGGACTGTAACACCACTGAGACCTGCCACCCTCTGCCCAGGAAAAACAACAGCGACAAACCAGCTGTCATCATGAGGTTTGTCAACAGAAAACACAAGACTGCATCGCTAAAACAAGGTAGGAAACTGAAAGGAACAAACATTTACATAAACGAACACCTTACAAAAGAAAACGCAGATATAGCCAGAAAAGCAAGATACCTGAGAAAGCAAAAAAAGATTCAAAACACCTGGACAACAAACTGTAAAATATACATCAAATTAAATGGATCACCTGAAGAAGCCAAAATCATTAACATCCGAAATATTATGGAACTGGACAAATATCAATGAACATTATGAACTGGAATCGACAGCAACAAGAGACAACTGTAGGACACTGAAGGATCACACTCATCTGCATCAGAACATATAACTACATGAAACAAAAGATAACAAACAGGAACAACAGGAACTAAAAGTTTTTGAATATATGGATCGCAACCCACAGGATGTGGAATATGACATTGACCCTGACAATAATTTATTTACCTCCATCAATAATAACTGTAGTTACTACACGGATGAACAGTTTAACACAATGGTCACATCTGATTTTAATATATCAATGATCCACTTCCACAGCAGAAGTCTCTTTGCCAACTTTAATAACATTAAAGATTATTTACATCAGTTTAAAGAGCCATTCAGTATAGTAGCAATATCAGAGATGTGTCTCAGTGAAGAGAAAGGAGTGGACTTTACAATGGATGGCTATGAATTAAATTATATGAAAAGAAAAGTGAAAAAAGGAGGAGTTGCAATTTATGTTGACAAGTGCTTGCAATACAAGGTTGCTGAAAATTTGTCAGTGACTGTGGATGATTTATTTGAATGTATTACAATAGAAATCTGTTCGGAGAATGTGAAGAATATAGTAGTGAGCTGTGCATATAGAACACCTGGATCAAAGATTGACTTATTTAAGGACTGGATGGAAAAAATGTATGCAAAACTTACTCATAAAGTTATGTTCATCTGTGGGGATTTCAGTATAGATCTTATGAACTCAAAACAACATAGTTTGACAGAAGAATTTATCAACACAATGTACAGTATGGGCTTACATCCACCAATCACCAGACCTAGCAGAATTACATCACGCAGTGCCACACTAATAGGTCACATATTCACAAACGTTATGGAAAATAATATTGTGAGCGGGCTTTTATTGAATGATAACAGTGATCACCTGCCGATTTTTGTTATCAATGTGATTATAGGAAGAATAAGTATACCAATAATATTAAATATAAAAGAATAAGAACTGAAGAATCTATTTATTTACTGGCAAAGGAATTATTAATACAAGACTGGAAGATGGTTTGTGATGAAAATGATATAAATAAAGCATATGATAAATTTTTACAAATATTTCAATCATTGTACAACAAAAACTGTCCTATAAAACAATACAGTGACAGACAACAAAACAAAAATATTCCATGGGTCACCAAGGGGCTATTAATTGCATGTTAAAAGAAGGAGGCCCCCGGCCCGGACGGCATGTCTCCCTCCACCCTGAGACACTGTGCGGAGGAGCTGACTCCTGTCTTCACAGACATTTTTAACACCTCCCTGAAGTCATGCCACGTGCCAACCTGCCTCAAAACCTCTACCATCGTCCCTGTCCCCAAGAAGCCACGGATTACTGGACTTAACGACTACAGACCTATAGCGCTCACCTCTGTAGTCATGAAGTCCTTTGAGTGCCTGGTCCTGCCCCACCTCAAAACCATCACCACTCCCCTCCTGGACCCACTGCAGTTTGCCTACAGAGCCAACAGGTCTGTGGACGACGCAGTCAACCTGGCCCTCCACTCCATCCTGCAGCACCTGGACTCCCCGGGAACCTACGCCAGGATCCTGTTTGTGGACTTCAGCTCTGCATTCAATACCATCCGCCCCGCTCTGCTCCAGGACAAGCTGTCCCTGCTCAACGTGCCTGACTCCCTCTGCAGGTGGATCACCGACTTCCTGACGGACCGGAGGCAGCATGTGCGGCTGGGAAAGACTGTCTCAGACTCTGTTAGCATCAGCACCGGATCACCCCAGGGCTGTGTACTTTCCCCCCTGCTCTTCTCCCTGTACACCAACTCCTGCACCTCCAGCCATCAGTCTGTCAAACTGATCAAGTTTGTAGACGACACCACCCTCATCGGGCTCATCTCCAACGGCGACGAGTCCGTCTACAGGAGAGAGGTGGCCCAGCTGGCGTCCTGGTGCAGCCACAACAACCTGCAGCTGAATGCTCTGAAGACAGTGGAGATGATCGTGGACTTCAGAAAAGTCACAGCCCCTCTGCCCCCCCTTACCCTCACAGACTCTCCCATCACCACTGCGGATTCCTTCCGCTTCCTGGGCACCACCATCACCCGGGACCTCAAGTGGGAGCCGACCATCAGCTCCCTCATCAAAAAGGCCCAGCAGAGGATGTTCTTCCTGCGGCAGCTGAGGAAGCTCAAGCTACCCACCAAGATATTGGTGCAGTTCTACACAGCCATCATCGAGTCCATCCTCACCACCTCCATCACCGTGTGGTACACAGGAGCCACCGCCAAGGACAGACTAAGACTGCAGCGCGTTGTGCGCGCTGCTGAGAAGGTGATCGGCTGCGAGCTTCCATCCCTCCAGGACCTGTACATCTCCAGGACCCGGAGGCGTGCAGGTCGGCTCATAGCTGACCCTTCACACCCTGGACACGACACGCACTGTTTGTCCCCCTCCCCTCAGGTAGAAGACTTCGGTCCATTCAGACTAAAACCTCCCGCTACATGAACAGCTTCTTCCCCTCTGCCATCAGACTGCTGAACACTAAGTGACTTATTAGACTCTCGTGCACTACGTACAGCAGCTCAACCGGACTCATGATAATTATCACTGTTCTCATTTGCACTACCGACTGCACTATGTGGAACTCCACAATATCTGCTGCTTGTTAATATATTTTAAATTGCATAGATTAGTATTACTCATTCATATTCTACATTTTATTGCATGAATAGTTTTTTATTTTTATCTTTAGTGCTTCATGTTTAATGTTGCAGCATCGCACCGAGACAAATTCCTAGTTTGTGTACTACATGAACAATGGCAATAAATCTGATTCTGATTCTGAATACATTATATAGACAATTCATTATATGTAGAACGATAGAAGCTGAGATCAAATATAAAAGATATAAAAACAAGCTAACTAATATAATTAGGAGTTGTGAGAAAGAATATTACAACAGAATATTAGAGCATAATAAAAATAACTTAAGAGCAATATGGCAAGTGCTAAATGGCATTATTAGTAACCGATCAAAGAATGCTAATTATAATATAATAATAGAAAATTTTATTGAAAATGACAATTTGATAAATAATATCGGAGTGGTGGCTCAGTTACCGGAGTGGTAGCTCAGTTGGTAGAGCATCTGCCCCACACCCGGGAGGCAGGGGTTCAAATCCCAGCCGGGTCATGCCGAAGACCATATAAAAGTGGAACTTCCTGCCATCCAGCTTGGTGCTCAGCAATAATGGAATGGAGGAGGGAAATTTGTGGCGGCGCCTTGCATGGCAGCGGCCCTCTGATTCTGCACTTGGGGTGTGTGTGATTAACACAGTAGATAGGTTAAAAAACAATCTTGTTCTACTGTACATGATTGGTTGTACAGTTGAATGACAATAAGGGTGATTAAATATGGAGGATGTGGTTAGTGGTTTCAATAAATTTTTTGTAAACGGTCCAGAATTAGCAAAAACAATAGTGACACCAGAAACAAACGATGGTGGGCCTGTAAATGAAATAGAAGATAGAAATCCAAACACAATCTCTTTGGGTGCAGTAACTGAAAAGGAAATTATCGAGACTGTAAGTAAATTTAAGAGCAAAAAATCAACTGACTGGAATGAAACTGACATGACAATAGTGAAAAAAGTACTTGAAGGAATTGTTAAACCACTCACTCACATCTGTAACGTGTCATTTCAAACTGGCAAATTTCCAAACAAAACGAAAATAGCAAAAGTAATATCACTATTCAAAACAGGAGACAGTCATCATTTCACAGATTACAGGCCGGTCTCTTTACTCTCACAATTCTCCAAAATACTTGAAAAAATCTTCACTAAGAGACTGGATAATTTCACTGAAAAACACAACCTCCTTACAGACAGTCAGTATGGTTCTAGAGCAGACAAATCTACATCTTTGGCACTGATTGAACTCATAGAGGAAATCACTAGTTGTATAGATTAAAAAAAGTTTGCTGTAGGAGTATTTATAGATTTCAAGAAAGCTTTTGACACCATTGATCATAGAATTCTACTGAGGAAACTGGAAAGGTATGGGATAAGAGGGGTCGGACTGAGTTGGGTGGAAAGCTATTTAAGTAGCAGACAACAATTTGTACAAATAGGTGAGCACAAATCACCCTTCACTGACATCTCTTGTGTTGTGCCCCAGGGGTTAGTCTTGGGACCCAAACTATTTTATATATAAATGACATATGCCAGGTATCAAAAATTCTGAAATTTATTTTGTTTGCGGATGACACAAATATCCTTTGCACTGGTGAGAATTTGCAGCAAGTTTTAGAGGTTGTCACAACTGAAATGAAAAGGTTAACGCAGTGGTTCAACAAAAATAAATTATCTCTAAATCTGAAAAAAACAAAGATTATGTTGTTTGGAAATTATAAAATAAATTGTGAAATAATGGTAATGATAGATGATACCAGAATTGAAATAGTACAGGAAAATAAGTTTCTGGGGGTGACGCTAGGCAATAAAATCTGCTGGAAACCTCACATCAGTCACATCTGGGCCAAATTGGCAATATGTATAGGGATACTGGGGAATTTTTTATTTATCTTTTGTTCTTATTAAAGACAAGAATAGAAAGGAGATGTCTTTACCTTCTTAAGGCGGGGCCGGCTTGGTGGATCTGACCAACAAAAGATAAATAATTAAAAGAAGACAAAATGAACCTACTTGAGGATACTGGGGAAGACGAGACACATTTTGGATTATAAATCATTATTCTTACTGTACAATTCACTGTTTCTACCATATCTTAACTACTGTGTAGAGCTCTGGGGAAACACCTACAAGACCAACCTACAGCCAATATGCACATTACCAAAAAAAAGCTATAAGGATAATAAATAATGTAGGATATAGAGACCAGATTTAGTTAAATTTAAGACCGCACAAGTAATGTACAGGGCAATTAATAATCAACTCCCAACTAATATACAAAAAATATTCAAAAAAAGAGACAATGATTATAATTTGAGAGGAGACTTAAACTTTACAAAACCTAAGGTACAAACAACAAAGAAAAGTATGTGCATATCTGTCTGTGGGGTGGATTTGTGGAACAGTGTGGAGCTGGAACTGAAACTATGTACAAACAGAAATCAATTCAAAAATAGGTATAAACATTATTTGCTAAAAGGATATATGTTAGAGGGGTAGTATTAATATGTAAGATGCACTAAACTCACTCTGGGACACTATGGTATGGTAGGTGGGACGGTACTGTGTATATCTGTGTTGTTTGGGGCTGAGTATAGAAGTATGGACTGTATGTACAGTGGGGCAAAAAAGTATTTAGTCAGCCACCAATTGTGCAAGTTCTCCCACTTAAAAGATGAGAGAGGTTTCCAATTTATGAGAGAATTTACTATGAGAGACAAAATGAGAAAAAAAAAATCCAGAAAATCACATTGAAGGATTTTTAATGAATTAATTGGTAAATTCCTTGGTAAAATAAGTATTTGGTCACCTACAAACAAGCAAGATTTCTGGCTCTCACAGACCTGTAACTTCTTCTTTAAGAGGCTCCTCTGTCCTCCACTCGTTACCTGTATTAATGGCACCTGTTTGAACTCGTTATTAGTATAAAAGACACCTGTCCACAACCTCAAACAGTCAGACTCCAAACTCCACTATGGCCAAGACCAAAGAGCTGTCAAAGGACACCAGAAACAAAATTGTAGACCTGCACCAGGCTGGGAAGACTGAATCTGCAATAGGTAAGCAGCTTGGCGTGAAGAAATCAACTGTGGAAGCAATTATTAGAAAATGGAAGACATACAAGACCACTGATAATCTCCCTCGATCTGGGGCTCCACGCAAGATCTCACCCCGTGGGGTCAAAATGATCATGAGAATGGTGAGCAAAAATCCCAGAACCACACGGGGGGACCTAGTGAATGACCTGCAGAGAGCTGGGACTAAAGTAACAAAGGCTACCATCAGTAACACACTACGCCGCCAGGGACTCAAATCTTGCAGTGCCAGACGTGTCCCCCTGCTTAAGCCAGTACATGTCCAGGCCCATCTGAAGTTTGCTAGAGAGCATTTGGATGATCCAGAAGAGGATTGGGAGAATGTCATATGGTCAGATGAAACCAAAATAGAACTTTTTGGTAAAAACTCAACTTGTTATGTTTGGAGGAGAAAGAACACCATGCCTATTGTGAAGCATGGGGGTGGAAACATCATGCTTTGGGGCTGTTTTTCTGCAAAGGGACCAGGACGACTGATCCGTGTAAAGGAAAGAATGAATGTGGCCATGTATCGTGAGATTTTGAATGAAAACCTCCTTCCATCAGCAAGGGCATTGAAGATGAAACGTGGCTGGGTCTTTCAGCATGACAATGATCCCAAACACACCGCCCGGGCAACGAAGGAGTGGCTTCATAAGAAGCATTTCAAGGTCCTGGAGTGGCCTAGCCAGTCTCCAGATCTCAACCCCATAGAAAATCTTTGGAGGAAGTTGAAAGTCCGTGTTGCCCAGCGACAGCCCCAAAACATCACTGCTCTAGAGGAGATCTGCATGGAGGAATGGGCCAAAATACCAGCAACAGTGTGTGAAAACCTTGTGAAGACTTACAGAAAACATTTGACCTCTGTCATTGCCAACAAAGGTTATATAACAAAGTATTGAGATGAACTTTTGTTATTGACCAAATACTTATTTTACCGAGGAATTTACCAATTAATTCATTAAAAATCCTTCAATGTAATTTTCTGGATTTTTTTTTTTCCTCATTTTGTCTCTCATAGTTGAGGTATACCTATGATGAAAATTGGAGACCTCTCTCATCTTTTAAGTAGGAGAACTTGCACAATTGGTGGCTGACTAAATACTTTTTTGCCCCACTGTATGTAGGGATGGATGGGTGTCAATGTTGATATGTATAAAATATAGTTAATTGTCTACTTGGGGTTCTTAATTGAGGTAATATGTATTTCACATAGGTTGTATTTAGGGAAAAGAGGAATTGGAGTAAATAAGTGTTAACTTCTTCCTTCTCTCTTTTGAGCACTGTACACGGTCACTTTTATTGCACTTGTCATTTGTTTAGTTTTTTGCTTTTTTGTTCAAAATAAAGTCTCTCTCATCTCATCATCTCAAAAGCAGGTCCAGGATGGCAGGACGCCTCCACAAACATTGATCTCTATATGAGTGTCACCTGACGCTGATGTCAGCTGACCTGTGCTGAGTATTTCTCTGATTTTTCAAAACGTCTGTAAAAGTCGGTCCAAATGCTATAGAGTGAACCCAGCTTTAACTTAGGCTGACTTAGGTAAACTCTGCATAACTTAGCCCAGCGCTCAGGAACTTTTACAAACTGAGCACAACTTTCACCGTTTATTTCCAAATGTCGGTAAATTTTCAGCAGGCTGAAAATTTTCAAGCAACACAACTTTCGCCACCCTTTGCCAATAAACACCAGCAATCATTAACTTTTGCCAGCAGAGCCAAACGTTTGCCAAAACATCAGTAAAAGTCGGTCCAAACGTTGTAGTGGGAATCCACCTTTAAGGTCAGTGTTCGTGACTCCACCATAAGAAAGAGACTGGGCAAAAATGGCCTGCATGGCAGAGTTCCAAGACGAAAACCACTGCTGAGCAAAAAGAATATACAGTCATGTGAAAAAATTAGGACACCCCATTAAATATTCAGTTCTTTATTAAGAAATGTTCACATATCTATGTCGAACCTTGTTTTTTTTTTTATTTGCATTTTTTAACATTTATTTTATGAATGCTAAAACAAGGATTCAGTGTACCCCGCCTGGTATGGAGTTGCCGGGGCCCCACCCTGAAGCCAGGCCTGGGGGAGGGGCTCGATGGCTAGTGCCTGGTGGCTGGGTTTCTGCCCATGGGACCTGGCCGGGCTCAGCCCGAAGGAGTTACATGGGTCCGCCCTCCAGTGGGCTCACCACCTGCAGGAGGGACCATGGGGGTCCGGTGCTATGTGGGTCAGGTGGTGGTCGAAGGCGGAGACCTTGGCGGTCTGATCCCAGGCTTCCTAAACTGGCTTTTGGGACATGGAATGTCACCCCTCTGGTGGAAAAAGAGCCTGAGCTGGTGCATGACATTGAGAGATACCGGCTAGATATAGTCTGCCTCACCTCAACACGCAATTCTGGTTCCAGAACCAGTCTCCTGGAGAGAGGGGCTGGAGCTTGGCCTACTCTAGAGTTGCCCCAGGCGTGAGGCGGCGAGCAGCGGTGGGTATTCTTTTATCCCCCCACCTTGTGGCCTTTATATTGGAGTTTTCCCCGGTGGACGAAAGGGTTGTTTCCCTGTGCCTTTGGGTTGGGAAACGGGTCCTGACCATCATTTGTGCCTATGCACCAAATGATGGGTCAGAGTACTCACCATTTTTGTAGTCTCTGACTGGGGTGCTGGAGGGTGCTCCTCTTGGAGACGCCATTGTCCTACTAGGGTACTTCAATGCGCATGTGGGCAACGACAGTGAAACCTGGAGGGGGGTGATTGGGATAAATGGCCTGCCCGATCTGAACCCGGGTGGTGTTCAGTTATTGGACTTCTGTAATAACCACAGTTTGTCCATAACAAACACCATGTTCAAGCATAAGGGTGTCCACATGTGCACCTGGCACCAGGACACCCTAGGTCGCAGGTTGATGATCGATTTTGTTATCGTGTCATCAGACCTGCGACCGTATATCTTGGACACTCGGGTAAAGAGAGGTGTAGAGCTGTCAACTGATCACCACCTGGTGGTGAGTTGGATCCGATGGTAGGGGAGGATGCCATTCAGACCTGGTAGACCCAAACGTATAGTGAGGGTGTGCTGGGAACATCTGGCTGAGGCCCCTGTCTGGGAGGTTTTCATCTCCCACCTCCGGAAGAACTTCAGCCACATTCCGAGAGAGTCTGGAGACATGGAGTCTGAATGGACCGTGTTCTCCACCTCTATTGTTGAAGCGGCTGCCCAGAGCTGCGGCCGCAAGGTCGTCGGTGCATCGCGTGGTGGCAAACCCCGAACCAAGTGGTGGACACCAGTGGTAAGGGGGGCCGTTAAGCTGAAGATGGAGTCCTATCAAGCTTGGTTGGCTTGTGGGACTCCTGAAGCAGCTGAGGTGTACCGGCAGGCCAAGCGGAGTGCGGCTCGGGTGGTTGCTGAAGCAACAACTCGGGTGTGGGAGGAGTTTGGTGAGGCCATGGAACAAGACTTTTGGTCGGCATCGAAGAGATTCTGGCAAACTGTCCAGCGGCTCAGGAGGGGGAAGCAGCTCCCTGTCCACACTGTGTGTGGTCGGGATGGGGTGCTGGTGACTTCGACTGGGGATATCGTCGGGCGGTGGAAGGAATACTTTGAGGATCTTCTCAATCCCACTGCCATGTCTTCCACAGAAGAAGCAGGGCTTGTGGACGAGGGGGACGACTCACCCATCACAGGGGCTGAGGTCGCCATGGTGGTTAAAGATCTCTTTGGCCTCTCGTTCACCCCCGGGGCCTGGGGGTGAACGAGATTCGCCCTGAGTACCTCAAGGCCCTGGATGTTGTAGGGCTGTCATGGTTGACACACCTCTGCAACATTGCATGGAGGTTGGGGACAGTGCCTTTGGTATGGCACACCGGGGTGATGGTTTACCTCTTTAAAAAGTGGGACCAGAGGGTATGCTCCAACTTTAAAGGGATCACAATCCTCAGCCTCCCTGGGAAGGTCTATGCCAAGGTACTGGAGAGAAGAGTCTGGCCGCTGGTCGAACCTCGGATTCAGGAGGAGCAATGTGGTTTTCGTCCTGGCCGTGGCACATCAGACCAACTCTTTACCCTCTCGAGAATCGTCGAGGGTTCATGGGAGTTTGCCCAACCGGTTTACATGTGTTTTGTGGACTTGGAGAAGGCATTCGACCACGTCCCTCATGGTTTTTTGTGGGGGGTGCTTCGGGAGTATGGGGTATCGGGCTTGTTATTACAAGCTATCCGGTCTCTATACAACCATTGTGAGAGTTTGGTTCGTATTGCCAACACTCGGTCGGACTCATTCCCAGTGAGAGTTGGACTTCACCAGGGTTGCCCTTTGTCACCGATCCTGTTCATAATTTTTATGGACAGGATTTCTAGGCACAGCCAGGGAACAGAGGGTGTCATACTCGGTGACCATAGGATCTCATCTCTGTTGTTTGCAGACAATGTTGTCTTGTTGGCTTCATCTAGCAATAACCTACAGGACTTACTGGGACGGTTTGCACTGAATGGGAAGTGGCTGGGATGAGAATCAGCACCTCCAAGTCCGAGTTCATGGTCCTCAGCTGGAAAAAGGTGGATTGTCCTCTCTGGGTTGGGAACAAGCTCCTGCCCCAAGTGGAGGAGTTTAAGTATCTTGGGGTCTTGCTTACGAGTGAGGGGAGACTTGAGCGAGAGATTGACAGATGGATTGGAGCGGCATCTGCAGTGATGCGGACGTTGTACCGGTCTATTGTGGTGAAGAGGGAGCTAAGCTCTAAGGCAAAGCTGTCGATTTACCAGTCAGTCTACGTTCCTACTCTCACCTATGGTAATGAGCTTTGGGTAATGACCAAAAGTATGAGATCACGGATACAAGCGGCTGAAATGAGCTTCCTTCGTAGGATTGCTGGACTCACCCTTAGAGATAGATTGATGAGCTCAGTCATCTGGGAGAGGCTCAGAGTAGAACCGCTGCTCCTCCACATTGAAAGGAGCCAGTTGAGGTGGTATGGACATCTGATCAGGATGCTTCCTGGATGCCACCCACTTGAGGTGTTTTGAGCACATCCCACTGGGAGGAGACCCTGATGCAGACCCAGGACTCGCTGGAGAGACTGTCTCCCAGCTGGTCTGGGAACGCCTTGGTGTACTCTCTGAAGAGCTGGAGCAGGTGGCTGGGGAGAGGAAAGTCTGGGCTTCTCTGCTTGGACTGCTGCGTCCGCGACCCGGATCTCCGGAAAAGCAGTAGAAGGTGGATGGATGGATGGATGGATGGATGGATGGATGGATGGATGGATGGATGGATGGATGGAACATTTATTTTAGCCATTTTAAGTGGGAATGAATGTGGGGGTGTCCCAAAAAAGATGGGGGTGTCCTAATTTATTCCTCACTATTTGGTTAGAAATACATTTTACAGAAAATTTGGAAAGTCTTTAATTCATTTTTAATTTTTTAGTTGTATTACATAAATCTCCCAGTATTTTTTAAATTTGATATTAAATATCTATTTGTCCAAATATGTAAAAAAAAAAACAAGTAAAAAAAACACACAGGCTTATAACTGGGTGTGAATGTTTTCACATGACTGTAAAGACTTATCTCAGTTTTGCGAGAAAGCATCTTGATGATCCCCAAGACCTTTGGGAAATACTCTATGGACTGTTTTCACCTTTTGTGGATAATGGCTCTCACTGTGGTTGGCTGGAGTCCCAAAGCTTTAGAAATGGCTTTATAACCTTTTCAAGACTGATAGCTCTCAATTGCTTTGCTCTTGAATTTCTTTGGATCACAGCATGATGTCCAGCTTTTGAGGGTCTTTTGGTCTACTTCACTTTGTCAGGCAGGTCCTATTTAAGTGATTTCTTGATTGAAAACAGGTGTGGCAGTAATCAGGCCTGGGTGTGGCTACAGAAATTTAACTCCGTTTTCCAAAGATGTGATAAACCACAGTTAATTTATGTTTTAACGGGAGGGAGCAATCACTTTTTCCACACAGGGCCATGTAGGTTTGGATTTTTTTTTTTACCCTTAATAATAAACGCCTTCATTTAAAAACTGCATTTTGTGTTTACTTGTGTTATCTTTGTCTAATATTTAAATTTGTCTGATGATCTGAAACATTTAAGTGTGACAAACATACAAAAAAATGAGAAATCGGGAAGGGGGCAAACACTTTTTCACACCACTATCAGTATTCACAGCCTTTGCCATGAAGTTCAAAATTGAGCTCAGGTGCATCAGGAAGAGGGCAAACACTTTTTCCACACCACTGTGCATGCACACACCCACCCACCCAAAATGTGCACAAATGTGGTTTATTTTTCAACATAGTCTCCCCTTCGGTCCACACACTTCTTGCATCAGTGTTGCAGCGCTTGGATCCCTGCGGTTGAAAAATAAGCCGCATTTGGTCAAATCTGACCACTATGAACTTTTCAGCCCTCCCTTGTATATAGATAGATGGATATCGATATTTATTAAATTTTTTACATATGTTCTCAGGTAAGTGTATCCTGGATTAAAACTACACAGCAAAGAACAATTTTGTAGAAAAAAAAAATACTTGAGTACATATACTCGCCTCTTGTAATATCAATAAAGTTTCTTATACAGCAGCTCTCATCAGCATCTGCAAGGAGCACAGTTTATTTTTACATGCCACTGATGAGAAGACATTATATTTAACTTTATTTTAAAATAAATAACTAGAGGGCACTCAGAGAGCACATACCTCTGCTAAGGCTCCATTTAGTCATCCCTCCCTCCCACTGTATCCTGTCCACCTGTCTGGCCATCCCTCCGTACCCCGTTCCATCCATACCTCCAAATTCATGGAGTAGTTTTTGCATAATCCTGTTGACGGAGGGATGGATGATCACATTACATTGCGAGATAAATCCTTGGCGGAGGTATGCGCTCATGGATCACCTCCAAAATCTAATGGGTTCATCCTTAGTCCAAGGGCCATCTCTGGCAAAAAATTAACCCAACTCTGTCAAGGAGTTTCTGCGTAATCCTGCTAACACATTGCACGATGAGAGGGACTTGCAAGAAGATGGGGCCTTGGCAGTGGTGTGCGCTCTCGGATCACTTCCAAACTCAAATGGGTTCATTATTAGGCCAAGGGCCACCTCTGGTGAAAATTGCATCAAAATCCATTTAATGTTTTTTGCGTAATCCTGTTAACAAACACACAAGCCACCACGATTGCATTACCTCCTTGGCAGAGTAATAATGTCGCAATGGCTCTTGAAAATGGAAAACGCACCCAAGGACACAAATGAGTGCCAAGTTTTCCCCACAAAAACACTTTTTTGTAAAGTTTAACAATGTGACAGACATCAAAGTAATGTTATTGTCCCCAACAGTTGCACACTTTCTTACTTGGTGCAGACAAAACATGCAGTGAGCACATTTGTCGAACATGCTAGGCACAGTGGAAACAGTGTTGGAAATTGAAATGTGATTACATTTTTCTCTTTGTTTATTTATTGGGTTGTATCATGATAATCTGAGTATTTTAGTGGCCCTGACAACTTTTTAAAAATCTTTTTGGCCCGAAAATGTGTTTCACTTAATTGCTGATTTCTAAATTAAAGCATGACCAATTAATAAAAAGAACTCAAAACGTTAACATATTCTTTAGTTGCGAACAGTTCAGACAGCTAAAGTTGGTCTTAATGTGTAGTTGTGCTGCTGCAATCAGTGGCACATACAATTGTGTTTGTCTGTATGGATTAATTTGAAAACATGGACTCTTAAATGTGTCAGGCTCTGTGTAAAAGAAATAACACATCACAGATAGAATGTGTAATGGTAACTCAATTAGTGTTTTATTACAGTACTAAATTTAATCTATCCTCAGTTTGTGATTAATCATAAAAATGGCTCCCAACAGGTTAATTATCCACTTTCTGTATGTTTCATTCATGCAAATGAGCTGCTTTGTAGTATCCACAATGATGACTTAATGAGCTCCTATGACAAATATATCACTGCTCCAGATAGCTGAACAGGGACTTAAACATGGTGTTCAAACACCGTGTTTAAGGTGCAGTAAGACTAAAATAATAGGTTTGTTTATCCAGGTCTTTGAAGTCACTGTGACACTGACCTAGTTATCCCACCTCCTCTGTGGTAGTGGGGTCACAGTAACAGGAACCGGTCTGGTCCTGAGCATCAGGCCAGGGTTTGTCTGCCGCTGGATTTAAAATTAGTGCTCCTCTCCCAGCAAACTGTACCACTGGAGGCTGCTGGAAGTCTGGCAGGCATGTGGAGGGGAAGCCACTGATTGGATTTAGGGGTTAGGATTAAGAGTAATTAATACTAATTAGCAGAGTGATCCCTGAAGGGAGGCGGAGTTCTTCATCAGCTGTGAAATGGGAGAAGGCTACAGCTAACGGGGCTGAGCGTGGGATCGGCGCCAAAGCAGAGTCAGCAGGGACCGTTGGGACAGTCCGGGCCAGGTTACTACGAAACCTGGCCAAAGAGTTGCCACAGCTGAGCAGGTTAATCTGTCACACACGGGAAGATTTAGGAGTTTACAGAGCGCAGGACTATGGTTCGAGGTTGTGTCGCCCTGCAAACTGTTGACCTTGAGTGTTTTACTAAGGGGAGCCATCGGGGCAGAAAAAAGGCCAAAGAAAAACCAGCCTATGCTCTGTTTTTGCGGGGGGAGAGACAACACCAACTGTTTTTGTTTTCTTTCTTTGTTCGTGTTGTTTCCTCCGGATGCTCGTTTCGTGGAAGAAGACTCCTCAATGACAATTTCCCCGATGTTCTCAGTTGCCATCCATCTCTGCATCAGGGAACAATGAGAGGGAGATTTGCCTTAATCTCCACTTAGGAAAAGAAAGGTTACAAATCACATCAGGTCTCTCTCCGGGTGGAGGACCCTCTTCTGATTATGCGATCGGGATTTTGATTTCATTAGACATGCAATTGATGAAGGGAACAAAGGGGTAATTTTTCATTCACGGCGTCCAAATCACAAGCCTTGTCTTTGCCTTTGGTAATTCATTCATTCCTTACATCTAAAGACCTTTATAATCACTGGGAGAAGAGGGATAGCGACCAAGAGAGGGAGGGGTGGAGTGGATGGGGGGAGGGATGGGAAGATGAAGAGGAGAGGTGTAGAAGACAGAGAGTAAATGTGAGAACGCACGCGCCCGCCAGTTTGCCGAGCGGCCAGGTTTAATTCCTTTGCTGGGTGCTAAGCGGAACCGTTTTAAATATGATCCTCCCTGTTAACATGCGTCCTGCCGTGTCACCAGCGACAGTTACATTGTATCAAAGTATTAATGGACCCAGTCACTTCTAATCAGTTGTGTGGGAGAGAAAGAGAAGCTCTCCCTGCACCAGGAGGAAAGTGTTGGGCTCATTCCTGCTCCAACTCTGCACCAAAATGCTTCTCCTAAAATGGTGAAGGCAGCAGCCATGCACTCATGGGATGTTCGGCCCACATGCGCAGTGCTCCCTCTGGGACATTTCCTGATCTTGTTGGATGAGCTAAAGTTTGACACTAGTTGCCTATTTCTATAAATAATTATTATTACTATAAATAGTTCTATAAATGCATTCCCTGTTTTACAGGTACACTGACCTTATTAAGAAGAGACACTTTTAATGTCAGCATTGTGATGCAAAAGTAGAAAATCCTGTCTGAAACTAAGTTTTTAGAGAAGTCTAAAGACAAAGGTTTTGCTTCAATTAATATTTTTATATATAGTGATTGGATTAAACAAAAGTTTTGCCCCATTTTGATGAGTATTAGAAATATAGTTAGTATGGAAAAAAGGAAGAACATCATACATGTAGTATAGGTCAAAATGAATGGGGAAAATAGGGTTTGGATAAAGTGAATTTTGCTGTTGATCAGGCTCTTGGCCGACCACTCCATCTGTTCATATTTTATGCGAATCGCTACTTTTCCTAGGCATTTGCCCCAAAGTTCACTAAACTCTCTCACAATAGCCATGTTTACATGGACACAAATAACCAGATTAAAAGCCTGATCGGAATAAAAATGCTTCATGTAAACACGCTAATCTGAATATTCTGACCCAGTTACACTCATTCGGATCAAAATTTCCTTCCGATTGAGACGGATGGGTTATGCCGGGTGTTAATCCGATTAGTGCACATATAAACACTTATTCCGAAGTTTGGGTAGAAAATATGTTTACTGCGCATGTCTGTATGTCAGCCACATGTCGACATGACGTATTCCACCTTTAGAACAGCTATTGGAAGACATGGCAGGAGTAAAATAAAACTGGTCTGTATCATCCTGCTGTCTCCCTCTGTTCGTCATATGTAGAAGTATGTACTTGTAGCTTCATTACGGAGATCAGCAGAAGCAAAAGTATAGTCTGAATAAAACAATACAGGTCCATTTCAAAAAGAGAAAGACATGAAGCGGGGTTTGTTTACATCAGAAGTTGCTTCTTCTTCTACTATTTCCGGAATGTCGGATAATTGTGCACATGTCAGAATGATTTAGTCCGTTCAAATGTGTGACACATGGAAACTCACGTCCTAATCGGATAAGCTTTTTCAGGATCCATGTAAAAAGTAAAGTTGTGATCTAAATTGTAATCAGTTTGAAGAAGTTTTGCACATGTAGCCGTGGCTAATGACCCTCAAGTCAGTCTGCATCAAAGTTGTGCTCAAGGTCAAAGGTCAGGAGATCTGGGCACTTCAGTGATTTCATGAAAATTGCTACTGTTTCTAGGCAATTGGAAGTATTTTAAAAATAAATTTTAAGGCTGCCCCATAGTGTAATGGTTATGACTCATACTTGAACACAAAACACAGTGGTTCCTGGTTGATTTTCAGCCAGTGTGATCTTTCCTGTATACGGTGGTGTGAAAAAGTGTTTGCCCCCTTCCTGATTTCTCATTTTTTTTGTATGTTTGTCACACTTAAATGTTTCAGATCATCAGACAAATTTCAATATTAGACAAAGATAACACAAGTAAACACAAAATGCAGTTTTTAAATGATGTTTATTATTAAGGGTAAAAACAAATCCAAACCTACATGGTCCTGTGTGAAAAAGTGATCCCCCCCCCGTTAAAACATAAATTAACTGTGGTTTATCACATCTTTGGAAAGCTGAGTTCAATTTCTGTAGCCACACCCAGGCCTGATTACTGCCACACCTGTTCTCAATCAAGAAATCACTTAAATAGGACCTGCCTGACAAAGTGAAGTAGACCAAAAGATCCTCAAAAACTCGACATCATGCTGTGAGCCGAAGAAATTCAAGAACAAAGTAATTGAGATCTGTCAGTCTTGAAAAGGTTATAAAGCCATTTCTAAAGCTTTGGGACTCCAGCAAACCACAGTGAGTGCCATTATCCACAAATGGCGAAAATATGGAACAGTGGTGAACCTTCTCAGGAGTGGCCAGCCGACCAAAATTACCCCAAGAGCACAGTGACGACTTATCCAAGAGGTCACAAAAGACCCCACAACAACATCCAAAGAACTACAGGCCTCATTCCAGACTTGACCATAAGAAAGAGACTGGGCAAAAATGGCTTCCAAGACAAAAAAAACACTGCTGAGCAAAAAGAACATAAAGGCTCATCTCAGTTTTGCCAGAAAACATCTTGATGATCTCCAAGACTTTTGGGAAAATACTCTGTGGACTGATGAGACAAAAGTTGGTGTGTGTCCCATTACATCCGGTGTAAAAGTAACACAGCATTTCAGAAAAGGAACATCATACCAAGAGTAAAATGTGGTGGTGGTAGTGTGGTGGTCTGGGGCTGTTTTGCTGCTTCAGGACCTGGAAGACTTGCTGTAGTAAATGGAACCATGAATTCTGCTGTCTACCAAAAAATCGTGAAGGAGAATGTCCGGCCATCTGTTCGTGACCTCAGGCTGAAGCACACTTGGGTTC
Source organism: Pholidichthys leucotaenia (assembly GCA_020510985.1). Classification (NCBI taxonomy): domain Eukaryota; kingdom Metazoa; phylum Chordata; class Actinopteri; order Cichliformes; family Pholidichthyidae; genus Pholidichthys; species Pholidichthys leucotaenia. The sequence continues at coordinate 249,948,812 of CM035846.1, read as the reverse complement.
TGCAGCAGGACAATGATCCAGAACACACCAGCAAGTCCACCTCTGAATGGCTTAAGAAAAACAAAATGAAAACTTTGGAGTGACCTAGTCAAAGTCCTGACCTGAATCCGATTGAGATGCTGTAGCATGACCTTAAAAAGGCGGTTCATGCTCAAAAACCCTCCAATGTGGCTGAATTACAACAATTCTGCAAAGATGAGTGGGCCAAAATTCCTCCACAGTGCTGTAAAAGACTCATTGCTAGTTATGGCAAATGCTTGATTGCAGCTGTTGCTGCTAAGGGTGGCCCAAGCAGTTATTAGGTTTAGGGGGCAATCACTTTTTCACACAGGGCCATGTAGGTTTGAATTTTTTTCCTCTTAATAATAAACACCTTCATTTAAAAACTGTATTTTGTGTTTACTTGTCTTATCTTTGTCTAATATTTAAATTTATTTGATCATCTGAAATATTTAAGTGTGACAAACATACAAAAAATGGAAGGGAAAAATCAGGAAGGGGGCAAACACTTTTTCACATCACTGTATACAGGACTCTTACTCTTCATTCCATTTCTTATCACGCTCCTCACTGTTTCTGGCCAATAAAGGAAAAATACCCCAAAATAATTCTTAAAATAGGATTTTCAGATTTTTATTTAAAAGAAAACATTTCAGTAGTTTCATGAAATGGTCAGTCAGAAAGCAGCTCATACTGGCTCGGACGTCACCCAGGCTTATAAGGTCCGCGCTGATCTGTTCACACTCCGACAGGCAGCGAAAAGTAAGCTAGGAGCAGGAAGACAAAAGAAGAGGAAAACAGCAGCCTTGTGTGTAGCAGAATGGAATGTACGCACTCTGTTGGACAGAACAACATCACAGACCAGAAAGACAGACCGCGCTTGTGGCCCTGGAAATGAACAGGTATAATGTAGACATAGCTGCACTTAGTGAAACAAGATTGCCTGGATATGACAGCTTGGAAGACCATGGGTACATCTTTTGGAGTGGGAGATCAACTCAAGAAAGGAGAGAAGCAGGAGTGAGCTTTGCAGTTAGAAAGGAGATAGCAGCAATGCTTGATGAGGAACTGGTGCTAATCAACAACAGGATAATGACTATGAGACTCCCACTACAGCGGAAGATGTATGCCACACTCATCAATGTATATGCCCCAACAATGACCAACACAGAGGAGGTGAAGGAAGAATTCTACAGTGATTTACGTGAGACTATCAGGCATGTACCGACTGATGACAGGCTGATACTCGTTGGAGATTTTAATGCCAGAGTTAGTTCGGACACTGAGAAATGGAAAGGAGTGCTAGGCAGTCATGGAGTAGGCAAGTGCAATGCTAATGGAGAACTTCTATTTGCACTATGTTCAGAGTGCAACCTTGTGATAACCAACACTCTATTTAAGCACAAGGACACACACAAGAAGACATGGATGCACCCAAGATCCAAGCACTGGCACTTATTAGACTACATCATAGTCAGGTAGAGAGACAGAAAGGATGTATTGGACACCAGAGCAATGAGAGGCGCGGACTGTGGTACTGATCATGTTATGCTGAGATCTAGATTAAGGATTTGGAGATGAAAACTGCACTGCAGGACAGGTGCGAAACCACCACGGAAGCTAAACGCTAGTGCACTGAAAGGCCAAAAGAAGCAGGAAGAACTTAAACAGGAAATGGATGAAAACTTGAAAGACTCGGACAGCAACAACTCAGAGAATGACATAGAAGAAAAATGGGCAACACTGAAGGATATGGCGTATCAGACTGTGATGTACTATTAGGCCACCGTGAGTGGAAACATCAAGATTGGTTTGATGAGCATGATGAACACCTGAAGAAACTACTAGAAGCAAGGGATACAGCTAGGCAGGAAAACATACAGTGTAACACAAGGTCGAAGAAGAAGAAATACTCAAAGGCATGAGTGAACTACAGAAGTACACCAGAGAGATGAAGTCCAACTGGTGGGATGAAAAAGCGGAGGAACTTCAAACTGCAGCAGACGGAAAGAACATGAACACATTCTTCACAGGTTTGAGAGAAATCTACGGCCCTAAACCAAGAGGATTGATCCAACTAAAGGCTATGGATGGTGAAACAGTTTTGCAGGAGAAAGACAAGATCCTGGACAGATTTGCAGACCGCTTTGACTAACTACTAAACAACCCTGGAGATCTCACTGAAGAGGCTAAAGAAGCTCTAGTGCAGCGACCAGCTGTATCAAGTCTGGATGAACCATCAAATTTTGATGAACTAATGGCAGCTATCAGGACAACACAGGATGGTAAAGCTTCATGAAGGGATGGAATTCCAGCACAAGTGTGGAAATTTGGTGGTGTTCAGCTGACCAACTGCCTGCACAAGCTCATCCAAGAGATATGGGATACCCAGAAAGTATCTCAAGACTGGAAGGATGCAAGTATTGTGCCTTTGTTCAAGAAAGGTGACAGGAAAGATTGTGGAAATTACCACAAGTATATCACTTCTAGCCACTGTTGGAAAGATTCTCTCACGTGTACTACTGAACAGACTCAATGAACACATCTCGCAGAATGTACTACCGGAAACCCAGTGTGGTTTTAGAAGTGGAAGAAGCACAATGGACATGATTTTCTGCTTGAAACAGGTTCAAGAAAAGTGTATCAAACAGAACATGCCGCTTTATGTAGTCTTCATAGACTTCAGTAAAGCCTTCGATACTGTTTCGCGACAAGGACTTTGGCAGGTACTCAAGAAATATGGCTGTACAGAGAAGTTTGTCAGCCTGATCAAGGCACTCCATACAGGTATGCAAGCAAACATGGCAATGAGTGGTTCAGTATCTAAAGACTTTTCAGTAAGCAACGGGGTGAAACAAGGGTGTGTACTGGCACCTACACTCTTCTTGCTATATCTGGCAGCCATGCTTAAGGTGGCCTTCAAAGACACTTCAGAAGGAGTATACATTCAAACAAGGAAAGAAGCAGAGTTGTTCAATGTGGCACAGTTTAAAGCCAAGAGTAAGATATCGATAAAGGTAGTAAGAGAAATGCTCTTTGCCGACGACATTGCTCTAGTTGCACACAGTGTGGAAGATATGCAATTTTTAGTGGAGAAATTTGCAAGAGCAGCCAGCCAATTCAGCCTCCAAATCAACATCAAGAAGACATAGTGCCTTTCTCAACCACCAAAGTTCCAATTATCAACATCACTACCAGAAGAGATCAGCATTGGTACAGAGCCACTAGTCAAGTGCAAGACTTTCAAGTATCTAGGGAGTACTGTTTCAGAGAATGCTAGGCTGGAGGATGAACTATCTCTCAGAATGGGAAGAGCGAGCACTGTGTTTGGAAACTTGAGGGAGAGACTGTGGAACAATCGACATGTGTCTATCCGTGTGAAATGCAAAGTGTACAGAGAGCGACAGTACTGGCTACTCTATTGTACGGTGCTGAAACTTGGACTATCTACAGAGTGCAGGTGAAGAAACTCCACACGTACATGATGAGACACCTTCAAGCCATAATGAGCATCTCATGGAAAGACAAGATAACCAACATAGAAGTGTTGAAACGAGCTGGTCTACCATCAATGGAGGACATGCTAATACAGATGAACCTGAGATGGCTCGGACATATTGAGAGGATGGACCACCAGCGTCTCCTTCGGCAGTTACTCTACTCACAGTTATGCGAGGGCAAACGCAATCAGGGTAGACCAAGGCTCAGATTTAAAGACACTGTAAAAAGAAACTTGAAGATGTTGGATATAGACAGGAGTTCCTGGCAGCGGAAGGCTAAGGACAGAGCTGTGTGGAGGAATCTGATCAGACCTAAATGAAACAGTCATTGTCGCCCACGACAGACTGCTATGATGATTTTATGATGATTAAAAAAAAATAAAATCAAAATTTCAGTATTAATTACCGCCCAGCCCTACATAAACTGTGATCTTGGCTGTGAAAGGATCAGTGGCTACTGATCAAGAAGAATGTGAACACACCTAAAACTTTAACATCTGAAGGACACTGCCCATTCATTAGCTCCTTCCGGCAAAGCCAAAGGGAGCTAAGGCGATGATGTGATGTCTGTCCATCGGTTCACATTTCATGGAAATTGCTACTCCTCTCAGGCAATGGCACCGTGGTCACCAAACTCGCTCACAGTGATCCTCAGGTGACCCTGCATCCAGGTCGTACTCAAGGTCAGTGTCAAGGTGTGGAGATCTGAGCACTCATATGATTTCAGAAAAATTGCTACCCCTAGGCAATTGCCCTAATTCTCACCACATTCATACCAAATGATCATCAGATGGGTCTGCATCTAGACTGTACTTAAGATGAAGGTCAACAGTCAGGAGAGCTGAGTGATTTCTGGGTGGTAATCAGGCCGGAACAAACTACTCCATCACTGACAGTCTGGTTTGTTGTGTTGAGGCCCCAACAAATTGACAGTTAGAGACATAAGATTAAAAGTGTGAATTTTGAAATCTAAAATAAAGCTAGTGTAAATACTTCATGGTTAGTTTCATATGGGGATGGATGATCCAATATTCAGTTTTGGTATCTGTTTGATCCAGACAAAAATTACTGGATTAGGTATAGGAGAGCAGTAAAAAATAAAAACTGATCCCAAAAAAACCATCAAATAAACCAATAAACACCCTTTAAAACTGTCAACTTTCCATAAATATTTCTCCGACATTGGCTGGCCCTCAGCAGTGGGTCCTGTCATGTGATCCACGCTCTGGTGTGAGGGGAGACTGCATGTCAGAGATGTGATGTCAGACAAAATGTTACCGACAACTTTTTTTTTCCAGGACAAAAACGGAAGAAAAACTAAATAAAAGTTGTAATTATAAACAATAATTGAAATGGAGGACGTATTGACACATGAATAGCTGATTTTATCTGCTCTGTGTATTTAAATTTTCATAAAATCCTTCTAAAACATTGGACTGACAGTGAACACTCTTCTCATGAACAAGAGCTTTGTTGGTTTGTTTTTGGTAGGCTAAAACTTGTCTTCAGGTGGATAAAAAAGTGCTATGAAAGTAGGTTAAAAATGTAGGCTTCAAGAGAAGTTTCCATTTGTCTGCATTAATTATTTAGGATAGGATAACTGGACTAATGTGGTCAGATTTGGGCAAACAGTCAATAGGATGCCTGAACATAGTCTGTGTTCAGACATAATGTTACCTTACATACAGCAGGCATTTTCTCCCCCGAGATAGTCATTTTCTGTAATACCTAATTATGATTGAGGAACTAACATATAATTTAACTTTACACTAGCACTGTGATGACTGCAGTTTGGGTGAAGAGGAAGAATGAGGAAGACGGGTGTTGAAGCTGTGTTTTTGAGTACTTCATATGCTAAATATCAGAATCATCAAAATCATACTGGACAAAAACTCACATCTTTTATAAATGTATTTTCCCTGTGACGTTTTCACAGTTCAGACTGTCCGTTGCAATTTATTGACTGTTTGTAAAAATGATGAAGTTCATTAGGTGTTATTTGATATTAGTCTCTATACTGCATATACAGTTGAGGACAGAATTATGAGCCACCCTATAAAAATTTCATTTTAAAAAAAATATTTCCAAATGCAATTAAACTGCGCAAATATTTTTTAACACAGCTTTTCCAAACATGCTAGTTTCCTTTAGAAAACGTAAATTATTTTTACTTTGCACGCAGAGATAACATTATTTCATAAAAAACAAAAAGCACCAAGGTCACAGTGATGAGCCAAATGGGCCATAGCACAAACCACTGCTGTGCAAATGTGTACTTTAACTCTGTAATGCTCAAAGCTTGTAAAATCAAGTTAAAGCTGAGGGTTCTCTTCCAGTTTACACACGGTATAAAAACTTCAGCATAAGAAATCAGTTTAGACTTCAGAAAAAGAATTGCTGATGCTCACAGAGCAGGAGATGGACATACAAAGTTATCACAGCGTTTCCAAGTGTCAAGAACTGGAGCGAGAAGCATCATCAAGAAATTCAAAGCGAGCCACACAGTACAGAATAAACTTGGCAGAAGTAGGAAGTGCAAGGTTTCAAAGACTCTGGAAAGAAAGCTAGTGAGAGATGTGTGTCAAGACGGGAATTGTAGTTCATCCTTACTGACTGGCCTGCACAAAGCCCTGACTTGAATCCCATTGAAAATCTGTAGGGTGAACTTAAGTCCAGGGTCCACACCAGAAGACCAAAGAAGACTGATGTGGGATTGCTCAGGAGACATGTATGAGACTTGTTGAAAACGGCAACAAATGACTACAGGCTGTTGTCCACCAGAACGCATACACGATTGAGTATTAGCATCAGGGAGGGCTCATCAATTTGCCCTGGTAGTTTTTGGTTTGTGTGAAATTATATTCTTTCTCTGTATAAAGTAAAATAATTTATGCTTTATAAAGAACTCAAGGATGTTTGGAAAAGCTGTCTGTTTTTGTTTTTGTGCCGTTTCACAGCACTTGGGAAATGTTTTTTATTAAAAAATGACATTTTCATAGGGGACTCATAATTCTGTCCTCAAGTGTATTCTAATGATCGATCTAAATTTTAATCAGTTATATTAAAGCTGCTGTTTGGCGGTATTAAAATGAACACAATGACCTTTCTGCTGTTAATGGTCTTTTGCTGATATGTAAATGTTACAGCATAATTTCTTCTGTTTTTATTTTTTTATTAAAATAGAGCAAATGTGAATCCATCCATCTACTGCTATTCTATTGTGAATTCATATGCTTCCGAAATGATAAAATGTATAAAATACAACTTTACCATCTCCAACCTTAAACCCTGGCAGAAATACCATGGAAAAGAGTACAGTCCATTTATTCAAGCCACAGGCTTTATGTCGGTTTTGTATCGGTATCGGCAGATATCCAAATTTAAAATATCGGATGGAATCGGGCATAAAGAGGCTGTATTGTTCCATCCCTAGTTATATTCTGCATATATCGACTGGAATTATGGTGTAAAAACATGTTTGTAGCAGCACTATCAGAGGTGGTGTGGGTTTTTTTGGGGGGGGAGGGGGGGGTCATCAGGGTGTTGGTTGTTGTGATGATGGTGGTGGTGGATTACACCGCTGCAGATGATGTGTTGCTCGGCACACATTAGCATGAATGCTTCATTATCTCACTACTTGTACATAATGGCAACAACTCCACGGAGGGGTCAGGCCTCGTCACGGCTCATCAGCCCACTGACGGCCCGGCCTAAAGAGAAATGAGAGGAAAGGCAGAGCTGCTCCCCGCTAATCCATCGCCTCTACTTAACACCCCGGCCCTAGATAGCCTGCAGTAGACACTATATGGCTTTTGTTATCTCTCTATACACACAACAGTACAGCCTACAATGGGGCTTTTGTTCTTTAAAGAGTTGCTTAATTTTTAAAGGAAATGAATATGATGTATGAAATTGTATGAGGGCCTTTTTTTCCACGCAACATCCGTGATGGCAAAGAAATGCCACGAGCTGAGCTTTTCTTTTATTGTGTGCTGTTTTTATGGTGTCTCTATGCAGGAGTTTAAGGATTTTAAGATGTAAGTCAAGTGAAAGTGCCATAATTTCAAAAAAAAAAAAAAAAAAATCCACTACAACTTCCATATATTTTGATAATTTTACTGATGCTTGAAGGTGTGATGAGAAGTAGTAGAATGAGGTTAAGAAAATATTCTTCCATCGCTGTTTAATCAATAAAAATCATGTTTTCATCCACAGACGCTGGAGTTAAGTCAGATACACAGTAATTGTACGTGTTATGGGAAATGTAGTGGAGTTAAAATATTCAAAGGAAGTAGCAATATAGCGTAACTTTTAGCTAAGTACTACATTTAATTTCAAGATTTACTGATAATGTGGCTACAGCTATAAATACAAATATAGCTGTCAATGTAGCTTCAAAAAGCTGCAACGTTTGAATCGTTTCATCTATCCCAATTAGACAGTCCCTTCAAAATAAAGCTTTTGAGCCATCAAAATAACATTAAGGCTTTATTGTGTCTGCGGTGAGCTAAAACACTCTGCCCACTTTTACCTGTCTGACGTTGTCATCTCAGCTGCTTCGACCTCCGTTCCTAGCCGTGTCTGTCATTGTCGGTGCGCTGTAGCGTCTGTGAGATGCCGTGCAGCCTGGCTGGAGCTGTGGGAGTACAGTTGCTCTTTTAATGCCACAAGCTGATTATTTCTCCACTGTAATTACATTATCCTTCCCTTTATGCAGGAGTGGTCTCTGGGGACTAATGGATACACCCATGTATAATTCATTAATCATTAGCATCCAATTTGACAATTAGGCATGATTGTTGAATTTTAAATATCAACCTATGTTGCCTTGTCATTATTATCTAATGCGTCTTTTTTTTTTCTACCCTCGTCTATTTTTAAGGTGACAGTGGAGTCAAACTTTGGATTCTGTGGGAAAAAAAAATGGTTTTAATTTGATAAAGATTAGTTGTAGCGGATGCAGCAGTGTGGTGATTAGATATTGATGCATGTGAAGGTGACCTCTAATTCTCTTAAATACAATGAAGAAAAGTTTTTGGGTTTTTTTTAAACTTTCTGCTGTAAACACAATCTTATCTTTTCATTCATCTGTCACTTTTTCCAAAAAAACAAAGTTACTGATTTCCTTTCCAGTTTTCCTCGTCTGCCCCCTCCTCCTCCTCCTCTTCCTCCTCCTCCTCTGCTCTGATTTCAGCATGCTAATTTAGTCGGCACTCCTCAGCATGAGTCCCTCACTCTCTCTCCCATCCTTGCTGCGATTCGGCTCCCTCCCCCTCTGGGACCTGAAGATTAATATTCCTGGGCCCAACAAGATAATTACTGATACTAATTAGACATGATTATGTGAATTTGATACACTTATTACTCTAGATAATGAGTAGGACATATTATCCTAACAAGCACCCGTGCCGCTTAGTTTACTTTACACACGAGCCACACACTATATTTTTCTGTTATTGTCACCTCAATCAGAAACTGATATTCTTTTGTAATTATTAAATAAAAGGCCTCGACGTGTGCTCTGTGTAAGGTTAAAACACATTGCGGAGAGAATCAAAAATATACAGTGAAGATGATCCCTTCTATCATTTCACCTTTTTAGCACAATTCCAACATTACGATGCATTTCAATTATGCACTTGCAAGTATTTTTTTTTCTTTTTTCTTTTCACCAAAACAGTTAGGACATGTTGCGGCTGCTCGCAAACGGGAGGGAAGGGACCCCATGGCAGCTCAGCCTAGCCCATGAATTAGTAAAGAGAGCCAGGCATCCGCGGCTTGCCTGATTGGAAGTTAGGGGGAGAACGCCTGCTGACGCCAGTGGAGATCGATGTGGCAGTCAGAGGGATGAGGCGAGATAATTAGCGTTCAGAGTGTATCTTGTTAATTAAGGGCTAATTAGAGGCAGAGGCGGAGGGAGAAGAGTTTTTTTGTGTGCGAGCGTGTGTCTGATCGAGGGGAGATTCTTCGACGGGAGAGTTGCACAGAAATAAAGTGGCAGTGGCTGTAAAGATGCGCCTAAAACTGTTAACTCAATTACACCATTATCGCGCCTGTTCAGTATCTTTTTTAACTGTTTGGAGAGAACATTCCTACAAGTAAGGAATTTAGACAATAATGAGATTTTTTGTGACTTTTTTGTTCTGTTTTCAGGGGCGCCTCACTCCAACAGCAGTTCCTCCCTGCAGACTGGCGGGTCGTTGTTTGGCGGCAGCAAAGACGGCATGCACCAGCGCTCCTTCTCCGTATCCAGTGCCGACCAGTGGAATGAAGCCATCAACACCAGTACGAGCAGCAGCGCCGGTGAGCACCCCTTTCCATTCACTGATAATACTGCACCAGAATGTGTAACACGACCAATTTCAGGAAAGTCTGTGACACCGAGTCTGTGGCGCAAAGGAGCCGCGTTCTCCACCCAGTTTCTCCCCGACAGGTGGAACAAGCCTCATTTTGATAATTAGGTGATCAGAGCGTGATCGCTGTGACCTTTTTTGGCTGCTGCTCCTTGATAGAAACGGCGTGTTCACAGGAGAGGAGCAGTGAAGGTTAACTTTCTGCCATCGGTGCATCTCCACTTGCTGCCTCCTTGTCACATTGCGCCCTGTCACCGTACTTGAGCGAAGTGAGATAATGTATTCTCCACATCTGCCCCCCCCCCCACACACACACACAACCCTTCCTGTCTTTACCTTCTATCTTTACTCCCTGTACCCCCCCCCCCCACACACACACACACACACACGCATATCTGTTTTCCTCTCTTTTCTTCCGAAGACGAAAATGAATGCTTTTCGGGGGTACCATTCATCACCAGTTATTTCCCTCTCTTTGTGGTTGGCAGTAAAAAAGCACTTAAATGCACATCAACAGAATAACAGTCATTTCCATGCATGTTTGCACTCTGGTAGTTCTCATTAGCACGGCGGCGCCCCCCTCCCCCTCCCCGTGGGCTCCCAGGGGCCCCGGCAGTTTAAAGAGCGCACTTTACGAGCGCTGCTGGAGTCCAACTGCACGGCCCTCGTGGTTCCGCAGACAAGCCTGTCTCTCATTTGGAGTTGCAAAACGATCAATTCTGCCTGGACGCGGGCACTTCCATCACCCCCTACCCCTGTCTCCCATCAGCAGCATGCCCAAAGCAGAATTACTTAGATTCGTGGGGTCCTCAAATAAATGAGCGAAAGGGTGTGTGTGTGTGTGTGTGTGTGTGTGTGTGTGTGTGCTCTTGCAAAAAAAAAAAAAAAATGTTGTGGCTGTTGGTGAGATTTTTCCACAGAGTGTGTTTGTGTTGTAATATGTGGAGGACAAAGATTTAGAAAAACAAAAATAAGATTTCATATTGGTGGTCGGGATGCGGAGGACAAATAGGACTCCCTAAACTGTGCAAACAGGGACGCTGGAGTTTCCTGTTTTCGTGTTTGGCAAACTGAGATGCCTTCAATATTAGCATAGCTCATTAACCAGCATCCAGTCTTCAACTAAATCAGATACAATTTGCTTCATTATTTTATTTTCTTCAATTATTTCCATGCTACTTTTAAGGTAACCACAAATGAGCTCGAATGGGGCAAATGAGCTGAAAATAATAGTAGGAACGTTGTGCCAAATGATAGATTATGTTCCAATAAGGGAAGTGTCTCAGTAATCAGTGCATTGTCGGCGCAGACTGTCTTGCACTGAAAGCAAAAATCTCTGCAGCTCAGAACTCTGAGCGTCTTGTTTTTAATGTCTCTTTACAGTTTAGGAGTGTGAATTAAAGCCTCAGAGTACGCCTGTGGTGTAAAGTGTTATTTGACGATCAGAACTTGATTGAAACGCGACCCTCTTATCTTTCATCTTAATGTGTCTTCAATAATCAATAGAGGGTGTTCCACTGTGAAGGCTGCTCATGTTTTGCCATTTGAATTGACTCCAACCAAGCCCAATCACTCCATTATCCTTGGTGAAGGTTGCAGGTTAGCGTAAAAGGTGATTCTGAGATGCAAAAACAGCAGATTGATGATTCGCCCCAGAATGAATGCATCCTGGCCAGGTAACCATTTCCATATTATTTAAAGAATGTCCTCATTTGTAAACCTACTGAGCAAAGGCAGAAGCAGAGGTAGGAGCAGTTCTTGAATATTGAGTGTGGATTTTTGATTAAATCCCATCCCAATTTTTCTGTTGCTTGCATTCATATAGACACCCATTCTTAATGCACTGGATGCTTGTTTAGATCCTGCTCTCCTTTTGACGTCTCAATTTTTGAAGTTGAATTAAAAAAGCATGGAGTCATTTGAGCTGTGTGATTGACTTGCTGATGACTACAACTTAAGTCCTGGTCAAAGGTGAAGTAATGTCACAGTCCACAGAGTCTATAGATGACCAAAGATTAGCGCTCACATCAGTTAGCTCAATAATTAATTCATCCTTCCTGTATCTTATCATGTTTTCGCTTGCACTTAAGAATTATAAGCTATTTTAAAATATGTTTTAAATCTACTGTATGACCAGTGGTCATCTTACACTCAAGTCCTTCAACTAAAACTCGTTCAAAACTGTTGTGAGAATTTTGCCAGTTAATTTTATTTACCTTTATGCAGTTCTGAATTGTTAAACAGAGATAATTAAAGGTGCCATATTGTACATTTTCCATGGATTCATTTTAAATTTTGACATCCTCAAAGATGTATCGATGAAGTAGAAATCATTTCTGTTTTGTTTTACAGCGCCACCATAAAGATGTCTTTAAAGTTCTATGTGAAAGGTCCAGTTTTGAGCCTGCTCATTAATATTAATGAGCCCCCTGTCTGATTGGGTAACATTTTTTGACTAGACCAATTACAAGTAAGGAGACATTTTAAAATGTTGCTATAAGCAATGGCTGCCCCCTTTGCTTATAGCAAATGATGAAAAGCCCAAAAAATTGGTTTGTTTGAACAGTATTGAGGGGTCTCTACCAAAGTTTGATTTGGGAATGCTGATTGAACGGTGACTGCTGACAAGATCATTTTAGTAGCGACTTTAAATATTGTCCTCTTTTCATGAAATTTCAGTACTATGCTCAGTTGGTCATTAGAAACAGCCTTGTGGAGAAGCAAAAATGTAAAAAAAAACAAACAATTTTTTTGGTCTGTCCTTGTGGTCGACCTAGGTAAACGACTGCAGTTATGAAGTTTTGCAGGCTGTTTGTTTATGAATCGCTAATAAAGCCGACTGTTGGAAAAACTGGGTGACAGACCCAAGATAACGGGGCTCATTTTCAGGATTTTCTGACACTCTGCCTGAACAAACAATCATTCTGTCATCCACTTTCTAAAGCACTTCATCCCAGGTTGCAGCAGTATGGAGCCTATTCCAGCTTTTTCTGGTGATAAGCAGCCTGGACAGTTCACTGGTCCATCGCAGGGCCAACACAGAGACCGAGACGATCATTGACTCTCACATTCACACGTACGGGCAATTTTAAAATCAGCAATCCGTTAATCAAAACAAATGAACAACGCAAATTAACAAAAAAAAAAAAATCTTAGTTGTAGCATTTTGAAGCATGAGTGTAAATATTGAATATAATTATATGTTGACTTGCTTTAGTAATGATCACAGTAGTTATTTAGAAAGAAGGAAGTGGTGCATGACAGAGCCAACAGGTGCTTTTCAGTGGGGGAGCTTGAGTGTAAAAGCAAAACCTAGAGGCGACTGCTGAATAAGAAGTGGCAATAAAACGTGGACACTGGGTTAAGCTGTAAAGGTCTGCTTTATGCACTGCCTGTCCAAAAAAAAAGAGCAAAGAAAAGAATTCCATTGGGAAATTTCTACCTCTGCCAAGGAGATTATGTTTTCTTTGGGGTTTGATTGTCTTTTGGTCTGTTAACAGAATAACACAAAAACTACTGGGTGGATATGTGACATTTTTATCAAAGGTGGCCCTTGGAACAAAAATGAAGCCATTAGATTTCGGTGCGGATCTGGATCATCATGCATATTCTGGATCACTTTTTCACTTTCTTTTTGAAGTACTGTATTGTGAGATTGGGCTTCATTTATCAATTTTTGCTAATTGTGAAAAGAATTGGCTAAAAAAATCCAAACACACAGGCACACACAACTTATAATGCTCTGTTATTTGACACATTCTAATTGAATTTTATTCATTCATCATCATCAACCACTTAATCCTTTTTCAGGTTGCAGGGGGGCTGGAGCCTATCCCAGCATCTTTGGGCAGATTGCCATTCCACTGCAGGGCCAACACAGAGAGACAGACAGCCATTCACTCTCACATTCATACCTAAGGACAATTTAGAATCCCCAGTTGGTGCCAATTAACCTAACGTGTGTCTTTGACCTGTGGGAGGAAACCGGAGGACCCGGAGAATGCCTACACAGACACAGGGAGAACATGCAAACTCCACACAGAAGGGTCACCGATGGTCAGGGGGTGGGACCGAACCCACAACCTTCTTGCTGTGCTGCCACAGTGGTAAAGCTGGATTCACACTATAGCGTTTGGACCAACTTTTACAGACGTTTTCAAAAATCAGAGAAATTAGTCCAAACATCAGTGAAATTACGTTTGTGAGCAGGTTTTTTAAAATCTAGCACTCCAACTTTTATGAACTTTTGCTAGCATTTGCCAACGTTGCATTCAGCGTTGGCAAACTTTTGCCAACTTAGGCTAGTGTATGTGTAGCTGTTTCCAACTCAGGTTAACTTAAGCAAACAAATACTCAGTGCAGGTCAGCTGACATCATCGTCAGGTAACCATCATATAAAGATCAGCATTTGTGGAGGCTTCCTGCCAGTCCCGACCTGCTTTTGGAATGAACACATCTGCTTTGGGCATATGTTTCAGTATTTATTTTCATTTTATAGTCCTCTGTAGTTACTTCTGCATGCCCTTTTCCCTGTTCATTCATTCATTCCTCTAAAAAAATAATACAATAATCCCCATCTGTAGACTCCAACAGTAAGTCCGCAATTAAAATGTGAATGTGGATGGAATAAAAAAAGTATTTAGTGTATCATCATATAAATAAAATGAAGGCTGATTATATTTTGACTGTTACAACTGTATCCATTAAAATAACATAAAATCCCATTAAATGTTTACTTTTTGACACCACATCAGCGTGGTTTGATTCCCCACAATGGAAGCCGAAGCAATAAATCCTGGAGAATGATTACGCACGGAGCAGAAAATTAAGAAGACTAAACTTCATGTGGAAGAGTTTTTTTTTTTTTTTGTTAAATTGGGCGGTCCCATTTTTAGGAGATTACAGTGCTGTGAAAAAGTATTTGCCCCCTTCCTGATTTCTTATATTTTTGCATATTTGTCACACTTCAGTGTTTCAGATCATTAAATTTTAATATCACACAAAGATAACCTGAGTAAATACAAAATGCAGTTTTCAAATGATGATTTCATTTATTAAAGGAAAAAAAACTGTCATGAATTGCCCCTTGGGGCAGAAACGAAGACCCAAGTGCTGAACTGCAGTTTGTGGTATTTAATAAGAAAAAACACAAAGTCCAAACAGTGCACAAAAATAAACTTACAATTTGAGAAGAACAGGTAGTTGGCGAGAAACACAGGGATATGCATCAGGACAGGGAAAGGGCTGGAACCAAGTCCTCCAGGGCTGCAGGCTCCTCCAACATCCCGGTGGCTCAATCCTGGGGCCGGCGGACACTCGGGGCAAAGGAGGAGACACGGAGAGAGCAGGTGAAAAGTTTATAGCTGCAGCAGGCGGTGAGGACTCAGAGGACTGCACAGGCTGAGCCCCACCACTGGGAATCAGGCAAGATAATTCAATGTGTCAATGATGGAGAATGAAAAAGCACTTGCCTGTGTTTCCGGGGCATGATGTTTTCTGATGCAGCTGGTCTTAAGTCATCCCTCTCCGTGGCTACGGTGGTCATGGGCCCCTCAGAGGATTGTGGAGGAGTCGCCCCTGCAGACACGGAGACAGGCAGAGCTGGAGAAGAAACAGCTGAACCCTCAGCAGCGGGAAGGAACACCCGACGAGGAGAGGGAGACAGCAGTTGCTGATAAAGAAGAAGCTGACGGAACAGCTGGAGAGGAAAAATGCTGCGGGAGTTTTCTCCCTCGGCGAACGAGGGGCTGCAGACAGGGAGGTGGGAGCATTCCTCCTGCGGTCCGGAGCTGGATGACGGCTTCTTGGAGCTGGCAACTGACGAGGAGCTGATGAGACCGGGGCCTGGGAACCCTTCACCGTCAGTGCAGACCTAGACTTCTTCAGGGAGATCCTCACCATCCCTCTGCTGTCTTGCTGCAGGTCCGCCACCAGTGAAATCCTCTCCATCCCCTCAGCATGCTCTGCTGCCTCCGCGAGCCCCAGGTACCAAAGGGTGTCTTTGGCCGTAGGAGCCCTGCAGGCATTGGAGATAAGATCGTCTGTCTCCATCAGCGTTCTGCAGACCTCCCATTCCAGGTGTATCGGTTACTCACACCCGCCTATTGAAGAGGTGTAGCCGGGGAACATGCTGAAAGTAGCTCCGGTGGAAAAAACAGGTGAGATGGAAAAAAAAAACACAAACTGCAGCAGCTGGGTCTCAAATTGGTCAGAGTCTGCTGTCATGAATTGCCCCTCGGGGCAGAAACGAAGACCCAAGCTCTGAACTGCAGTTTGTGGTATTTAATAAGAAAAAACACAAAGTCCAAACAGTGCACAAAATAAACTTACAATTTCAGAAGAACAGGTAGTTGGTGAGAAGCACAGGGATATGCATCAGGACAGGGAAAGGGTCCTGACGGGAGTAGGTAGATGCGGGATGAGGATGATGAGACTGGCAAAGAGTAGATGAGCAGGCCCATCTTAAATAAGGCAAACAATCAATTATCACAAGTGCCATCAGGTGGGAATCACATGAGCGGACAGGAGGTGAAAGTGATTACAATCAGCTGTGAGTCATGAGGAGAGGAGACAGGGCTGACAGCTTAACAGGGGCACCGCCCACAACCAGGGGAAAACCCAGAAGTGCCACTGACAGCTGCAACCCCAGAGAGAGAGAGCAAAGGAACCAGCAAAATACAAATATAATGCAATAACTAGAGTGATGACTAGCGTGTAAAAAGAAAAATTTATTATATAAAGCTTTTCTAAAGAAAAGGACAAACGAAGCAGAGCAACGGTATAAAACATACAAAAATAGGTTAATATATATAATGAGATGTAGTAAAAGAGACTATTACAGTAAAGAACTGGAGGAAAACAGAGATAACATTAAAAATACATGGACAATACTTAACAATATTCTTGGAAATAAAAACAGAAATACAAGCTACCCAACCAGTCTTTCAAAAAAAAAAAAAAAAAAAAACGACTCAAAGAGTGTGAATGCAGTTTCACTTGCAGATGAATTTAATAATTTTTTTGTCAACATTGCTCCTAATCTGGCTCGAGAAATACCCATTACGGCACCTACAGGTGATACAATAGGTAAAAACACTGCCATAAAAACGCCATCCATCCATCCATCTTCTTCTGCTTAATCCTTTTCGGGTCGCGGGGGGGCTGGAGCCTATCCCAGCATCTTTGGGCGAGAGGCAGGGTACACCCTGGACAGATCGCCAGTTGCTATAAGACTCTATCTTCATAAAGAATACAGATGAGAGAGAGGTCATTGAAATTGTTAAATCGTTTAAAAGTCAAACATGTACAGATTGTGATGTATTGACATGCTTTTGGTCAAAACTATCATCGAATACTTAGTGAAGCCACTGACGTATATCTGTAACCTATCTCTCCAAACAGGTACAAGAAAAGTAATTCCGATATACAAGACGGGTGACAGAGGGGGATTTTTAAAACTATAGGCCTATTTCACTATTGCCGCAATTTTCGAAGATACCCGAAAAAATATTCCTTGCGAGAATTGATAACTTTATAATAAAGAATAATTTATTGTGTGAACAGCAATACAGGTTCAGACATAGGAGGACAACTGCATTTGCTGTAATGGAATTTATAGAAAAAATATCAGCTGCTGTAGAAAATAAAGAGTATTCAGTTGTGGTATTCCTGGATCTTAAAAAAGCATTTGATACAGTGGATCATAAATTATTGTTAAAGAAACTACAAAATTATGGTATTAGGGGGGTAGTTACTTAAAGAACAGACATTAGTACGTATGTGTAGGTAGCAAAAACTTGCAGTTACTGAAGGTTACTTGTGGAGTCCCACAGGGTTCAGTTTTGGGGCCATTATTATTCAATCTGTATATAAACGATATATGTAAAGTTTTGGAAAAAATGGATTTAATATTGTTTGCAGATGATTCTAATTTATTATGCAGTGGAAGCAATTTGGAACAACTTTTGGATACACTCGGAAAGGAACTAGGAAAGCTTAAACTGTGGTTTGATTCAAACAAAATAACGCTCAATTTAAGTAAGACAAAATTTACAATTTTTAACAACCATCACAACAACTCAGTGTCTAAACTCAGTGTAAATGGTGGAAAGATTGAAAGGGTATCCGAAATTAAATTCCTTGGAGTAATAATTGATAATAAATTGTCTTGGAAGTCACATATTAATTACATTAAAGGTAAAATATCCAAATCAATCGCAATACTGCATAGAGTGAAATATTTGCTGAATCAACCCACACTATATACCCTGTATCATTCATTAATACTCCCATACATGACATATTGTACTGAAGTACGGGGAAGTGTATATATAAAACAAACATATATCCAGTTTTTATGCTTCAGAAGAGAGCTATTAGAATAATAAACAAAGCTGCTTACAGGGAACCAACAAACCCACTTTTTCTTAAATTAAAAGCTCTCAAGTTGAAAGATGTGGTTGATTTTAAAACTGCAGTAATAATGCTTAAAGTGAAGAATCTATCACTGCCTGCAAATATCCAAAAGTTGTTCCAAATAAGGGAGAAACTATAATTTCAGAGGAACATGTATATTTCAAAAACCTTCAGTGAGAACTACCACCAAGCAACTCTGTGTCTTAATGCAGGGAGTCAGACTGTGGAATGCTTTTGGAGCTGAATTAAAATCATGTACAACACTTGGACAATTTAAACAAAAACTAAAGGAAGAAACACTCCAAACATATATACAAAATGACATGTAAAATCACATAAGGATTATCATATCCGGTCTGTGTTGTGCTGTTGCTTAGTTTTGTTTGGTCACATTTTGTCTTAGCTTTGTCTTGTTTTGCAATCACTTTTATTTTTTGAATTCTTAGATGGAACATGGGTGGGCAATATAAGCTGCAGCTTCAGCCATCACCCTTTTTGGATAACATATTGAACTGTATAATCCAAGGAGTTATTGTTTAATTCGACCTTTTGGATTTTTTTCCCCCTGGTATATTATGTTCCTTTTTTTTAATCTTTTAATCTAATCTATCTGAAATAAAGATTCATTCATTCATTCATGACAAATAAAGACTGAAGGAAAAATACAAGTAAACCCAAATTTATAAATAACAAAACTACAATGAACATAAATGGGAAAATAAGCCACACTAAGAAACAATACAAGATATGTGAAAACCAACCAAGGATAAAATAACAGGAATTAGAACTCAAAAATACAACAACTATACAAATATGGAGAAAGGCAATGAGACTGGGGGATTCCACCATGCTCAGATCGTGACAGAGCCCCCCCCCCCCAAAAAAAAGGGGTGGATTCCAGACCCCCAGGGTAACATCGAAAAGAAAAAAGGACCCACCCACATAGAAAACCCACCCTACAAAAAATAAGAAAACAACCCCACCCCAGGCAGGAGGAGGAGGACCCAGGCACAGAGGGACCAAAACAAACCAAAGAAAATAAGAAAAACCCTCATGACTCACACCCCAGCAAAACCTAGGCTAGGAGGGAACACAAAACAAATCCCCACTCAGGACCCACACCAGGCAAAACCCAGGCACCTAGGCTTGCTGGAACGGAAAGCTGGACAGTTCAGGTGGTCGAATGAAGTCCTAAACCTGGCAGATTACGTGATGGAGTCGGGTGGCCTACCAGAAAATGTGGGCTCCCCAACCCAGTGGCACAGTCTGTTCAGCGACCTGCCAGAGTCCTTCAGCCACCCCAACAGACAGGAAAGTCCAGGAGGCGGCTGCCCAGCAGGGATGAATGGTGGTGGAGTAAGTTGGATAATTGGGAAACAGAATGGAACAGATGGCCGGCCAGCGGGAACCTCAGGGACAGGAACGGGAGCCCCGGTGGCTACAGGGAAAGGGGAACCCCTGATGACCCCAGGCGCAGGAGAGGGAACCACGACGGCCCCGGGCAGAGGAGAGGGAACCACGACGATGTTGAGCAGAGGAGAAAAGACCGCGGTGGAGTTGGACGAGGACTGAGGGACCACGGCGACTCTGGACTGGCCTGTAGCATCCTTAGTGACCCCAGACTGGGGCATAGCAGCACCCGCGATGTCTCCAGATGGGAGCGTAGCTGCACCCGTGGTGTCTCCAGATGGGAGCGTAGCTGCACCCGCAGTGGCTCCAGACGGGAGCGTAGCTGCACCCGTGGTGGGCTCGGACTGGGACAGAGCTACACCCGTGGTGGTCCTGGACTAGGACAGAGCTGCACCCATGATTGACTCCGGGCTGGAGTGTGACATCCACGGTGGACCCAAGCTGGGGCGCAGCACCCACATAGGTCTGAGGTTGGGACGCAGCACCCACAACGGCCCCTGACTGGGACACAACACCCAGGGAGACCCAGACTGAGGAGGAACTGCACCCAGGGAGGTCCGGGCTGGGACGGAGCACCCGAGAAGGCCTCAGTTGGAGGGGGGGCAGCACCCACGGAGGCCCCGGGCTGGGACGGAGCATCAGTGACGACCTCAGCAGAAGGAAGAGCAGCACCCACGGAGGTCCCGGGCTGGGATGGAGCACCCGCGATGACCTCAGGTGGTGGAGCTGGACCCATGGAGTTCTCTGACGAAGTTGGACACTCCTCTGTGACCCTGGGAAAAGACTCCGACAGGAAGGACAGAGAAAGGGGGTCAGGGTCACCGGTGGCAGTGGAGCCCGGCGAGGTGAGCTCAGGTGCAGCTGACGGCTGCACCTGGCTCTCCCCACCAAGAGCCAGACAAGATCTCTCCAAAAGAGAAACGGTGAAAACAAAGGAGAGCACTTGCCCGATCTCAAGCTCTGCCGCTGTTCAGGACTCCGTCAATCCAGGCGATGACGTCTTGGGCCCGGCCCTCTGAAGGTCCAGTTTCGGCTTCACTGCAGCAGCCCCGGCAGCAGGCATGGTGGAAGGTGCAGTCCCGAGACCTCCCAGTGAAGTTAGTCCCACACAGGTGGCTCGCCCGGCATGGCGACAGGAGGTCGGTTCCCTGCTGGCGCTGGATCCTGCTTTGCTGAAGCTAGGGGACACTCAATCGTCGGCACAGGCTCCAGCTCACTGGTAGCGCTCTCCCTCCGTCCGGTCCATGGCTGCGGGGCTGGAACCAAGTCCTCCAGGGCTGCAGGCTCCTCCAACGTCCCGGTGGCTCAATCCTGGGGCCGGCGGACACTCGGGGCAAAGGAGGAGACACGGAGAGAGCAGGTGAAAAGTTTATAGCTGCAGCAGGCGGTGAGGACTCAGAGGACTGCACAGGCTGAGCCCCACCACTGGGAATCAGGCAAGATAATTCAATGTGTCAATGATGGAGAATGAAAAAGCACTTGCCTGTGTTCCCGGGGCATGATGTTTTCTGCTGCAGCTGGTCTTAAGTCATCCCTCTCCGTGGCTACGGTGGTCATGGGCTCCTCAGAGGATCGTGGAGGAGTCGCCCCTGCAGACATGGAGACAGGCAGAGCCGGAGAAGAAACAGCTGAACCCTCAGCAGCGGGAAGGAACGCCAAGGAGGAGAGGGAGACAGCAGTTGCTGATAAAGAAGAAGCTGACGGAACAGCTGGAGAGGAAAAATGCTGCGGGAGTTTTCTCCCTCGGCGAACGAGGGGCTGCAGACAGGGAGGTGGGAGCGTTCCTCCTGCGGTCCGGAGCTGGTTGACAGCGTCTTGGAGCTGGCAACTGACGAGGAGCTGATGAGACCGGGGCCTGGGAACCCTTCACTGTCAGTGCAGACCTAGACTTCTTCAGGGAGATCCTCACCATCCCTCTGCTGTCTCGCTGCAGGTCCGCCACCAGTGAAATCCTCTCCATCCCCTCAGCATGCTCCGCTGCCTCCGCGAGCCCCAGGTACCAAAGGGTGTCTTTGGCCGTAGGAGCCCTGCAGGCGTTGGAGATAAGATCATCTGTCTCCATCAGTGTTCTGCAGACCTCCCATTCCTGGCGCATCGGTTACTCACACCCGCCTATTGAAGAGGTGTAGCCGGGGAACATGCTGAAAGTAGCTCCGGTGGAAAAAACAGGTGAGATGGGAAAAAAAAAAAACACAAACTGCAACAGCTGGGTCTCAAATTGGTCAGAGTCTGCTGTCATGAATTGCCCCTCGGGGCAGAAACGATGACCCAAGCTCTGAACTGCAGTTTGTGGTATTTAATAAGAAAAAACACAAAGTCCAAACAGTGCACAAAAATAAACTTACAATTTCAGAAGAACAGGTAGTTGGTGAGAAGCACAGGGATATGCATCAGGACAGGGAAAGGGTCCTGACGGGAGTAGGTAGATGCAGGATGAGGATGATGAGACTGACAAAGAGTAGATGAGCAGGCCCAGCTTAAATAAGGCAAACAATCTCTCACAAGTGCCATCAGGTGTGAATCATATGAGCGGACAGGAGGTGAAAGTGATTACAATCAGCTGTGAGTCATGAGGAGAGGAGACGGGGCTGACAGCTTAACAGGGGCATCGCCCACAACCAGGGGAAAACCCGGAAGTGCCACTGACAGCTGCAACCCCAGAGAGAGAGAGAGAGAGAGAGAGAAGGAACCAGTAAAATACAAATATAATGCGATAACTAGAATGATGACAAATAAAGACTGACGGAAAAGTACAAGTAAACCCAAATATATAAATAACAAAACTACAATGAACGTAAACGGGAAAATAAGCCACACTATGAAACAATACAAGATATGTGAAAATCAATCAAGGATAAAATAACAGGAATTAGAACTCAAAAATACAACAACTATGCAAATATGGAAAAAGGCAGTGAGACTGAGCACGGTGGAATCCCCTGTGCTCAGATCATGACAAAAGCTATCCAAACCTCCCCCCTCTTGTTACATCATGAATTAACTGTGATTAACCATATTTTTTGGAAAGCTGAGGTCAGTTTCAGTAGCTACACCCAAGCCTGATTACTACCAGATGTGATGAATCATGAAATCACTTAAATGGAGCCTGTCTGACAACCTGAAGTAGGCTAAAAGAGCTCAAAAAGCAACACATCCCACTGTGATCTTAAGAATGGTAAATGGTGTTCACTTATATAGCGCTTTTCTTCTCATCTAGGATGACCAAAGCACTTTACAGATCCTGCAATCCACCCATTCACACACACATTCACACACTGATGGCAGCAGAGCTGCCATACACACAGGTGCTAACCAGACCACCAGGAGCAACTGGGGGTTCAGTGTCTTGCCCAAGGACACTTCGACAAGCGGACAGCAGACAGAGCGGGAATCAAACCCTTGACCCTCCGATCAGTCGTCAGTCACACTACACCTGCGCCACCGCCGCCCCAGAAGTTCAAGAACAGATCAGAAACAAAAACCCAGAACAACATCTAAAGAACTGCAGGCCTCACTTGCCTCAGTTTAGACACTAGTCCATGATGGAACAATAAGAAAGAGACTGGGCAAAAATGGCATCCATGGGAGAATTCCAAGACAAAAACTGCTGCTGGACAAAAAGAACACAAAGACTCATCTCACATTTGCCAGATAACATTTAGATGATTCTCAAGACTTTTGGGAAAATATTCTGGGGACTGACGAGACAAAAGTTGAACTTTTTGGAAGACGTGTGTCTTGTTTTATCTGGCATAAAGCTAACACAGAATTTCATAAAAAGAACATTGTATCAACAGTCATACATGGGTGGTGGTAGTGTCATGGTCTGGGGCTGCTTTGCTGCTTCAGGACCTGGACAACTTCCCCTAATTGACAGAACCATGAATTCTGCTCTACCAAAAAATCCTGAAGGAGAATATCCGGCCATCAGTTCATGAAGCCCTCCAATGTGACTGAATTTAAACAATTCTGCACAGAAGAGTGGGTCAGAATTCCTCAACAGTGATGTAAAAGATTCATTGCCAGTTGTTGGCACCAGTGGTGGCACAAGCAGTTATTAGGTTTAGGGGGCACTTAGTGGGCAATTACTTTTTCACATAAGGCCAGGTAGGTTTGGATAGCTTTTTTCCCTTAATAAATGAAATCATCATCTAAATTTTGTATTTTGTATTTACTCATGTATCTTTGTCTGATATTAAAATTTGTTTAATGATCTGAAACATCAGTCCGCCAAGGTCTCTGCCTTTGACCGCCACCTGATCCACATAGCACCGGACCCCCATGATCCCTCCTGCAGGTGGTGAGCCCACTGGAGGGCGGACCCATGTAACTCCTTCGGGCTGAGCCTGGCCGGGTCCCATGGGCGGAAACCCGGCCACCAGACGCTAGCCATCGAGCCCCTCCCCCGGGCCTGGCTCCAGGGTGGGGCCCCAGTAACCCCATACCGGGTGGGGTACACTGAATCCTTGTTCTAGTATTTATCGTGAGAGTCTGTTGGATCATTCTTAGTGTGGCCCTTCACCCAGACCAGTTTGTCTTGGGTGGCCCTATCAGAGGCAAATTGACCCGGACAACATAGCTCCTGGGATCACTGGGGCACGCAAACCCCCCACCATGATAAGGTGATGATCCATGAGGGGATCCATGGTCCATGGTCCTCAGCCGGAAAAAGGTGGATTGTCCTCTCCAGGTTGGGGACAGGCTGCTGCCCCAAGTGGAGGAGTTTAAGTATCTTTGGGTCTTATTCACGAGTGAGGGGAGAATGGAACGAAAGATTGACAGACGGATCAGAGCAGCATCTGCAGTGATGCAGACATTGTACCGATCTGTTGTGGTGAAGAGGGAGCTGAGCTCTAAGCCAAAGCTGTCGCTTTACCAGTCAATCTACGTTCCTACTCTCACCTATGGTCACGAGCTTTGGGTAATGACCGACAGAACGAGATCGCGGATACAAGCAGCTGAAATGAGCTTTCTCCGTAGGATCGCTGGTCTCACCCTCAGAGACAGGGTGAGGAGCTCAGCCATCTGGGAGAGGCTCAGAGTAGAAACACTGTTCCTCCACATTGAAAGGAGCCAGTTGAGGTGGTATGGGCATCTGATCAAGATGCCTCCTGGACACCTCCCACTTGAGGTGTTTTGGGCACGTCCCACTGGGAGGAGGCCCTGGGGCACACCCAGGACTTGCTGGAGAGACTATGTCTCCCAGCTGGTCTGGGAACGCCTTGGTATCCTCTGTGAAGAGCTGGAGCAGGTGGCTGGGAAGAGGGAAGTCTGGGCTTCTCTGCTTGAACTGCTGCCTCCGTGACCCGGACCTCCAGAAAAACAGTAGAAGATGGATGGATCTGAAACATTTAAGTGTTACAGATATGCAGAAATATAAGAAATCAGGAAGGGGCAAATACTTTTTCACAGCAATATACACTCACCGGCCACTTTATTAGGTACACCATGCTAGTAACGGGTTCGACCCCCTTTTGCCTTCAGAGCTGCCTCAATTCTTCGTGGCACAGATTCAACAAGGTGCTGGAAGCATTCCTCAGAGAGTTTGGTCCATATTGACATGATGGCATCACACAGTTGGCGCAGATTTGTCGGCTGCACATCCATGATGCGAATCTCCCGTTCCACCACATCCCAAAGATGCTCTATTGGATTGAGATCTGGTGACTGTGGAGGCCATTTCAGTACAGTGAACTCATTGTCATGTTCAAGAAACCAGTCTGAGATGATTCCAGCTTTATGACATGGCGCATTATCTTGCTGAAAGTAGCCATCAGAAGTTGGGTACATTGTGGTCATAAAGGGATGGACATGGTCAGCAACAATACTCAGGTAGGCTGTAGCGTTGCAACGATGCTCAATTGGTACCAAGGGGCCCAAAGAGTGCCAAGAAAATATTCCCCACACCATTACACCACCACCACCAGCCTGAACCATTGATACAAGGCAGGATGGATCCATGCTTTCATGTTGTTGACGCCAAATTCTGACCCTACCATCCGAATGTCGCAGCAGAAATCGAGACTCATCAGACCAGGCAACGTTTTTCCAATCTTCTATTGTCCAATTTCGATGAGCTTGTGCAAATTGTAGCCTCAGTTTCCTGTTCTTAGCTGAAAGGAGTGGCACCCGGCGTGGTCTTCTGCTGCTGTAGCCCATCTGCCTCAAAGTTCGACGTACTGTGCGTTCAGAGATGCTCTTCTGCCTACCTTGGTTGTAACGGGTGGTTATTTGAGTCACTTGCCTTTCTATCAGCTCGAACCAGTCTGGCCATTCTCCTCTGACCTCTGGCATCAACAAGGCATTTCCGCCCACAGAACTGCCGCTCACTGGATATTTTTTCTTTTTCGGACCATTCTCTGTAAACCCTAGAGATGGTTGTGCGTGAAAATCCCAGTAGATCAGCAGTTTCTGAAATACTCAGACCAGCCCTTCTGGCACCAACAACCATGCCACGTTCAAAGTCACTCAAATCACCTTTCTTCCCCATACTGATGCTCGGTTTGAACTGCAGGAGATTGTCTTGACCATGTCTACATGCCTAAATGCACTGAGTTGCCGCCATGTGATTGGCTGATTAGAAATTAAGTGTTAACGAGCAGTTGGACAGGTGTACCTAATAAAGTGGCTGGTGAGTGTATATATATATATATATACTGTATATACAGTATATATTTTTTTTCTTCTTTTTTTAAATTCCCTCTTCTCTCAGCTTTTGGCATTCCCACACCATGGATAGTGACACTTCTTCACATTTCTCTTGCGTCCGTGCATGTCTGAAGGGAGTTTCAGTCTAAAAACACCTGCTTCCATCAGCATTTCAGTCAGTGTTTGTCAATGGAGCTCAACTTAGGCTGACTTAGGTGAACTCTGCAAAACTTAACCCAGTGCTCCAGAACTTTTACAATCTGAGCACAGCTTTCACCAACTTGTATTTCCAAATGTTGGCAAATTTTCAGCATGCTGAAAATTTTCAGATAACACAACTTTTGCCAGCGTTTGCCAACAAACACCAGCAATTATTAACTTTTGCCAGCAGAGCCAGGCGTTTGCCAAAATGTCAGTAAAAGTTGGTCCAAACGTTGTATTGTGAATCCACGCTAACCACTGTGAAACCGAGCTATCCTAATTGAATTTTAATCGGTGGGCAAACAGCCTTGGCAGAGGTATGAGCTGTCTAGTTTCAGCTGGCAACAAGTTATTTACCCTAACTGATACAGTGAATAGCGTCTCATT
The DNA here is from genome assembly GCA_020510985.1 of Pholidichthys leucotaenia. Classification (NCBI taxonomy): domain Eukaryota; kingdom Metazoa; phylum Chordata; class Actinopteri; order Cichliformes; family Pholidichthyidae; genus Pholidichthys; species Pholidichthys leucotaenia. The sequence goes on along the minus strand of CM035846.1, from coordinate 249,921,898 downwards.
TTTTTAACAACCGTGTTTAAAAAGAAGTTTGTGCCAGAGGGCCCAAATTATTAGCCTGTGTCAAGCAAAAAACTGAGGGAAGATTGCTAAATCTACTAAAATTGTGTTCAAGGAACAGTCAGTATTTTTCTTCACCAATGGATGTTGCACTCAAGCCAAAACAAAGCTGTATCTTGGCCACACCTCCTAAGAGATGCCAGCAGCACCTCTTCTTTCACCTTCCAGTTCTCTGCTAAATAATACCCAAGTCCTTGCTAAGGGCTTACTACAATGGTATCATGTGGCAGGGCAGCTCTCCAGACTTTTCTGTTGCCTTTTGCTAACCGAGAGTCTTTTGTCCCAGTCCGCGAGTCTTCTGTGGTTCTTTTCTGGCCTCCACTGAGCAGAGCGGAACAGTCACCCATCAGAAGGCCACCTAAAAGTGGGCTGTCTTTGGCCCAGACACTAGGCTCGACCTCATTGCTGCTCAGAGGCCTGGTGCTACTGTCCAATCGGTTTTCAATCCCAGGGGGCAGGGTGCAGCACCAGCCAGGCCTGGACTTGCTGTGGTGGAGAAGCTGGCTCCCACCACTGAGGGCCCAAGTACAACAGAGGCCTGAAAGGAATCTCAAGAGGTCCGCAGGCTGACAACAGGAGATCACAGAGGCTGGAACAGATGGTTGCTTTATATTAAAATAAGCCAAATAACAGCTAGGCGTAAGATACAGTATGTGTTTGTTTGTTTCACAGGTTCATTAGAACCCATGCTCTGATGTTTGGAATGGGTAAATGATAGAAACCACTTCATGAGAAGGTTAGGCTAAGCTAAGTATGATAACAACATTACCTACATGATATTGTATAAGTTAATAATAAAATAATAGTAATAAAATAAACCAGATAACAACTGGGAGTAAGATATATGTTTTGGTTTGTTTATGGGTCCATTAGAGCTCACGCAGTGTTATTTCGAATGAGTAAATGTTCAACATGCTAACTAACTGACTTGCTCCCATTAGTCTTTAAGCACAACATTGCATGATGTCACAATGCCAGGCAACTGAGGTGGGTCAAAGTTTTTAAGGAGAGAGCACTAGAAAAGTGGGTGGCTATCAAACAGTATAAAGGTTCCAGGTTCAAATCCCTGGGTTGGCAAGGGTAGGAACCGTTCTGTGTGGAGTTTATATGTTCTCCCTGTGCTGCGTGGGTTTACTCTGGGAGCTCTGGTTTCCTCCCACAATCCAAAGACATGCATGTTAGGTTAATTGGTGACTCTAAATTGTCCCTAGGTATCTGTCTCCTATACGCCCTTAGAATAGGGGGTTAGTATTAGTGAAGCGCTTTGTGTCTTTGAGACTAGAAAAAGGAGTATATAAATGCAGGTCCTTATCCCTTATCCCTTAAACATGAGTCTGAGAAGTGGCTGACAGCACTTAGCCATTGCTGAATATTTGAGTGTTGCTTTATTTTAATAAAAAAAAAGTGCAACATTTCACATACCTAGAAGAATAGTGGTAAACCTTCAAGTCAGGTCAAGTCAAATTTTATTTATATAGCACATTTAAAACAACCTCGGTTGACCAAAGTGCTGAACAGATACCAAAAACATAGAATTAACCATAAAAACAAGCTAAAAGTAATAAAATACAACCATGTAAACATAAAAGGATTAGAATACTAAGAATTAAAAGAGAAGCAGATATAAATACAATAAATTTTAAAAATATTAGTGGTAATTAAGAACAAAATAAAAGAGGCCAAAACAACTTGCCTAGCTGGGACTAAATGTCAAAGTGACAAGATGAGTTTTTAACAGTGTTTTAAAGTGCTCTAGTGTCTCTGCAGCTCTAACCTGATAAGGCAGGCTGTTCCACAGTTTCGGGGCCACCACTGAAAAAGCTCTATCTCCACGAGTTTTGAGCCAAGCCCTGGGAACAGCCAGAAGTAGCTGGCTTGATGACCTCAATGGTCTGGCTGTAGAGTGAGTGTGTAACAGCTTGGATAAATAACAAGGAGCCAGACCATTTAAACATGGAATTTCCCCATTGTGGGACTAATAAAGGCTTATCTTATTTAAAAACAATTAATAAAATTTTGAACTGGATCCTAAAACTTACAGGAAGCCAGTGCAATGATGCAAGAACTGGACTTATGTGGTCACGTAGTTTCTTTCCAGTCAAAAGGCAGGCAGCAGCATTTTGAACAGTTTGTAATCATTTCAATGATGACTGGTCTAGACCAACATGGAAGGAGTTACAGTAGTCTAAACGTGATATGAGTATCACGTTTGTAAGTAAGTATGAATCAGTCTCTCAAAGTCAGTACTTGGGAAGTAGGCCTTTACCTTTGAGAGAAGGCTGAGTTGCAGAAACTGGTTTTGACTACTGAACTAATTTGTCTGTTAAACTCCCAATCAAAAATTACTCCAAGGTTTCTTGCAAACAAATGACAGTTGGACTGGAGGGGACCAAAGCACTGTCATAACCTTATAAAACACTTTGTTGCCCAAATACAATTATTTCAGTTTTATTTTTATTAAGGCTCAGGGAATTAACTTCCATCCACGAATGGATGTCCCTGAGACAGTCCAATAAAACCTGAATGGATGTGCAAGTGTTCATTTTAAGAGGTAGGTAGATTTGGACATCATCTGCAAAACAGTGGAAGGAAATATTGTGCTTTCTAAAAATAAAACCCAAAGGCAGCATAGACAATGAAAAAAAGGAGAGGGCCCAAAACTTGAGCCCTGTGGGACCCCACAGTTCAGCTGGGAAACAGCTGAAGAATATTCTTCCAACTGAACAGAAAAGCTCCTGTCAGATAGATAAGATGCAAACCATTTGAGGGCAGTGCCCCTAATGCCCACACACTGGTCAAGATGTGACAGAAGAATGTTATGGTCAGCTGTATCAAAGGCTGCCATTAGGTCCAAAAGCATGAGAACAGCGGAGTTACCAGAATCAACTGTTAGAATCAAATCATTTAAAACTCTTAAAAGTACTGTTTCAGTACTGTGATGTGCTTTAAAACCAGACTGGAATCTCTCAGAAATGTCATTTAGATCAATGTGGGTTTGTAGTTGTTCATAAACAACTTTTTCTAAGACTTTTGAAATAAAAGGAAGTTTTGAAATGGGTCTAAAATTGGATAAAACTGTGTGGTCGAGATTAGGCTTTTTGATGAGGGGCTGGACCACAGCACGTTTAAGAGCTGAAGGAACATCGGCAGACATTAAAGAACAATTAATTATATCCACCACAGTGGGACCAATAATGTTAAAAACTTCCTTAAAAAGTCGGGATGGCAAGCTGTCAAAGGACAGTTTGAAGGCCGTAAATGTTGAACCACATCAGTCACAGCAGTAACAGACACTGGTTCAAAACTGCCAAAAACAGCTGAGCACATCATTGAAACAGGAAGATCTGCTGTAGGTAGAGACAGAGATGAGCTTACAGCAGAAATGTTGTCAATAAAAAAACTGAAGGAATTTCCCACACATTTCGTCTGAATGTAAAACACCACAGGGATGGATTTAAAAGAGTTTAAAACATTAAACTGAGGTTTGTGACTATTGACTGACACCAGGTTTGATAAAAACAGACTTTTTGCAGTTTTCACAGCCCACTGATATTCCCTAGACTGTCTTTCAAAATATCCAGAGAAGCTTGAAGGTGGTTCTTTTTCCATTTTCTTTCTGCACGTCTATAGGTTAGGGTGCGAGTCATCATCATCATTTCTATTCAATTCTGTCATCAGTACAAGATCTCGGTGGAAAAAATAATGCAAGTGTGGATTAAAATAAAGGTTCAATATTGCATAAGCTTGTCAAAATGATGCCACAGGGAAAACAAGCTGTAATTAAAACTAAATGCTGAAGTCCAGCAAAATATTTTGAGCTAACAAAATTATTTTGGCTGAACACATACAGTGGGACAAAAAAGTATTTAGTCAGCCACCAATTGTGCAAGTTCTCCCACTTAAAAGATGAGAGAGGTCTCCAATTTTCATCATAGGTATACCTCAACTATGAGAGACAAAATGAGAAAAAAAAATCCAGAGAGTCACATTGAAGGATTTTTAATGAATTAATTGGTAAATTCCTCGGTAAAATAAGTATTTGGTCAATAACAAAAGTTCATCTCAATACTTTGTTATATACCCTTTGTTGGCAATGACAGAGGTCAAAGGTTTTCTGTAAGTCTTCACAAGGTTTTCACACACTGTTGCTGGTATTTTGGCCCATTCCTCCATGCAGCTCTCCTCTAGAGCAGTGATGTTTTGGGGCTGTCGCTGGGCAACATGGACTTTCAACTCCCTTCAAAGATTTTCTATGGGGTTGAGATCTGGAGACTGGCTAAGCCACTCCAGGACCTTGAAATGCTTCTTACGAAGCCACTCCTTTGTTGCCCGGGCGGTGTGTTTGGGATCATTGTCATGCTGAAAGACCCAGCCACGTTTCATCTTCAATGCCCTTGCTGATGGAAGGAGGTTTTGACTCAAAATCTCACGATATATGGCCCCATTCATTCTTTCCTTTACACGGATCAGTCGTCGTGGTCCCTTTGCAGAAAAACAGCCCCAAAGCATGATGTTTCCACCCCCATGCTTCACAGTAGGTATGGTGTTCTTTCTCCTCCAAACACGACAAGTTGAGTTTTTACCAAAAAGTTCTATTTTGGTTTCATCTGACCATATGACATTTTCCCAGTCCTCTTCTGGATCATCCAAATGCTCTCTAGCAAACTTCAGATGGGCCTGGACATGTACTGGCTTAAGCAGGGGGACACGTCTGGCACTGCAGGATTTGAGTCCCTGGCGGCGTAGTGTGTTACTGATGGTAGCCTTTGTTACTTTGGTCCCAGCTCTCTGCAGGTCATTCACTAGGTCCCCCCGTGTGGTTCTGGGATTTTTGCTCACCGTTCTCGTGATCATTTTGACCCCACGGGGTGAGATCTTGTGTGGAGCCCCAGATGGAGGGAGATTATCAGTGGTCTTGTATGTCTTCCATTTTCTAATAATTGCTCCCACAGTTGATTTCTTCACACCAAGCTGCTTACCTATTGCAGATTCAGTCTTCCCAGCCTGGTGCAGGTCTACAATTATGTTTCTGGTGTCCTTTGACAGCTCTTTGGTCTTGGCCATAGTGGAGTTTGGAGTCTGACTGTTTGAGGTTGTGGACAGGTGTCTTTTATACTGATAAAGAGTTCAAACAGGTGCCATTAATACAGGTAACGAGTGGAGGACAGAGGAGCCTCTTAAAGAAGAAGTTACAGGTCCGTGAGAGCCAGAAATCTTGCTTGTTTGTAGTTGACCAAATACTTATTTTACCGAGGAATTTACCAATTAATTCATTAAAAATCCTTCAATGTGATTTTCTGGATTTTTTTTCCCTCATTTTGTCTCTCATAGTTGAGGTATACCTATGATGAAAATTGGAGACCTCGCTCATCTTTTAAGTGTGAGAACTTGCACAATTAGTGGCTGACTAAATACTTTTTTCCCCCCACTGTACCTATGATGAAAATTGGAGACCTCGCTCGTCTTTTAAGTGGGAGAACTCGCACAATTGGTGGCTGACTAAATACTTTTTTGCCCCACTGTATCCCCTCGGTTGTTTTTAGCAGTTATACAACTACATGCAATAATAAACTGATATGTTTATTTACCCCTCCGGGAACCCTGGAACCCAAATAGGTCCTTTTAGCCACTTTCTGATTTTGAATAACAAATATTTTTGCTTGTGTTAATGCTAATGGCATGATTTTTGTCAGAAGTGAATGGTTTGGATCAAGGCTAAAAACTGAAACCTCACATCATCACACATTAAAAGTTACACGTACACTGCACACATAGGCCCCCCAGCCCAAATGGGTCCCCATTGACTGCCATTTAAACCACATTTTTTTGATATACTCTAATTTAGCCATCACAATTGGTGCCTGTGACAGCCTTTTCAATCTGAGCCTTTGGGTTGAAAATTAAATTTTTTTGACATTTTTTCACCAAATTACACATTTAACCATTAGTGATGGAGCCCCTCTGTTGTCCCCCCTCCCACACACACACAACCATACATAATCATATAAAACTGTCCAGAGACAGACACAGGAGAAGACGTCCACTGGTTGCCACAAGGTGGTATCATCTGTTTGATCTACAAAACTATAAATAAACCCGGGTAGTTTGCCTGGCTGGTCATTTTTTTCAGTAGCCATCTTTAATGCTATTGTGTTATTATGGTAACAATGGCATAAAAATGTAAAAAAAAATAAAAATTAAAACATGAATAAAAGCTTTATAGTTCTGATTAGGGCTGAATCTGTTTAAAAAATTTAGAAGGAGTCATCTCTATTGTCATTCAGTCTATACAGCCAATCATGTACAGTAGAATGAAATTACGTTGCTCCTATCTACAATGTTAATCACATGTAGAATCAGAGGGGTCGCTGCCATGCAAGGCGCTGCCACAAACAACTTCTCCTTCCCCCATTCTGTTATGCTGAGGACCAAGCTAGAAGGCGGAAAGTACCATTTTTATATGGTCTTTGGTATGACCTGGCTAGGACTTGAACCCCTAACTTCCCAGCTGCCACTCCAGTGAAAAATTTCTAGCACTTTTTCTGAAGGGTTCCGTTTGGGTACCAAGGGTCCTAATTGTGAGTTTTTCTGGAGGGACTCCAGAGAGTTAAGTGTGTAGGGTGTCCATACTTTTGCACTTTATTTATTTTATTTATTTATTTTCAATTCATGGAATAAATGCAGTCGTAACTCTGCATTAATGTTTGCTGTTAATGTTGTAAATATGCCCCATATCCTACAGAAACTGTTTACATTCTTTCAATTTAAAAAAAAAAAATATCAGAGGTGGCCAAATGTTCACATAATGCTTGCACCACTTTTTTATGTAGCAGGACTGGAATTATGTTTGTCAAATTTTCTGAATATTCTATTTCCCACCTGTCATCCATGCAAAATTCACATCACTTCTCTTTATACCTGACAAATACACTGGTCTTGCAACCTTATTCTGAACTGTGGTAATTTATTTTAATAGAATTTTTTTTTTCTCCGCTAAATTAAATGTACACATCAGCGCTCAGCTCCTTAATGCACAGATAGCCTTTTCCTGTGGCACTGTGTTTTACACCTTGGCCTCCCAATGCGAGGGTGATAGCATGTGGGGCGTTTGATTTCTGCGCCAGATCGTAATGAAGTTTGACATTTAGTTTGGAGAGAGCAGCAGAGCGCGATCAGGCCTTGATTAGTACGCTCTAATTGAGGATAATAAGGGGGAGGCGGTGATTGTTTCTAATTTTTGCCATTAATTGCAGCCGTTGGCTTTGATTGAGGACAGGCAGGGCTGCCGTGTCAAGGGGCCTGGCGGAATCATAGTGCTCCTTACCCGGAGCCTCTTGAATAACAATGAAATGACTCCCCCCTCACCCCACCCCCACCCGCTTCTCTTCACCCTCCCCCCCCCCCCTGCTGCTCGCTCTCTCACCATTTATTTTCGGTTCGGCGTAGGTAAAGCTGTTCGCAGCGCCCTCTGTCTCGCCCACAGCCTCCATCCTGAAGCATGTTTAAACTGTCATCTCTTCGCTGGGAGTGTAATATACTGTAATCACAGGTTAGGCTTGTACCTACTTGGCTGCCCAGGTGATCTCGGCTGAGTGCTAAAGAGACTCCGGGTCCCTAGTGTACTTCATTATGCAGCTTGGTCCTGATGGCCCTCACACACACTAACAGCCAACTAATAACGCCATAGTGAATTCTTTCCTTCCAGTACAAGTCTGCTTTTAACTTCATAATTGTCAACTTCCAAAATTTGATTAACCTGCCAAGTGTAGTTCAGAGCTGAGACCCACTCTGGGGCTTAATATAAAGCCTTTATAACTCAGACGGGTTGATATTGTTGCTCAGTGGCATGTATTGTAGCTTATCTGCTCTGTACCATTACGTTACCAACTTCTTAAAACCTGAAGGGCGCGAACAAAGGGAGGTGTATCATTTTGTATATGGGTGCAGGATGCACTGGGCCGGGGTCATTTTCCACAACATTAGGGGCAGAAATTGATAATTAGAGGTGTTTATGACACGGTCGGGGCCCCTGAGGGGGCAGCCCTCCCCTTTAACCTCAAGCGACATTAAACAAATGCTGGCTGTCACGTTGGAGGCAGGTTGGAACTCAAGTCTTCCACCCGCCATACGGAGCTGTGCTGGCGGGACAGACGCTGGTTTGGAGAGGGAGGAGGAAGCAGAGGGTGGGGGTGGGGTTTTTTGCGGGGTGGGGGGGGGGCACATGGAGAACCCCTGTGCCCCCAGCTGTCTGAGCCAGCTAATGACTCGTCTCAGGGGGGCTGTTGTAAGAGAGCAGGGAAATTGAAACAGACGCCTCGACTAGGAGCTGCTACATGTGTGGCTGCGTGCTGCCATTCAAAGCACCAGAGAGCCTAATGCATGCGCTAAAACACAAGCGCCAGTGTTATGTTTATTAATGTGGTGTCATGTAACATGTAACGTATTATGCAGAAATATGAATATATTATATATATTTAATGATTCGTCCTTTTTTTTTTTTTTAAAAGATGGAGAATGTTGTAATGAATTTGTTAATTTGTCCTAGTAATGACGTTCTTGTTTGAACACATTAACTCTCATCAGCGTTAATTTCGAAGTTGAGGGAAGACATAATGATGTGTGTCTCAGGTGTTGCCTCCTAGATTTTGCCCACTCTCAAGTCACGAATGCCCCAGTCCTCCGAGCCAACCCCCACCCCCGTGTAAGCATCTTCAATCCCCTGCTGAGCCCATCTTACTCCTCCAAGACAGCCCCATCTCCCCAAAGGTAATGACCGAATTAGGCCTAATGTTGTACACTGGCTAATGGCACACTGCCGCACATTATAGCATGTGCAACTGGCAACGACAACAGCAATAATCCCTGAGCCCGTTGTCCTCCTGCACTCCACCCCTGGGGCTGGGACGGTGCACAGGGAAATGAATGGAGTTTGCCACACTACAATGAGCTTTTGATGGGAGACAATGGAGGAGGCTGCCAGCGCCACACAGGGTGGTAAGATGAGAGCAATATGGGGCCCATCTACTGGCCCTCCCTCCCTGCTTCCCCCAGGCCCCTGGCCCCCGCTCCCAGATTCATAATGGCATCCGGAGGGGGAAAGAAGGGAAAGTGATGTCAAATGTCAGGAAATCAGAAAGATGGCAAGCTGACAGCCCCCTCCTATCGTCCCATCCCTCCTATCCCTTTGCCCAACGGTAGCACAGGTTAATATCACATTTATAAAATCACTTACAAGAAACAAAGCCGGTTCTTAGCCCCCTGTCAGTCTCAGACAGAATATAGAGAGCTTTGCCCAAGGCTAACTCAGGTAACCATTTGTTCCCTGATAGCCCCATACCTGTCCTTCACACATCTGAAGCTGGAGTTACACACTTAGTTTTAGAGCACTCGGAACCATTTTCAACTTTACTTGCTTATAGAAACATTAGGATGTGACTATTCTTTTGCGCCATTTGCAACCCCTAAATAATTCATAATCGGTGAGTTTTATCTCAAATTCATCATTTTAATGATTTAATTAGCCTTATTTCTTTAACCTAAAGACCTTTTACATAGCATTCCCTTTAGGTTTTTCATAAAGTCTGTCACTCCTGCTTGTTATTACTGTGTGTATTAGAATTGTTACAGTACTAGGATTTCAAGCGCAATACGATGCCTGGGAACAGGCTCGGTACCCAGTACCATTTTTGATGCCGTGGGGGAAGAATGGCCAAAAAAAAATAAGAAGCATGTTTTTAAATAAAAATTAGAACAATACACAGTGAAATCAATCACAGCAAGCTTTGTAAATTGTTCAGTGTAGCACAGAAAACAGTAGTGTAATGAACTTTATCAAAAACCTATCTCTCCAGCTTCAGCACAAACGGCAAGGTTACTTTACAAGTTGTAGTTTTATTTAGCTTAAAGTGATTATTGAGTAATTTATTTCTGATCTTCTGCTGAAGCTTCTCCCTTGTAAACTTTTTCTTAGTAAACTTCTATCCCACAATTAAAGTACGGGGGGGGGGGGGCTGAAAAGTTCATAGGCTGACCATGATGCAGTGGTCAAATTTGACCAAATGTGGTTTATTGTACCCAGACTCCTGACAGTTCTGTCACTCTCAGCTCTGCCCTCTTGTTCCTCGGCCACTGAAGCACATACTACTGGCTCACCACCTACGAGCATAACTCCTTAGTCAGCCTATGAACTTTTCACCCCCACCTCATAGAAGTTGTACTTCCTTAAACTGACCCTTTATATTGTAAAATATCTGTAACAGCCTTGATAGGTTACCTTGGTTTTACAAATAAGACATACCCTGGAGTCCTCTGTCTGGATTACATATACTTTTATTTTTTTCTTTTTGGACTACCCTAATCTTTTAACCGTAAAGTCAAATCCAGTATGCTTGTTTTGACTGCACAATATGTCTAGTAGGCATTTCCACATATTTCATCAACTTTTCTGCACAGATACCAAGTCCATAAACACTGTTTATTATTTTCATTATGGTTTTTTTTAAACTGGGAAAAAAAAGTGGTTAGCAGGACATTTCCTATGGAATTTTTCATAATAACCATAACACAATGATGCAGATTGAAAATGAAATGTACTTTCACAGTCAATGAATAGATAAATAGAGTAAAATCTAAAGTGCTTACCATTCTAAAATAATGCTGGTTCTCTCGTTTTGTTTTGTTTTTTTAGCCAATGGGATGAGTGATCCCGCCAATTCCAGTGCAACGAGTCCAAAGCTTGAGCCACCTCCCTCGCCGCACGCCAACCGCAAGAAACACAGACGGAAAAAGAGCACAGGCATCACAAAGCCCGATGGCTTGTCAGCAGGCAATGAAGGTAAGAATGTGTGGCATTATCATTAGTTTTAGACTGATAAAAGCTACTTTAAAATAAAAGCCTTCTATCTGCTGCAATGACCAACTATTGTAGCAGCTAACACTAATTTTTCAGAGCAAGACGACTGTTTATTTTACAATTTCACTTCACAAGATCTCCAAGAGGTGCTATTTTTTTTTTTCCTGTTTTGCAAAACCTTCTTTAAACACCAACATTTTTTGCTGTTTTGGGTTGATCTTCACACAAACAAAGACTGGATGTAGATTTGGACAAAAAGCAAGGCCTCAGTATTATACACCTCTTTTTTGTCCTAACCTAACAGGTTAAAGCAAGGGTTCAGTGTGTGACACCGTGCTTCCATTTGCCTTTAAGTTTCTCTGTAGATACACAAGAAAAAAGTTACCGGTCACTACAGCGATTTGTATTTGACTCCCCCAGTCCTCATGTAAAAAGAGCACCATGATCCTCTGCTTTTAGCTGATTGCTCCAATTGTGTACAGAAAGGCCTGTAGTCCTGTATCTCCGTGTGGCCCACCGCATGGTTCACCATTGCCACCCCCATTTATTTCACCGCTGTATGAATACTTGAATATGGCCCTCCTCAGCAGGAGAGTGGCAGTTGACTCTCCACCCAATTAATAATGATTCCTCAGCCCAATGATGAATGGAGCGCTCTAATTGGATCTCATTGTGAAAACACTGAGGCGCATTTCAGAGGCCATAAAACTGATGTCACCAGAGCGGGATGATCAATCAACAAGATTGATACACTGGATAACAACAACAATGGCATTGACGCCTCCTAAATGGGGCTTAGCATTTATAATCATTATACTTTTTTATCATGGGCTCTGACAGCTTCACTTTAAAGTCTGAATGGGTCTGTTGACCACATTGTTGTGTTGAGGGAACATCATCAGCATCGCACAGATAAGTGGTACGAGATAAGTGGTGCTCTTTTTGGGAGAGAATAAGTCATACTGAGCCACATACAATGTTTTGGGTTTGGCAATCACTTAAATCCTTCCTCCGTAACAGTTAGAACACCTAAATGTAATTAGCTCAAACAGTTTAATTGATTTTAAAATAATACGAGTGTATCTTTACTTAGCTATTGCAGCTAGAACCACAGATATTTTTCATTTAGAGTTTTAAAAGACAAAACAGCTTTTGCAACTGAAATTTCACATTATCAGCTCTTCATTTTCCTTTTTTCCCCACATGTGGGCTAAAATATTAAAGCTAAAAATTAATTAAACACACAAAATGCTAATTAAAAAGAATTAGTGGTGTTGGATGATTAAAAGTTTTAATCGTGATTAATCTTTTGGAATGTTGAGTTAATCGCGATTAATAACACGTTAATCACGTGTTTTTCCATACAGATACAGTGTACCTTCAGTCGGTAATTTTTCAAGTTTCTCATACTGTTACGCACATGGGAGTGGACAAATATGCTTGCTGTCTTCCCCTGCAGGTTTATTAAAGCTGTCAACATGTCCAAAATGACAAAAACTATCCAGAATATTCTCCTGAAAATTCTCAAAAGCGTTACTGCATGTGCAAACAACAGAATGCCACGGCTCAATAACGTCACTGAACAACAACCAGCCAGCAGCCACAAAAGGAGCTTGCTCTTTCTCCCATAGCAAACATCCACCGCTTTTAAGCAGATCAACACGAAACCTCATGTGTCACAACAGACACAATTGCCCTTTTAGCAGAAAAATTGCAAACATAAACAAACAACTGTCTCACCCATGATGACGCCCCACCATGCTGCAAAATCGGCGGAGGAGTGAACGGACATTACGAACACAGCTTGAGAATTTTTTTAGACTGGTACTCACCAACAGTTGGACCCAAAGCTATGAGGATGAAAACAGGCGAATTTCTGTCTGTGTCAGCTGCTGGAGGTCAGCTATAACCTAGCATGTAGCTACTAGCCAGCTAGCTAGCTTCCACAGAAGAAGGACAACCAACATCCAGACAAAGTTTTGGAGGAGGCTGTGAGAGCTCCGACAGATAGCATTGTAAACATGACAGCACTTTGGGGATTTCCATGGCTGTAATCCAGCTTGTTTGACTTCACAATGTCTGCATGGCGCACACAGTATTTGTGGCCAGAATGGCATTGGTACGGAGAGCCACTAGGCCAAAAAATACTGCTTGTGCTTTCTGCTGTTAGCTGCCGTTAACCGCAATCACAAAATTTGTCACCATTAACGGGGGCAAAGTGTTAACGGGCGATTAATGCGATAATGCCAACACCACTAAAAAGAATACGTGTTAAAGAATTGCCATCAAAAAAGGTTACACTCTGTATCTAAGTTGCTGTCATTCCTGACAGCAAGGGGGTGATGTTTCATATTGGTTTGTTTGTCTTTCTGTCTGTCTGTTAGCAGTATTACACAAAAACTACCGGAAAGATTTTGATGAAATCTTCACTAGAGGTGGCCCTTGAGCTACAGAGGAAGTCATTAGATTTTGGAGATGATCCAGATCAGGATGCGGAGTCTGGGTCACTTTTTCACTCTCCTTAACATTGCCAGGCAAGGCCTTGGTGGAGATATGCGCTCATGATTTGTAAAGAAGTAGAAGGCACTCACAGAGCGCATACCTCTGCCAAGGCCTCATCTTGCAGTGTTAAAGAAAGTAATCCAGAATCCACATCCTGACCCGGATCACCTCCAAAATCTAATGAGTTCATCCGTAACCATGAAAATATCCTTAAAATCTGTCCAGTAGTTTTTGTGTAATCCTGCTAACAGACGGACAGACATTCTGAGAGATGGGGCCTTGGTGGAGGTATGCACTCTCTGGGTGTCCTTGCATTTTAAATGCATTTGTCTCCCAGTCTTGCTTTACATAGATTGTAGCTGCTTGAATACTTAGGCCTTTCTTTGTCAGATATTCAAATGAAGTCTCTTTTGTTTTCCAGCGGGTCACAGCTCCTGACTCTTGGTGGGTTCATTTATCATTCAGCCTCTTGATAGACAGTCATTCCTTTGTAGTATCTACAGAATTTGGTTTTGCATTGTCTTGCTGAAAACTGAAATACTTTCATAGATAGATAGACAGATGGAGATCTCAGGGTATGTTGGTATAAGGGTGTATAAATTATCTGACAATAACAGTATCCTCATGTTCTTGACATACATGTTCCCTGTAATATCACTGAGGCTTGGCTTTGAAGCTCTATTGTCTTTAGTTCTACAGTACATTAACAATGATTTCCAAAAATTATTTAGCTGTTGATTTTCTCAGTCACAGAATACTTCACCTTAGTCCATCTTCTTTGTGTTTGGGACAGCTTTTCTTTTTTTTTGCCACTGATTTGCGCGGTGTTGTTTATATTAGCATTTCTGAATGTAATTTCTGAAAAATCTGTTTACTGTGTACAATTTTCCAAAGTCTTGTGTGTGCCTGTGCAGATATTTCCACCCAAAACCCATGTCTGCTGCTTTGGATGCAGGGTGAGTTGTAGACCCAGTGATCATGGCCCTCAGATTTTGTTTTTCTCGGAATCTTTTAATTATATTGTCATCAATGATTATGATTGCTATTATATGTAAACTTTGATAGAGTCTGTCATCACTTTTTAAAGCCCCAGACTCTCCAGGTGGCCCTTCTGATAACACATCATGTTCCTAATTAACCTAATTAATTGATGTTCCACTGATTTTTTTTTCCTGCAGTTGTCTCTTGTAGCCCTTCACCGAAAAAAGAAAAAAAAAAGAAAATCACTTTAAACGTTTGATCTATTGTCATTGTTCTCAATCAATCATTTAAAATGTGCATTACTTCTGTTTAATATGGCCTCGCTTGGCTCCTAATCTGCACTCCCTGGTATAAATAGTTAGATTAAAGTGTCGTCTGAGTGATATTATGTCGAATGTGTGGATGCTATCAATACTTATCCCACATGGACTTCCAGAGGAGGGAGTGTCAGTAATCAGACGGGAGGAGGCAGATCCTGAATGTTTCTCACATCATCAAACATGCACATTGTTTTCTATCTCTCTCATTGTTCTCTGCAAGCATTTCTATTAACATCAGCTTGTCTGTTCTGCTGCATGCTCCGGAATACAGACGTAGCACTTAAATATTGGATTCACCCAAGTCTGGGATGTGAGTGTGTCTCCTGTTGAAAGAACGGGGGGAGGGAGGGAGAACACGGGAGAGGTGAGGTGCGATCCTTGAATAAATCGCTATCAGTTTATCTCATTTACGGGGCAATCAGAAGCATGCAATGTAGGCTGAAATTGAATTTTAGTTGTTTTGAAGCATCATAAATCAAAACAACGTGAGCATCTTAAAGTGAGAAATAATTTTGGCCAATGTGGGACATGTAAGGTGTACATAGAAGACTATTGCTGTAATGTAATTTTCAGATATGGCGCCGCAGTACTTCCACACGATCTTTAGGTCACTGGTAAAGTGGGGAAAAATCTAAACGTATTTTACAATCCCCAGTTTATTACCATGATGATTATAGCCTATATAACTCTCAGCGGTGTTTCTAAAAGATTTGAGTACAACTTTACAGTAAGACAACTGTAATAAAAGATTTGTAGGTTATAAGTTGTTAATAATGAAATTATATACACTTTGTAAATCATGACAGCAGTTATAGAAGCGTTATCAGACATATTTCATACAGCAATGCATATTTATTATTTGGCAAGATCAGGATATGCTTATAATACTTAAATACTGGTAACCTATTCAATAATATCTGATGGTGAAAATCTAGCTGATGAGAACACAAAGTAATCTACATAAACTGGTATGTGACGTTTGAGCAAACAGATAAATGTAGATTTACTATTTGGCAAGAAACAGGTCACTATTTCCCTTTTCATCTCATGCATTATAATGGCTTATTAATGATTTAGTAAGTGTTTACAAACTAATAGCATACTTAAAAATTACTTATAAATCCTTTATTAGGGCAGTTTTATTGTAAAGGGCTGCCTAGATTTAATCCCCTTTTAGGTGCATTTTACAGCTTTTCTCTGTCCTCAAAGGCTTTTATTTGAAGCTTGTGTTGGACTCTAGCGCAGGTCAATCTAAAGCCATATCTGGATAAAATCTAATGTGCTGATTATGTGTACGGTGCCACACTTCCACCATGAATATGCACAGGGGACACAGTCCTTAATATCCTATGCACTGTCAGAGCTGTGTGGTGTAATGAACTTCTCATGTGCTTAAAGAATGATGCAGGATGCATGGCGAGACAACTGACAGCCCCGTAATGTGTTTCCCAGCAGCCGCCCGGCGACGAGCGCTCTCGATGTGTCGCTCGCCATAAACCCACTGGAAAATCGATGGCCGATAAAGAGTTGTGTTCAGGGGGAGCCCCCTCTGATTAATGCAGACTGTCAGGGAGCATCATTAATGTATTTCTCTTTTAAAGAAAGTGTATCAAATGCTCATTGTTTTGGGGGGTTTAGCTTGTCCAGTGTGAGCGGAAAGGGATTTGTAAGAATGGAGAGAAATGGTGATGAAAAGCTCTGGTGTTTCCAGTTCTATGGTGAAGGATTTTTATTCTTGCCAAGCTCACAGAAATGAGGACAAAAACAAGTATGGGTCCGGGCGTATGAGTATTACAAAAATGCATTTTACTTCTATTTTGGGATGTAATACACCATGAACTCATTTTAAAAATACAGGAAAAGACAGAAGGGGAAGTTTAGATGAGAAAAAAAGACTTTGACATTGCTCATTTTGAAAAAAATTAGGTCACAATGCTGTACTTCTCAGGAAACATTCCTGTTATAAGATCCAATACAACAAAATAATAGCAAAGTTTTAAATATTTATTCATGTGCCGATGCATTCGCACTCCTCCATTTTGGAGCAGCGTTTACTGTATATGGCCTCCGTGTTATTATGCTCCAACAAAAAAGGTGGCGGTAATGCACCATAAAGCAGAAGAAGAGCCAGGGTGGATGCCAACCACAGAAGAATAAGACAAGATAGTCGTTTATTGATCCCCATGGGTAATATTCAGGTGTGAAGCAGAAAGACAGGAACAGCAAATATGTATAGCAGAAAAATGATAAGCATAGTAAACATATGAAAGATAAGATTATAGATGCAGTTGTATCAATATTATAGCAGTGCAAGGTGTCAACACAGGACACTTAACACTTGTTAAAATAGCAGCTACAGTGCAATGAAGAAGCAAGCCAGCATGGAAAGTGATGATATAATGTGACAAATGGTGTAACAGTGTGACATGTTCACATAATGTAATATTCAAGGTGCAAATAGTTAGTATGGTTAAGAAGTTGACAATAACACTGACAGCAAGTTAAGTTAATTCCCTTCCACAGCATGCAGGACATCATGTGGTGTATAGGGGCGGCGCCTATCTCCGTTTCTGCTGACAGCAACCCCATATCAAAAAGTTATAATAGTTATCATTACATTCCCATCATTCCCATCACACCTCCATCCTTATCCTTGTAATATAATATAATAACATAGGAGAAGGCGAGAACTAAGAAGCCCCACCATCTACAGTCCCTCTGCATCGTGGGACCCAACTTTAACGAACAAAAATCTGTATTTGAGTCAATGGGAAGAGAGAAGTTATTTTCCCCTTCCAATCAAATTTTGTCATCGATTACACACGTGACGTTTGCCAGATTTAGAGGTAAATTTTCATCTAAATAAAATTGTAGATTGTTGTAAAATAAAAAATTTGAAGCCAACTTTATTGTCATTCAGTCCATACAGCCAATCATGTACAGTAGAACAAAATTACGTTTCTCCTATCTACAATGTTAATCACATCTAGAATCAGAGGGGCCGCTGCTGTGCAAGGCGTCGCCACAAACAACTTTTTCCTTCCCCCATTCTATTATGCTGTGCACCAAGCTAGAAGGCAGGAAGTACCGTTTTTATATGGTCTTTGGTATGACCCAGCCAGGGCTTGAACCCACGACCTCCCGGTTGTGGGGCAGATGCTCAATTAGGCCACCACTCCGGTGATTCAAAATAAAAATGGTAATATTTCATTTTGTGTGAAAATGCATAGTGAACGACATCAGCTTGTCTCGCACTGTATACATCACCAAACGTGGTCATGGTGGTTACTCTGTCAACACTCACTTCCTTTATTCCTGAGGAAAGAGAGATCTGAAGAGGAGAGAATCATACAAATGTGGCCATTTCAGGAGCTGCAGCTAATCCAAAGGCCCGTTAGTTGCTTTCTCCTGAGCTCTCTTTGAAAATGATGACACAACTTAGAAAACTTTGGGTTTGTAGTCTTTCAGTTTGTGTCTTCACAACCTTTATACTTCAACATAGGCAACGTCCTACAAAAATCACTTCTCTATTGCCATTGACTATTGTACTTATTTTTTCCAAAGTCAGGTCCCATGGTGCGGAAGTAGAGAGGTGGGACTTAGGCTCTCTATAGTGCATGGAGTATGGTGAGTGTCATGATGGCAAAAGGGGTGGGAAGAGGGGAGAAAATATGGGCGAAGAAGAACTCCTGGCTCAAAGCAGAGACATTAACATGGTGCACGTTAGTGTTCATTTAGATATGGCAAGTCATATTGCTATAACAATATTTAAAATAATATTGCATATGGTATGTTTTCTTAATATCATTCATCTGTCATGTCTTGAAAGCATATATACAGTACGTAATTTGAATCTAACTTGCAGTATTATGTGCTGCATTATTTTTCATCCTTTATGTTTCTACCCAACAATCCTGGGGCTGGAAAAGAATTGAACCTGGTTTACTGCAGAGTTGCAAACTCATGTGGTGTCCTGAACTGCTAGGCCACCAGGCACCATGACCCCAACTGTATTTTATAGTTATGACAGTGCTAACCTGGAGAAAAATAGCTGACTCCCCAAACTCAAAAATAAACATGTAAAGGTCCCGTGCTGTGCAAAATTGTGTTTGTGCAGTTTGACCTGATAAAGTACAGTGGATATAAAAAGTCTAGACACCCCTGTTCAAATGCCAGGTTTTTGTGATGTAAAAAAATGAGACCAAGATAAGTCATTTCAAAATTTTATCCACCATTAATGTGATCTATATGTTTTGTTGTTATGAGAATGTATTATTGTGTGACACGGGTAGTGGCTCCACCTTTCTGGTTCCACCACCACCCGGGGTATAAGAGGGCTGTAAGGAAGAGGGGTGGTCTCTTGATCTTCTCTCAGCCTGATGGCAGCGCCTTGCATTACACGAGTGAGTCAACAATAAAGTCGTGTTCAGTTCAACACTCAGTCTCGTCCTTGGTTTTCGCTTTACCAACATAACATTTGGTGACAAGGGTAAACGTATGGACGCGGAGGTTGCTACTATTCGGCCGTCTTTGGAGCTTTCTGGTGAGCCGCCAGTCCCTTGGGCGAGGTGGTTCGCCGCATTCCAAAATTACTTGGTGACATTGAACCTTGGTAGTCTGGAGAAGTTGCGGGCACGGGCACTGTTGGTTCACAACTTAGGAATGGAAGGACAGCATATCCTTAGTACCTTGGGCAACAGTGATAGCTTTGATGAAGTGGTTGAGCTAATGGTGTGACATTTTCGCACCCCAGGAAACGTCATCGTCAGGAGGATTCAGTTTCGGCAGCACCGCCAGCGGACCGGCGAGTCAGTGCAGCGGTATGTAGCACACCTACGTCAGCTGGCCAAGGACTGTCAGTTCGGAGCATTAGAGGAAGAGATGGTCTGCGACCAGTTGGCAGAACATACCCTTTGCTCGGTGGCAAGGTCACAGCTCCTAACACACTCGGGCGAGTTGACGTTACCCATGGCCATCGAGTTAGCTCAGCAGTATGAGGTGGCAGACAAGCTATCACGGGAGCTCAGTGAGAGAGCATCACACCACCATTTTGAACTACAGTCGACAGCGCAAGCAGTGGATCTGGACAGCGACAGTGGTGCAGAGGATGAACAATGTGCCAATGCTGTAAAGATGAGGTCTGCCCCGAGATCGCCCAGGTGTTTGGGTTGTGGATCCACCGAGCACTGTTATAAGGCTAGAGAGTGTCCGGCAAGAGGAAGATAACAAGTGTGGATTCTTGCATCATTTTTGCCAGGGCATGTTACAGGTTCGAGTGAGGGGATCCAAGACTCAAGGAGGATCTCCCCGCTTCACCTCCCACAGTTGTTCGCAGTGTATCCCCAAATGTTAACGATTGTTCTTACCGTATGGTGGAACTGGACGGAGTAGCAGTGCCATTGCTGATTGACTTGGGAGCGGTGAGACCCATGTTAGATTGGGCAACCATGATGAGTTCCTTCTCACAGTATCGGGTTGGAGAAGAGTGGTTGGGTTGTGGTTTGTGGGACCGGTCCATTCCACAACCGATGGACGAAGCTGTGTGGGATGAACCTTTGCCTAGTAATCTGGACAGTGAGCGGGATCAATTCCACCCAGGGCCATCGCGGGAGGGTCCCGGTGCCAGCGCCCAAGTAACCCTAGTTGAGGTAACTGGGCGGCACGGTGAGACGCCCATGATGGCGGGTGGCGCCAAGTGGAGGGCCCATTCTACTCCCGGATTTCGGCTGGAAGGAACCGGAGAGCAGGGGGTCACAACGGCAACGCCAGCAGCGAAAATGAAAGAGAGCGGGGCAGGACCGGCTGGCACGTTGAAACGACGTGCCAAACAGAGACACTGAAAGCCGAATAGGGCCCCTCTGGGGGTCACAGATGTGGCCCGACCCAGAGAGGTGGCCCGGTCGAGAGGTGTTCGGGACAAACACCGATGAGAAGATGATCGGGGCGGCTGCAAGTGGTGGCTGTTGGGGAGGATGCCTGCCTCCAACTATCTGATGGCTCATGGAGGTATACCTGTGAGCTGCAGCACGCCAAAGAGGAGAATATGGTGTTTGGACTTCGACGTGGGTCATCCCCAGGAGCGAAGAAAAGAGGGTGCACTGGAGGGCAACCGTCTGATGGTTTGGCCGGGCAGGGGTCAGAATCAGAATCAGAATCAACTTTATTGCCAAGTATGCTTACACAAACAAGGAATTTTACTTATCACTAAGGTGTGCTCATTGTTAAGTGCTTCCTAATGACGCGGCAGCCATACAGGCGCCTCATGCAGTGGGGGGTAAAGAGGGGGAGGGGGGAAGGGGGTGACACATTGGGCAGAGAGAAAAAACATAGTTATCAAAATATGGCTCGAGTGAGCAAGATTTTGATCACATAGAAAAAAACCCTCTAAGCACACTTAGCAGACAATACAGATCCACACAAACAAAGCAAGCGAGAGACCAGTGTGTGTATATCAGTCATATGATATCAGTGTGAGTGCAGTGTGTGAAGTATCAGTTACTGGTGGACAACAAAAATCGTCTCTTAGGCAACGGCTAGATGTTATGTCCTTAGTGTCCTAAAACATAGATAACATGTCCACAGAGTTCATCTCTCTTCAGTTCATGCCAGATGGTAAAATTCCATGTTAGTCACATGGCTGTCCTTGGAGACTTCAGATTGTTGCACATCAGCAGTTGTTTGGGTTAAAGAGAAGCCAAGCCAAAACTCCCTTCTGCCTTATCCTTTCTCCTGGAGGAATGATTGTCAAGGACGCCGAATCAAGGCCTGATAGGCACAGTTCACTTAGAGCATAGAAATTTCACCTCTCATGCGATTCTGTGCATCACAATTTGCATGTACATTTCCATATACATTTCCAGGCTTTAAAATCATTTCCTGGAGAGCACCCAGCGACTCCGAGATGTTACCCATCTTCCTATTCAGTTCACCATTAGCCGCTATCAGTGCCCTCGCCAACTGGTCGTATTGTTGAAGGAGCTTCGCCGGGTCCGCATTTTGATTAGCTCTTCCAACTTCTTTAATTTCCGATACACCAGGAAAACTCCAAATCCAAACAGCAGAAATCCTGTGATCATGAAGCCAAAACAGGTAGATGTCTTCTACATCTTCAATCGAATCACACAGACACATGAGTTCCAATTGTCCCATGAGTCTCTCCACTTGGGCTCCCCCTGGCCCGATTTTCTGTTTAAAAGTGGTGTCAATTGCATTTAAAGCCCAGCTCACCAATTCCATAATTTTCCGTTTGGGTTGAGATGCAGCAGAAGAAGAGCGAGACACAGACAGGACACAGCAAGCTGGGATCAGTAAAGGGAGGAGGAGAAGGGAGAGGAGAAGAAATGCGTCTGCTCTCTCTGATAGCCGGAAGAAGAAGGTCCTCTACTGGGGCAGACTGATGGTTGTATATAATGCATGGTGATGGAAATGGGAGTTAACCGAATTGTTATATTAGTTCTGTTAATGGGATTGTTTTGTGTTTTATACTGTGTATTCTCGGAACACGGCAGTTTTCTGTTTAACGGACTATGTTTTAGTAGAGACGGCAGAATAATCTGTCTGGCCGTGTGGGGGTGGAGTGGTAGTCCACCTGTTCCCCCCTAGCTTTAGTTGTTTTGTGTGTATGTCATAGATTTCAAATATTTCTGTTCAGTTTTAGCGTGTGATTTGCGTTCCAAATTGGGGGAGGGTCTCTTTTGTATGTGTGTGTTTTGGACCATTTTTTTGAAGGGGGGATGTTATGTCATTATTAGGATGTATTATTGTGTGACACGGGTGGTGGCTCCACCTTTCCGGTTCCGCCGCTACCCAGAGTATAAGAGGGCTGTAAGGAAGAGGGGCGGTCTCTTGACCTTCTCTCAGCCTGACGGCAGCGCCTTGTATTACACAAATGAGTCGACAATAAAGTTGTGTTCAGTTCAACACTCAGTCTCATCCTTGATTCTCGCTTTACTGACATAACACTATAACCTGTACAACCCAATTGAAAAACAAACTGAAATCTTTTAATTAGAAAAAATAAAAAGTAAAAACTTACAATAACGTAGTTGCATAAATATGCACACCCTGTTATAACTGGGGGTGTGGCTGTGTTCAGAATTAACCAATTCCATTCAAACTCATGTTAAATGGGAGTCAGCACACACCTGCCACCATTTAAAGTGCCTCTGATTAACCCCAAATAAAGTTCAACTTTTCTAGGAGGCTTTTCCTGACATTTTTGTCATTACATCTTACAGCACAAGCCATGGTCCGCAGAGAACTTCCAAAGCATCAGAGGGATCTCATTGTTCAAAGGTATCAGTCAGGAGAAGGGTACAAAAGGATTTCCAAGGCATTAAATATACCATGGAACACAGTGAAGACAGTTATCATCAAGTGGAGAAACTATGGCACAACAGTGACATTACCAAAAACTGGACATCCCTCCAAAATTGATGAAAAGACAAGAAGAAAACTGGTCAGGGAGGCTGCCAAGAGGCCGACAGCAACATTGAAGGAGTTGCAGGAATTTCTGGCAAGTATTGGCTGTTTAGTACATGTGACAACAATCTCCCATCTAGGGTGGCAAGACAGAAGCCTTATCTTATGAAGAAAAACATCCAAGCCTGGCTATATTTTGCAAAAACACATTTGAAATCTCCCAAACGCATGTGGGAAAATGTGTTATGGTCCAATGAAACCAAGGTTGAACTTTTTGGCCATAATTCTAAAAGGTGTATTTGGCGCAAACACAACACTGCTCATCACCAAAAGAACACCATACCTACAGTGAAGCATGGTGGTGGCGGCATCATGCTTTGGGGCTGTTTTTCTTCAGCTGGAACTGGGGCCTTTGTCAAGGTGGAGGGAATTATGAACAGTTCCAAGTACCAGTCATTGTTGGCACAAAACCTTCAGGCTTCTACTAGAAAGATGAAGATGAAGAGGAACTTCATCTTTCAGCACAACAATGACCCAAAGCACATATCCAAATCAACAAAAGAATGACTTCACCAGAAGAAGATTAAGGTTTTGGAATGGCCCAGCCAGAGTCCAGACCTGAATCCGATCAAGCATCTGTGGGTTGATCTGAAGAGGGCTGTGCACAGGAGATGCCCTCGCAATCTGACAGATTTGGAGCATTTTTGCAAAGAAGAGTGGGCAAATATTGCCACATCAAGATGTGCCACACTGATAGACTCCTACCCAAAAAGACTGAGTGCTGTAATAAAAGCCAAAGGTGCTGCAACAAAGTATTAGTTTAAGGGTGTGCATATTTATACAACCAGGTATACAAACTTGTAGACATACCTTTCGCCAGTCACCTTCTGCATGATTCCCTTTTCATAATAATAACGTAATGAACGACTGAGTTTATCATTGTTCATGGCTGGTTGGTTCTTCTGGATCCCCCACAGCTGAGCAACCTCTTCTGGATCGATCAGCTTAAACTACATGTTGCGTCCTGTCCACACGATCAGATGTAAGTTTTTTATTTTTTATTTTTCCCCTTAAAAAATTTCAGTTTGTTTTTCAATTGGGTTGTATGGGTTATAGGTCACAATAATGTTGGAAAAAGTTTTCATTTTTTTACTTCACAAAAACCTGGCATTTGAACAAGGGTGTGTAGACTTTTTATATCCACTGTATGTTAATGGATCACACCATTAAAATGTTTAACCGTTCACCGACAAACAAAAAGATAGACACTCCCTGTATTTAATTAAGCTCTTAAAAATAGATTGGATTTACTAGGTTTTTTGACATCACAAACCAGCAAGTCCCACCTTCGGTTCTCTAAGTTGGTAAAACAAACTCACTCTGACTGCTGCCATGCTTGTGAATGGCCTACTCAAAAAAAAAAAAAAACTTTACCCAATCAAACAAGGGGCTTGAGTCTATTAGTTAGAAGGCCGAAAAGTCAGTGTTGTGGACATAACTTAAAAGGAAAGCTTTTTTTTTGAGGAGTTAAAATATAACACAGAAATGGTTTAGGGTCTTTATAACTGCACATGTATGTTCTTGAGACTGTTAAAACTTGAAATTAATCTTATAACTAGTGCATTGCCCGTAGAATGCAAGCATTCCTGTCTGAAACAGGTATCCCAATCAGGCTTTACAGGCCCAAATATAGGCTGTGTTTGAAAGTGGAATACAAAGAGGTGTAACCTATATGTAGGCAATCACGTTAGATTTTGACAAATGTAAAAGGGAGTAAATGGCATTAAGATTTATTTGATTGTGTAAATATTAATTACAGAATACCTAAATAAAGAAAATGAATGGGACATCTAATATTAGCGACTGTTTCAGATCCCTTAATTGTTTGTTTGTCAGATCACTTATTTGTCTGATCTTTTATCACTTATATTCATAATAGTGTATCTTGCACTTTGGGGAATAGGAGTTGTTCAGTCATCATTATAATTATTTTAGTTTATATCACTGTTCATTGGTGGAGTTCAGTGTAATATTGAATTTCTTCTGTGTATCATCAATAAACTCATGTAGTACTATAACAGGACATATTTACAAATATTTGAGACCCATTGTAGTGCATTATTTTATATTGTAGCAATATTTTGTTATTAAAAGGTTTTTTAAGACTGTAATCAACCGAATTAGCTATAAAACAGCCAACATTATTATACACAGCAGAAAGACCCATTTGACTACAACCATTACATCAGTGTTGCCCATTTGTCTAAATATTTAAATAAAAATGATTTATTTCATTGTTTGGGCATTTTTGTGTCCTGCGTTTGGTCCTTAAGTCATTCCCACCATTCCGCTCCACAGTCATGGCGGTATTATTATTAAGCTTTTAATTTTTACATACTCACGTGGGAGGGGGGACTTGTGGTCCTGCAAAGTGCAGTGGTACCACACGGGTGAAGCAGAAGCAGAGACTCCCATCTACCACTGACTGGGCAGGCTAGGCGTGCCTCCTCGCAAAGGACTGTGGTCTGCCCAGTCGGCCACTGCTTGTCCCGGCATCTTCTGTGTTGGATACACCAGCGTTCTTTGTGAGACCCGGGTCCCCGCCAACACCCCACCCAGTCTGTTCACGTGCCTCCACATATGCCGACTTATCCTTTAGACCTACGCACTCAAGACAACTTTATGGTATAATTTTTTAAACATTAAATCTTTAGTATTATCTTTTTCTCGTCAAATTTGTCGCTTTTCGCTTCCTTGTTTTGTTCACGGTGCGCTGGGGTGACTGATGTTGTGATGTTGCATATTATCCAATCAGTACGGTCAGTGCAAAACCCCGCTCACACCTCTAGAAGCCAGAGCATGAGGAGAGAGCGATAACTAAGCTTTTATTGATAAAAATTACATATTTTGACTGAACAACTCCATACTTGGGGATGAACACCCTCGTAACCTCAGCAAAACACGTATAAAATCTTAGGTCAGTCTGACGAATGGTTCAAGAGATATGTGTGGAACAGACAGACAGACAGAGATTCCATGCATTTATAGATAGATATGAGACATTTAATTATATATAATATATGTAATTGTAATATTGTAAAATATTGTAATAAATACAGTGGTGTGAAAAAGTGTTTGCTCCCTTCCTGATTTCTCATTTTTTTTGTATGTTTGTCACACTTAAATGTTTCAAATCATCAAACAAATTTAAATATTAGACAAAGATAACACAAGTAAACACAAAATGCAGTTTTTAAATGAAGGTGTTTATTATTAAGGGTAAAAAAAAAATCCAAACCTACATGGCACTGTGTGAAAAAGTGATTGCCCCCTAAACCTAATAACTGGTTGGGGCACCCTTAGCAGCAACAACTGCAATCAAGCGTTTGCGATAACTGGCAGTGAGTCTTTTACAGCGCTGTGGAGGAATTTTGGCCCACTCATCTTTGCAGAATTGTTGTAATTCAGCCACATTGGAGGATTTTCGAGCATGAACCGCCTTTTTAAGGTCATGCCACAGCATCTCAATTGGATTCAGGTCAGGGCTTTGACTAGGCCACTCCAAAGTCTTCATTTTGTTTTTATAATAATAATAATAATAATAATAATAAGTTTATTTATAGAGCACTTTTAACAGACAGAGTCACAAAGTGCTTAACATGGTAAATAACAAGGCAAATAAAAATACAGGCACATAAAGCAGTAAAAGAACAAAGTAGACAGCAAAAGCACATAAAAATACAATCAACACATAGTTAATTAAAAAGCCAGGTGAAAACTGGGTCTTTAGTTGCTTCTTCAAAACATCAATGGAAGGTGCAGATGTAAGTTCAAAAGGTAATGAGTTCCAAAGTCTGGGCGCAACAGCAGCAAAGGCTCAGTCACCTTTGGTTCTGAGCTTCGTGCTAGGGACTACCAGTAGGTTCTGATTAGAAGACCTGAGAGACCTGCTGGGATGGTGTAGATGGAGCAAGTCACTGATATAAGAAGGTGCCTCATCATGAATGGCTTTGTAAGTAAGAACAAGAACTTTAACATCAACTCTATAATTTACAGGAAGCCAGTGCAAGGAGGCCAAAACAGGAGTGATACAGCAGAATCTACTGAACCTAGTTAGTAATCTAGCAGCAGAGTTCTGGACTAACTGTAGGCGGTGTAAAGAGGATTTACTAAGACATGTGAAAAGAGCATTACAGTAGTCCAAATGTGAAGAAACAAAGGCAGGAATAATAATTTCTAACTGACTGTAGGAAACCAATGACCTAATTTTGGAGATATTCCTAAGGTGGAAAAAACAACTCCCAGGTCAGAGATTTGACATGCTGATCAAAAGTCATCGATTGGTCAAAAATGACACCGAGATTTTTTAGATTAGACCGTACATTAGAGCGTAATGAACCAATGCTATTAACCATCTTAGGAATTAGATTATCAGGTGCTACAATAAGGACTTCAGTTTTGTCAGCATTAGGTTGCAAAATGTTACTAGACATCTAGTCCTTAATTGTGGACAGACAATCATGAATAATTTTTAAGTTGTCAACATGGTCAGGTTTAAAAAAAAAAACAAAAACAATTGTAAATCATCAGTGTAGCAGTGATGAGACACACCTTTAAATTTGCTGATGATAGAACCAAGTGGCAGCATTTTTCTTAAGCCATTCAGAGAAGGACTTGCTGGTATGTTTTGGATCATTGTTCTGCTGCAGAACCCAAGTGCGCTTTTGCTTGAGGTCACGAACAGATGGCCGGACATTCTCCTTCAAGATTTTTTGGTAGACAGCAGAATTCATGGTTCTATTTACCACAGCAAGTCTTCCAGGTCCTGATGCAGCAAAACAGCCTCAGACCATCACACTGCCACCACCATATTTTACTGTTGGTATGATGTTCCTTTTCTGAAATGCCGTGTTACTTTTCTGGGACACACATCTGGGTTACTTTTAATGGGACACACACCTTCCAAAAAGTTCAACTTTTTGGAAAAAAAGTTTCACACACCTTCCAAAAAGTTCAACTTTTTGGAAGGTGTGTGTCCCTTACACAAAGGGTCACACACTTGAGGGAAAATACTCAGTCCGCAGAGTATTTTCCCAAAAATCTTGGGGATCATCAAGATGTTTTCAGGCAAAACTGAGACGAGCCTTTATGTTCTTTTTACTCAGCAGTGGTTTTTGTCTTGGAACTCTGCCATGCAGGCCATTTTTGCCCAGTCTCTTTCTTATGGTGGAGTCATGAACACTGACCTTAACTGAGGCAAGTGAGGTCTGCAGTTCTTTGAATGTTGTTGTTGGGTCTTTTGTTACCTCTTGGATGAGTCGTCACTGCGCTTTTGGGGTAATTTTGGTCGGTCGGCCACTCCTGGGAAGATTCACCACTGTTCCATGTTTTTGCCATTTGTGGATAATGGCTCTCACTGTGGTTTGCTGGAGTCCCAAAGCTTTAGACATGGCTTTATAACCTTTTCCAGACTGATAGATCTCAATTACTTTGTTTCTGATTTGTTCCTGAATTTCTTTGGATCACAGCATGATGTCTAGCTTTTGAGGCTCTTATGGTCTACTTCACTTTGTCAGGCAGATCCTATTTAAGTGATTTATTGATTGAGAACAGGTGTGGCAGTAATCAGGCCTGGGTGTGGCTAGAGAAATTGAACTCAGCTGTCCAAAGATGTGATAAACCACAGTTAATTTATGTTTTAACAGGGAGGGGGTTGCAATCACTTTTTCACACAGGGCCATGTAGGTTTGGATTTTTTTTTACCCTTAATAATAAACACCTTCATTTAAAAACTACATTTTGTGTTTACTTGTGTTATCTTTGTCTAATATTTAAATTTGTTTGATGATGATTTATGTGTGACAAACATACAAAAAATGAGAAATCAGGAAGGGGGCAAACAATTTTTCACACCACTGTATATAATATTTGACAAACATCTAACCTCTGGGTTATGTTTAGGGTTTATAATCATAAAATAAGACAGAACTGTAAAGATAAAACACCTAAATAGTTGTATATTTATTGCAACTAGTGTATTGCTCGTAGAACCCAAGTATTACTGTCTGAAACAGGTAGGGCAATTAAGCTTTACAGGCCCAAATGTAGGCTCTGTTTGAAAGTGGAATACTAAGAGGTGTGGCCTATATGTAGGCAATCACACATGTTAGAATGACAAATATGAAAGGGACTGAACGGCACTAAGATTTATTTGACTGTGTGAATATTAATGACAGAATACCTAATTATTGAAAACGAATGGGACATCCAATATTAGCGACTGTTTAGGAACCCTTGTTTATTTGTTTGTCAGATCACTTATTTGTGTGATCTTTTATGACATATTCATAATAGTGTTGTATTTTGCGCTTTAGGGAATGGGAGTTGTTCAGTCACCATTATAATTAGTTTAGCTTATATTAGTTTACATCACTGTTCAGTGACGGAGTTCAGTGTAATATTGAATTTCTTCTGTGTATCATCAATAAACTCATGCAGTACTATAACAGGACAGATTTACAAATTTGAGACCCATTGTAGTGTATCCTTCTTAAATTTAGCAATATTTGGTTATTAAAAGCTTTTTAAAAATGTAATCAATCTTTATGTGCTGCTTTTCTTTTAGTATCTTCCTGCCTGCCTCAGAGACTACAGGTGGAAATTAGTGAGAAGGCTATAATCTGGTACAGAGCATCTTTACCCTGTGTTTGTTTTTTCTGTACATGGTCCCTGACAAATAAACCAATAAATTATAACTGTAACTAACACAGCAGAAGGACCCATTTGGCTACAATCGGTGCATCAGTGTAGCCCATTTGTCAGTAAATATTTAAATAAAAATATTTATTTCATTATTTGGGCGTTTTTGTGTTCCATTTGGTCCCGGTCATCGTTTAATCAAACTGTGCATATGTGGCTGCATATGATGTACAATTGATCTGGCTATTCCGCTCCACAATCATGGCGGTGTTATTATTAACGTTGTAATTTTTAGATACTTAGGGGAGCACACCAGGAGGAGCGGCATCGGGGAATTGCAGTCCTGCAAAGGACAGTGGTAGCACATGAGTGAAGCAGCAGCCGGGACTCCGTCTACCGTTGACTGGGCAGGCTGGGCTTTCCTCCACGCGAAGGACTGGCTGCTGCTTCTCCCGGTGTGTTCTGTGTTGGATACATTGATGTTCTTTGGCAGAACCCGAGTCCCCGCTGGCACTCCTCCCAGTGTATTTGCGCGCCTCGTGTTCTCCACATATGCCGAATTATCGTACACCCTACGCAATCACGACAACATTATAACTTTTTTAAGCTTTAAATCTTCAGTATTTTCTTTGTTTTGGTCAAATTTGGCACTTTCCTCTTCCTTGTTTTGTTCACGGAGCGCTGTGGTGACTGGTCATGATGCCGCGTATTATCCAATCAGCACAGGTGTCAATCCAAAACCCCATCCACACTTCTAGAAGTCTGGGCATGAGGGCATGAGGAGATAGAGTGACGGCTAAACTTTTATTGATAACATTTACAAATTTTGTCTGAACAACTCCATACTCAGGGATGCACACCCTCGTAACTGCAGCAAAACACGTATAAAATCTTAGGCCAGTCTAACAAACGGTTTGAGAGAAATGTGAAAACCCTGCAGACACACAGACAGATGTTCCTTGCATTTATAGATAGATAGAAGATAGAAAGCAGTCCTTGAAGGACACTAAAAGCATCACTCACATTACAAGACAGAAGGCATTTATAACCTATGAAGAGCTTAAATGGTTCAGCTAATGTTATTTCAGAATTGTCATGTTTTAATTGATAAGAGTAAAAAAAGAATAACCCATTCCAGTAATCAACTAGTTTCACTTTACATCTGAGCTGATTGAATTCACAGTGATTGGAAGCACTCAAATTAATTTCATCAGCAATTACAAGAGGATTTATTTTTATTGAAAGTGGTCTCTCAAAATTAAGACATTAAAATGTGCTCATAAAATCATCAAAGGAAATCTGGATGAATTTGATCAACAGAAGAATGTTAATCTTTATGCACAAGCTTCTTCTAATAGGAGGACCACTGGTGGAGTGACACTGTTACAAACACATTTTGATTCAAGTGGAAAACTCCAGCTGTCAGCGATCTTACACTTCTTCATGTTAAAGCTAGAGAGCATATTGTGCATATTGTTGGAAAACTATTTCAGAGTTTGTGGTTTATTGATTGCTTCTTTACCTTCATGCTTACATGTGTAGCTCCCTGCTGAGACTCATGTGGCTCCCTGAGTCTGGTTCATCGAGCTGTGTAGACACACTGATAATGCTAACAAGCAGTTAGCACAAAACAGCTAAGAAAGAGCGACATCTGGGTGTCTGCAGAGCCTTGAAAAGTCTAAAATTAGTATATCCAAAGTTAAGACCCTAATTATCCTTAAAAGTAGCAATGAAAATAATTTGCCATTGTAGTGCATGGGTGCCTACAGAACCCATGCACAACAGCAACAAGTTATTTGCAATTTTTTGGGACCAATTAAGAAATGAAATGAGAAAATTTCCCACAGAAACCAAAACATTGCAGGGAACCTTGGTTGAAAACACTGCCTTAGGTCATGCGCTGTCCTGAATAAACAATTTCAACTATGCAGCCTTTAAGTCAACTTTGCTATGATTGGTTGCTCTTTGCAACTAGAAGGTTCAAAGGTTTATTTGTAGACAATAATGATGACGAGGAGAATCTGTTATGAATAAAGTTAGCTTTTGCTACCATTTTTAGGAGCAGAACTCAGAACAGAACTCAACAAGTAAAACTGATTTGTAGCAAATATCAACTTTCTTTGGACTTCTCTGTAAACGCTACTTGTTTTTGATCTTTTTCTTAGACTAGTTTTCCAGGTTTGGGAATCTGTATCAGTCAAAAGTAATGTTTCGTTTGTGTCGGTGCCCAGCTCAATCCAGTATCCTATTGTCCTGCACCTTTGAAAACTAAGGGTTAATATCCTCTGGAGTCCAGCTGGGGATTAGGAAATGGAGGTTTAACTGCCTGTGCTAATGGTGGGTGTTTATCTCAATACTTTGTTTTGTCACTCCCTGACTCGCTCTCATTTCCGAAAGCTGTCCCTGGAGCCTCCACTCTTGTAATGGCTTAGCTTTCTGAGCACCATGGTACGGAGGGAAAGGAATAACAAGATTCTCATTTGGGCTCCATACACACTGCCCACAGATAGGTACATGTATAATTGGCCCTGTTTTCATTCTGCTCTGTTGTTAAATGCTGTAGCTATTAGCGAAGCAGTATCGGTGCTGATTTCATGCGCTTGTTTATTGTTGGAAGGTGTACTCCTTATTTGTTTGAGGACGTGTGTGTGTGTGTGTGTGTGTCAGATAAAGAGTGTGCTCGATCTCTCTCTTCCTCGCTGCTCTTTTCTTTCTGAGTTTGGTCGTGGTTCCCCTGGGGCCCCTGTCGCAGTAATGGCCTGCTCCTGATTGCTCTGATACAGGTTAGGAATATTGGCTTTAATGATGTGTAAAATGAGCAAGCAGTGCCTGTGACATTTACAGATGGCACCGCCTTGGCCTGTTCTTCCCAACTGCTCGTTAATTCACGGGAACGGCAAGCACTTCTTTAAGTGACTGCCTGATGCATGCATACGACACGACGCAGCACGTCCTACACTCCGAAACAATAGCTCACCTCGTGCGCCTCGTCATTTCAGTCAATGTTCATGCGAATAGATGAAATAAGGAGTCCTCAAGGTGAAGCACTTTTTGCTAAGTCCCTTGAAATGTTTGTCACATCAGTCTTTTGAGCTTTGTGAGAGTTTCAGACACAACAGGGGCACCTCCCTTTAGACTGCACAGCTGGGCTCAGCACCTAACCCCCCGAGGTGCTAATCTGGTCCACAGGTTCCCGGCAGTGCATCTGTGCACGTTTACGCCAATAGAGGAATCACCATCCTCGGGTCACTTTGAGATTCCAGTTTGATTTTCAGGTCAGACAATTACCTTTACTGACAGCCGCTCAGCGGTGCAAGAAGTACTCGGATCCTTTGCAGGTGTAGCAGTACATTACAAAAGCTGGAAAAAATAATGACAAACACAATTTATCCACCCAGGTTACAATATAGGTAAAATTATGCATTTAAAATAGACGATTTTGAAAAGTGATACCTAACGCAGCCAGTAATTCCAAACAGCAGCCAAGGTGAGGGTTTCAAAGTGATGTATCTATTTTTTTTTCCACAATATCTTTATTGAACCTTTTTTTTTTTTTTTAACAAGCATGATACAAACAATCAAACACTAACACTAAAGTACTACAAAAAAAAAAAAAAATGCACTAAAAACACCAACAACCACCAACAAAATCAAGTCTTCAACAATGCTCCTCTGTTTAGTCTAGACAATCCAATACGTAAGTATACATATTATGTTCACCAGTTTGGAATTTACAAGGTCCACACACATCATTCACCTTCTTCTTCAAGAGTTATGTTTAAATTTTTTACATAATCAATAAAAGGTCTCCATATATTCTCAAACACAATTTCCTTTGATTTCAGTATATATGTTATTCTTTCTAATGGAAGGTTTGTTAACATCTGTCTTAACCACTGAGTCACATCTGGTCTATGAGTCTTTTTCCATAATAGTGCAATACATTTTTTGGCATTAAGCAAACTGAGGTCTATGAATGTTCTTTCACTTTTATTGAAATTATGCTTTTCTGGGTACAGACCCAACAAAACCAGTTTAGGATTCAATATGATTTGTTTTGAGATTATTTTTTCAATTGTTACCCTCACCTCTTCCCAAAACATTCTTATTAATCTACATTCCCATAAACAATGAAATAGGGTTCCTTTACTTTCCATGCATTTTGTGCATGTATCTGGTATATTTTTGTTATATCTATTTAACTCCTCCGGTGTAACATACATCCGCATTAACCATTTGAAATGTATCAATTTAAGGCGTGCATTTATTGATTTGGTTTGAGCTTCTGTACAAGCCAATTCCCATTGTTCCTCTGAAATTTCAATTTGCAGATCTTCTTTCCAGTAGTTTAATCTTTTCAGTGAATTTTCACTTGAAGATAGGATGTATCTATTTAGTTCAGTTTTATTTACAGTATCTCACGAAAGTGAGTACACCCTTCACATTGTTGTAAATATCTTTTCATGGGTTAACACTAAAGATATGACACTTTGATACAGTGTAAAGTAGTCAGTGTACAGCTTGTATAACAGTGAAAATTTGCTGTTCCCTCAAAATAACTCAACACACAACCATTAATGTCTAAACCACTGGCAACAAAAGTGAGTACACCCCTAAGTGAAAATGTCCAAATTGTGCCCAAGTGTCAATATGTTGTGTGGCCACCATTATTTTCCAGCACTGCCTTAACTCTTTTGGGCATGGAGTTCACTAGAGCTTCACAGGTTGTCACTGGAATCCTCTTCCACTCCTTCATGATGACATCACGGACCTGGTGGATGTTAGAGACCTTGCACTCCTCTACCTTCCGTTTGAGGATGCCCCACAGATGCTCAATAGGGTTTAAGTCTGGAGACATGCTTGGCCAGTCCATCACCTTTACCCTCAGTTTCTTTAGCAAGGCAGTGGTCATCTTGGAGGTGTGTTTGGGGTCGTTATCATGTTGGAATACTGCCCTGCGGCCCAGTTTCTGAAGGGAGGGGATCATGCTTTGCTTCAGTATGTCACAGTACATGTTGGCATTCATGGTTCCCTCGATGAACTGTAGCTCCCCAGTGCCGGCAGCACTCATGCAGCCCCAAACCATGACACTCCCACCACCATGACTGACTGTAGGCAAGACACACCTGTCTTTGTAGTCCTCACCTGGTTGCCAACACACACGCTTGACACTATCTGAATCAAATAAGTTTGTCTTGGTCTAATCAAACCACAGGACATGGTTCCATTAATCCATGTCCTCAGTCTGCTTGTCTTCAGCCAACTGTTTGAGGGCTTTCTTGTGCATCATCTTCAAAATGGGCTTCCTTCTGGGACGACAGCCATGCAGACCAATTTGATGCAGTGTGCGTCGTATGGCCTGAGCACTGACCTGCTGACCCCCCACCCCTTCAACCTCTGCAGCAATGCTGGCAGCACTCATATGTCTATTTTCAAAAGACAACCTCTGGATATGACACTGAGCATGTGCACTCAACTTCTTTGGTTGACCATGGCGAGGCCTTTTCTGAGTGGAACCTGTCCTGTTAAACCGCTGTATGGTCTTGCCACTGTGCTGCAGCTCAGTTTCAGGATGTTGTCAGTCTTCTTATAGCCTAGGCCATCTTTATGTAGAGCAACAATTCTTTTTTCAGATCCTCAGAGAGTTCTTTGCCATGAGGTGCCATGTTGAACTTCCAGTGACCAGTGTGAGAACAATAACACCAAATTTAACACACCTGCTCCCCATTCACACCTGAGACCTTGTAACACTAACGAGTCACATGACACCGGGGAGGGAAAATGGCTCATTGGGCCCAATTTGAACATTTTCACTTAGAGGTGTACTCACTTTTGTTGTCAGTGGTTTAGACATTAATGGCTGTGTGTTGAGTTATTTTGAGGGGACGGCAAATTTGCACTGTTATACAAGCTGTACACTGACTACATTGTATCAAAGTGTCACATCTTCAGTGTTGTCCCATGAAAAGATATACTGTAATAAAATATGTACAAAAATGTGAGGGGTGTACTCACTTTTGTGAAATACTGTATATAGTGCCTAATCACAGCGGGAATGGGAAGGAAAAACCTCTATAGGAAGAAACCTCCGGCAGAACCAAGCTCAGGGAGGGGCAGTCTATCTACCACAACTGGTTTGGGGGTGAGGGGAGAAGAAGAAGAAAAGAAAGAAGAGACATACATGTAGGTTGAACAACATTCATACAGATATAACATGTACAATGTTGAGCCAAAAACTTGATTTGAATGGGATTACAGCAATTTATTGTTTAGGCTTTTCAAGCTGGCTAGCAAGTCTCACAGCTAGTACTAAGCAGACACATGCATAGCTGGGTCGTAGTGATACGTTGCCCGAAAACTAAGCACACAAACCAGCAGTGTAGCTTTAGACATAGTAATAGTGAGATTCGTAACTATGACATGGAAAATCCAGTCAAAACTTGTGAATAGCATTCAATTAAAGCATACTATCACCTTCTTACTAGCCAGCTTGTAACAAAGCTCATACACACAATCAAGTGTATATGCAGTGGGCCCCACTAAAGCAGACCCGATTCATGCTACATTTCTGCTCTGGTCCACTGAGATATGTGTCCGCTTTAGACGAGGCCGGCACACACGCAGTTGTGTATATGCTTCACTTTCTTTGTCTTCCAGGCCAAGCGGTTGACGCATGCGCACAACTGTTATTTGTAGTTTCACTCCAGGCCTATGGGTAGCGCAAATGCAATAACATGCCAGTTTGTTCACCGGCTGTATGAAAGTTGAAGAAACGTGAGATCAAACCACATTTTTTGTAGCAACAACAATGGCATCGTTTTGAGGAAAAGGAGGAATTACCGTTTTTCAGTGCTCTTCTCCGCTCAAGCAGCTGCAAAACGATTCATGTATGTTTAGTCTCATCCTCGTCTTCCTCTTCCTCTTAGTCTTCTTCATCTACTTTGACTTTGTATGCTGTGTCGGTAGCGCCACCTCATGAATGGGAGGTTCAGGCTTGCGCATGCACAGTCATCGCACCCAGACAACACGGTTACAAAATTTGGGCTGCACACAGACGTCCACAGAAGGGCTCTGCGGACATCCGTGGACTGGAGACAATGATGTAATTTTTATTACGCAAGCCTCGCGGTTGAGCGGATGTGGACAGCGGAGGTACAGCATGACATTACAAACACAACTAGTAGTCAGAGGTTGTGCTAGACGTTTTTCCCCCCACCCCTTTGTTATCTATTATTTTGACAGACAGGGTTGTTAAAATTCTGTCATAATCTATTATTACCCATCATTTTAATTGATTTTAATTTAATCACCGTCAGTGTAACCTGTTAAAATGACAGTATCTATGTCTTAAATCTGTCCATATATTTAAATCTTCCCATATATTACGAGATACCAGCTAATTTAGCCTTGTTTGGCCCTTGAAAGGATTTTTTTTTTCCAAGAGTGGAAAATATCATTTTCCATTAGAGCTAGTAAATCCCTCTCTAGAAAAGATACAGTAAGCGAGTTAGGACAGCAAAATCTTATTTTAAAAAAATTGTATCTCCAAGAAAAGAAAACAGTAGAAGTTTATAATCTGTAAAACTTGCTACAGTTTTTACTGTTACACTGTTTACAAGCTTGCTTGGTTATAAGGCAAGGCTATAAAAGCCACTTGCATTAGTTCAACTTCAGCTAATGTTTTTCTGTATAGATTTAGGGTGTTTCAATATTTGGTGATATTGACAGTCTGTACCGAACGCTGAATATTTCTTTTTTTCTTCCCTTTTATTGCAACAAATATATTAATACAAAAAACGCAGACATTAAAGGTAAACACTAGATACACAGCACAAATGATAAATAAATCAGAAAAGACCCCAACGATCGAACTATGAGCAAGCATTTGGCAACAGTGGAAAGGAAAAACTCCCTTACAGGAAGAAACCTCCAGCAGAACCAAGCTCAGGGAGCGGCAGTCATCTAACCCTGAATATTTCTTTCTGAGGAATACCAGATGCTTAGCAAGTGAGCAGTAGGAGGGTCTGAAAGTGCTTGTTGGAGCACTGTTGGTGGATTTCTGCTTAAAACTGTGTAATCCACTCTGTTATTAGGCCATGTTAGTAACTAGTAGAAAAGTAACAGTATATAACTAGAAACCACTCAGAGAATGCAACCTCTACCAAAGCACATCATTTTTTCCATCATATTTACACATCTGCTGTCATGCAGATTCCCTGAGCAGGTGCCCCCCTCGGCCAACAACAGGCTTCGTGGAAAAGGATGATGAAGCCTGATTGGGCTATGCTAACCCTGAGGTGAAAACATATGTACCATGAGCTGTGGGCAGAGCTCAGAATAAGTTCAGTTTTTTTCTAAATATACACTATAATAACTGACTTCAACACTGAGATTCCCCTCCGATAATTTCTCTGGTTAGAGGATTTGTTGGCTCAAGTCCTATAGTGGTGTGGCCTGACCGCAGATGTTGAGTTCAAGAATGCTTATTATAAATGATCCCTTGTATGGGTTTATGACATTTAATGCACAGAATAAATAACAAGAGCACGCTGAGGCGAGTGGAATATCCCCCGCTTCTCTTTTCTTTGAAGATCTCAATATCTTTCTGAAGGAGAGCAGTTTTCAACTTTTCCATGTAATTATTGGGACAGAACCAAATTATGATAAGCCTGCCACCCATGAATATACCACAAAAATAGTTTTACAACATCTGGAAATCAACAGGAAAATTTCATTAGTTTCTGCCAAACAAAGTGAAATAAGCATATTGAGTTATGGGGCAAAATTAACTGAGGTAAAAATAAACTGTCTTTATGTCAGGGGCTATAACTCCTGCAAAAATCATCCGATATGAGCCAAATTGCAACATGTGCATCATCAGTGCATATCAAACCCTGGTACCAAGTTCCAAAACATTTGGAATAAAACTGTAGGAGGAGTTGATTTCACAATACGGGAACCTTTTGTGGGATGTACGGACAGACATCGCCACAACAGAATCCCCCTTTGGTCTTTGAGAGGCGGGGGATAAAAATTGGCTGCCATTCATCTATTTTTTTTTTAATTTTGTGTCAAAAATTGCTAGGTATTTCATTGTAATTTCAAAGAGTTTATTATAACAAAGTGATAATTCTCTTTACACCAAAGATCCTATAAACTGTGCCATTTAATATGTATCTTGTCTAAAAAAAATATCTAGATCCAAATGATGATCCAGATCACCCTAAAATGTAATCGATTGGTCCTTCCATTGCCAACGTCTCCTAAGAAATTTAATCAAAATCCACCCATAAATTTCTGAGTTATTCTATTAAAACACACAGTTGAACAAACTGCCAGGGGACTACAGATGCAAATTTGCAGTATTGCTAAATCTGGCATACTTCCATTTGTATTAATATTCATTAGTACAGACATGGACAAAATTGTTGGTACCCCTCTGTTAATGAAAGAAAAACCTACAATGGTCACAGAAATAATTTGAATCTGACAAAAGTGGTAATAAATAAAAATTCTATGAAAATTAACCAATGAAAATCAAACAATGCTTTTGAATTGTGGTTCAGCAGAATTACTTTAAAACACTGTTTTTCAACCTTTTTTAAGCCACGGCACATTTTTTACATTGACAAAATCCTGGGGCACACCACCAACCAAAATGACACAAAATGACACTCTATAGCCTAACACAGTAAAAATAATAAAATATAGTTAGCAATACAGTTTCTAAATGTATTTATACTCACTCAGTGTGAACCCTGGGCCTGTTTAGATGAACACAAAGCTGATATCCTGGCAGGAATGGAAGAAAGACACACACGGAGCTCTTCCTCAACAGCTCTCAGTCTCTGTTTTTAGTTTTTATCACAGTCAAGCTTGAAAAGCTCAGCTCACACAGCTATGTCGTGGAAAATGGGAACAATGTTGAAATAGCTTTGTTGGCCAGAATGGGGAACTCCTTGGCAGCAGTCAACCAAAAACTGTCCAAAGGAAGATCAGCAAAGTTTAGCTTTAAACCATGATCTTGTTTCAGTTCAGTGAGTTCCTCTTGCTCCTGTAAAATCATGTCGTTTCCAACAACTGATGCTGAGCTGTATGGGTTTCTAACCCAGTCAAGGCATTGTGTGAAGTCTGAAGAGAAATAAAATAACAACTTCTCCTTAAGAGTTTTCAAATGTGTGCCAATCACCTGGCACAGTGCAGCAGTGTTAACATCATGCCGTTTCTCGGTGAGTGGGAACATCTCAAGGTTGCCACGCTGCACATGATGTTGCCAGAGCTGCACCTTTAAATGAAATCCATTCATTTTATCCGTGCTTGTAAGCAGGTTTTCATTTTGGCCTTGCATTCGGGTGTTCAGTTCATTCAGATGATGAAATATATCAGCCAGGTATGCCAGCTTTGCACACGGCTCATCAGTTGCAAGCAGCTTTGAGTCATCGGGCCTCTCATTTGTCAGAAATACTTTAAGTAGAAAAAAGCTGATCCGATTAGGACGTGCGTTTTCATGTGTCACAGGTTTGAATGGAATAAATCATTTTGACATGCGCAGGTCGACATTTCGACATTCAAAAAATAGTAGAAGAAGAAGCAATTTCTGGTGTTAGCGAGCCCCGCTTTGTGTCGAAATTGACCTGTATCGTGTTATTCAGACTGTACTTTTGCTTCTGCTAGTCTCCGTAATGAAGCTACAAGTACATACTTCTGTATATGATGAAAAGAGGGAGACAGCTGGACGATACAGACCAGTTTTGTTTTACTCCCGCTATGTTTTCCGCTAGCTGCTGCTAAGGCGGAAATATGTCACGTCGACGTGTGGCTGGTGTACAGACATGTGCAGTAAACATATTTTCTGCCCTGTGTTCGGAATAAGTGTTTTCATGCGCACCATTCGGATTAACAATCGGCATAGCCCACCCCTCTCAATCGGAATGAAA
The DNA here is from genome assembly GCA_020510985.1 of Pholidichthys leucotaenia. Classification (NCBI taxonomy): domain Eukaryota; kingdom Metazoa; phylum Chordata; class Actinopteri; order Cichliformes; family Pholidichthyidae; genus Pholidichthys; species Pholidichthys leucotaenia. Next base: position 249,881,129 of record CM035846.1, on the reverse strand, counting down.
TTTTGATCCAAATGAGCGTGATTGGGTTAGAATATTCAGATTGCCATGTTTACATGAAGCATTTTTATTCCGATCAGGCTTTTAATCCGGTTACTTGTGTCCATGTAAACATAGCCACTCACTCGAGTAATTAAGTTAAATTGGATAATTTCCCACGGCACACCTAATGATCTCTCACGGCACACAGGTTGAAAATCACTGCTTTAAAAAACAAACTCCTGAAACAGGCCTGGACAAATATGATGGTACCCCTAGAAAAGATTGAAAATAATGTGACCATAGGGACATGTTCAACCAAGATGTGTCCTCTAACTAACATCACAGGTGTCTACATACTTGTAATCAGTCAGTCGGTCTATTTAAAGGGTGACAAGTAGTCACTGTGCTGTTTGGTGACATGGTGTGTACCACACTAAACATGGACCAGAGGAAGCAAAGGACAGAGTTGTCTCAGGAGATTAGAAAGAAAATTATAGACAAGCATGTTAAAGGTAAAGGCTATAAGACCATCTCCAAGCAGCTTGATGTTCCTGTGACTACAGTTGCACATATTATTCAGAAATTTAAAATCCACAGGACTGTAGCCAACCTCCCTGGACGTGGCCGCAGGAGGAGACGGATAATATGAATGGTAACAAAAGAGCCCAGAACAACCTCTAAACACATTCATGGTGACCTCCAAGGTCAAGGTACATCAGTGTCAGATCGCACCATCCGTCGTTGTTTGAGCCAAAGTGGACTTCATGGGAGACGACCAAGGAGGACGCCACTGTTGAAAACAAATCATAAAAAAGCCAGTCTGGAATTTGCCAAACTGCATGTTGACAAGCCACAAAGCTTCTGGGAGAATGTCCTATGTACAGACAAGACAAAACTGGAACTTTTTGGCAAGGCACATCAGCTCTATGTTCACAGACGCAAAAATGAAGCATACCAAGAAAAGAAGACTGTTCCTACTGTGAAACATGGAGGAGGTTTTGTTATGTTCTGGGGCTGCTTTGCTGCATCTGACACAGGGTGTCTTGAATGTGTACAGGGTACAATGAAATCTCAAGACTATCACGGTATTCTAGAGAGAAATGTGCTGCCCAGTGTCAGACAGCTTGGTGTCAGTCGCAGGTCATGGGTCTTGCAACAGGATAATGATCCAAAACACACAGCTAAAACCACCCAAGAATGGCTAAGAGCGAAATATTGGACTATTCTAAAGTGGCCTTCTATGAGCCCTGATCTAAATCCTATTGAACATCTGTGGAAGGAGCTAAAACATGCCGTCTGGAGAAGGCACCCTTCAAACCTGAGACAACTGGAGCAGTTTGCTCATGAGGAGTGGGCCAAAATACCTGCTGAGAGGTGCAGAAGTCTCATTGACAGTTACAGAAATCGTTTGATTGCAGTGATTGCCTCAAAAGGTTGTGCAACAAAATATTAAGGCAAGGGTACCATCATTTTTGTCCAGGCCTGTTTCATGAGTTTGTTTTTTAAACTAATTCTGTTGAACCACAATTCAAAAGCATTGTCTGATTTTCAATGGTTAATTTTCATAGAATTTTTATTTATTACCACTTTTGTCAGATTCAAGTTATTTCTGTGACCATTGTGGGTTTTTCTTTCATTAACAGAGGGGTACCAACAATTTTGTCCACGTCTGTATGTAATGTCCCTTCCAAATAAACATTAAACTAAACTAAACTAACAAGCAAGCAAATATAGCTGAAAACATCAATGATACCATGGTCCACTAAAATAGTTTTGCTGGTATCTTTCTACTCTTAGTAGTTGTTCAAAGCACTTACAACTAAAAGCTGCTTTCATCCTCTATTCTGTGAAGTACAGACACCTACAGCGAATTTACATGCAACAATTGATTTAAAAAAAACTCTCACTGGACCGTGGGAGGAAATTAGAGCAACCAAAGAAATCGAGGCGGACACAGCAAACTCCATATGTATAGCCTCTGCTAAACTGTGGATTCAAACCACCAGTGTGTACAACAGTACTCATACCCGTTAAAATATCTAAATGTAAAATCCTAACCTACAAAACAACAAATATCTATTCTTCCAGTGAAATGTAAAGTAAATATTATATATAAATAGCACACAATGGAAATATTAAGGTACAGATAGATGGTTGAAAAACTATATTTACATATTCCTAAATTGTCCCCCCACCCCCTTGTCCTGTCAGGCAGCCAGGTGAGCAGAACAGAAATCTGTTACCCTTATTATGCCAAAACAGATTTACTTTGCCAAAAGGAGCCTTATGCAGTACCTATCTATGTACTGTATATTGTTGTAAACTCCTCCTGTAATAACTTTTAATACTTTATTTAGATTATTTTATCAATGAAGGGCCCGACAGGATGGGGAAGGGGGAAAGGAAGTGTGGGGAGGGGGAAAGAAAGGGGAGAGGAACAGACAAAAAAGACAAACAAACCAACAACTAAGACAAACAGAAGACAGACTGCTTCTTCCACCGAAGAGGTCTCATCACGAGTCTGGTATCTGCACCTGTTAAAGGGGAGACATTTGTGTGTGTGTGCGTCTGTGTGCGTGTATATGAAAGCGCGCGCAAAATAAGTGTGTGCATGTGAGTGGTTTGTCATGGAAAATGCGAAGAGGGCGGCTGGTCGCAGCCCCCCCCCCCCCCCCGAAACCCCGAGCAGTCAAGGTAGCGCCACCAAACCCACAGGGCACAAATGCCAAAGGTCAACAAGCCCCAGGAAAGCCAGGCATCCGCCACAGGAGGGACGACCGAGGGAGGCCAAGCCACCAGCACGGCAGGCCCATGCCCCCGAACCCACCCCCACAGCGGGGCCAATGCCAGGCACCGGGAGGCCAGCGCTCCTACCCCCCGGGCCAGAGACTGGCCTGCACCCCCGGCGCGAGCCCCCCAGGTACCCCCCCCTCGCCCCTACGGGCTAACGTATCCTTAAGTTAACGTGACATCTTGTCTTTTTGCGTTCAGAATAAACATTTAGCTAATTAAAGTGCTGCTGTGTTCCTGAGCTGTTTTATGATCCATGTAAATGTTGAATGACGATCTGATTCTCTGCCATCTTGTTCCTCTTTCACTCTATAGCCATTACTCCATAATTCCCTTTTTATTATGCCGTGGTAATTAAGGAAAATCATAGTTTGGTCTTTTTTTCCACAGTTTGCTCCTCCATTGGTTTTAAATTGTCTTCTTCCTTGTCCACCCACTGGCTGAGCTGCGCTAATTTATTTCTAATTGGGAGGAACTTGTTGATCTCGGGCTTGCAGATTGATATGGTCAAGAGGTTAATGCTGGTGTTAATGCGAGAAGGTGATCGCCCCTCCGCTGGCAGTGCACTCAAACTGCAACAGCTGAGTGATAACAGAAACACTAATGGAGCTTGTACGAGCTCATCTCTGCAGATGCCCGTGAGATACCTCTGACACATTGTTCATGCGCAGATTTACAGTCAGCGAGACGCTTTGACCCCGGCGCCACGCTTGCATGTGGCTGAGCCGCTGCTGTAATGTTGAGCGTGCCAGTGCTGCATGAAATGTCCAAATGTCCGTGGCCCTAATGTGCTCCTTCACTGGCTTTTTGCAGGTTTCATGCATGCATTACTATGCACAGAGAATTGGATCCGTTTTCCCTTGTATACTCATCAGTTTAAGAAAGCAGCCATCCGTTTCTTTTTTAATCTCCATAATGAAAGTGTTTTAATGCCTCCAATTTATTGCCTGGGCAGCCAACAGGATAATTAGCTTTGTTCAGGTTTTTTAGAAAGATGAAAACACAAGTACAACAACATTTGAGTCTGGAAAGCACAAATTATAATCAAATGCATTAGTTATTGCACCTGAAGGTATATTGGAGAAGGAAAATGGATTTCTATTGTTTGTCTAGCAGTTAATCTTTTTTTTTTTCCTCATGTAATTTTTGCTACAATTTTTAATCCTGTTTTGCTTTTAGGCTCCTCTTAACTTGACCGTTTAGTTTGTATCTTTTTTTTTTTTTTGCATCTTGAAACCCATAAGTGTTTTAATATGTCACATCCACATAAAGACCTTCTCACTGTAAGACGAAATGAAGAGGCTTCCAAGTCTTTATTGATTCTCTGTGACCTGGAGTCGATTCCGCAAACTAAATCAGATAATTGAAGTCGGCGTCGAGCTAATTGGATTATTGCTTTCCCCCTGAAGAGATGGCCCTCTGCCGCGGCACACGGGTTGCTACATTAGTGCCGTCCATCAGACATCTGTCATTTAACGGCACAGGACTGTGTCTCGCAGCAAGGAGGGTGAATTGATTATAAATATAAAGTGTAGCAATTTCTTTTGATTAGATGATTGGTCTGACAGTCTTATCACCGTGAGATTACCGTCATTTTCCAGCTCATATGGTGCTTGTTTAATATTGAACATCTCCTGAGAGCAGAGTGCAGTAAAAGTCTAAATATATTTGTGTAATGACAAAAGTTTTAAACTTCTCCTAATGACGAACTGTGTCTGCACCTTGGGTGATAAACACACAACACAAATAGCACGTCAGTAGGACTATTTTCAGCATAAAGGATCAAAGCTGCAGAGGAAAAGACATCTCTCTTGTCTAGTTGCCTCCAGTCCTCCAAACATGGTTTATGCAAATGAGATGACTATTTGCATAGGCATAATTACGTAATTAGAAATCATTTGGCTATGAGCTCAAGCATGTGCAGAGATCAGAGATGTAACACGAGTACAGTACGACGTTAATGAATTGCTTCTGAACAGCAGAGCCATTACACCATGTGCCGGAACATATGTTGTGTCAGACCTCTTCTTTGCAGACGACAGGTGACATTTTCATAAATCTTAGTTAAACACAGAAAATGAATTGGGAGAGGGGGTGAATTAAAGAGGTTTTTCAAAATAGTGTTTTTAGATTTTATAAATGGAAAAAAAAAACATTTTGAGAAAAATGATGCTTTTTAAGATGCAGAATTATTACATAATTCATGGTTAGTTGGGAAATACTGGCATTGTTCAGAATGTTCCAAGTATATTATCTCTGCAAAAGTCAACTGAAGTAATATGAGGGGGTCTGAAAAGTTCATAGGCTGACTAAGAAGGAGTTATGCTTGTAGGTGCTGAGTCAGGAGTATTTGTGCTTCAGTGGCCGAGGAACAAGAGGGGAGAGCAGAGCTGAGAGTGAGAGAACTGTCAGGAGTCTGGGTACAATAAACCACATTTGGTCAAATTTGACCACTGCATCGTGGTCAGCCTATGAACTTTTCAGCCCCCCCCCCCATAAACCCATTGCATCTATTAAAAAAAGTATTAAATTTATGATTTAAAAAAAATTACAGTTTATTTCAAGCAACACACTCTTAAATATGGGAAAAACAGAAATTTGTAAAGATAGTTACAAATATATGCTTTTAAATCAAGCAAATTTACCCTGAGTCACCGATTTAGCATAAGCAAGTCACAAATTTACAAGAAAAAAAATGTGAATTTGTGATGGCGAGAACTGCCACCATCAGTGTGTGAATGGGTGGATAGCAGGATCTGTGAAGCGCTTTGGTCATCCAGAGGTGAGAATAAAAGTGCTGTATAAGTGAACGCCATTTGCCAAAACTCACAAATTCCTCAGGGAAAAGTAGTTAATTTAAGGTTGAGGAAAAAGTAGCAAATTTATGGAAAAAAATGCAAATTTATAAGAATAAAGGGGAAAAAAATCAGAAAAAAATCAGAGAAAGCAAACGCAGTCATACATTTATCAGAAGATTTAAAAAAAAAAACAGATTTGCAGGAAAAAATAGATAAATTTTCAAAAATGTAGTTACATGAAAAATGTACATGAAAAATTTGCAAATTTACGTGCATAAAGTTACGACCAGAGTGGTGCCCTTGTAGTAGAGCATCTGCCCCCCTGAAAAATGCCGTCTCAAGATTCTGTGCAAGTTGCATTAAAAAAAATACAATTCCAATATATAAAAGGATAAAAATATGCTTTACCTTCATGACTACATCTATTGAAGTACTGGAGTGGTGGTCTGGTGGTAGAGCAGCCAGGAGGTTGTGGGTTCAAGCCCCAGCCGGATCATACCAAGGATCATAACAATGGTACTTTCCACCTTCTAGCTTGATGGGCAGCATAAATAGAGTGGCGATGGTTCTTCAGCCACAGGGGAAAGCACAAACCAGTATACTCTTAGTGCCAGCCACATGCCCAAGTAAATGGGGAGGGTTGCGTCAGGAAGGGCATCCGGCCGACTCCTCAACTCAAACATGCGAACCCATGATCCACTGTGACGACCCCGAATAGGGAGCAACCGAAAGAGGAAGATAGAAAACAGTTAAAGAGAAGCAAAACTCCACTGTACTCCAGAAAATGCGTTCAACTCATGATGCAAGTTTATGGAAATGGCATGAGTCTGAATTCGTAACTACCAAATTATACAAATTAGCAATCCATTGTTGTATTGTTTTGTAGCACCCCTTGTTGTAAACACATTTGTCAAGTCACATCTGTCATTTACTTTTAAATTTTCTATTTTGCCTCTGCTCAAAAGTGAAAACTGCTTCTTTTTTTTTTTAATGTAGAGATTTTGATGCGATCAAACTAAACAGAAGCTCCCAAGTCAGTCATTTCAACAGAAATGAGCTCAAAGACTTGGAACAGCGTATTCCTTTGTGGGTAGATAGATCACAGACACAGAGTCAGATTGCGTAACCGACACACGTGTTGCTCCAGCTCACAAAAAAACCTATAGGCCTGTGCAAAACTGATTCTTCCACAAGGAGTTCTTTTTGATTAAGTTTAGATTTGCTTTTGTTTTCCAGAGCAAGAGGATTCCTTTGAGTTCATCATTGTGTCGCTGACGGGTCAGACGTGGAACTTTGAAGCATCGACGTATGAGGAGAGGGAACTGTGGGTCCAAGCGATAGAGAGCCAGATCTTTGCCAGCCTGCAGTCCTGTGAGAGCATAAAGAACAAGGTATGGTCTGTCATGAGACGTGGGAATATCAGAGGAACTGGACATCAGCGGCGGTTATCGTCTAATCAGAGCGTCGTCGTCATCCCACAGTCCTGCTGCTTCATTTACATCCCTCTTTTCCTCTTCTTTCCAACCTTTATCATGCCCTCACCCTCTCCCTCCCCTCCTTTACCCACTTCAGGCTGTCACATGTGGGAGGTTGTCAGACAGGTGCGCCGCAGTGTGGGGGAACTCTTATTAGAACTGACAGACATCAGAGATAGAACACGGCTCGTGTCGGGAAGAGACGCGGCCTCATTTTCATTTTCACATTTTCCTCTGCCTCACTCTTTTCCTAACACTTCGGAAAAGCTTTTTACAGTATTTTTACCTGTGCTTGTTGTGTATGATTTGAGTCCAGCTGTAACTGTTTTCCTTTGTACATCTCCCAACTTAAGATAATTAGTTCCTGTTGACTTATTCTCTCCTCCATTTCTCACAGTCACGGTTAGGCAGCCAAAGCGACGCAATGGCCATTCAGTCCATACGAAATGTAAGAGGGAACAGCTTCTGCGTGGACTGTGATGCACCAAGTGAGTATAGCTCTGCTCAGTGTGAAGTTTCTCAATTATTCTGTACATTACCAAACACAAATTGGTGACAAATATGTTAAAACAGGCCAGAATATTCCCATAAAACAGCTTTAATATACACTGGCATGGACTTTACAGGTTTATGGAGTCTCTGTATTTAACATTTAAGGATCTGAATTCATATAGCGCTTTATTTGATCTTGAAGGCCAGTCAAAGCACTTGACTTGGAGCCACATTGACCCTCTATTCTACAGGCTTATCAGAGAAGGATACCTAGGGCCAGTTTAGAATCACACAGTAGCCTAACATGAATGTCTTTGGATTGTGGGAGGAAACCAGAGAACCCGAAATAAGCCGACACAGCACAGGGAGAACATGCAAACTCCACACACAATGGTTCTTCCAGTACATTCAGGGTATACTGATACCTGTACTATGTAGTGTGGACTAGATGGTTAAACTAACAGTTGTTGAAGTCAAGTAAAAACAGATTAAGCAACTAAACAGCTTATTTCTCAGCGACAAATCTCATTGCCTTATTTTAAAATAAGATTTTCTAGCTATAAGAGAAAATATACTGCCAAGCTGCTATGTTGGACAGTTTGGAAATCTGCAAATAGCCCGGTCATGATTGCAGGTGCTGTCTAATCAGGAGCATCTCTGTTTTCACATATGAGCTGTAGACAGGCTTGGAGAGCTCCCAGTCCTTCGTGGTTCTTTCTTTCTCGCAGTGTATCACTGTTTTTCTACTTCCTCCTGTCTGGTGCACTGACAGATGTGGAACTTTTGTTCTGCTTAAACTGGCTTGTATTTGGGTTGGTTTACCAAACAGCACCAGAATTCTGAGATGCTGGGACCAGAATGAGAACTGGCCCAGTGCCTTGTTGGGTCTGAATGGAACAAGAGTGTTAAGAAAGCTATGGCACACATACGTACCTAGCACAGGATGTATGTCTAGTAACTGCTCTTTTTACCACCCCTTGACTGATGTGTATAGAAGTGTGAATTTTTTTTTTATTTTTTTTTTTCAGAAGTATGGCTCTACTTTACAGTAAAAGATAATAGCAAGAAAGAGCAGGATATACAGTGCTGTGAAAAAGTATTTACCCCCTTGATGATTTCTTATATTTTTGTATATTTGTCACACTTCAGTGTTTCAGATCCATCTTCTTCCGCTTAATCCTTTTTGGGTCGCGGGGGTGCTGGAGCCGATCCCAGCATCTTTTGGGCGAGAGGCAGGGTACACCCTGGACAGATCGCCAGCTCCATCGCAGGGCCAACACAGAGAGACAGACAACCATTCACTCTCACAGTCATACCTAAGGACAATTTAGAATCCCCAGTTTGATGCCAGTTAGCTAACAAATTTTAATATCGGACAAAGATAATCTGAATAAATACAAAATGCAGTTTTCAAGTGATGATTTCCCTATGTGAAAAAGTAATTGCCCCTCTTGTTACAGCATGAATTAACTGTGATGAACCACATTTTTTTGAAAGCTGAGTTCAGTTTCAGTAGCTACACCCAAGCCTGATTACTACCAGACTTGTTGAATCAAGAAATCACTTAAATAGGACCTGTCTAACAGCCTGAAGTAGGCAAAAAGATCTCAAAAAGCAACACATTCCACTGTGATCTAAAGAAATTCAAGAACAGATGAGAAATAAAAACCCAGAACAACGTCTAAAGAACTGCAGGCCTCACTGGACATGGACACTGGTCCGTGATGGAACAATAAGAAAGAGACTGGGCAAAAATGGCATCCATGGGAGAGTTCCAAGACAAAAACCACTGCTGGACAAAAAAAGAACACAGACTCATCTCACATTTGCCAGAAAACATCTAGATGATCATCAAGACTTTTGGGAAAATATTCTGGGGACTGATGAGACAAAAGTTGAACTTTTTGGAAGACGTGTCCTGTTTTATCTGGCATAAAGCTAGCACAGAATTTCATAAAAAGAACATCGTACCAACAGTCAAACATGGTGGTGGTAGTGTCATGGTCTGGGGCTGCTTTGCTGCTGGGGATGCAGCCCCCGACCAACAGTGATCTGTGTGGAGTTTGCATGTTCTCCCCGTGTCTGCGTGGGTTTACTCTGGGATTTCTCCGGTTTCCTCCCACATGCCAAAAACATGCAAGTTAGGTTAATTGGCATCAAACTGGGGATTCTCAATTGTCCTTAGGTATGACTGTGAGAGTGAATGGTTGTCTGTCTCTCTGTGTTGGCCCTGCAATGGACTGGCGATCTGTCCAGGGTGTACCCTGCCTCTCGCCCAAAGATGGTGGGATAGGCTCCAGTCCCCCCATGACCTGAAAAAGATTAAGCGGAAGAAGATGGATGGATGGATGCTTATTAAAACTTCTTTTACTTTAAAACTCAAATTTTGGTGGGTACTGCTTATTCTTTTTTCTGCCTGACTGATCATTTAAACAGCATCTGTCCCTTCAGTAGAATAAGTAAGACATTTTATTCAGACTTAAAAGGCTGCTTATTGAACATTTTTAGAATTCTTTCTTTTTTTTGTGTGTGCTTAGATCCAGACTGGGCCAGTTTGAACCTGGGAGCATTGATGTGCATCGAGTGCTCGGGGATCCACAGAAACCTGGGCACCCACTTGTCACGCGTGCGCTCCCTGGACCTGGACGACTGGCCGGTGGAGCTCAGCATGGTGATGACCGCCATCGGTAATGCAATGGCCAACAGTGTGTGGGAAGGAGCTTTGGAGGGATACACCAAGCCAGGGAGCGACTCCACCAGGTTAGCACACTTCTGCAAATAAAGGTGCTGCTTAATGAAGCGTCCGGAGATTATAGAATGAGGAGGCAGCACTGTCTTCTCTCCATTAGCCGCCATTTATTAGCCACCCACATTTCAGCACAGGCAATTCACACCACAAAATGCTCCATAAGAAGCGCCGGGGGTCCATAAATGTCGGCCTGTTGAGCCAAAAACACGGTGTTTTATGTCTGAGGATCCGTCCATCCTATACACAGTGATCACAGTGCCTCTGGTGTATCAGTCAGAGCTTCGCTTCCACCACGCTGTCTGCTCTGTGAGGCTCCCGCCCCTCCACCTCCTCTACTGGAGAGGCATAATTCATGAGAGGAATGTGACATCATTTTGCACTAACTTGATAAATGCTTTGAGTTGCTTTAAATCCATCATGTTTGTCAGCTGGCACGTCGGTGCTAATCAAGATAATACAGCCTGAACCACATCAGTAACATCTGCTTTTCACTGACATGAGGTTTTTAAACCAGGATGAACCCACCAACAACCCTCCTTCCACTCCTTTCCCATGGTGGCCAGACTCTAGTCTGATCTCCTTCTTATGCTTTTGTCTCTCTGGAAAACATGTCTCTCTTTTGTCTCTCTGGAAACCTGAAACTGAATACTGCTTTAATGTGTTCCGACTGCCAACAAAACCCAGGTAATAGAGAGTTTTACAGGGATTTTTGGCCATGAGAAAGCGATTTAAAGGTGTTTCTTGAAGTGGGTTTATATGAAATCCTTCTGAGTAGTCACTGAATTACCTTGAATAGTCAGTGGACTCCCTGCTGTCGTTTTAGAGAACAAGGGAAGGGAGGTGATCACTAAGTCAGGGCTACAATGGAGCTTAATGAACCAATTTTAGAGCTAATTTTCACTTTTTAAAAATACTGAAACTGCAAAAACTATTCAAGAGAGCGCTCTGTCAAACTTACTGCCACTTCAGGTTTCAACACAGTGTAAGACCACCGTGCAGTGCTGCGTGGCAACACAGATGACAGATAGACAACACAGATGTTCGAGGGTTGAAAATACTGTGCTACAAAGCAAAGCACTATTTGATGCAGGCGTGACGTGGTATGAGAGTCTTGTGTTTGCAGATCTCGCATTTTTGTTAAGAGAATGTTTCACTTTTACACAAATAGCATTACATGTTTTGATTAAATCTTTCCACCCATCCTATCCTACCCTGTGATACCCCAGTGAGTTTCTTCTCCGGTTCCTCTGAGGTACCCCGATCTGGTAGGAGGATTGTTTATCTCTTGCTGACAGGTGAGGCCTAGTGTTCCCGTCTGACTAATGACCTGCTGTGTGGCTGTGCAGGTAATTAAGCACACCATTATGGCTAAACCCCACCCCAAGAGAAAGGCCCTCGGGCCCCAAGCCGCCCTGTCACATATCCATCACACAGAGCGGGGTCATCACTCTGTCTGTCACAGAGAAGACTGTCTGTAGGGTGGCCCTGGTGGCATTAGACTTTTTTTTTTTTTAGCATCACAGCTTTATAACTTTGTAAAGAAAAGCGAGCTAATCACAGAAAAAACATCAGAGCAATGCAGTTTGGTTGCAGACTAATTAGGTTACAGCATTTATTTGCTGTCAAGTAAATGCTTATGTATTTTGATAATGCATGATGTGCAGTGATGCTCCATTTTCAGTAAGGTATATAGCATACATACCATATGTAAATGTATGGAATCTCTAGATAAATTAGATTTTTAACCAGAAGCTGATTAAAGAAGTGGCTTTGGTTGCATGTAAGTAAACACACTGGAGAGCCCTGAATACAGACTGCCAGACTGAAAGCAGTCCTCCCAAGGTTACATAATTGTTTTACTCTTAATTCTGTAATCAAAGTCAATAGATAATGTCTTGGTGGGAGTGTTACATTTGACATTTCAATATTTTATTAATTATACAATATAAAATGTCATAGAAAATGTATTGCTGAGCAACCGTGGGGTGCTCACAACCAGCTGCAGTCTGAGCATTGCACAGAAAACAATCAGTACAAATGATCAACAATTCTGATAATTAATCAATTAAGTCTATTATCAAACAAACACAATCGGCACCAATTCTAGCTCGTCTGTTGCAGGATTTTTGCTCTATTGCTGTGACAATATAATGGGTATAAATAGGTTTGACGTCATTAGAAGAACACAGTTTTGGTTCTGGGAGCTTAAATTTTTGTTTCTAATCCGTTTACCTGATATGATTTTTTTTTTTTTAAATCATTGGTGGCAGTTAAAAAAATAAAGTGAATCTCAACCATAAACCATTTATAATTATAATGCTAGTGCTATTTGTCTTTGATTAATGAAGATGTGCTACTTAATTCTCATCCTGAAAAATACAAATATGTAATTATTTGTACTGAGATTTTTATGCTATGTGCTAAAAGTCTGACACTATAATAATGGCATTGCATATTGTAGCCAAATGCTATTGGAGCCCCATGCTATTAACAAGAAAACCATTAAAGTTTGTTCCTCTTTAAGATTTGGGGCCCTATTACAGTGGACTAAGGTGCACATTTGTGCCACACTTTGCATTTTGCGCCGATGCATTTGTTAGCTTATGACAGTGCATAGTTTTGGGGGTTTTTTACGCTTTGCATCATGCCATCAAAGTACCTGTAGATGCTGTGCCGACTTCACTCTACAGCAAAGTGGTCGCAAAGTGGAGACTTACTTAAAAGAGGTGTGGCACTAGCACAATCTTGGCGCATTGCCCTTTTAGTGCATTTCATGTCAGTACACTTTTGATCTGTAAAAAGCAGGCCTATCATCAGACTTGCATTGTTAATTTTATTTCAGTGGCGCATTTTATGATCCGTGTGCTCCTGCTGACAGGGACATGAGGAAACACTCACAGCGTGCACTGAGATTTTCTGTTACTTTGCTAGACAGAGTTGTAACAGTTATAATCTAATCAAAGTATTGTTACCCATCAGTTTAAATATGATACACTGAATAGTTTTTATCCCCCACTAGTCGAAGCCCAAAGGGGGATTATGTTATGGGTCAGTCAGTCCGTCCGTCTGTCCCACTTTTGTGAAATTAACTCTCCTACAGTTTTGGTCCGATTGTTTTGAACCTTGGTGCCATGGTTTGATATACTCTGATGGTGCGCATATTGCAATTTGGTTCAGATCAGATGATTTTTGTGGGAATTGTAGCCCCTGGCCTATGACCTCCTGTTTCACCTCACTTCATAGACAGTAACTGTCTTGTGAAATCAGCTCCTCCTACAGTTTTATTCTGATTGTTTTGAAACCCCCAAGTACTAAAATAAAACGGTTAAATATACTCTTAAAATAATCCAGCATAATAATAATAATAATCCGTTACACGTGTTTACCATGTTTAAACGCACAGCACAAATCCAAGCCACCTTGGCTACTGCTTCATTTAGCAGTCTCCTGCATGTTGTCATTACATGAACGTGTACTGTCTGATTCATTCACCTGCCTCCTGCACAGTTCTCAGGACATGAACGTGTACTGACTCAGGAGCAGAGACCGACACACCAGCTGATTCACACAGCATCTGTCTCCCTCACGTTCTCATCAGTTCAGTCAGTGAGTGTACTGAAGAGCAGTGAAGGAGCAAGCCCCGCCCACTCAGTTCAGCTGCTAGCCTTGTTGTTAGCACGTCCGTGGCAGGAATTCACAAGTAAATATCTCCGACATCCTGATTCAGCTGAAGAGCTCTCCATCCTTCTGTCTGCAAACGAGTGTCAGTTTCATTTTCAAACTAGTTTACTCTCCAGTGTTGATACTTTTATTCCTATGACAGCAGAATCTCAAAGCTAGCGCTATCTCTTGGACATGAACTCGCATGTGCTTGCCTCTTTCCATTGACTTTGTATGCATGGTGTGAACACACCTTCAGAGCTCCAGTACAGCACTAAGTGATTCAGTGTACGAATCTTTAGAACAGATCTTTTTAGTGAACGAACAGAAGTGATGCAGTACATTTTAGCAAACTGTGGATCACATCACTAGTTTTTTAGCCACTGCAGCTGTCGCTCAGAGAAGCCGTGTTTCACGCATGCACAGTGAAAATAATCTGCAGTTCACATGCCCGTTCTGTCGGTGGCAGTGAAGACCCACCAAACTGATTTGAACAGCTGCAATTCATAGCAGATGTCTAAAATGGCAGAAGAGATGGAGGTACGTGAATACAATGACAGTCAAGACAAGCGGGAGCTTTTGCTGTTTAGTGGCAGAGGAAGAAAACAGACGGGCCAAAGTACGGTCATTGGCGGATTGCTCAGTGCTTCCCTCTGGCAGGAGTTTCCGAGTGCATGCACAGTTCACTGCAACCATTTGCATACTTGTATGTGCTTACACCTTTTTGGAGCTGCATGCGCTTGGTCAGGGCTCACCCATTGTGTAAGGTTTGCGCACAAATGCGTCCATTGCACTCGTTCGTGTGCCAACACCTTTTTCCCACCATGAATTGGGCTTAACCGTCAAGCATTTGTTTTGAAATGTGGGCTCTATGACTGTGGCTAACAGTGCTAGTGGCAAGATACCAAGCCTAAAACATGTCATTGTCAACTCTGAAGCGCAAAGTTGACGATGAAAAATGCTGGTTTAACCGTGCCTGGACTGACAAGTATTTGTTCATTTTACTGTCAGCTTCAAACACCAAACCACTGTGTTTAATCTGCCGCAAGTGCATCGGAGTACTAAAAGAGTACAATGTCTGGAGGAACCACACTGAGAAACACCTAGCTTTCTGGACAAACTTCCCGAAGGATCTCAGGAGAGTGTTATAAAAGTGCAGAGTTTGCACATTTGCACAGAGTTTGCATATTTTTCATCATATTGATCTGTGTTGGTTTGAAATTTGTCATATTCAACAGATCGCTGAACATGTGCGGCCTAGTTATGTCTTGATTTCAAATTGTGGCCCAACTGATTTTGTAATTGAATAGCCCTGGTCAAAAGTAACTGATGCAATTGCATTTTATTTGGCCAAAGACATGTGTCCACTAAATACTATATGAGCAACGAAGGCTTCAGAAACATGGTCAAAACACTGGATCCCCACGTGATTCTCCAAAGTTGCATTACCTGCGCTGTATGAAAAATACAGATGGGTATCACAACTGTCGAGTACCTTGCAACTACAATTGACCTATGGTCAAGCAGAATACGTAGGTCATCAAGGCAGCTTCTCTAAATAAGATAAGATAAGATAAGCCTTTATTAGCCCGACAATGGGGAAATTCCAGGATTGCAACAGCACAGGGATAGCAACACTCAGAGCAACAATCAGAAGGCAAGAGAAAAACAAGAGCAGCGAGTATACATATGTACATATAAATATATATATATATATATACACAGTGCTGAGCATTGTAGCTAGATGGAATAGATATATAAATATATAAACACAGTGCGGAGCATTGTAGCTGGATGGAATAAATATATGAGTATATAAACACACAGTGCGGAGTATTGTAGCTAGATGGAATGAATATGTGAATATATAAACACACAGTGCGGAGCATTGTAGCTAGATGGAATAAATATATGAATATATAAACACACAGTGCGGAGCATTGTAGCTGGATGGAATAAATATGTAGATATACAGTATAAACACACACAGTGCGGAGCATTGTAGCTAAATGGAATAAATATGAAAATATATAAATACACACAGTGTGGAGCATTGTTGCTAGATGGAATAAATATAGAAATATATAAACACACACAGTGCAGAGCATTGTAGCTAGATGGAATAAATATGTAAATATATAAACACACAGTGCGGAGCATTGTTGCTAGATGGAATAAACATATAAATATATAAACACACAGTGCGGAGCATTGTTGCTAGATGGAATAAATATATAAATATATAAACACACACAGTGCGGAGCATTGTAGCTAGATGGAATAAATATATAAACACACACAGTGCGGAGCATTGTAGCTAGATGGAATAAATATATGAATATATAAACACAGTGCGGAGCATTGTAGCTAGATGGAATAAATATGTAGATATATAAACACACAGTGCGGAGCATTGTAGCTAGATGGAATAAATATGTAAATATATAAACACACACAGTGTAGAGCATTGTTGCTAGATGGAATAAATATATAAACACACAGTGCGGAGCATTGTAGCTAGATGGAATAAATATGTAAATATATAAACACACACAGTGCGGAGCATTGTAGCTAGATGGAATAAATATGTAAATATATAAACACACACAGTGTGGAGCATTGTTGCCAGATGGAATAAATATATAAATATATAAACACACACAGTGCGGAGCATTGTAGCTAGATGGAATAAATATGTAAATATATAAACACACACAGTGCGGAGCATTGTTGCTAGATGGAATAAATATATAAATATATAAACACACACAGTGTGGAGCATTGTTTTTTTTTCCCACAATATTTTTATTGAACGTTTTTACAAACAAAATACAAACAATCAAACACTAACACTAAAATAATTTTAAAAAAAAATACTATAAAACACCAACAACCACTAACAAAAGCAGGTCTTCAACAATGCTCCTCTATTTAGTCTAGGCAATCCATTTCGTAAGTATACATACTATACATTCACCAATTTGGAATTTACAAGGTCCACACATATCATTCACCTTCTTCTTCAAAAGTTATGTTTAAGTTCTTTACATAATCAATGAAAGGTCTCCATATATTCTCAAACACAATTTCTTTTGATTTCAATATGTATGTTATTCTTTCTAATGGAAGGTTTGTTAACATCTGTCTTAACCACTGAGTCACATCTGGCCTATGAGTCTTTTTCCACAATAGTGCAATACATTTTTTGGCGTTAAGCAAACTGAGGTCTATGAATGCTCTTTCACTCTTGTTAAAGTTATGCTTTTCTGGATAAAGACCCAACAAAAACAGTTTAGGATTCAATTTGATTTGTTTTGAAATTATTTTTTCAATTGTTACCCTTACCTCTTCCCAAAACATTCTAATTTTTCTACATTCCCATAAACAATGAAATAGGGTTCCTTTACTTTCCATACATTTTGTGCACGTATCTGGTATGTTTTTGTTATATCTATTTAACTCCACCGGTGTAACATACATCCGCATTAACCATTTAAAATGTATCAGTTTAAGAGGTGCATTTATTGATTTGGTTTGAGCTTCTGCACAAGCCAATTTCCATTGTTCCTCTGAAATTTCAGTTTGCAGGTCTTCTTTCCAATAATTCAGTCTTTTCTGTGAGTTTTCACTTGAGGATAATGTCAATGAGTTATAAAACTCTGAAATAATACCCTTTCTCTTACTATCTTTTGTCAAGATTTTTTCCAAGGATGAATAAGTAGGTCGGATGAGAGCATTATTTTGATTTGATCGAATGAAGTTCCTAAGCTGAAGATATTTTAAAAAAATGTGGGGGACTTCCGGGAAGATGGCGGAGAGACATAACGCTTAAACAGAGAGCTCTCCCTAGCCGGATTAAAAATCATCAGTAAATGGCCAACTCGACATAAGCGGATCAATAAACTAAGGGATGAAAACACGAAGGAGCCGGGCACAAGGACAAAAGCAGAGTAAAATTAAAGAATTCCTCTTCAACAACGCAGGAGAAACCGCTGAACACGGGGCCCAAAAAAACGAGGTGACCGCAGCAGAGAAAATGGAGGACACAAAACTCGATACCATGAACACTGGCATCGCCAGTTTGGGTAAAGAGTTGAGAGACTTCAAACGGCAGCTACAACAGGATTTAGCGGCTCTTAAGGAGGAGCTGAAAAAAGAGATTAAGGAAGAAATTATGGGCCTCCGAAGAGAAATGGAGCGCAAGCTAGCAGAAAACATGGAGGAGCTGCGCTCCCAGCGGGCGTGTATGACAGAAGCGCAGGCCCGAATATCAGAGCTGGAAGATTGGAATAGCGAGGCAAGCGAACAGCTGCAGACCCTGACGGCACAAATGCAGAGGATGCAGGAGAAAGTAACCGACTTGGAGAGCAGGTCCAGACGGGGCAATATACGCATCTTCGGGATCCCGGAGGGCATTGAAGGCAACTCGATGACGAAATTCATGGATCAGTTCTTAAAAAAAGAGCTGGAACTGCCCAGCGAAGCGGATCTGCAGATTCAACGAGCGCACAGAGCCTCGGCACAGAACCCGAACCCACGCTCTACACCCAGGTCAGTTGTGGTAAACTTTCTGAAATATGATGTAAAGGAAAGAATCCTGACACGAGCGTGGAAAAAAAAGATACGAATCGGCGACAAGCAGATATTCTTTGATCATGACTACCCGGCGGAAATTGTGCAGCAGCGGAAGAAATATGCCAACATTAAAAAAAACGCTGAAAGGAAAAAAAAATTAGATTCCAAACGCCGCTAACGAAGATGAGGATTCATTGGGAGAACGGCGTAAGAACCTACAACACAGCCAGAGAGGCAGCGCAGGACATGATGGAGCGGGGCCTTGAGGTGTACGTGCCGGAGGAAACGGTAGGAGCAGCGGAGGCCCTGAACGCATCACGACAGCCGGAGTGGAGGCGAGTGAACGGCAAAAGACGGGGGGAGACGTGGCGCAGCGGGCCCAGGAAAGACTACAAGGCTTTCAACTGAAAGCCTAGATTATAACAAAGATTAAGAAAGACACAGAAGAAATGAAGGCCAAGAAGACAAGGTAAAAGAGAAACAGACGGCTAGGAGAGGTTTAAGTGATATTTGTTGGACATTTCTAGACTAATGACTATTTCTTGGATAGTAAATACAGGTCTAGGGAGGGCCCTACACTCGGTGAGGACAATCCCTCCACCCACCAACAGGGACCAGTGGGCAGAAGAAAGGCCCAAAGTATGGAGGTCAAGATTTTTTAATGTGTTTTTATATAAATATGTGTTATTTTTGTTGTTAAAGGGGCTAGGAGCACAAGTTAAAAAAATGGAAAAACATGATTATGGGTAAAAATCTTAAGATAATAACACTAAACGTGAATGGTCTGAACTCACCTGTTAAAAGGGAAAGAATAATAAGAAAATTCAAGAAAGAAAAAGCCGAAATTATATTTATGCAAGAGACACATTTGAGCAAGACAGAACATGTGAAACTAAAGAGATTTGGCTATAAGAATTCCTACTACAGTTCATTTAAGGGAGGAACTAAAAGGGGGGTTATGATACTAATCTCAAATAAAATACAATTTGAATGTGAACAGGAAATCCAGGATAAAGAAGGCAGGTATGTAATAATAAAGGGTAGCATAGATGGAATGCAGATCACATTAGTGAGCATCTATGCCCCACCAGAAAGTGACAAGGGTTTTTTTCAACATCTGTTTGATCTCATAGCAACACACAGTGAAGGAGTCCTAATTTGTGGAGGAGACTTAAATGCTGTCATGGAACATGAAATTGATACAACAAGTGTTAAGAAGACAAAAAAACATGTAACAAAATTCATAAGAACCTCACTGGCAGAAATGGGTATGGTAGACATTTGGAGGGACCTGCACCCACTCGAAAAAGACTATACACATTATTCAGCAGTCCATAAAGTACACTCTAGAATAGATTACTTCCTTATGAATGAAGATGACAGACACAGGGTGAGAAATTGTTGGATTGGAGGGGCAGAAATATCAGATCATAATCCTATATACATGGAAATAAATTTAAACAATAGAAAACGACAAACAACATGGAAACTTAATGTAGGACTGTTAAATGATGATAAAATGAAAGAAAGAATAAAAGTAAACATAAATGAATATATCCAAGAGAATGACAATGAAGAAGTGGACCCAACAATACTATGGGATGCACTAAAAGCCGTGTTAAGAGGTAAATTAATTGTTGAAACAGGAAAAGCAAATAAGACTAAACTGGAAGCATATGAACAAAGATGTGAGAGACTGAGGGAATTAGAACATAAACATCAAAGCACAAATGACCCAAAAATATATCAAGAAATTAAAGAAGAAAAAATAAAGATAAAAGAAACACAAATGGATGAAATTGAAAGGAAAAATATATATCTAAAGCAAAAATATTATGAAATGGGACCAAAAGCCACAAAACTGCTGGCAAAACGGTTAAGAAAACAACAAACAATGAATAATGTATATAAGATTAAAGACCCCATCACAAATAAAACCACAGTTAACCCAGAAAACATCGAAGAAATATTCCATAATTTCTACCAAGAACTATACTCGCAACCTGAAGAAACAAATACTAAAGATATTAAAAAATTTCTATGCACATTGGACTTGCCATCAATAGGAAATCAACAAAATGAAAAGCTAACAGCAGAAATAACAACACAAGAGATTAGAGATGTGATTAAGTCACTTAAAAACGGTAAATCACCAGGTAGTGATGGATACCCATCTGAGTTTTATAAACTGTTTATAGAAGAACTCATGCCACAGCTTCTAAAGTCATTTAATTGGACGTTGAACAACAACAAAATACCTCCAACATGGAACGAAGCCATTATTTCAGTCATTTTAAAGCCAGGGAAAGATAGAGAACAATGCGGAAACTATAGGCCAATCTCTTTATTAAATGTGGATTATAAAATATATACAACAATTATATGTAAACGAATAAAGACATTCTTGACGGAATTGATAGAAGATGATCAAACTGGTTTCATAGAGGGACGCCAAACACATGACAATATCAGGAGAACAATACATATAATTAATCAAATACATAAAGAAAAGAAAAGCGCAGTAATAATGAGTTTAGACGCAGAAAAAGCATTTGACAGGGTTAACTGGAAATTCCTATATAGTGTGCTGGAACGCTTTGGATTTAACGAAAAATCAGTACAATGCATAAGGACGCTGTATCAAGAACCTGTGGCAAGAATCAAGATAAACGGTAGCTTAACAGACAAAGTAAATATACAAAGATCAACTAGGCAGGGATGCTGCTTATCGCCCACCTTGTTTGCTCTGTTCATAGAGCCACTGGCTCAAGCGATAAGACAAAATAAGAAATTAAAAGGTGTAACAATAAAGGGGGCGGAACACAAGATTGGGCTATTTGCAGACGATATTATAGTTTACCTTGAACAACCAGATGAATCAATAATGGAAATGATGAACTTGATAGAAAATTTTGGAAAATTATCAGGATACAAGATAAACATAACAAAAACACAAATACTGACATTCCACTATAACCCTCTAAACCAGATAACTGATAAGATCAAACTAAACTGGAAACAAAAAGAAATAAAATACCTTGGAGTGAACATACCTAAAGATCTAAGCAAAATCTATAAAGCAAACTATGATAGGTTGGAACAAGAAATAAAAAAAGATATTGATAGATGGTCAATCTTAAATATGGATCTGAATTCAAAAATTGAGACAGTCAAAATCAGCATACAACCTAGATTACTTTACCTCTTCCAGGCTATACCAACAGAGATTCCAGATGCCCAATTCTCAAAGTGGGACAGGATGATATCGAGATTTGTTTGGGGAGGTAAAAAACCAAGAGTGAAATATAAAACTCTCCAGTTACCAAAAGAGAAAGGAGGCATGGGCCTACCGAGTCTAAAGGAATATTACTACTCAGCACAAATAAGATATATCATATGTTGGTGCGACGAGGGATATGAGGCAAAATGGAAAGAAATGGAAAAGGAAATTGAGGGACTCCCAGTACAAAGCATAATAGGAGATAAAGATGCATATAAGCAAATCAAACAAATAGACCCAATCACTAAATTTACTTTAGAACTGTGGTATAAAATAGTACAAAAGTATAATATAAAGGAAGACATAAAACTATTGAAATGGGTAGCATTTGACAGTCAGTTTGAACCAGCAAAACAAGATAGGGGATACAAAAATCTGGTGAACAAGGGAATCACAGCATGGGGCAATATCGGAAAAAAAGATCTCGGGAGCTTTGTAAACATCAGGAGAAAATTTAAACTAGAAAGATCGGAATTCTTCAGATATCTGCAGATGAGAGACTATTATATGAAGAAGATTAGGCATAACCTCCAAACAGATGTGAGCGAGATTATACAATTCATTTTAAGCTCATATACAGGAAATAAAACAAGAATTATTTCAAAGCTATATCAGAAACTTATGGCAAACAATCATTCAAGTAACTATATAAAGGAGAAATGGGAGAAAGAGCTCAATTTAAACATAACAGAAGAAAGCTGGCAGGAAATATGGAAAACACAACACACGTCAACAAATTCAAGAACATGGAGGGAATTTGGATGGAAAAACCTGATTCGCTTTTTCATTACACCACAGATTCAAGGAAAGTATACAAATACCCAATCTATATGCTGGAGGGGATGTGGGGCTCAAAATGCAGACCACTCGCATATGTTTTGGAAATGCTGCAAAATCTCATCATTCTGGAAATCTATACATGTGACAATACAGAGGATATTAGGATATAATATACCAATGAACTGTAACTTGATGTACCTATGTGATCTTAAAAGAGACAATGTTATAGAGGCTGAGGACAGATATCTAGTTAAAATCTTGTTGATTGCATGTAAAAAAACAATCACAAAAAAATGGCGATCAGAAGTTCTTCCTGACCAAGAGCAATGGACTGACATTATTGAGGACATACGTATGATGGAAAAACTAACATATCGACAAAGAATGCAAGAAGGACTATGGGGAAAAAAAATGGCGGAAATGGACACACTACAAAGTGCAACAACGAGACAGATATTGAAAGAATAACCAAAGACGCTGGAAAAACCAGAAGAATTAAGAGATGGAAACTAAAAACTTGATGCTCCAACATTTGTCCCCCCCCCCCTTTTTTTTTTTTTTTTCTCCTTTTTCTTTTTTACTCTAGCCCCTTTGTTTTTTTTAAATGTAGACTGTGATCTGAATGCAATATATACTGTATAATGAAAAATGAATAAAAATCTTAAGTTACAAAAAAATGTGTTCTATTAAGATTAAATTTGATCCTCAGTTCTTCAAAAGACATTATGTTATCTGGACCTGACAAATATAAGTCTCGAATCTTTTGAATCCCTTTTAAATTCCATACTTTAAATACAGCATCCGCTCTCCCTGGTTTAAAATATTGATTACCCTATATTGGGCTGAATTATGACAATAAGTGTGGATCTTTTAGATATTTTTTGGTTTCACACCATATTTTGATCATATGCTTTACAAATGGGTTTTTAACTTGCTTCTGTAATTTTTTTGCCGAGTCTGAGTATATGAATATGGGAAGAGGTAAAGGTAAATTGTATGATTCCATTTCAGTCCAGTGAGGGAGATCATTTGATGAAAAATAATATGTCATAGACCTCAGTTGTGCTGACCAGTGATACAACATAAAGTTTGGACATTTCAGACCTCCACGATCAAATGGTAAATATAGTAAGGACAGACGTAATCTAGCCCTCCTATTGTTCCATATAAATTCCACTAACTTTTTTTTAATTCTTAAGAATAGATCTGAAGGTGGTGGTAAAGGAATGTATTGAAATAAATAAAGCACCTTGGGTAAGATATTACTTTTAAGTATATTAATTCTCCCAATCATCGACATTGGTAGTGACATCCATCTCTGAAGTAACTCATTAATGTCTATCATTAAGGCTTCATAGTTGGCACTGGCGACTAATTCTAGCTTAGGCAAAATTTGAATTCCTAAATATTTAAACTGATTTACAACTTTGAATTGATTTACCTCAGGACCTGGGTGATTTCTCTGGGTCTCATTTAGCATTAATATTGAAGATTTAGTTTTATTTATTCTATATCCTGATATTTCCCCAAAATTCTTTATTAAATTCAACAAAGTCGGAATTGATTTTTTAAGATTCGACATGAACAAAATTATGTCATCAGCATACAGGGAGATTTTATGTTCTGTTGGTCCTATTTTAATTCCATATATTTGTGGATGTAAACGTACTGCCATCGCTAAAGGTTCAATTGCCATACTAAACAGTAAAGGTGAAAGTGGACAGCCTTGTCGACATCCTCTATTGATTTTTATTGATTTTGAAATATTGCTGTTTGTTAGGATTTCTGCTGTAGCATTATTGTATATTATCTGAACCCATTTTATGAAATTATTTCCAATTCCAAACCTTTGTAGGACTTCAAAAAGAAAGGGCCATTCAACCCTATCAAAGGCCTTTTCGGCGTCCAATGATAGGAGAGCTGTATCCGGTGCTTCTTTATTAGAATAGATAATATTAAATAGTCTTCTTACATTATGGAAGCCTTGTCTTCCCTTTATAAAGCCATTCTCATCTCGGTTAATAATATTTGGTCATATTTCTTGTAGCCGTCTTGCTAAAATTTTACAGATTATCTTAAGGTCAGCATTTAATAGGCTTATTGGTCTCATATTTTCACATTTATTAGAGGGTTTACCTGGTTTTGGCAACAGTATAATTAAGGCATTATTCATGTATAATGGTAAATTACTATTTTGAAATGCTTCTAAAACCATTTCCAAAAAAGGTTTTATTAATTTATTCTTAAATTTTTTATAGAGGTCAACTGGAAGACCATCTGGTCCTGCACTTTTTCCTGATTTCATATCATCAATGGCTAGCCCAACTTCTTCTTGACTAATTTTAGACTCCAGTATCTCCCTGCTTTCATTTGGAATACAAGATATAGATAATTCGTCCAAAAACCCATTTAGTTTTGTTAAGTCAGTTTCATTTTTTGTGTCATATAGTTTTTCATAATAATCTCTAAAGGCACTGTTAATTTCTAAAGGATCTACAACTGCCTGTCCGTTACTTACAATACTGGTAATTGGTGTTTTAAATTCTAATTGTTTAATCTGCCATGCCAATAATTTCCCTGATTTTTCACCTTGTTCATAAAAAGATTGCTTCAATCTTAGAAGACTCGAGGCAGCTCTATTCGCTGATTTTTTGTCATATTCAGCTCTCAAAATCAGTAATTCGTTCTCTAACTTTGGGTCACTTCCTGCATACACTTTTTCTTGGAGAATTTTTATTTTATGTTCCAATTGGACTCTCTCCTCTCGAGTCTTCTTAGATTTTGAACCTGTATAACTAATAATATGCCCCCTAATAAAAGCTTTGAAAGCCTCCCACTTTATACATGCTGATGTTTGTGTAGTATTGATATCAAAGAACTCATCTATCTGTTTTTCTATGTACTTAACAAATTCCTCCTCCTGAAGCCATTTATGCTGAAATTGCCACCTACCTGGTTCCTTTGTCAATTTCTTATCTACATATATTAGACAGCAAGGTGCATGATCAGAGATCACAATGTTATCATAGAAAAAGTTTTGAATCTTGGACCTTAATTCTGTGGAGATCAAAAAATAGTCAATACGTGAGACTGTCTTGTAGGTATTAGAATAACAAGACTAGGCTTTAACTTGCGGTTTCATTTCTCTCCATATGTCTAGCAATCTCAATTCTTTCACAAAATGATTAATGATCATCCTGCATCCATTGTGCGTACAGTCCAGTCCTGTTGATCTATCTATGCTGGGATTCAATGTACAATTAAAATCCCCTGCTATTATATGCTGCCCTGTAAGTGATGATAAAATAAGAAATAAATTAGCAAAGAAGTTTTGATCATCTATATTGGGACCGTATAGGTTCACCAGATTTATATTTTCTAATAACAAAGATCCTTGAATGATTAGGTATCTTCCTAATTTGTCTCCAATTACATTTTCCACTTGAAATGGGACTGTTTTGTGTATGAGAGTCATAACTCCCCTGGCTCGAGATGAAAATGATGAGGTGAATACACTTCCCTGCCATCTTTTTTTAATTCTTTTTACATCCTCCTCTATTAGATGAGTTTCTTGTAAAAACACAATTTTTGAACCTATGTCTTTTATTTTATTCATAACTTGTTTAAGTTTTTTTTTTTAAATTTTGTAGACCTCTGCAATTCCATGAAGTTAAATTAAGATTAACGCTTTGGTCTATGATCAATAAGGAGTTTGGGATTACCTTGCAATGTAAACATGCTCACACAGAGAAGCAAAAACATGAGTGGTTGAACATTCATCCTACAAACTACACACAAACAAATTTCCCCTTCCCACATTCGTGGTAATCCCCCCAAAATCAAAAAAAAAAAAATTCCGTCTCCCGCTATAGCCATTGACTGTTCCTCACTCACAAGGATCAGGCAAAACTACTCTTTCTTTCTCCTCTCAATCACCCTGACTCTACTACTTTTAATAACATAACATTAACTCTCTTCTGTAGTTTTCCAACTTAACTCCAAAATTTTATAGCAACTTTGTACATCATAGGTTTTTTTGTTTTTGTTTTTTTTTTTAATTCAATACAATCTGTATTTTGTGAACTTGCTATTTGCTTCAGATCAGTCAGATGCCTGTGCAAATGCTTAAATATTCTACCTTATATCTTATTCATGCTTCATGCTTAGCTCCCACCAGTCTCTCTTGGATCTTCTTGATGAGCTCCTGCGCCTCTTCTTGGGTCTTGAAGGTGTGGGTTCTCCCTTTATACATGACCAGCAGTCTTGCAGGATAAATCACTCCATGACGAATCCCAAGGTTGTGCAGCTCTTTACGAGCGGGGTCAAACCGTTTCCTCAATTGTTGGATTCCCGTGTGGAGCATTTTTGCTAGATGGAATAAATATATAAATATATAAACACACACAGTGCGGAGCATTGTAGCTAGATGGAATGAAACAGCACAACCGTTTACTTAGTTATAAATGGACGAGGCTCCAGTGCTTTGGCCACAGGCTTCATCTAGCAATTGATAAGTAGGATGAATAAAAAAATAAATGAATTTTATGTAATCTGTGTTTTTCCTAAAGTTAATGAATAGTTGTGATTAATAATTGTGACTTCAGTATTGATCAAAATAAATGCAATCATCAACCATTGTCATGCAGCCCTAGTTTGGGGTCAAGGAGTGAAAGGTTCATAGTTAACATAGTTAACATTGCAGTTGCACGATGGTAAATGCTGCATTTACTATTACTGTAAAACGAGTAAAGCTAGGGCCACCAAACCTGGTACACAGGTTTACCCTGGGATCCTGACCTCTGACTATGGGTTTGGGGTCAAAATGTCAAAGGTCAAGGTTAACATTCCCTATGCCTTATTACTGTACAACGAGTAAAGTTCGGATCACCAAACTTGGTTCACAGGTTCACTCTGTGACCCTGAGGTGTGACTATGGTTTTGGGATCACAAGGTCAAAGGTCAACATCAAAATGGCTTATAAACTATATCTTAACAGCAAAGAAAGCTAGGGTCACCAAATTTGCTACACAGGTTCACCCTGGGATCCTGATCTCAGACTATGGGTTTGGGATCAAAAGGTCAAAGGTCAAGGTTGGCACTCCCTATGATCTCTTACCATAGAACATGTAAAGCTCTCTAGGGTCACCACACTTGCTACATGGGTTCACCTTGGGATCCTGCCCTACAACTATGGGTTGTATACTTTGTTACATATTCATGGATGATGGACTTATCATAATTTGGTTCTGCCACAGTAATTATATTGAAAAGTTGAAAACTGCTCTCCATCAGTAAGTATTGGGATGTTCAAAGAAAACGGAGGTGGGGGATAGTGCACTCGCCTCAGAGTGCTCTTGTTTTTTATTCCGTCCACATTTTCATCGCAAATTTACAGGAGGATTATAGCCTATAGATTATGCATTAATTAATAATTTCTTCAGGGAATGAATGAATGAACAGGGACAGTGGGTCCTATTAGGACGGTCATCCCCGCACTTTTCTGACAGATTTTCCGCCGTACACCAGTGTTTTTGATAGTTTCTGTCAGCACATTGTCTGCTTTTTACATTTTGTGTCATGGCATCTAATCACTAGTAGACAGTGAACCCACTATGCGCTAGGAGGTGGAGACTCATTTCAAAGAGGTGTGGCGGTGTGCAGTCTAATGTACATTCCTATTATAGTGCATTCCATGAGAATCTGCTTTTGATCAGGAAAAAGGAGGTCTACCATCAGAAGTGCATTGTTTCATGATATTCCAGTGGCATATTTTGACATCACGGAGCTCCAGAGCTCATGAGGAAACGGCATGCGCTGGGATCTTATTTTAATAGAGTTATAACAGTCATCATATAATTGCCTGTCATTTTAATTATATGATGATCACACAATTTTTTTTTTAAATCCCATCCACACTCATTTTAATAGGGGACTTACCGTTGGTGTCTGTAGATTAGGCAGTATGCAGGATTTTTTTTTAGGAGAATGAATGAATGAACAGGGAGCATGTGTGCCAGTGTGTTCCAGTGTGATGCGCGGCACGCGGGGGGGATTTTCGTTTTCATCACGGACTTATTAGGCATTAATGTGTTTATTTTTAGGGGAATAAATGAATGAACAAGGAGTGTGCAGCATTTTACTTTTCACTGTAACTCCCCAGAGAGACAGGAGATGCGTCCACATCTGCCTTGGCTGTGTGCCCCGGGTTTCCAGCCCAGCAAGCTCCCCGACAGCCACCGGTCAGCCCCCGGCAGAGGCTGCCGAGAGTGGGCTCGCTTCGTGGTGGGGGCCGGCGGTGAACGGGAAGCTGCGCCAGATCGCCTCCTTCCCTCCTACCCGGGAGGGATAGGGGGAGACCCTTGGTCGGCGGAAGCAACAGGACCTTACCTTTATGTTATGGATTCATCAGATGCGCAGTGATCCAAAGAAAACGTTAATTATCCACAGTCCAAACATCTGCTGTGACAGATACATGAGCCAGTCTCTCAAATGCCTTTTGGAGATCAAAATCCATTGTTGAATAATCTTTATCCAGGTAGCAGGTAAATGTGTTTTAACGTCACTGGATCACAGTCCAGCTGTTTGGTGGAAAGTGACTATTATGTCTTCATTCTGTAACAACGTATCTTGCAATCAGTCGGTTTAATTCTTGCTGGGTCACAAACTGTCCAGATGCATACCTGTGATTGAAATCCAGCCGTGGGTGTTTAGACATGAGTATTTCCACTTTACATTAAGGGGATTTTAAAATCATCTGATTCAGTTGTTATGATATACTGTATATACAGCAGGGAAAATAAGTGTTAAACACATCAATATTTTTCTCATTAAACATATTTCTGATGGAGCCATGACCTGTGATTTTCACCAGATATCAATAACAACCCAAGTAATCCATACATACATACAAAGAAATCAAGACAACTGTGTTCACAAAACAAGTTATATTTAATAAAGTGCAATGACACAGGGAATTAGTATTGAACACATGAAGAAAAAGAGGTGCAAAAAGGCATAGAAAGCCAAGAAACCAGAATCAGAATCAGAATCAGCTTTATTGCCAAGTATATTTACAAGTAAACACACGTGGAATTTGACTTGACATTGGACGCGCACGTTAGGCGCATCCAATGACGCGTCGCCATACAAGGCGCCTGTCAACAGTGGAGGTAAAGAGGGGAGGGGAGGGGGAGGAAAACACAATAGGAGAGAGAAAAAACATAGTAATCAGAATAAACGCTCGTATATGAGCCAAATTTTGACTACACAGAAAAAAACCCTCATGCACAATTAACAGGCAGACAATAGATCACACAAACAAGAGTTGAGAGAGGCAGTGTATATATGAGCCAGCTGAAATCCATCAGAATTTAGGAAGCCATCTCATCTCCCATTGGTGCAAATTAATTTCAGCTGTTTAAGTTCTTACTGATAACCTTTAAAAAAGTCTTTGACTATCAGATTGTTACACCACAAAGAACTCATGATGGGTAGAAGCAAAGAGCTCTCTTTAGCATTGGTTACAGGTGTATTTCTAAACTGCTGAAGGTTCCAGTGAGCACTGTTGGTTTAAAGTTTGCTGCACAACATCTGGGCCAGCCAGTAAAATACTGGGAGAATATAGTCTGGTCAGATGAGACCAAAATTGAACTTTTTGGATGCCACAGCACACAGCATGTTTGGAGGAGAATCAGCCCAAAAACTCCATACCAAAAGGGAAGTTTGAGGTGGGAGCATCATGGTGTGGGGGTGTTTTTCAGCACATGGTACAGGCAGACTTCATATAATTGAAGGAAAGATGAATGGACAAATGTACAGAGAAGTCCTTGATAAGAACCTGTTGCCATCTGCCAAGATGCTAAAGATGAAACGAAGGTGGACATTTCAACAAGACAATGATCTCAAACACAGCCAAGGAAACTCTTAACTGGCTCTAGAGAAGGAAAATAAATCTGCTAGAATGGCCCAGTCAGTCACCTGACCTGAATCAAATTGAAAATCTATGTAGAGCTCATAGAAGACACCCACGGAACCTTCGAGATTTGAAGACAGTTTGTGTGGAAGAATGGGCTAAAATCACTCGAGCAATGCCTGCACCTAGTTTCTCCATACAGGAGGCATTTGGAAGCTGTTATTACTAATAAAAGCTTTTCTACTAAATATTTAATTAAGGAATTTCACCAAGCATGTTCAATACTTGTTCCCTGTGCATTCCACTTTTTTAAATATAACTTGTTTTGTGAACACAGTTGCCTTGATGTCTTTGTATGTATGGATTACTTGGGTTGTTATTGATATCTGGTGAAAATCTCAGGTCAATGGCTACATCAGAAATATGTTTAATGAGAAAAATGTTGACGTGTTCAATACTTATTTTCCTATATATATCTATATCTATATCTATATATATACGTATATATATATGTAAAATTTTACATTAATATTTATAATATTAATGTAAAATTTTACACATTAATATTTATAATTTTACATTAATATTGTAAGGTGTTATGATGGTAAGTGTTTAATTTTAGACTGAACTTTTTTCAGATCTGTGTATAGTAATAGAGTTTGACTCCCTGACGAAGGCTTTTGTGCTTTTTAGGTCAAACATGGACATATCATGTTCATAAATAAAGGCTTTTTAATTATTTTTAAAAGAGAGTGCATTGGAAAATTTTTTGATTTTCAAGAGCACTTCAGATAAACTCAGTCTGAATCCAGGAAATGCTCCTACACAACATTTGTGAATAGTAAATGAGTTTTTTTTTTTTTTTTTTACTACAGTTTAAAGTATAGCCAGGACATTTTTTTAAACTTTTGTACCCGCCAGCCACTGTGACTGGTAGTTCTGTATTTAGTATTCATTTAATCCTTTTACTACTTAATTGTCGGCAACTTCACCTATTAAAAGATTAATTTTGAGCATTTTTTTTCCACAAAATAAAAGTTTGTGTAGAGCCACAAAAACATATTTGACATTGAAATGGAAGTAAAACAGTTCTAAATTTTGTTGAGTTCTGTTCAAAGGCAATTTATTATTACAATAAACTGGTCAGTCGGCATTACTAATATGTCAAGTTTAAATTGGATTTACTTTTTCCTCTGCCAAGGAGGTTATGTTTTTGCTGGCATTTGTTTGTCTGTTCGCAACATTACTCAAAATGTTCTGAACGAATTTTGATGACATTTTCAGGAAAGGTGTGTAATAGTATGGGGGACAGATGATTAGATTTGGGGGATGATGTGAGGGTGCATACCTCCACCAACGGCTTTGTATTTGTGCAGCAGGATTACACAAAAACTACTGGATGGGTTTGGATGAAATTTTCACCAGCGGTGGTCCTTGGGGCTAGAGACGAACCCATTACATTTTGGTGATGATCCAAAAATGCATACCTCCGCCAAGGCTCTTATCTTCTCTCAGAGGGTTAGCAACAATACTCCAAAACTATTGGATGGATTTGGATGAAATTTTCACCAGAGGTGCTTCTTGGGCTAGAGACACACCCATTACATTTTGATGATGATCTGAGAATGCATACCTCAGCCAAGGCTCTTGTCTTCTCCCAGTGTGTTAGCAGCAATACTCCAAAACTAATGGACAGACTTTGATGCAGTTTTCACCAGAAGTGCCTCTAGGCCTACACACAAACCCATTACATTTTGGAGGTGATCCATGAGGGATGGAAGGAGCCTTGGCAGAGGTATGCGCTCTATGAGTGCTTTTCTATTTTTTCTTTTTTCGTTGCATCCTTTTTTCATGTAAATTTGCAGTTTTACTCGTAAATCTCAGATTTTTTCTTCTAAATTTGTGATTTTTCTGTTGCACATGTGGGGTTTATTTTCAATAAATTTACACCAGTTTTATTGTAAAATTTCAACTTCTCATTCATTTGCAACTTTTGTAATCAAACTTGCTGCATTTCACATAAAATTCTCAAAAATTTAATAAAGCCTCATAAATTTGTAAATTTGTCTCAGATTTCTGACTTGTTTCTTGGCAAATTTATGACTAATTGTAACTTTGCATATTTTTTTGTCACAGATTTGTAACTGTTTTTGCAAAATTGTGGGGTTTTTTTGTCACTTCAAAATGCAATGGGGGTTTTATATAAAGTGGAATTTTTAAGAGATTAACATATTGGAATATGTATATGGCCGGTGCTGACCGGCGCTGCACCCCCCCCCCCCCCCTTCCCTTCCCGTTGAGAGTGCCATGTCACCTCAGCATGGAACAAGGCAAACAGCACTAGTCAGAGTACAACCTTAATTTCTGCTGGCATTTGGATTGTGGGCTGGTGTTAATGTTAAGATAAGATAAGATAAGCCTTTATTAGTCCCACAACGGGGAAATTCCAGGATTGCAACAGCACAGGGATAGCAACACTCAGAGCAACAATCAGAAGGCAAGAAAAAAATAAGCAAGCAAGAGCAGCTAATATACATATGTACGTATTACTATAAAATATATATATATACACACACACACAGACACACAGTGCAGAGCATTGTAGCTGGATGGAATAAATATATGAATATATGAACACACAGTGCAGAGCATTGTAGCTAGATGGAATAAATATGTAAATATATAAACACCCACAGTACGGAGCATTGCAGCTAGGTGGAATAAATATGCAAGTATATAAACACACACAGTGCGGAGCAATGTAGCTAGATGGAATAATATGTAGATATATAAATATATAAACACACCCAGTGCTGAGCATTGTAGCTAGATGGAATAAATATGTAAATATATAAACACACACAGTGCAGAGCATTGTTGCTAGATGGAATGAAACAGCATAACCGTCTACTTAGTTATCCTACATGGTATGATTATGTGCCCATACATATTCTCACCCTCCATAGCGACCGGTAAGTTCCTAGTTGTATGCCGGAGGGGACCATTGTGTAAGTCTATTGCATCTTTTGCATTCAAAAAACTATTAGTTTGTTACGTCTTTTTGCTATCTCTGCGAGCAGCCCTGCTTAGGTTGTACAGTCTGACAGCCGTTGGTAGGAAGGACCTACGAAACCTCTCGGTTGTGCACCTGGGATGATGTAGTCTGCTGCTAAATGAGCTCCTCAGTGCATTCAGTATGTCCTGCATAGGGTGGAACTCGGACTCCAGCAGAGATGACAGTTTAGCCACCGTCCTTCTCTCTCCTATCTCCTCCATCGGATCAAGGCGCTGCCCCAGGACAGAGCTAGCTTTCTTAATCAGTTTGTTCAGTCTCTTCCTATCGGCTGCAGTAATGCCACTGCCCCAGCAGACCACTCCAAAAGTGATGGCTGATGCCACCACCGTGTCATAGAATGACTTCAGCAGCGCCCCTTGTACACCAAAAGACCTGAGTCTCCTCAGCAGGAACAGCCTGCGCTGTCCCTTCTTGTAGAGTGCATCAGTATTGTGTGACCAGTCTAGTTTATTGTTCAGATGAATACCCAGGTACTTATAGGATGTCACCATCTCGATGTCTGTTCCATGTATATTTACTGGTACTGTGAGGGGCTGCCCATGCCTGCGGCAGTCCACCACCAGCTCCTTAGTTTTCCTCGCGTTGATCTGGAGGCAGTTCCGATGGCACCAGTCCACGAAGTCCTGGATAAGCCCTCTGTACTCAGCTTCATCTCCATTGGAGATGAGGCCAACGATCGCAGAGTCATCAGAGAACTTCTGTAGATGGCAGTGTGTTGTGTTGTGTGAGAAGTCCGCAGTATAAAGAGTGAACAGGAAGGGAGCCAGCACCGTTCCCTGGGGGGCCCCCGTGCTACTGATGATCGTGTCGGACACACAGTCCCGGGTTCTCACAAACTGAGGCCGGTTCGTGAGGTAGTCCAGGATCCATGATGACAGGTGCTGGTCCACCCCTGCGCGCAGCAGCTTGTCCTTCAGGATCATCGGTTGGATGGTGTTGAAAGCACTGGAGAAGTCAAAGAACATGATCCTCACCATATTCCCGGGCTTCTCCAGGTGGGACAGAGAACGGTGAAGGAGGAAGATCACCGCATCCTCCACCCCAATGCCATGCTGGTAGGCGAACTGGAGTGGATCCATCGCTGGTTCCACCAGGGGGCGGAGGTGAGCAAGGAGCAGTCTCTCCAGGGTCTTCATCAAGTGGGACGTCAAGGCCACCGGTCTGTAGCTGTTCAGGTCTTTGGGGTGGGAAGTTTTTGGTACAGGTACCACACAAGATGTTTTCCACAGCTGTGGTACCCTCCCCAGTTTCAGGCTCATGTTGAAGATATACGTCACAATCCCACACAGCTGGTCTGCACAGGACTTGAGGAGCTTTGCGCTGATGCCGTCCGGTCCCGGCGCCTTCCTCGCCTTGATCTTCCTCAGCTCCGTCCTCACCTGGGTCCTGGTCAGGGTCAGGATGGGGGGCTGTGTGTTGGGAGTGGGGGGGTGTTGGTGGAGTGGGGAGTGGGCAGCAGGACTTGATTTCTTTAGAGGCAGCAGTGGTTGTTGTGCAGTCAGGGGGGAGGGCGGTTGGTCAAATCTATTGAAAAACAGATTCAGGTTGTTCGCCCACTCCCTGCCCCCTGTGGCCTGGGGGGAGGTATTCTGGAGCCCCGAGATGGTTTTGAGGTTTCTCCAGACCCCGCTGATGTCGCTCTGTTGCAGCTTGTCCTCCATCTTCTTCCTGAAGCTGTCCTTGCCTTCTCTGATCTTTCTCCTCAGCTCCCTCTGTACGGACTTCAGCATCTCCCTGTTCCCTGACCTGAAGATCCTCTTCTTCTCTCTCAGAAGTGTTTTTATCTCAGGGTTGATCCAGGGTTTGTTGTTTGAGTGACGCCGTATGGTCTTGGTGGGAACGGATTTGTCCACACAGAAGCTGAGGTAGCCCGTGAAGGTGTGAATGAGGCCATCGATGTCCTCACCATGTGGATCGCAGAGCTGCTTCCAGGCGGTGGCTTCAAAACAGCCCTTTAGGGTGTCCATTGTCTCCTCAGACCATAACTCCACAGTGTGCATGGCCGGAGGTTGTCTGTGCACTAGGGGTTTGTACACCGGCCGGAGATGAACCAAGTTGTGATCCGATCTCCCGAGTGGGGGGAGTTGTGATGAGGTGTACGCCTCCTTAGTGTTTGCGTAGAATAAATCCAGTGTTTTATTGTCTCTAGTGTGGCATGTGACATACTGGGTGAACGTGGGTAGAATGGGAGACAGTGAAACATGGTTGAAATCGCCTGAGATGAGGAGAAGAGCATCTGGGTGTTCTGTCTGCAGCCTGCTGGTTACTGAATGGATGACGTCACGTGCTGTCCCAGCGTTCGCCGTCGGATTTGCATAAACAACAATGCAGATCACGTGTGAGTGTTCTCTCGGGAGATATGTAGGCCTCATGCTAACAGCTAGCAACTCAATGTCTTTGCTGCAGTGTCGTTGTTTAACAGTGATATGTCCCGGTCTGCACCAGTTGTTGTTAACATACATTATCACTCCACCGCCCCTAGCCTTGCCACTGTCTGGTGTTCGGTCAGCTCGTATCATGTGAAAACCCTCCAGCTCAATGTTAGCATCTG
Source organism: Pholidichthys leucotaenia (assembly GCA_020510985.1). Taxonomy (NCBI): domain Eukaryota; kingdom Metazoa; phylum Chordata; class Actinopteri; order Cichliformes; family Pholidichthyidae; genus Pholidichthys; species Pholidichthys leucotaenia. The sequence goes on along the minus strand of CM035846.1, from coordinate 249,845,012 downwards.
CTGCTAGTTCAGTTAGCCACGTCTCAGTAAACAAAAGGAGAGAGCACTCCCGGTATGTGCTATCATAACGGGAGATAGCCGCTAGCTCATGACCTGAGCTAGCGGCTCAGGTCATGTTATAATCAGGTTATGACCTGATTATAACACTACAATTTGAAAGCAATGAATCGTGTTCCTTTCCAGTTAATCTTAGCATCCACTCCACCCTGCACAGTCTGAATAGCCTTTTTTTGCACATACTCAGACCATTAAAAAGTGCTGTTTCTATTTTAGGACACCAGTGACTGGGCTTTTCACAATTTTTCCTCCTGAATTCATCCTCCACTCTCCAGCCAGTTCAGACCTGAATGATGGCCTACAGTTGTTTATTAAATGGTATCTGCTCTGAAGTGCCCCACTGTGGACTTGATGAAAGATTATTGATGTTGATTCCTCTCCGTGCGGCTGTCAGTCCCACGTTGCCCCGAGCGGGAAGGTTCTTCATTGTCTAAGAAATCAGATCTTATCTTGCAGCTGCATCTCCATTAGTTGTCACTGTCATACAATAAATCTCATTGCAGGACACCTAATCTCTGCACAAAAAACAGCAGCTGTGAATATCATATGTGACTATGCTGTTAGAATAAATGTGAAATTGTGGGGTAAACATTGATATCAAATTATTGTCTTGTATTATGACTGAATTCCAGCCAATTTAATGGGGGTGCAGTTTCTCCCCTCATCTCTACCATAGATTTTGCTTCTCTTAGCTGGAGCCCAGCACATATGAAAAGGTTTAATTGTGTCACTTTGATGACGTGTAGCAGCTTTGTGATGGCACCCAGGCAGGGAATGTATGGCTCCTGACTTCCACTAAACATTAGTGACACCTAATCTAAACGATTCAGTAACTACCTGAATATCAACTCGGTGTCTGATTGAATGTCTCCTGCAAGACTAGTTTCACCTCTTTGCATTTTTTGAGATTTAACTTGAAAAGCAATTCATCCACAAGGTCGGTTTAGCTTGTGATATTTAGGATGCACAGAACACAATATGTAGATTTGTCGTACAGCGGTGGAATTACTCGTGTACATCAGGATGATTACAGGAGTCGTAATGGGAAGCTTGTTAATATGCATGCAGGTCTTTATGCGTGTGTCAGTGTGATCATCTGTTTGTAACAGCTTGTAGGAGATGGTGTGGTATTGAAGCAGCACTGTTGAGCCAGTTCATTTCTGTTATGTATGTAATTATTCATTTATTCATTCATTCATCTTCAGCCGCTTCATATTTATAAATCCTTCAATGGTTAGGGTACTGGTTAGAGTTACAAAAAGGTGGGGGTCTAATTTATACAGATTGCAACTGTAACCCTCCACTATGTCATCTTCATGACCTTTCCACAATGATTAAGAGGTCATTTAAAGGTGCACTGTGTAACCAAACAACATAAAAACTGTCTATATTACCATCCAAACACTTTGCTAAATCAATTATGTTTAGCTCATTCAGGCGAAGGGGAAAAGGAGCTAATGTTAACACTGAAGCTATCATTCATCTGCCCATCTGTTTGTCCACATTTCACAAAAATCACTACTCCTCCGAGGCAACTGCCCCAATGCTCTGCAGACTCACACACAGGGATCCTCGGGTGAATGTGCATCCAGGTTGTGCTCAAGATTAGGGTCAAGGTTTAAGGTCAGGAGATCTCAGCACTCCTGTGATGGTTTCATCAGGCTGGAATCTGTCAGGAATCTGTCAAGCTGTCAGGCTGGACAGCTTTGTCATTGAGGGCCCGGTTTTATTTTGTTAGAATGAACCATTTATATCCATGTTGTGACTGGTCCAGATACACTAAGGAACGACCACCATCTTACTACAGTAGCTCTGAATGGACAGACAACCCTATGTGAGAGAGTAATAAAACAACAACAAAAAACAAGTATATACAAAGTTGAAATATTCACCTATAGTGTAGTCATTGCTGGAAAGAAGGTTACTGGATGTAACCACAGATGAAGACATTAGCCATTTTATTTTTGGAAGAGCTTTGACACCTGACAACCACCTGACAGCAGTTTTTCTTGGAGGGGGAGGGGTGGATGGAGGGAGTTTGAGATTGTTGCTACCACTAGATGTCAGTAATTGTTACATACCACGCCTTTAATGCCAACACTCTATGTATATAGGTCGTAATACCTGCTGGTGAAAATACCTACATGTCCTGTATTAGACTATTATTATACAGATGACTTTGATAACAAGGTAAGTATTTTTTTTTAATTTAATAGTATTTGATAGGTTATACTTGCTGAAGTGAAGTGAGACTACTATTATCTAATGTTAATGAAATGGGAAATACTGATTTTTTTTTTTCAACTTTATTCAACTTAATTCAGTTCAACTTTGCTTGTATAGCGCCTAGCAGTGGTGGACCCTAAGGGCCAGCAAAGCCTTCTCTGCTGGCCTAAACACTATCAGAGTTACATTTATAACCTTTATGACATACTTGTTCCATGAGGATGTATTAAATTATTTCCAATAGTCTATTCTCTTCATTTTGTAGCTTTTCTCTTTGTTGCACTCCTTCCAGTAGTGTAATGCATGTTAGAGTTTTTTGTCCAATCATATTTCAGCTATCTGTGTTGCCAGGGTCAAGCAAATCTGCCTTGGGCCTTTAGGAAATAACAGTGCGGCTCTGTAGGTTCAATTAACTGTTAGACTTATTCTGTTGCTTTAACCCAGGGGTCTCCAATCATGTGCCATGGAGGGCCAAGACCCTACAGGCTTTAAATCCTACCAGTGTCTTCAACAGCAGATGTCACTGAATTTCTTCCCACCGATTGCAGTGAAACACCTGTTGAAGAGACTGGGTAGAAGAGAAAACCTGCAGGGTCTTGGCCCTCCATGGCACATGATTGGACACTTGCTTTAACCAATCAGATGTCTTCTGTACGTGGAGGGGTACACATAGAAGGCATCCAAGAACGTCGGCATTTTCACGTCTTTTGATTGGATGGTTAGACTCCTCCACCCACAATGCAGAGGATCCTAGCTAGCAAAATGCCAGTGCAAGGACTTGCTTAAGCAGATACAATATACTGTGTCTGTTTAAATATAATAGCTGTTTTTCCACCCACAATGGCTGACGGGGAGAGGAAAATGATTTTGTCGCTGATATTCAAAAAAATCTATTTTCCAGACGGACGTTTCAAGAAAAGCTGGTCTTTATGACGAGAGGTCAGCCAACCCTGAAGCTAGCAGGCCCGTCTCAGCTGGGGAAAGGATTTGTCCATCACCTCCATATTAACAATGAGCGGTATCTTTGGATTACAGCCTCCGAGGAGTGCTGCAAATTATCTTGCTGGGAATGCCTGTTGTTTGCAACTGATTGAGTAAATACTTGGAGCCAGACAGGGTTTGCAAACTTAAGCTGTCTGTCACACCATGACGATTTAGGCAGCGTTCGCCAAACGTATAAAAATTGGTCTAAAATGCTGGGATACGCAGAAATTTTCACTTTTGGCCGTATGCATTGCGTTTCCATAACGTCTTGGACATATTAATATTAACTTAAACCAATTAATGCTTAGCGTGTTGGTTCCAAGGTTGGTTCCAGGTTCCAAGGTTGTCATAGCCAGGAGCAGCACTGGGGTTAAGCTCCCAGTGCTCATAAAATGCTCCTTATGGCGTGCGTCTCGAAAAGCCTCTGACAACTAAGTCCAACTCCTAGCCTGCCCGTGTGGTTTAGTCTCTAAGCCCAGCGGAACGGCTTTTACTAATAGGAGAAGGGGCGAGGGCGGATCTCTGGTGCCTTAAAACCAGATGCTTCGGGTAGATGGTGGCTCGTCAACCTGGGAAGGTAGCCCATCTAGGGGAAGGTAAACCCTGATTTCAAACCTCCGCTGCCTTGCGGCACACCCGGTCACGGAAAAGGCTTCAGGAGTCAACCCTGAGGAAAAATCCAGAGTCGGAGCCCCTAAGGCAGTTCTCTGTTGTGCTCAACATCGTTCTGGCAGCTCCTGCGATGGCGCTGGTGCCAAACTGTAGCAGCCCTGCTGTTCCTTTGGATTCATCAGTGACATGGAGAGGGGGGACATGCTGCATGGGCAACATCTTGTCCTCCATATCTTCCTGCCCAGGCTTGAATCCTACCAACGCCCAACGCTGGAAGGTAGAACACCGGATCACTGGAGAGGACACTCCAGCTTCGCCTTTGGCGTAGACAAAACACGGGGAATGACAGTTACCGGTTATAAGCCACCGCTCAATTGGCATAGAGCGCGGCACCAGAGGTTGTTCCCGACGGTGGGAGGGATCGTCGGATCCCACTGGACAGCTATCGCCCGCCTCAAGCTGGGCAGCCCCCAGCCAATAAGGTGTTGTCCCGCCACAGTTTGCTTTTTGGGTGCATGGGGATGAGGAGAAGTCCGAACAGCAGGCTGAGAACCTTCGCACCAGGCAAGACAAAAAAACAAAAGAGACCAACTCTAAAACTGGGAACTTGGAACGTCCGTACTATGATGACAGGACTCGCTACTAACCTCAAGGACATCAACAACACCAGGAAGACTGCCATCATCAATAATGAGCTGAAGAGACTGGGAGTGGATATCGCCGCTCTCCAGGAAACACGGTTGGCTGACGCAGGCACACTGAGAGAGAAGGACTACACGTTCTACTGGCAGGGAAAGGGCAGTGACGAACACAGGGAACACGGAGTGGGCTTCGCAGTGAAGAACACCTTGCTGAAGATGGAGGAACCGGGCAGCAATGGCTCTGCACGACTCCTCACCCTCCGCCTCAACACCACTCAAGGCCCAGTCACCCTCGTCAGTGTGTATGCCCCAACACTGACAGCCACACCAGAGGCAAAAGATGAGTTCTACGAGAATCTCGCAACAACTGTCAGGATCATCCCCAACTCCGATCAACTCATTCTCCTTGGAGACTTCAATGCCAGAGTGGGTGCTGACCACGACTCCTGGCCCTCCTGTCTTGGACCATTTGGCGTGGGCAGAATAAACGACAACGGACAGCGGCTGCTCGAGTTCTGCACATATCACGATCTGTGCATCACAAACTCGTTCTTCAAGACCAAGCCCCAACACAAGGTTTCCTGGCGACATCCGCGCTCAAAGCACTGGCACCAGCTGGACTTGATCCTGACCAGGCGCACCTCACTGAAGAACGTGCTAATCACCCGTTTGTTCCAGAGTGCAGATTGCGACACAGACCATTCATTGGTGTGTTGCAAGGTCAAGCTGCAGCTGAAGAAATTCCATCGTGCTAGACAGCCTGGAAAGGCACAGATTGATACCAGCAAGATGGCCCAACCAGAACTTGTTGAGCAGTTTGCCTCCACCTTTGAGAAGGAACTTGGTGTACCACAAGAAGGAGAATCTGCAAAGCAGAAGTGGGAAGAGCTGCGAAACACCATCCACCACACAGCCTTGGCTACCTTTTTGAGGAAGACCTCGAAGTCACAGGACTGGTTTGATGCCAAGTTGACCAAGATGACCCCCGTCATTGAAGCCAAGCGCTCAGCACTTGCTGAGTACAAGAAGTACCCAAACGAGAAGAATCTCCAGATTCTCAGGGCTGCGAGAAGCAAAGTTCAGCAGACTGCTCGGCGCTGTGCCAACGAGTACTGGACTCAGCTCAGCCAAGACATTCAAACCGCTGCCATAACAGGGAACATCCGTGGTATGTACGATGACATCAAGAAAGCACTTGGTCCAGCTCAGAGCAAGACGGCTCCCCTCAAATCCTCCACTGGGGAGATGATCACAGAAAAGAACAAGCAGATGGAGAGATGGGTGGAACACTACTCCGACCTCTACTCCAGACAGAACACCGTGACACCGTCAGCCCTTGATGCCATCGACTGCCTGCCATCCATGGACGAACTTGACGCCGAGCCAACCATCGACGAACTCAGCAAGGCCATTGATAGCTTGGCCGCTGGCAAGGCACCCAGCAACGGCGGCATACCCCCCGACCTGATCAAGCACTGCAAGACCGCCCTACTGCTGCCATTGCATGACGTCCTCTGCCAGTGCTGGAAGGAAGGTGCCGTACCACAGGACATGAGGGACGCCAAGATCATCACCCTCTACAAAAACAAAGGGGAGAGAAGCGACTGCAACAACTACAGGGGCATCTCCCTCCTCAGCGTTGTTGGCAAAGTCTACGCATGAGTTGTTCTCGTTCGTCTACAGAAGCTTGCCAAACGTGTCTACCCCGAGTCTCAGTGTGGCTTCCGCGCTGAGCGATCGACGGTAGACATGATATTCTCCATCCGCCAACTCCAGGAGAAATGCAGAGAACAGAATATGCCCCTGTACGTCGCCTTCATCAACCTCACCAAAGCATTCGATCTGGTCAGCAGAGAGGGCCTTTTCAAGATCCTGCCAAAGATAGGATGCCCACCAAAGTTGCAAAGCCTCATCGAATCGTTTCACACCAGCATGCAGGGGATAGTGCAGCATGACGGCAACGTCTCAGAGCCATTCAACATATGCAGCGGAGTGAAACAGGGCTGTGTACTTGCGCCAACCCTCTTTGGGATTTTCTTTGCTATGCTCCTGAGGCATGCCTTCAGCACAGCAACAGAGGGAATCTACCTGCACACAAGCTCTGACGGCAGGCTTTTCAACCTTGTCCGCCTGAAAGCCAGAACCAAAGTACGCAAGGCTCTAATCAGAGACATGCTGTTTGCAGACGACGCTGCAGTCGCAACCCACACACAGCAGGAGCTTCAGACCCTGATGGACCGCTTCTCCCAAGCATGCAAGGACTTCGGGCTTACCATTAGCCTGAAGAAGACTAACGTCTTGACGCAAGGCATGGAAGCACCACCAACCATCACCATCGACGACTACGAGCTGGAGGTCGTGAATCAGTTCACGTACCTGGGGTCCACGATCAGCAACAACCTCTCCCTTGATACAGAGATCGACAAGAGGATTGGAAAATCAGCCTTCACACTCGCTCGCCTCACCACACGAGTGTGGGAGAATCCCAAACTCTCTGTCAAGACGAAGATGGCAGTGTACAACGCCTGCATCATCAGCACGCTGCTCTATGGGAGTGAGACGTGGACAACATACGCCCGGCAGGAAAAGAGACTGAACTCCTTCCACTTGCGCTACATTCGCCACATCCTGGACATATCCTGGCAGGACAAAGTGCCCAACACAGAAGTTCTGTCCCGTGCCGGCCTTCCCTCCATGTTCACTCTACTCAGGCAGTGCAGGCTCCGCTGGCTAGGCCACGTTCACAGTATAGAGGATGGCAGAATCCCCAAAGACGGAGAACTGGCGACTGGCAGGAGAGACGTTGGCCGCCCACAGCTGCGCTTTAGAGACATCTGCAAGAGAGACATGAAGGCCCTGGAGATCAACACAGAGCGCTGGGAGGATTTTGCAACGGACCGCTCCAAATGGAGAGGCACCCTGACCAGACAGCTCAAGGCGGGTGAAGAGAGACTGACTGCTTCAGCAGATGAAAAAAGGACCCGCAGGAAGAACCGCTACAGACCCAGCAGCACGGAGACCACCCACAAGTGTGACCTGTGTGACAGGGACTGCCATTCGCGCATCGGCCTGTTCAGCTACAGGCGGTGCTGTTCCAGCAGAGTAGACATTTAGGATTCTCTTCCATGGTCATCATAGACTGACGGAGGCCGACGACGTTGCCAACATTCACAACTTATGCGCAACAATAGTCTAACTTCTGCATAGCGCAGTCATGCCAAACTGCCGTTGCCTACCAATCCATGAATCCTAGTTTTGGGAGAGATCATCTCTGTTCAACCGAGATGATTCTCCCCTCCAAACACCATGGTGGGGGGCGTGACCAACCTGGCAGAGCTGTATCAGTCAGGTCAGTCACGCCTAAAACTGCTGATGTGACACGTCAGGAAAATCAGATAACCGTTGTCACAACCTCGCTCAAAGGCATGTGAACTGATGGCGATTAAAAAGTTTATTTTCAATAAAGTGAAAAAATAAAGCTAAGATAATACATGGAGTGTGCTTTTGCTGGGAGGCACAGCCAACAGCAAAGTAAACAGCTGCGCTCTGCGCTTCAGGTGATCAGCTAATTGAATCCTTCTCCTCCGGTGTTCTGACATTTTGGCATATCTATCAGAACAACACAAGACAGATGGTTGTAAAGACTTCACGTAAATGTAAAATCCCCCGACAGGTTAAGTTATAAAGTATGTGGTTAGCTCTGTGTGTGTGCGTATGCGCTGCAGGCAGAGAGCTTGCACGGGTTTTTCCTGTGAACCAACGCTGCAAATATGCCATTTGCTCCGTGAATGCGTGATGTTATCCACCATACGTTGGATACATCAGAAAATTTTCAGTATGCTGAAAATTAATTTCCAGAGGACCTCGGCGAACAACGCCATATACCAGTATGCTTCAGTGTGCTCTTAACTTAGACAAAACTGAGCTATAACTGATTGATGTACCCCAGCGTATTCTCCAAATTTTTCATATGTTTTGCAAACACTGCCTAAATCGTCTAGGTGTGACAGGGCCTCAACCAAGGCAGCAGTCAGACACCAAAGCGTAGCCGCCAGCTGGACAAGCAACAGTATTTTAAAACCTTTGAGGAAACAAGAGTGGATTTGCAGCTCAACGAACAAGTGCACAGGGAAATGGAGCTCGACAATGAAAAGGTATTTTTAAAACTATAATTTTATAGTTAAAGTTATCTTTAACATGCTTTGTGTGGACGGCCCTATAGGCTATTTTTATGGTGTTTGGTATGAATGGCACTTAAATCAGGTAGATCACCACTGAAGGCCTAATTGTAAAATACACGGTCTGCCACTGGCGCCTAGTCACAACAAAAGTCATCTCAAACCGCTAGATCGGGGTGGGTAACTTCGGTGGTAGTGAGGGCCACAAAATGTTTTCCTCACTTCCTGAGGGCCTGATTTACATGTAAACCTTCCGTGGTGGTGTGTGTGTGTGTGGGCAAGGGGGGTTTTATTTCCTGCAAACTCAAAAGTTTCAGAATTAAAACTGAAAATGCAAAATGAAAATAAAAGATCATCATCATCATCATCATAGCAGTCTGTTGTGGGCAACAGTGACTGTTTCATTTAGGTCTGATCAGATTCCTCCACACAGCTCTGTCCTTAGCCTTCTGCTGCCAGGAACTCCTGTCTATGTGCAACTTCTCCAAGTTTCTTTTTACAGTGTCTTTAAATCTGAGCCTTGGTCTACCCTGATTGCGTTTGCCCTCGCATAACTGTGAGTAGAGTAACTGCCGAGGGAGACGCTGGTGGTCCATCCTCTCAACATGTCAGAGCCATCTCAGGTTCATCTGTATTAGCATGTCCTCCATTGATGGTAGACCAGCTCGTTTCAATACTTCTGTGTTGGTTATCTTGTCTTTCCATGAGATGTTCATTATGGCTCAAAGGTGTCTCATCATGTACGTGTGGAGTTTCTTCACTTGCACTCTGTAGACAGTCCCACGTTTCAGCACCGTACAATAGAGTAGCCAGTACTGCCGCTCTGTACACTTTGCATTTCACACGGATTGACACATGTCGATTGTTCCACAGTCTCTCCCTCAAGTTTCCAAACAGCGCTCGCTCTTCCCATTCTGAGAGATAGTTCATCCTCCAGCCTAGCATTCTCTGAAACAGTACTCCCTAGGTACTTGAAAATCTTGCACTTGACTAGTGGCTCTGTACCAATGCTGATCTCTTCTGGTAGTGATGCTGATAATTGGAACTTTGGTGGTTGAGAAAGGCACTCTGTCTTCTTGATGTTGATTTGGAGGCTGAATTGGCTAGCTGCTCTTGCAAATTTCTCCACTAAAGATTGCATATCTTCCACGCTGTGTGCAACTAGAGCACTGTCGTCAGCAAAGAGCATTTCTCTTACTATCTTTATCGATGTCTTACTCTTGGCTTTAAACTATGCCACATTGAACAAGTCTGCTTCTTTCCTTGTTTGAATGTATACTCCTTCTGAAGTGTCTTTGAAAGCCACCTCAAGCATGGCTGCCAGATATAGCGAGAAGAGTGTAGGTGCCAGCACACACCCTTGTTTCACCCCGTTGCTTACTGAAAAGTCTTTAGATACTGAACCACTCATTGCCACGTTTGCTTGCATACCTGTATGGAGTGCCTCGATCAGACTGACAAACTTCTCTGTACAACCATATTTCTTGAGCACCTGCCAAAGTCCTTGTCGCGAAACAGTATCGAAGGCTTTACTGAAGTCTATGAAGACTACATAAAGCGGCATGTTCTGTTCGATACACTTTTCTTGAACCTGTTTCAAGCAGAAAATCATGTCCATTGTACTTCTTGCACTTCTAAAGCCGCACTGGGTTTCCGGTAGTACATTCTGCGAGATGTGTTCACTGAGTCTGTTAAGTAGGGCACGTGAGAGAATCTTACCAACAGTGGCTTGTAGTGATATACCTCGGTAATTTCCACAATCCTTCCTGTCACCTTTCTTGAACAAAGGCACAATACTTGCATCCTTCGAGTCTTGAGATACTTTCTGGGCATCCCATATCTCTTGGATGAGCTTGTGCAGGTAGTTGGTCAGCTGAACACCACCAAATTTCCACACTTCTGCTGGAATTCCATCCCTTCCTGGAGCTTTACCATCCTGTGTTGTCCTGATAGCTGCCATTAGTTCATCAAAATTTGGTGGTTCATCCAGACTTGATACAGCTGGTCGCTGCACTAGAGCTTCTTTAGCCTCTTCAGTGAGATCTCCAGGGTTGTTTAGTAGTTGGGCAAAGTGGTCTGCAAATCTGTCCAGGATCTTGTCTTTCTCCTGCAAAACCGTTTCACCATCCATAGCCTTTAGTTGGATCAATCCTCCTGGTTTAGGGCCGTAGATTTCTCTCAAACCTGTGAAGAATGTTTTCATGTCCTTCCTGTCTGCTGCAGTTTGAAGTTTCTCCGCTTTTTCATCCCACCAGTTGGACTTCATCTCTCTGGTGTACTTCTGTAGCTCACTCTGAGCCTTTGAGTATTTCTTCTTCTTCGACCTTGTGTTACACTGTAGGTTTTCCTGCCTAGCTGTATTCCTCGCTTCTAGTAGTTTCTTCAGGTGTTCATCATGCTCATGAATGAATGAATGAATTTATTTATTTCGGATAGTACAGTACAGGTTAAAAGAAACTGTATAATATAACAACAAGGTCAAATTAGACAAAGACTCCTTCTTCTATACAATTCCACGTGAGTTATCCGAAATGGATGATGGCTGAAGCCGCAGCTTATATTGCCCACCCATATTCCATCCAAGAATTCAAAAGAGAAAAAAGAGAAAACAAGACAAGAGCGATTACAATTTAAAACAAAGCTAAGACAAAATGTGACTGAGAGAAAAAAAAAGAAAACTAAGCTAAGTTAAGCGGTTACTATTCAAAACAAATCTAAGACAAAATGTCACAGAGAAAAAAAAAAAAAAAAACTAAGCTACAACACAATACAGGCTGGATATGTCAATCCTTATGTGAGTTTACATGTCGTCTTGTAAATATGTTTGGAGTATTTCTTCCTTTAGTTTTTGTTTAAATTGTCCAAGCGTTGTACATGATTTTAATTCAGGTCCAAAATCGTTCCATAATCTGACTCCTTGCACTGAAATACAGTGTTGCTTGGTGGTTGTTCTCACTGTAGGCTTTTGAAATATACATGTTCCTCTGAAGTGATATCATTTCTCCCTTGTTTGGAACAACTTTTGGATATTTGCGGGCAGTGATAAATTCTTCACTTTGAACATTATTATTGCGGTTTTAAAGTCAACCAGATCTTTCAACTTGAGAGTTTTTTGTTTGAGAAAAAGTGGGTTTGTTGGTTCCCTGTAAGCTGCTTTGTTTATTAGTCTAATAGCTCTCTTTTGAAGCATAAAGAGTGGATATATGTTTGTTTTATATGTATTTCCCCATACTTCATTACAATATGTCATGTATGGGAGTATTAATGAATGATACAAGGTGTATAGTGTGGGTTGATTCAGCAAATATTTCACTCTGTGTAATATTGCAATTGATTTGGATACTTTACCTTTAATATAATTAATATGTGACTTCCAACACAGTTTGTTATCAATTATTACTCCAGGGAATTTAGTTTCAGATACCCTTTCAATCTCTACACCATTTACATTGAGTTTGGGTACTGGGTTGTTGTGATGGTTGTTAAAGACCATAAATTTTGTCTTACTTAAATTGAGCGTTAATTTGTTTGAATCAAACCACAGTTTAAGCTTTCCTAATTCCTTTCCGAGTGTATCCAGAAGTTGTTCCAAATTGTTTCCACTGCATAGCAGATTAGTGTCATCGGCAAACAATATTAAGTCCATTTTTTCTGAAACTTTACATATATCGTTTATATACATATTGAATAATAATGGTCCCAAAACTGAACCCTGTGGGACTCCACAGGTGACCTCATCAAACCAATCTTGATGTTTCCTCTCAGGGTAGCCTAATACATCACTCACAGTCTGATACACCGTATCCTTCAGTGTTGCCCATTTCTCTTCTATGTCATTCTCTGAGTTGTTGCTGTCCCAGTCTTTCAAGTTTTCATCCATTTCCTGTGTAAGTTCTTCCTGCTTCTTTTGGCCTTTCAGTGCACTAGTGTTTAGTTTCCGTGGTGGCTTCGCACCCGTCCTGCAGTGCTGTTTTCGTCTGCAAATCCTTAATCTAGATCTCAACATAACATGATCAGTGCCACAGTCCGCGCCTCTCATTGCTCTGGTGTCCAATACATCCCTTCTGTCTCTCTGCTTGACTATGATGTAGTCTAATAAGTGCCAGTACTTGGATCTTGGGTGCATCCATGTCTTCTTGTGTGTGTCCTTGTGCTTAAATAGAGTGTTGGTTATCACAAGGTTGTACTCTGAACATAGTGCAAGTAGAAGTTCTCCATTAGCATTGCACTTGCCTACTCCATGACTGCCTAGCACTCCTTTCCATTTCTCAGTGTCTGAACCAACTCTGGCATTAAAATGTCCAACAAGTATCAGCCTGTCATCAGTTGGTACATGCCTGATAGTCTCACGTAAATCACTGTGGAACTCTTCCTTCACCTCCTCTGTGTTGGTCATTGTTGGGGCATATACACTGTTGAGTGTGGCATACATCTTCCGCTGTAGTGGGAGTCTCATAGTCATTATCCTGTCGTTGTTTGGCACCGGTTCCTCATCAAGCATTGCTGCTATCTCCTTTCTAACTGCAAAGCCCACTCCTGCTTCTCTCCTTTCTTGAGTTGATCTCCCACTCCAAAAGAAGATGTACCCATGGTCTTCCAAGCTGTCATATCCAGGCAGTCTTGTTTCACTAAGTGCAGCTATGTCTACATTGTACCTGTTCATTTCCAGGGCCACAAGTGCGGTCTGTCTTTCTGGGCGCTGTGATGTTCTGTCCAACAGAGTGCGTACATTCCATTCTGCTATACACAAGGTTGCTGTTTTCCTCTTCTTTTGTCTTCCTGCTCCTAGCTTACTTTTCGCTGCCTGTCAGAGTGTGAACAGATCAGCGCGGACCTTGTAAGCCCGGGCATGCGGCATCCGAGCCGGTATGAGTTACTTTCTGATATGTATTGTCCGCTCGGCTGAGATGGACGGACTTTCAACACATGAGTGTGTTTGTCTATTTTTGATTTGATTTCGGCATTTTTACCGTTTAAATAATAGTTCAGAATAGTAAATAATAGTTTTAGTAGTGACTGTGAGATTTTTGGAGTGTTTTTATTTTTATTTGCTTCAAGAACGGAGGCGAAAGGAGCAGCGAGTTTGTGTATATTTGCTCCTGATTTCGGCATTTTTACCGTGTAAATAGTAGCTCAGCCCTCGGCTCTGACTCTGTAACATTTCTAACATTTTCACACGATTTCAGACCTTCTGTACTTAAACGGGTCCTTTTTTTTAATGGTGATTTTGTGCCATTTTCATGTAACTTTTTTGTTAGTTTGCAGCCCTTTGCATAAGCAGTATGATCTGTGTTTTTCCACTTTTCCTCTGGTGCACTCCTGGTGCACAATTTGGGCTTCTCATGTCTCATCCTTTCATTCCTTCACAATATATACATATATATTGTAACACCTCTGGAGAATCTACTGGATATTTTGGACAGTTTTTATGTTTTTCCTCCGTACTTCAATTTGAATATCTTCATTTGTAAAGGATGTTCCAAGGTAAGACAGCTGTGTTTTATATTAAACTATTTTCCTTCTTGCAATACTCTTAACTTTAATGTTATGTGTGTTTTAAACCTGCTCGTTTGCAATAACTCGCTGCCATCCGTTTCAAAGTGAAATGCCGGTTCCACGTTGTCGACGCCATGAAGGGTTTAAATGACATTAACAGCCGGTTTAACCTCTGGATTATCTTAGCGACTTTGAGCGTTTTGTGGTATACTGATTTGGCCGTTTTATACAAAGCTGGACTCTTCAACACTTGAGACTTTTAACTGGAACAGCAACCCCTTAAAGACAAAGCCAAAGTAAAATTTTTAACATTTTGTCTGGAGTCTGGTCCGTCCCATGAGTGGTACTTGGAATGTGTGAGTGCAGGTGATCTGCAGACAGAACTTCATTAAGAAATCCAAAGATTTTTATTCTTAAACGCTCCCAGTTGTATTCAGATTGATTGTTTTTGTTCAAGTCTTAATTAAGTTGGTTGCAAATACTCTGCTTGTCTGAATTGAGATCTAAATGTGATCAAATGAAATTGTATGTTAAATGGCATATTGTATGATATAGTATAGTTAGAAATGTACTTTAAGTCAGTTAACATTATTCTTAAAATGATGTTTTAAAAACTCAAAGCAATCAGAAAGTGGCCATAAGGACTGGAAGAGAAGCGGAAAAAAAAAAGAAAAATCAGCAAAATTTAAAACAATGTGTCATGGGTTTAAGTTTCCCCTGAAGTTTGTTTCCTGAAATTGTGACTTAGATTAACCACTATAATTCAATAAGTGACTCCGTGAAACACTCATGGCTGCTCTGTTCATTCACAGACCAGAAAATTCACGCTGTTATCCTGTTAAATCAAAGGGAATCTTCATTCTTTTGCATGTCCTTTTGTTGTTAAAATTGTGTTAACAGGTCTGAGGAGTTGTTAGTTCCTGGCCAGCAGGTCAGTTGTGGGTGGGGGGGGGGGGATCAGTGCTGTTGATAAAGCCATGTCACCCTTTAAATAAAAGCTACTCAGTGTTTTATCATATTAGAATTAAAATTACTGATAAAATATCTGCCCTGCAATAGACTGGTGATCTGTCCGCGTGTACCCAGCCTCTCATCCAAAGATGCTGGAATAAGCTCCAGTCCCCTCCCACACACACCCAAAAAGGATTAAGCAGTAGAAGATGGATGGATGGATGGATAAAACTATATCATGACCTAATTTTTAAAACTCTCTCCATCAAAATGATGACCAAAGAGAAATTCCAGAAGATAATTAACAAAAAAAAGCAAAGAAGAAAAGAAAATATGATGAAGCTTAGCTTGCGCTTGGAGTTGTTGTGTCATGATCCTGGGCACGGTGGGGCCGTGCCCAGTCTCCTGTTTAGAAGTCAGTGTGTTTCTGTTTGTTTATTTCCTTATTTATCGCTTGGTGTCCTTCCTCGGCCCTTTAAAGGGCATGTTCATGACAGAAGGACACGACCAAGAGTGGACAACAGCCACTGTAGGTTCTGGTGGTTTGTTTCATAATCATTTTCCCTTTTTTCCTCTTGTTTTCTCCACGGTATGCACGTTTTTGTTATGCCACCAATGCGCTGGGGCCCCACTAACCAAAGAAGATCTGGAGCGAGTGGCCCCACTGTAGATGAACTGTGAGCGGCGGACTTTGTCCAGGAGTATGTGGACGCAGCATTCACCTCCCGCTTGCTGGAGGAGGTTTGCCGGAACGTGGAGGCGGCAGCTGCCATTGTGGAGGTGCACCCTAGGATAGGGAGCTACCCCAGGTATGCGGGGTTACTATACACCATCTCAGCTCTCCAAACAGATCCCGGCAGCCTGGTGGGGAGAGCTGTCATCACGGGCACCCAGGGCGAGGAGACGTACCCGGACCCTAGCATCTTACCGACCTCGCCGGGAGCCCGTTTCGCCTGCTCGCCATTCACTGTCTGTTCTGGCGCCAATGGGAGAGCGTCCCCGGGAGCAGACACGCCCAGCCTCTCGCCGCCACCCAGCTGCTGTGTGCCAGAAGGACTCCTCCACTGCAGCTGAGAATTCAGCTGTTGTCACCAGGTCTGCAGGGCCGGCTTTACCTGCTGTGGAGTTGGTGCCCCCGCCCACTGCACAGGTCGAGAAGAAATCATCTGGAACACCAGCAGCAGCGACTATCACAGCCCGGGAATTCAGGCAAGTAACTTCTCATTCTTTAACACCTTATGATGAATTACCTTGTCTAATTCCTGGTGGTGGTGGTGGTGGTGGTGGTGGTGGTGTGTTTGGGGGGGGGGGGGGGGGGCACAGCTGCAGCCCCGTAGTTTGGCTGAGCTCTCTCCCTCTGCTGCTGCTGCTGCATTGATTTCTTCTGCTTCTCCCATCTCTCCTTTTGTTCCCAAGCATCCGCTGGTCCTGGGTGGGAGTCGCCGGACAACAGAGGAGCCTGTAGCCCTGGTGATTCCAGCTTCAGCCCTGCAGTCGCACCCTGGAGGGAGGAGAGCGCCACCTGTACCCGGGATCCTGAGCCAACAGAGGAGTGTTCCCTGGATCTGGTGGCATGGGAGTCAGCACCGTCAGTCACCATGGTTCCCACTTCCTCGCCGGAGGTCTCTGTGGGTGCTGTTCCCCCTCCGTCTGAGAACTCCATGGGTGCTGCGCCCCAGGCCGGGGCCTCCATGGGTGCTGCTTCCTCTCTGCCCAAGGTCTTTGTGGGTCCTACGCCGCATTCTGGGCCGCCGTGGGTGTTCCGCCCCAGTCCAGGGCTGTCGTGGGTGCTGTGCCCCAGTCCGGGGCCACCATGGGTGCTGCACCCCAGTCCGGGGCCACCGTGGGTGCTGCGCCTCAGTCCAGGGCCACCGTGGGTGCTGCGCCCCAGTCCGGGGCCTCCGTGTGTGCTGCATCCAAGTCCGGGGTCTCCGTGGGTGCTGCTCCCCCTCTGTCCGAGGTCTCCGTGGATGTTGCTCCCCCTCCGTCCGAGGTGTCTGTGGGTGTTGCTCCCCCTCCATCCGAGGTCTCCGTGGATGCTGCTCCTCCTCTGTCCGAGGTCTCCGGGGGTGCTGCTCCCCCTCCGTCTGAGGCCTCCACGGGTGTTGCTCCTCAGCCTGAGGCTGTTGGGGTTCCTCTGTCTCCGTCTACACCTGAGCTCGCCATGGATTCCCCGTCTCTGTCTGAGTTTGTCGAGGGGTGTTGGATCTGGCTTCCCCCCCCCCCCCCCGGTGTGCCGTGGCTCACTGGCTCAGGGATGCTGGGAAACCACTCAAGGGACTACTCCTCCTACTGTGGTTGCTGTGGAGTGTGGGGAGGCCACCCGACTTGCTCCACCTCCAGCTTCGGTGGTTTTGGGATGCTAGGAGACCTCCTGAACTGCCATAGCTAGCCACCATATCTGTGTCAGTGTGTGGGTCATGGGTGTTTTCTTTTTGGTTTTGTTTTGTTTTGTCTCGGTCCCTCCGTGCCTGAGTTCTCCCTTCTACCCCCCAGGGCAGGTGGTTTTCTCTTGTTGCCCTGGGGTGTCTGTGTCCACCCCTTGGGTGGGAAGGCCTCTGTCATGATCCTGGGCATGAGTGGGGCTGTGCCCAGTCTCCTGTTTAGAGGTCAGTGTGTTTCTGTTTGTTTATTTCCTTATTTATTGTTATCTGTTGTATTCATAGTCGCATCCTTATTGTCCTGTTTGTTTATTGTGTCATTTTGTGTCTTATTCTTGTTTTATTTAGTTTTTTGGTCTGTACTTTTATTTTGACAGTGCTGTGCAGCTTCCTGCTGTCAAACTTTGCTTCGGGGGCTGCACAGCTGTCACTTGTTATTTTGATTACTTTCTCCACTCATGTATCCACACCTGGGTTACATCTAGCACAGTATTTAAAGCAGACGGACAGACGAAAATTCAATATTGCTAATTCATATCTGAAATTGTTGTCTGAGACGAGCTAAAGCGAACTGCACATGTTTTGGTCTCCACAAATGTCGCATATGGTGACAATGTGCTCTTGAAAGTATGCTGCCCTGGAGAGCCAAGCGATCAGCGGCTAAGATGGCCACTGACTGTGTGACGTCAGCTCAGCCAAACACACGCACACGGTCGTCGGCCACTGCTGTGTTTTGCTTCATGCAACACTTGATGTTTACGTTTTAAAATCGGCGATTACGGATATTTCTCGGAATTACCAAATATTTTCATGATCATAAGAACGGTTAGGGGGAAAAAACATGCTGAAGAAAGACAGTTTAACTCACCAGTTACTTATATTGGAAGTCCATCCTCCTGTGTTTTTTAGAAGCAAAGTCCTCAATTACAGAGACATACAGTGTTCCCTATTGCTTCAGCTTCTGTATTAAAGCAGACTCCAGTGAAATAGTACCCAGGTTTGTCAGTCTTTCTTGTCCACATATATTTTGCAGGTGTCACGGCTCGCCGCTCTCAGGCATCTGCCTCAGGTGCGCGCACACCTGCACCTCGTCAGCGCCCTACATGTGCAGTAGACATTTCATTTACAGCGATTTCGAGAATAAGATGCAATTTGAAATGAAATTTGCAAAAAGATTGGTGATAAAGAAAACGGCTATTCCAACTATATATCCCTCGATTCCCCAGTATGACTCTGAGACAAGTGTCAGTGACAGTGGCGTGAAAAGCAAGGGTGATCTACCGAGGCGATCAGCTGTCAGAAAGCGAGAAGTAAACAGGGTAAGTTTTGTATTTTTAATATTCACTGCAAATGTTTACTAAACATTTTAAATGAATTCCAAGCAATGGATGATTTTCAAAATCAAATTATTTCTGGGAAATAATGCGGCGGCGGACAGGTGCCCGTGTCAGGTTTTGCAGCGTCGCGCAAACAGAGGCACGCTGGCGGGCCCAGGCCACCAGTGTTTTGCGCGTGCTTTTGTGCCTAAAACGTTGAAGAACGCGGAGTTGACAAACAGACAAACAAACCCCGGCAAAAACATAACCTGCTCCTGGCCTTTTCGGCCTGGCGGAGGTAATTACCAATGACAGTTCAGCTTTCAATTTTTAGGGAAGCAACATATTTGCTAAGAAAAATAAATATAAGCACATTTAAAAAGCACATTTCTCTTAAAAATGGAGCCCCAATTTTCTACCATAAAATGGTGCCCATTATAACTGTGAAATGTTATTTATTGGAATATAATAATTGCTATATCTGGAAACTAGTTATTTTCTTAATCTGTAGTGATACTCCATTGATTTTTGTATTTCTTTGTATATTTCTGCTGTGTTTTCAAACGTTCATACAAAGGTGGTATAGTATGTAATATTTCTTTTCAAATTGAGAAGAATTTAGTGTGTTCAAATTATTCAAATGTATATGACATGCGACTTTGATGAATGCTGAACTATGAGAATTATAACATTGACATGAACATTAATAAACTCAATATATGATTTTACAAAACTTTATTTACATATCATTGTTCACAAATCTAATCTTGGTAGGCAAAATCCCTTGTAGTGATCAGATGGGAATGTTTCTCTGATGAGGCTCACTGCACAGGCAGGCAACATAACCCTCATTTCTTTCCCACAAATAAGGCTGAATACCCCCTCAGCACCACCCAAAACTACTTCATCATCCGATTCCTCATTTTCAATGTCATCATTTATATTGAGGTCGTCAAACTCGAGAAAATAATCGCTGTCCGAATCACTTTGTTCTCGTTCTGCCATTTACTATGTATTGCTGTTGTGACGTCACCAATGCCCGCACCTATCGAGAGATGGCGGTACTGCAGCCTCACTAAGTGAAGGCTGAGCTATGAGTAAATAAGGTCATTTATGGAAGCTGGTGACACATATTAAATCGCGGGAATAGACAGAATAGAATACTTTCATACAATCTGTTGATTGGTTCAATAAAAAAATGTCACTGTCCGTCTGCTTTAAAGGGCACGACAATTGTTTCCCATTGTTGTGTCCTACCTTATGGCTACACAGTTGATCGCTGCTGTGCTTTGCTGTCGAGGAGAGAGGAGAACTCCGTCCAGGTTAGTTTTTCCCTTTTGATTTCCAGCCATGAGCCCCGCTACCTTCGGGAGTGCTCCGGCTGGATTCTGCACTTTGCTCGGTGTTCCCTGGCTTCTGTTCCCCCTGTGACATTGAGCCCCACTCTCCTCCAGCACTTTATTATTTTGTATTTGTATGTTTAGTGTTCCCTGTCTGTTTGCCTTTTTGTTAATAAATGTGCCAAACCACAGTGTACGCTTGGTGTCCTTCCTCGGCCCTTTTAAGGGCATGTTCATGACACGTTGTGGGTGTGGAGGGGCAGAGAAATAGCTGTGGGTAGGTTGGCTTGTTCATGGCTCCCCAAAATGGGGAATTAAAAAAAGTTTAAGAGCCACTAGTATAAATGAACAAAAAAAAAAAATCAGCAGATTCCAGTGACCACAGTCTCTGAATTGTTAGTGCTGACATGGATTTGAAACTGTCAGTGCTTCAGTCCGCTCTTTAGAAAGAAACCTCAAAGTTTTGAATATTTTTCTGCACAATTAGAAGAAAAGCCTCTGAAGCTCCATGAGGCTTCACCTGCCAAACAAGAATAAATGCTACAGCTCCTCATTAGTATTTATTCTTGTTTAAAAGCAGCCTACTTTGTACATTTACTGCTGTTTACAGCCTATTAATGCAGTCTTAGCAGGCAACATACCTTAAAAAGACATTCTCTGCCGGTGCACTTTTCCCTCTGGCTCCCTCACTCTCCCTCTTTCCTTGACCACTTGCACACAGAGCAGCACCTAGGTTTCAATTAGTGCGCCCTCTACTGGTGGACTCTATAATTGCATTTAAGAATACAGTTCCAAATATGGTAAACGTGATATAAATAAATAATTGATTTTTAGAAGTGGACTGGCGGGCTGCAGTGGATGAGGGGGTGGGCTGCACGTGGTCCACGAGCCGCCAGTTGCCCATCCCTTTGCTAGATACATAACCACAAATCATAAATAATTCAGAGAAAAGCCCCAACGATCAGATGGTCCCCTATGAGCAAGCACTAGGCAACATTGGGAAGGGGATTACAGATGAAAACTAGCCTTTTGGCTAATTCTGGCTTTTTTAACCATGTGTAATCATGTGTTTTATGAAACTGCATTGTCCCTTTTCAAATAAACTAAACTAAAAAAAAAAATTGGGAAGGAAAAACTCCCTTGTAGGAAGAAACCTTTGGCAGAACCAGGCTCAGGCAAGGGCAGTCTTCTGCCACGACTGGTTGGGGGTGGGGGGGTGAGGGGAGAAAAGTAGAAAGAAGAGACATACATAACATAACAACATGCAGGTAGGCAGATATGACATGCAAATTCTATCAAAGCTAATTTGACGTAAGATTACAGTATTTTTATGGGCTTTTTTCAGGCTTATTAAGCTAACTAAAGAATCTCATAGGAAACACTGCGAGCAGACACATCCATAGCTGGACCTGGTGGTGTAATGCCCAATCACTATACACAGTGAGCATATAGTAAATAGCAGTTGTTTTTTTGTTGTTGTTTTATATACAGTATAAGTGGACATAGTAGATACTAATAATAAAATTCAAAACTATGACATGCAAAATCCAATCTACACTTGTGAATAATGTCCAGTTAAAACATGACATCACATCTAGCTAGCTAGCTATCACATAGCACATGCACACAATCAAACACAATCAAATGCATGCACAGCGGGCCTTATTGATGCAGATTTCCGTTTTCAGTCCTGGCCAATCGATGAGCCTGATTTTTCTTCTTTGCTGAGATTTTTTTTTCTTGGTCAGTGGTGGTTTTAGCTACAGCGCCCCAAACGAGCAACTGTTGTAATTGCGTGATATTGTCCAGGCAGTTTGGTCCGCTGCAGTATGAATGCAGACCAAACCAAGTGAAGGTGTGAAAATTCTCGTCATTCCCTGCCCAGTCGAACCGAGACCCCCGGACTATCCTGGTCTGAATGCAGCCTTAGGCTCATCGATTGGCCAGGACTGAAAACGGAAATCCATTCCCTTCAGCCGGGTTGTTTGTCCGCCACAAATGAGACATTTTTTAACTTTTCTCCTCAGCTTTCTCCGGTAAAAGGATTTCTCGGATTTGCGCAGTTGTTTTTATTGTTATTTTCTACCCAAAATGTACTATGGTAAACACCATTTCATCTTCTCAGACTACATGTTGTTATGGTTACACAAATGCCGAGGGGCACTTGCACCCTTTGGTCCGCTGGATACTCCATTTGTATTCACATGGAGAGCGGAGCGCACCAGACTTCATTTGCAAGAGAACCGAGACCCCCGTTTTCAAGGGTCCAGACTTCGTTTGTTTGGTGTGCACCAAAGTTCCAACGTGCATTCAGACGGCATCAAACAAACCGAACTCTCCACGGATATCCACTATTTGGTCCTGGCCGTCTGAATGCGCCATTAGAGACCTTAGGGATTACTAGGAGTCCTGCGTGCTGAGAGCATAATAATCTGTTAGGATAATAAGGTATGATCAATTCTTTAAAATAACTGGGAGGTATATTATGTATGATTTTATATGTCAAGAGAAGAACTTTAAATTTGATTCTGGATGCAACAGGGAGCCAATGAAGGGAGGTTAATATGGGAAAAATATGATCCCTCGTTTTAGTGCCCGTTAATACCCTAGCTGCAGCATTTTGAATTAGTTAGAGAATTTTTAGAGTGTTTTTAGGACAACTTGACAATAGTGAGTTACAATAATCTAATCTAGAAGTGACAAAAGCATGGACTAGTTTCTCTGCATCAGTTTGGGACAGGATATTCCTGATTTTAACAATATTCCGTAAGTGGAAGTAAGCAGTTTTAGAGATTTGCTTGATGTGTGAATTAAAGAACAAATCGTAATCAAAAATAACTCCAAGATTCCTGACAGTGGTGCTAGGGGCTTGGGTGAAACCATCTAAGCTACATATCTGATCAGAGACAGAGTCTCTGATGTTTTTCGGGCCAATTATAATAACTTCAATTTTGTCTGAGTTAAGTAGTAAAAAGTTGTGGTTCATCCAGGTTCTAATGTCTTTAAGACATGCATGTAACCTTGTCAATTGGTTATCAATTCTCCTGATTTCATTGACAGGTATAACTGTGTATCATCCGCATAATGGTGGAAATTTATGGGGTGTTTTCTGATAATATCACTTAAGGGGAGCATATATAATGAAGAGTATTGGTCTTAACACCGAGTCCTGAGGGACTCCTTGACTGAGTTCTGTGAGTAGAGATGGCTCATCATGAACAAACTTGAAGTTTATCTGACAAATGTGATTTAAGCCACTGCAAAGGTGATTCTTTAAGCCCTACAGAATACTCCAGTCTATGAACTAGAATGCCATGGTCAGTAGTGTCAAAAGCTGAACTGAGATCTAAGAGCACAAGTATGGAAGCAAGTCCATTATCAGATGCTATTAGCAAATCATTACTGACTTTCACTAGAGCAGTTTCAGTACTATGATGAGCTCTAAGATCAACATGTTGGAAATAGACTCTGTCTTGATGGCAGTGATCCTTGTTAATGGGTGATAATAATATATCTGAAATAACATTGTTAAACAACTTATGAATGCCCAGGATTTTTAATAGATTTAACTTATGTATATTTTAATGCAGTTTATATAGTCCAAATGCTGTTCTCAATGTGTTGATTTAATTTTAATAACCTGTAATTGACAACTGAATTTAAAAAAAAAAAAACACCACTAAAACTGTTGGCAACCATTTATAATCCCTTTTTAAAGGAGACCTCAGTTTGAAACAGTGCCAGCATACTAAAAGCAGAAGTCAGATCTGGTCAGCAGATGGTTAATCTGGGATAATAAATCTGTGGGAGCTCTGTGCATTTGTGGCTGATCTTTACAGTCAGCATATTGCAGGGGAGTTGTTCTTTTAATTAGCACTTGAGAGTTGTCGTGTTTTGCGTGACACCTCTAATTGCTTGGCATGTTTGTGGTAGAAAAAAACTACAAATTATTTTGACGAATACCCTGGGAGAGGTCCACCAGCTGACGTTAACCTTATATCCTGCCACCACACACACACACACACACACACACACCCATGCACACACAGACACCAATTCTCATTTGGGGAGATGTCCTGGAGCGTGGACGGATGTGGACGGCTATCCCTCACTGACGGGGGCCTCTCACTGTCACCCTCTGTAGGCTCCGCGCCGCCCTCGGCCACAGGCAGGTAATAGCTCTGATGAGAGCCCTCCACTTTGTTTCAGAAATAATTTGCCACTCCTGCCGCCTGCAGGGGCCGTGTGGTAATAAAAATGAATCACACCGCTAACCTCTCCAAACCTGGCCCCCATGCTGCCTGGTTTTAACCCCTTCTTCTCCTTGCACTGCGCGTCTCGCCTCATTTTCCTCCTCCTTTTTTTTTTTTTTGTTTTTTGTCTGTTTGGAAAATTTACTCTGTGGCCGAACAATTCGTGTTATAGGATCTCGTCTACATCGCCTCTGTCCTTCACATTAAGTTCCAAAGCTTCTGGACTACTCACAGGTTATGAGAGCAGCAATGGCAACTCTCTGAAGAGATTTTAGAATAGCCGGCCTTGCCAGGGGCACTGGTGGAGAGAAAGTAATTAATTAAGACAAATGAATGACCGGGTCCCCCCTTCATACACACACTCTCTCTCTCTTTTTCTCTCAGTGAAACCCACAGGTCAGTAATTAGCCCTGTGTGGGAGAAGTCCTACCCCAGTCACTAACTGCCCACATGCCACCAGATTTGGGGGCCAGGTGGATTTAGGGGAAGGACTGCTTTATTATAGAGCCGTCTTCTTATCATTCCCAGATCATAATAAAAATTTATCTGATTAACTTGGAAGAAAAACAGCCCGAGTCCAGGAAGACCGTTAACGCACGTCGGCGGGGGAGGATATGTGCTCATCGTCCCCTCGGCTTTGTACGTGAGGCGAAGGTTCAGCGGGGGTTAACAGCATGAGCATTTAAGGGTGTTGGTCTTGCTGCCACAAACACACAGCCACTCCATCATGCGCAGTCTGACAACCTCATTAATGTCATGGTATAGTCACGTCATCCCTCCGCCTGCCGCACAGTGCACAGATGCTCTCCCTTTGGCCTTTTCTGTGGGGCCCAACACAACAACCTTTTGAATTCTGCTCATCTGTTAAGGCTATAAAGAGAGAGTGAGAGAAAAGAAAAAAGTGGTATCTAGTCCACTTGTAAAAATGTTTGCCTTAATTCTTGAGGAGCTGTTGTTCTCAGTAGAGCATACCATGTCCACACTGTAAGCCACTGGACCGTAGGAGGCCTTAGTTAGCACTCTGGCTGCGGCGTTTACTGTGTCGCTCCTTCATTTCTCGCCCTTAGCAACCTTTGATGCTTTGGGGCCCAGCTCTCTTTTCCCTGTTGGTTTGTGTGTGTGTGTGTGTGTGTGTGTGTGTGTGTGTGCTTTATTTCATCTGTTATTTCCCCTCTCGGCTCCCCCTCCCTGCCCTCTCTCTTGTCTTTCTGCTGCCATCCCTCTTACCCCGATCTCTGCTCTCGCTGCTCACCCACCCCCCCTCCCTCCTCCCAGTCTTCCTCAGTTTGTGGAAGTGAAGCTGCTGGCTGCATGGGAATTGGTCCCATACAAGTCGCCCACCCCCCGCTGTGAAGCCTGTTTGGGCCCCTCCACCACAGCCTCCATTTCTCCCCTTCAGTGCGTCTATTTGATGTGTCCACAGTGACTTTGGATGCTCGAGGAGGAGGAGCCCTAGAAGCTTTGATACTTCAGGAGGACTGCGTTAGAATGATGTGCGAGCATTGGCACGGGTGCCCTCCTCTTCCTGTGGCCTTAAGCACCTTTATTGGCGGCCGTTGTCAGATTGGTCATTCCGTGGCTGGCTCCGCCCCCACCGTCTCAGTCTCCCTTCCCTTCCTATAAATTCCTGCTTGCACTTGCACTGTCTTTCAGGCTTGACTAATTACCCTTGTTTGTCCCTCTTGATTCGAATTCAGTCATGTGTTCTTGACTCCGTGGGCTGGATTTAGGGGAATCATTCTGCCATTTGCCACTTAATTAAGTCAGGGTCAGAATCCATTGCTCAACGCAGAGCTGGAGGGACGGAGTCCTAATAGAATTATAAAAGAGGCCTTTCTCCGCTGTTGAGGCTGCATTTTATTTAGGTAAATGAAAGAGGACACCAGTTCAAGACAGGAATCCCATTTCTGCTTTAGTAGAGTCAGACGGTGTTTTGATGTCGGCCCAAGATTTCATTCCAATAAAAAAAAAAAAAAATGAAAGGCACAGAGTGAAGATTAGAGTGAGTGTGTCCTCTAGTCTGGGTGGGTTAGTGTAGGTGTGTTTGTGGTCTGTGTGGGAGCGGCCATCATTTCAATCTCCTAACTATCCCCCATGCTGTGAAAATTCACTCTCCCTTTCCCTCCCCGCCTCCCCTCCCACTCTGCCCTGATGCTTTGACATGCTAAATCTGCTGATTTTATTTTTCCTCCTGTGGTGAGGAAGTGTCCTTTTCAAGGGTCTCAGTTTCCCCGCCGACTGTCCAGACCCCGACCTCTGTTTGGATTGTTTTTCTTTTCCAAACAAGAGACGGAGGCGGGATAACCATTTCACTTCCTTTCACACTCTTGTCTTTCAAGTAGCAGCAGCTAGGAAAACTGCTGCCTCTTTATTTTATTTTCATTTTCATTTATATTTAGTTACTTTAAACTTAAAAACTGAACTGCCAAAAAACAGCTGTAAATTTGTTAAATTTAAAGTTTGGCATCAGCAATAAATGAGCTCCTTTTTTCTGCAGGTCTCCAGGGCTGATTTTTTTTTTTTTTTTTTTTTTTATACGAGGCTAACAAAGTGTCCTCGGGGCTCCTTTCTGAGATGTTGACGTCTTCTTAATGGCTCTCCTCGGCCTTTTTGTTTCACATCTTGGTGCTAACTTTCTGCCTCATTTAGCTCATATCAATTCACTGGGCTTTACAGATTCAGCATCTCATTCATGGCCCAGCTTTTTGAAACAAACTTTGAACAACAGTTCTGGTTTTAACCGACCTTAAGATCACCCCCCAGGATTACGGCAGGTTCTACACTTTCCTTATCATTCAGAAACTCACCAGCAGTCAAAAAACACACACTTGTTACACCGGAAATCATGGTGGAGGGCAGGACGGCCCCTTCCTGTTCCGAGCAATTCACTGCCTCTGAGGCCAATTGATTTGCTAACCAGCTTGTCCACACATAATGACTGAGTAGGAATTGATGGAGGTCTTACACCATAAAACTCGGAGGCTCTGCAATTGCCTGCCATTAGGGCTGTATTGTTGTCCACATAATACCCTCTTCCTTAAGAAAAGATTTGCTCATGGTGTACCGAGGTGAAGGGCTTTCTCCATCACATTTTCTTTGAGGTCTTTAAAAAAAAAAGTGCTTCCAAATATTTGGAGATGCACTAGCCTTAAGACTGGCTAAAATGCTTTATGAGCTGGTTGTGTTTTTTTACAGTTAATTAATCTGTGCTTGGGTCCTAAGTGAAGGCTGGCTACTCGCATTTTTAATGCCTATATTGCAAGCAGATGCCAAGCTCTTCTGCGTGAGAGCAGCTGCACTGTGAAATGAGCCTGACTGCTGACATCTGTCTGAAAGTGTCTCTGGTAGGTTGGCAGCTTTGACACCTGACTGCTAAGGTCCTAATAAACAGGAGTGACTAATGTCGAAGTGGAAGCTGTGTCTGAAATGTAGCTACAGCATATAGAGAGAGGTTTAAAGGGCTGTGTCACCCGTACCACAGAAAACAAACTTCTTGCTTGCGTGTGTTGCTGAGTCTTGCAAATTGTTTTAATTGTACATAACTTGATTTTAGTGCAACTTGTTTTTGACAACTTGCTTTTTTTTAAGGTCAGGTTTACAGTAACCAGAACAGACTGCAGAATCACAGCAGTAGGTCCCAATTAACAATGAAATAATCCTGCATAATTATTTTACACATAGTCAGAGACACTATAGTGCCATACAGTTCTCTGCTTTGGTACACACTTTAAACTTTTCTAGATATCACTAACCAAATGTCCATGCCAGAACACCACTTTCCTCCGTGGATCACCTTGTTGTGGTAGAGGGGTTTGAGTACCCGAATGATCCCAGGAGCTATGCTATCAAGGGAAAACTTGCCCCTGATAGGGTCTCCCAAGGCAAACTGGTCCTGGATGAAGGGCCAGACTGAGAGCGGTCCAGTGGATTTCCATGAAAAACATTACATCAAGGACCCAGTGTACCCAAAGGAGACACATGGGTCCGCCCTCCAGTGGGCTCACCACCTGCAGGAGGGATCATGGGGAGCATGGTGCTATGTGAATTGGGTGGAAGTCTGGGCTGCTCTCCCTGGACTGATGCCCCCGTAACCCGGATCCCCAGATAAGTGGTAGAGGATGGATGGATGTCAACTTTATTTACAGTATATCTTAATATTAAATTACAACAACCTTGCTGATGTTACCCCTTTACTCTCAACTACCTTTTTACAGTGTTTCTTCTGGCTTAGAGACTTTGGCGTGGGGGCAGCATGGTTTGAGCATGAATATCTGACTATAATATAATCCATGTCCTTCACTAGTTCTCTGGGCTTTTAAATATTTAATTTTGAGTGGATCGGTTGTCTGATGATAGCTTTTGTCCTTAGTGTTCATTTTTATTTATTTTGAAATAAGACAAAAAGAATACTAAACAGCTTTGTGGTTAATATAATTTTAAGTGATCATTTTAAGTGCAAATGAAGCTAATTGGAAATAATTACAGCAGAGTGAAAAAAACATATCTAAAAAACTGATTTCTTCCAGTGAGCTAAATGTTGTACCTTCACCAATAAAGTAAAATCAAGAAGAAGAAAAAATATATATATATCTAGATATGTGGCAGTGATAGACAGTCAGTTGCACATATCTTAATTTGATATTGGCCCAATGCAGCGTTAACATCAGGTAATGAGGCAGCAGTTACCCTGTAGAGAAGTTGAAAGCGCCCTTAAAATAAAAGGTTCACCTTCTCTTCTCTTCTCTTCTCTTCATTTGAATGTCTCTTACTTTATTTACAAATTGTTGTGAGGAAAAACTCTGTTGCTTTTTTCAGACAAATATATTCGGTTGGCAATGTTTCACAATAAAAGCAAATAACAGAACCAACCATTCTAATTGAATTGCTGTTTATTGCTTTTATTTTGAAATAGTTCAAGGAAGTGTTGATTTGTGTACAGTCTATGGAAAAAAAAACTACACAAATCCAGATTTCAGTTGAATCAAGTCTTATCAATCCATTATTTATGGTGTACTAATTTTAAGGTTATTGAGCAGGAATTTGAGGATTGTTTCTCATTTTTAAGGATAATTATGAAATGGTCTCATCTAGGCTAATTATACTGAATGTTGAAAATTTAAATGGCTGTTCAAAAGTTCACTTTGGACATTAAGGGCAAAGGGGCAGGGACTCAAGCCCCTAAAACACCCCCCTCTTCACTTGCATACAGAACATGGAAGTTCAGTAAGCTGATGGTCAGTGTTTGGAAGTGATATGGATTTACAGTAAAATGATTTTAAAAACTTGATTTAAACATAGATAACACAACATATGAACAACCTCAGGTGTTAAACTCTATCACTGTTGGACGCAATCACCGTTGTATTCCCACCACACATTAACTTGTTCAAGTTGTTCCCTCAGCGTACATCTGTGGACTACTTCATGCTGAATGGTACATGCCAGAAAAATTGGCCATCACAATAAACAAAACGGCCCTAAACTGGAACCAAAAGATCTTTAAGCTAAGTTGAAAGGAACAAGTACAAACCCTAGAAAGCAACTCCCTGACCAGCAAGAAAGACATGAGAAAAAACCGCTTAAACCAACATGGCAGCTCTCCCTACAGCTCTGATTGGCAAACTGAATAGCAGTCCCAGTATAACAAGGTGAAGGGAATTAACTAATGTAAGATGGCACTTAGCACAAGGTTCTAAGCCTACCAATATTTTGCCATGGTCGCAGACACTACATAAGTTGATGGTGTGGTGGCAACCCAGGATAAGGTGGCAGGCGGATCTCCCACTTCTCATACATGCTCACTTTGTTTTTTGTCTACCAGGCCAAGCAGTTGACGCATGCGCACAACTGTTATTTGTAGTTTTGCCCCAGCCGTATGGGTAGCGCAAATGTGCTAACACGCCAGTTTGTTCACCGGCTACAAACACGAGAGCGATGCACTTTTTTTTGAAGCAACAACAATGGCGTCATTTCAAGGAAAAGGAGGAATTACCATTTTCCAGTGCTCTTATCTGCTCAAGCTGCTGCTGCAGCAAAAGGATTCATGTATGTTTATTCTCGTCTTCCGTGTTCTTGTTGTCTTCCTCGTCTACTTTGTCTTTGTATGCTGTGTTGGTAGCGCCATCTTGTGAATGGGACGTTCAGTCTTGTACATGCTCTGTTAACGCGTTCAGATCATGGGCAGGCCATGTGGTCATAAAATTTGGGCTGCACACGGTCGTCCGCAGTAGAGCCCTGTGAACACTAGCGGAGTGGAGACGATGACGTAAATTTCATCACACGAGGTTTCCGGTTGCATGTACGCGGACAGCAGAGGTGCAGCATGAGTCCAGCTTAATAGCATGCAGGTATGGGCTTTGGAGAGCCAGTGACGGGAAATGAGACCCGAGGAGAAGTGCAGGTTAACCCTTACATCACCACAGGGGTTGTAACAGTTTGCAAATTCATGCCATAAACTCCATTGTTATCTATGAATGCAACAAGTATGAAACTAAGCTTTAACTGCTTGCAGTTATGAAGGGTCCAGGTAACCAAAAACAGACACTCATGCGCATGTGATGTACCCATACTTAACTGTCTCTTCACCACAGTTACAAGAGTTTGTCAAGGGGGCAGGCCTAGCAGCTGTAACTAAAGATTTTCACACACACACTTTCGGCTGCTCCCTATTTGGGGTCGCCACAACAGATCATGGGTCCGCATGTTTTTGATTTGGCGAGGATGTTTACGCCGAATGCCCTTCCTGACACAACCCTCCCCATTTACCCAGGCTTGGGACCAGCACAAGAAGTACACTGTTTCTGTGCTTCTCCCCCTTTTCACCTTAAAATAATATTTCCAAAATCATACTGATGATACAGCAACCTTTGACCAGGAGAATGTCACTTCCACCAT
This sequence comes from Pholidichthys leucotaenia, assembly GCA_020510985.1. NCBI lineage: Eukaryota > Metazoa > Chordata > Actinopteri > Cichliformes > Pholidichthyidae > Pholidichthys > Pholidichthys leucotaenia. The sequence continues at coordinate 249,813,683 of CM035846.1, read as the reverse complement.
AGCCCAAGTGGGCCTGCATTACCTGCAACAGCACCATTCCTGGTAGGAACACTGAAAAGATTACTGACACATTTTATGGCCTCAGTCCCATTAGCCAATCACAGGGCATGACTTAAGACCACCAACTAACAAAGCCCCTGTAACTGGCTATTGAGACTCAAGCTGTAAAACGTGCCAGTTGCTGTTTCAGTGTTCCTACCAGGAACTGGAAAGTGACATAGTGCTGCTTAAAAAATGAGAAAACTCAAGACTGGAAGGCAATCACCTGTCAACCTTTCTGTGTTCATGGGACCAGTGTTGTGTAGCTCATCTGAAAGGTTAATTCGGGTAATAAAGCTGACTGATTCACCATTATTATGATGAAATGCAGTTGAATAGGGCTAGATTGTCAGTTCGCACATGGCTCTTTTCCGCGGCCCACTGATAGAAAGTCCCACGAGAGCCTTGTCACTCCAGCCAGCGTTGTCGCTTTAACTTATCCATAGAAACCTTCTCCACTCTGTCACTCACCCACGAGCCCAACAACGGTTTCTTTCTGCTCCCCTTATCACACCGACTGACAGGGTCACCGGGTTAGTACCACACTGGGCATGCTCAGTCATTCACGTATTGATATTGATTTTTTTTTTTTCTTTCTTATTTGGACAGTTTGTATGTGGGCACAGAATGAAAGTGGGGGGGGTCAAGATGGAGTGCAATAGATAGAATTCTGCCTGGTGATAGAGGATGGAGCCATCCCTCGGCCTCTATTCTCTGCTGCAGGCCGGAGTGAAGGAGCCCCACATCCCACTGTCCCTTTCTGGCTGCCATTCAGCCCCATCGATCTGACTCAGGGCCCAGCCACCCCAAGGGAGACCGGGGCTCGGAGACACACTGCCTCTTTTGTAGAGGGAATCCACTAGTTCAGACTGACAGCCGACAGTGCTGATAAAAAATACGTCCCCCGCCTTCCTGTATTGTCCACCGCAGACATGCTGTTCAAGATGTGTAACCTTTAGAAAGCTGGCCAGGCTCTAACCGTCACGCTGACGACCGTAATCACTAGAAACTGGAATATTTCCCAAAGCGTCACACCCTTTGGCTTTCTCTCCTCTCTCCAGCCTATCTCGCTGTATTATTTCCCACTGTGATAGTGAAGGCTAGTCACTTTTCCTGCACTGTGATCATTTAGAAATGTCACTGTATTCCAGTGAGTCTCTTAGGCCAATTACTATAATATTTCCCTTGTGTGCATGCATTCTTCCCCGTGTACAAGTCATTGCCTTTAAATCACTGCCTCTAAATTATGAGCTACATTTTAAATGCTCTTTAACGTGGGTGCGAAATTGTTTGTAGCATGTTCATCGTGTTTCACCCTGCCTGACCTCTAGTGCCCTCGTCATTTCCTTCTCTCCAGGGAGGAGAAGGAGCGTTGGATCCGAGCCAAGTACGAGCAGAAGCTGTTCCTGGTGGGGCTGCCCCAGTCCGACGTGCCTCTGGGGCAGCAGCTGCTTCGGGCGGTGGTGGAGGATGACCTGAAGTTGGTGGTGCAGCTGCTGGCCCACGGCACCAAGGAGGAGGTTAATGAGACCTACGGGGATGGAGACGGACGCACTGCTCTGCACCTCTCGTGCGCAATGGCAAATGTAGTCATCACACAGCTGCTTATCTGGGTGAGTTTGCTCCACTGCACTTAGAGAGGAATGGGTGAACATTTTTAACATTGAAGGCCAAATGTTCGCTGGGATTAAGCTGTTTCTACTAGGGATGCAATGATTTATAAAATGTGGGCCCAAAACCGGTGTTGAAAATAATAAGTTGGCCGATAAAGATTGTTTCTTTTGTTTTTGTTTTCATCGATTCTATGTATTCATCTTCACTGTCAGGGAGACAAATAAATATATATTACAATAAAAATAACCAAATTGAAATACTTTAAGATGATTAATTCCCTAGTTTCAACACAACAGACAAACTTGTATTTATTATTTTTAAAAAATGGCGTCAGTGTATATTTTAGTGTCAGAAGAATATATTATATGGGGAAAAATTGGTTTCACTGCAAACATATAAAGCACCTGTTGTTTTATTGGGTTATTTTTGTAAGTTTTCTATATAGAGACACATTTAAACACAATGAGAACAAATTTGAATTTGGAGGTTTCTTATTCACTAAAGTCATGCCTTGAATAATTGTTACAGGGGGAAGAAAATATGTTTTCTATTACGCAACCTGGTCGAATGAGATATTACTTTTTTACCCACCTGAATTTAAGTGATGTTCTCAGCTTGGTTACATCCATAAAAACTGACTTTGCCTCTGCCCAGGAACCATCCAAATAAAAGAAGCAGAAGATGTGGCTATCATTAAAGGGGTCATTGACTGAAAATGGTGTTTTTGTAGGTTTTAAACCTTCTGAAATGAGTCTATTGGCCACGTGATTATCAAAAATATATCAAAACGCTCACTACACTTTAAAAAAAAAAACCACACAGCCTTTGGACAGTTTGTCTCTGACAAGAAGTTTTAATTCTTCTGGGTTTGCTATGGAACGTCATAAGCATGATAAGCCCAGCCTCAATGCCTGCCTGCTGTTCTATTATTGGCCAGCCAAGTTGTCTCTGCAAACGTGAACAGCTGGGGAGCCCAAGCTTCAGAGCTAACAGTGCTAGGAGGTTAGCTTACCAAGTGTGGTTTATATTCTTATTTTCTATTGATTTCAGTTACCCTAATAGACATCCCTGTTTCCACCTGATTCACTAATCCACAGTTGATAATATGTCTCGTGTCATTCTGGCTTATTTTGTTATATTTTTGTCATGATGCTACATCAGACCGTTAGCATAAATAGCATTGGTATAATCAAGGGCAGTGGTAGTCTAATGGTTAGGGGTGTGGACTGGTGACTGCAGGGTTACTGGTTTGATCCCTAGACCAGCAGGATCAGATCTGGGTGGGACAGATGATACAGCAGTGTTTGCCCCACCCTCAGTTACCCCACTGTGGTGCCCTTGACCAAGGCCCTTAACCCTAACTGCTCCAGTGGAGCTGCTCAGTGGCCACAGGTCAGTCTGTAGTTGTACTGGGCAGATTCCAAGTGTGAATGTGGAATTGTGTGAATATGGAATTGTGTGAATGTGAACAGGGCATCCTTGAAAAAGAGAGGTTGCCTCTCAATGGACCTCCCCTGTTATAAATAAAGGTTAATACAATTTTTAAAAAAAGTATTTTCTCTGTGATGCAAGGCAGTTAGCTAAAGTTAGCGGTTTAGCCACTCATTCATGAATGTGTCTCTGCCTGTTGTACTGCAGGAACCGGCCATAGCCTATCAACCACTGAAACCACACACCCTTGTCCACCAGTGATGCGTTATATCATTTACTCTTTAAGACAAATTTATGTTTGTTGGCTCAGGCTAACTAGCCGAGCTAGGAGCTAGTCAGCTAACGTTAGTAATAGTGACATAAGCGGAACAAGCCGTTCTGAGAAAGGCTGCAAAAGATGTTTCACAATGATGCTGCAGTAATTAAAGAAAGTTTGACCAAAATATTTCATCAAGACCTGCAGTATCTGTCAAAATGTGGAAAACACACAGTAACTGACCCCTGTAAGTTTTATGTTTGTACACACATGGACAAAATTGTTGGTACCCCTCTGTTAATGAAAGAAAAACCCACAATGGTCACAGAAATAAGATAAGATAAGATAAGCCTTTATTAGTCCCACAATGGGGAAATTCCAGGATTGCAACAGCACAGGGATAGCAACACTCAGAGCAACAATCAGAAGGCAAGAAAAAACAACATCTAGTAAACATATGTACATATTACTATAAATGTATATATATAGACACACAGTGCGGAGCATTATGGTTGGTTGGTGAATGTGCAGCAGAAAGTCTAAGCTCTCTCTCCGCGGATGCGGCGGGCCAGCTGGAAGTCTTTGGGCATGATGGTGACCCTCTTGGCGAAGAAGAGACCCACCAGGTGGGCCTCGCTGGTCTCCTGCAGAGCCATGATGGCGAAGCTCAGGAAGCGCAGGACGGTCTTGAAGTCCTGAGCGATCTCCCTCACCAGGCGCTGGACGGGCAGCTTACGGATGAGCAGCTCTGTGGATTTCTGGTTGCTACGGATCTCTCTCAGAGCCACGGGCCTGTGACGGTGAGGCCTCTTCACTCTGCCGGTGGCCGGAGCGCCTCTCCGAGCAGCCCTGGTGGCTAGCTGTCTCCTGGGGGGCTTCTTCCTCCAGTAGATTTTACGGGCGGTGTGCTTGGTTCTTGCCATCGCTCTTTATTATTCTGTCTTATATTTCTTGCACGCCGCCTAAACTCCAGCCCGGCACCCGCGTCGTTTTCGCTACAGCTCCCGGTATGTCGAATTTCCCATTAGCACCGGGCGGCGGCCAAGTGCTAGCTAGCACTAGCTCCTCCCCGCTGTAACGTCTCCCGCTGCAAACCGTGGCTCCGTCCGCCGACCCGGGAGACCCCCGGGGCGATCCGTGTGTCCGTGATATATATACAGAGTGAAAGGTGCAGAAAGAAGAAGGAAGATAAAAAAAAAAGGCTGTTGCAACAGGCAGCCTACTCGTGTGGCGCCACCGGTCCGGCGGAACCGGAACCGGAAAATGGTGACAAAATAAAATAACCTTGACCAAGGCCCTTAACTCAAGGTTTTTTTTTTTCTCAAGGTTGAAATAACTTGAATCTGACAAAAGTGGTAATAAATAAAAATTCTATGAAAATTAACCAATGAAAATCAGACAGTGCTTTTGAATTGTGGTTCAACAGAATTAGTTTAAAAAACATACTCATGAAACAGGCCTGGACAAAAATGATGATACCCTTAACTTAATATTTTGTTGCACAACCTTTTGAGGCAATCACTGCAATCAAACCATTTCTGTAACTGTCAGTGAGACTTTTGCACGTCTCAGTAGGTATTTTGGCCCACTCCTCATGAGCAAATTGCTCCAGTTGTCTCAGGTTTGAAGGGTGCCTTCTCCAGACGGCATGTTTCAGCTCCTTCCACAGATGTTCAATAGGATTTAGATCAGGGCTCATAGAAGGCCACTTTAGAATAGTCCAATGTTTCGGTCTTAGCCATTCTTGGGTGTTTTCACAGGAGCCTCACTTGACTTTTTTTTAGCTCATTTGGTGACGGATATGAAAAAGTCCATTGCATGTGAAAATGACAGCCGGCCGCCATCTTGGATTTCTCGATTATGTAATCATTTAAACACACTTTTATTGGAATAAACAGATAGTATGACCCCTTAAACCTCTGTTTTGACACCAACATCAGCTTTCTAGGTGCCTTAGTAGTCAAGAAACAAAAAAAATGTTAATCGGTGGCCATATTGGCGGCCATATTGGATTTCATCGTGATGGGTTTGTTTCACAAGTAAACTAATAGCATTAATGGAATGCTTGACCCCAAAAACCTATGTCTAGACACCAAAATCAACCTCCTAGCTGAATTAGTTACTGAGATATAGGTGGTGGTATGCATTTTGGCGGCCATTTTGATTTTTGGGCAAAAAAAAGGTTTCCCGTAATTTTTGGGAGGTACATGGGAGGTTATTTTCATTAAAATGGGTCTAGAATGCTAAATCCAGTGAGAAAAAAAGGTCCTGGGAGGTTGGTCACGAAACCCCCAAAAATGACTCTACTATAATATGTGCAACTGTAGTCACAGGAACATCAAGCTGCTTGGAGATGGTCTTATAGCCTTTACCTTTAACATGCTTGTCTATAATTTTCTTTCTAATCTCCTGAGACAACTCTGTCCTTTGCTTCCTCTGGTCCATGTTTAGTGTGGTACACACCATGTCACCAAACAGCACAGTGACTACTTGTCACCCTTTAAATAGGCCGACTGATTACAAGTTTGTAGACACCTGTGATGTTAATTAGAGGACACATCTTGGTTGAACATGTCCCTATGGTCACATTATTTTCAATCTTTTCTAGGGGTACCATCATTTTTGTCCAGGCCTGTTTCATGAGTTTGTTTTTTAAAGTAATTCTGTTGAACCACAATTCAAAAGCATTGTCTGATTTTCATTGGTTAATTTTCATAGAATTTTTATTTATTACCACTTTTGTCAGATTCAAGTTATTTCTGTGACCACTGTGGGTTTTTCTTTCATTAATAGAGGGGTACCAACAATTTTGTCCACGGCTGTACATGTGTTGAAGATGTACATGTGTTTTTTTTTATTTTTCTAAAATGTCCTGGTAGACCACTGCATTGACTATGGACTTGATAAAACACAGTGGACCAACATCAGCAGATGACATGGCTCCTCAAATCAGGTGCCAAGTCCTGTCACTTGGAAATCAAGGTCCCAGAGTCTGGAGGAAGAGTGAACAGGCACAGAATCCAAGTTGCTTGAGGTCCAGTGTGAAGTTTCCACAGTCAGTGATGATATGTAGAGCCATATCACCTGCTGGTGTTTTTCCACTGTGTTTAATCAAATCCACTGTCAGTGCAGCCACCTAACAGGGAATTCTAGAGCACTTCATGCTTGCCTCTGCTGACCAGCTTTACGGAGATGCTGATTTCATTTTCCAGCAGGACATGGCACCTGCCCACACTGCCAAAAGTACAAATACCTGGTTCAATGACCATGGTATCACTGTGCTTGATAAGCCAGCAAACTCTCCTGCCCTAAATCACATAATCTATGGTGTGTTGTCAAGAGGAAGATGAAATACACCAGATCCAACAATGCAGTTGAGCTGAAGGCCGCTATCAAAGCATCCTGGGCCTTCATAACACCTCAGCAGTAACACAGGCTGATCACCTCCATGCCATGCTGCATTGATGCAGTAATTATGCAAAAGGAGCCCCAACCAAGTATTGAGTGTGTACATGGACATACTTTTCAATCGGTCAACATTTCTATTAAAAATCTTTTTTCTTTTAAATGAATTTTATGTACCCTGCCTCTCACCCAAAGATGCTGGGATAGGCTCCAGCCCACCCCCCACCCCCCCGGCGACCAGAAAAGGATTAAGCGGAAGAAGATGGATGGATGGAATTAATTTTATATAATACTCTTAATTTTTTGAGAAACTGAATTTGGGGTTTTCATGAGCTGTAAGCCATAACCATCAAAATTAAAAGAAATAAACACTTGAAATATATCACTGTGTGTAATGAATCTATATAATATATGAGTTTCACTTTTTCAGTTGAATTATTGAAATAAATCAACTTTTCAATAGCATTCTAATTTATTGAGATGCACCTGTAGATGGGCACATAATGTATCATGTGCGGTGCTCTTGCTGGAGTTTTGGGTTGAAATCCCTCATCATCTACACTACCGTTCAAAAGTTTGGGGTCACCCAGACAATTATTTTGTGTTTTCCATGAAAAGTCACACTTATTTGCCACCATGAGTTGTAAAATGAATAGAAAATATAGTCAAGACATTGACAAGGTTAGAAATAATGATTTGTATTTGAAATAATAATTTTTTCCCGATACTCAACCTGCTCAAAGGAAGGTCAGTTTTATAGCTTCTCTAACCAGCTAAACTGTTTTCAGCTGTGCTAACATGATTGCACAAGGGTTTTCTGATCATCCATTAGCCTTCTGACGCAATGAGCAAACACATTGTACCATTAGAACACTGGAGTGATTGTTGCTGGAAATGGGCCTCTATACACCTATGAAGATATTGCACCAAAAACCAGACATTTGCAGCTAGAATAGTCATTTACCACATTAGCAAGGTATATTAAATATTAGAGTGTATTTCTGATTAGTTTAAAGTTATCTTCATTGAAAAAAACAGTGCTTTTCCTTCAAAAATAAGGAAATTTCTAAGTGACCCCAAACTTTTGAACGGTAGTGTATGTTTGAAATATTCATAAAAATCAAGTACAGACCAAGTTGAGGATACAACTTTACATTGACTTAAAACTCCCAGAGCCTGCTGACATAACAGAATCTCTGGTCTTCAAAGAGTCACAAATTTAAAACATATCACTAGATTTAAGAAGATCTTATACACCTACACTCGAAATTACCCAACCACCACTGCAAATTGTTTATTTTAAAAATTTATAAAATGTTCAAAACAACAAATCAACTAAGAAACAATTTACAATGTCGGTTGAGTAATTTGAGTGCAACTATGGTGTCCGTGCAGGCGAATACATTTAGGCACACAAGGTAATTTGGTTTCAAGTCGGGTATGGAAAAGAATGTCAGACTTTGATTCATTTGTTATTGAAAGCATTAAATGGAAGCGGAGGTTAACAAGTATAAAGGCTGTCACTTGATTTTGAGCAACTTTACTATATCTTCTTCTTCTTTCAGCTGCTCCCTTTAGAGGTCTCCACAGCAACTTTACCATATAAACACAGCACAATCAGATGGGTTTACGCTGATATCTAGTTATAGTGATGGAGAACAAATGTTCTTAATGTGCTGATGACACGTTTTTGACCTTTTTTAGCATGTTGTGTAAACCCAAAAGTCATTGTCAATGATCAACATAATGTTTACAACAGCGCCTGCATAAACTAGTTATCATCAAAAAACCACAGCCGCTGACTGGACTGTGGAGCCGCCCACCGAATTAAGGACGGCACCCCATGACGTAAGCGACAGAATGGACTCCGATGTTGTTAACTAGAATGACAGCAGCTTTGTAGCTCACCGTTTCTCTGGTTTCTTGTTTTAATTTTACGGCTGTGCCTTCGCGTTGTGTCGCAGGCTTAGATAAACAGCAGGCCGTGAAAGACCACATCACATGCTTCAGCTCCAACTGTCATAAGCCTCCTTGTGCGCTCCTCGTGCGCTTTTAGGCAGGAGGAGCGCACGGAGGAGGGGAAGGATTAATGGATTTATGTGCAGCTTTGACCTACTTTCTGTGATCGCATGCTGGCTCTCGCCAGTCCGGCCACGTCCCCTCTCTCATTATCAACAGCTGATTCAAACTCCCTCTGATCATGTTTCCCGGTCCTCGCCCAGGTACTTCTCATCACACCATCACCAGCAGTGCGTGTACATATTAGCGGCCGTTTGCCAGTAACGCACTGCTGGTCCATAGTATTGTCATCTGTGCTGTTAGTCTGCCAGTATTTTCAGCACTCTCTCGACGTGTTAGTCACTCCATGTTCACTGTGGTTTTCGTGCGTCCTTGAAGCGATGTCGGCTCTGGGGTGCACCTGTGGCTAACACGTCTCCTCTCATTTGTTCTCTGGGCGATGCCGGCCCCCGAACGCCATCAGTAAGTGTGTTTGTGTTTTTTGTACATCTTCACCTTTTTGGGAATTGTCTGTCGTTCTATATTAAATGTGCTGTGGTGAACCCTGCACATAAATCTTCGTTATTTCATGCTCCCTCTCCGTGCCCTGCGTAAGAGCGCACGGAGAGGGAGGATAAACGCCTAAATAACGAGGATTTACACAAGGATTTACGCACAGGATTCACCACAGCACATGTATTGAACATAAAGACTGATCCCAAAAGGTGAAGACTTACAAAAATACACAGAAACACAAACGGTAGGTGTTCGGGGCCGACATGAAATGTGTTAACCACGGTTGCGCCCCAGAGCCGACATCGCTACAAGGGGCGCAACAGAACCACGGCTGTGTCGAGTGGCTAACACGTCGTGATAGTGTTGGCAATATTGGCTGGCTGACAACATGGCAGATGGTGCACACAAAACATGAACAGCTGACTGTCACTGAATGTGACTCGCTAGGCACAGTGCCCGCTTGGCACGGCTCAAACCTATACGGTTTGATGCCCCCAGATTCTTCATTCTCACCCCATTCTTCAGAACTATAATCGTCTGAAGATTGGACAACACAAACTATTCCAGACTACATGTGCTGGAGCCATCGTCAATGTTTTCTACCGCTTCCATCCTGTGTGTACAATGGGTAGCCAAGCGCTGTGTTCTGTCGATGACGTTACAACATGGCCGGGGGGGGGTTTCCAGCCACTGACACAATTGGTGACGTGGCGCTCATGAAAACATCGGATATTCGCGTGAAAAAAAAGCCTTAGAACTGCACAGACCAACCTATTTTGTCATATTGTAGTATATGTTGAAAAATTAGAGGAAGTCAAAAACGTGTCATCAGCACTTTAAGGTTTATATATTGACACCTGTGACTGAGGAAGTGATGGAAGTTGTCCACTAATTTAAGAAAAAGCTTTTTACATGACATTTGTTTTAGATTTAACGACATATGCTGAAATGCTAAAGATGTTGTAGAGTGCAGAAAACCCAAAACAATCAAAATAATTTTTTGTTAGCACTGTAAATAAATCAAAGCTGAGCATTATTGATGTTGATGTAAAAAAAAAAAAGAAATTCTTAAGTTTCACTCTCCTTCCCAACATTTCACCCAACAGTACGGCGTAGACGTGAAAAGCCGGGATGCTCGGGGCCAGACGCCGCTGTCCTACGCTCGGCGGGCAGGAAGCCAGGAGTGCGCTGACATTCTGCTTCAACATGGCTGCCCCAACGACGCCGGCAGCCTGACCTCCGTGCCCACGCCCAACATGAGCCGCCGCAACCCCAACATCAACAACAATGCGCAGTGTGAGCTCAACCGCAGCATCAGCATCATGTAGGAGGAAGAAATGGGAACCCCGACCCCCGCTGTGTCTCCGCCCCTGCACCGCCTCCTCTGTTCCACACTGTGTTAGAAACAGAATCAGTACCAGAGGATCATAGGAATCAGCTGTGACGGACCCACTGTTGATATTCCACGAGGCTGACAGGGCTGGGTGTTTGGACAGTGTATATTGTTTGTTTTATATTATTGGTTTTATCAGTATTGGTTTGTTAAATTTATTCAAACTTGGTCAGAGATGATCACGATGAGCTTTAACCCCCCCCCCCCTTTTTTTAGCGTCAACCAAACAAATGACTTACTTTGGCGTTCGTACCTACCCTACCAAAAGCATTTCCCTAATGCTTGAACATTTCCTTTTATGTCTTCCCCCTTCTGCGATGTGAACAGATTATGCGGCGAGCGTGAGCGAGAAGCTTCCCTCAAATTTCCTGAGCCCCAAGTGTAATAACGTAAAACTGTAAAGAATAGTTTTATAAGTGACAAAACACTCATGTGAGGAGAGAAACTAAATCTCTTGCAATATCAAAGGCTGTTAGAGCTTTTGTAATGATGCATGCCTTCAGCGCAGCTATCAAACTCTTGACACTCGATCCATATACAAAAGCAAAGCAATTATAGTTAAAGAGTGCAAATGATTTAGATAATTTACAAGGAAATGGATTCGGATCATCATAAAGGGGCTGATTGCAGAATTCCTATTGGGTGAAATTGAGTCATTCCCTTCCTCAGCCTTATCACGATGCTCCAGTAAAAGTGTCCAGGACTATAAAACGAATTAAGGGGCATAATGTTTTATGACCATCGAGTCTTCGTGGCTTTGTACGGGTGCCTCTTCAATCAGATTTCATTCACACTCAAAGGTTTGATTAAAGCAGTTAAATTGTACCATTATGATGTCTTTATTAAGAGTAATTTCCTGAATGGCAAGATTGTGTTGATAATTGTTCGACTCAGATTCACACAATTTTATCCCGTGAGCGTGTGTTGGAATATCCATTTACCTCCTGTGACCAAAAGCTGTCAAACTGGTACTCTAGAGAACATTTCCTCTGCTGTTGCTGTGAAATCATACATTGGTACTCTGTGTGTGGGTGTGGGTGTGGATACATGTGTTTGCGTCAACGTCGGTAACTTGTGCGGGCATTTCCATTCACACGCGGTGGGGAAAGGACACTGAAGAGAAGACAAACGGCTTCAGTGAACATTTGGGAACCTAATTGTGTTACAGTGTACAGACCACTTGTAAAAAGTAGTTCTTGTTCCTTCGCCTTATCCTTATGAGAACCCTTTGAGCTTACTGAGGCTTTTAGAGGCGGTAAAAACCTTTTCTATAAATGTGTTTATCTCTCCTCTGTCCCAAGAATCTGTCAGCCTAAAAGCCAGGAGTTCAGAACATGTATTTAAACTATGTGAGTGACATTTAGGGATAAAAAAAACAAGCAAAGATGTTTAAAAGAGGGAAGTTTTATTAGTTTGCATTTACACAGATGTGTAGTATTTGACAGACAAAAGGCAATTTCTTTATAGTAAACAGAGTGGAAGTGAAATCAGGTGGCACAATGTCTGTCTATTTTTACCTTTTAGTTTAACTGCCATTTTTCATCTTTTAAAACATCTTTTCTATATATGATGGCAGAATATGTGTTTACAGAGCAAGTTATCGACTTGGTACTTTGCCTGTGTTGCTGTTGCTTTACAGTATTGTGTTTTCCAAGCCTACTGAAAATGAACATGTGGTCTTTGTTTGGCTTTATTTCAAATCCTTAAGAAGGTGGTATCTTAAGAGTAATTTGACATTTTTGTAAACATGCAGTACTGTGTTAAAGTCTTGAGCCACCCCATCATTTCTTTATATCTTGCTTCCAAGGAGCCGGACACTGCAGTGATTTTTAAGTGGTGTTGAGCAGTAGTCCTCCAGGGTTTCTAAAGGTCTTTTGATGTTTTTGTTTGGACATTGGCTGCTGTTTCATTCATTTTTAGTTCAGTCCTTGCGTCTGACCATTGCCTCGTAAAATCTGTGGAAACCAGACAAGTGGTGGGCAAAAGATGTGGAAAGCCTAAAACACTACCTACATCGGATTGCGAGCGGGTGGATCCAGTAAAGACCCGACACGAGGCCTGAGAGATTCATCAGGTCCTTCAGTTAATCCTTCTGCTGTTCGCCAAAACCTCATCAGATGCGGTCCCGATGGAAGGAACACCACTGACACTGTGGTATGCCAAATTACACAAGGAAGGGACTGAAAATCAGTGGCAGCAGGTCTTCTGAGGTGACGAATTCAGATTTGAAATGAGTGATCATCTTGACGGAGAATGGAACAAAAGGCACCCGACATCCAAAGCCTGGAGGATTATTTCTGAAGACTACTTAAAGAAATAACAAGAAAGCTCACCAGAGAGAGTCCAGACTGGTGAACTCAGTCAAATATTGACTTTCAAGCTCATTAGAACTGTACAAACACTTGTTTTTGCCTTATATACTGTATTTCCATTTATATTTGCATGCTTCAATAAACTGCTGCACCTGTTTCCCATATGCTAGCAAAATACTAGTGCACCTTAAAAAAATCAGACGGTTATTTTTTTAAATAGTTATGTTAACAGAAGTTAAACTTTCCTATTTATTTATCACACATATAAAGTAAGCTATTTCAAGAGTTGTTTGTTTTATATTTTGTTGATTATGACTTGGCAATTAAATCACTGAATCATGATATTCTAATTCTTTGATGTGCACTACTATAAAGGAATGAGGGGTTGCTCAAGACTTTTGTACTGTACTGTATTTGCTTTCTTTAAAAAAAAAGTGGTTATTTTGGCATGAAACAGAAGACATCTATAGTCTTACAACTCGCAGCGACTCCTAATGTCTTTATTAAGTGTGTTAACTACAACTGTGTGACTGCAGTTATGCCATAAATAAGTTAGGCTAGCAAACACTTGGCAAGGCTTTGTGAAATGATATCACTTGTCTTTTAAAAACATAAATTTTATATAGAAAGCTGTGGACATGTTTGATTTAGGAAAGCCTGTAGCAAAACAGCTTGAAATAAAGACGTTATAGCTGTAGTGACACAAGCTACTGTACGTTCAAAACGAAAGACTGAAACTCCTGATGTAAAAACAAATTATCACCTATTTGTTGGTGGGTTTTTTACAGATTAAAAAAGTTGGGTGGAGTTTGTTCTTTTATATTTAAAGTTGCAGTATGGATTTTTTTGTTTTGGAAGCTCAGATTTTAGTGACACTGTATTTTGTCTAAGTGGACTGCAGCCGCAGAAATGAAGTGAATAGAGCAGCAGTTTACTTGGACACAACCAAGTTGTCCTGACCCTGAGTTTCCCAAAAAAAATCTGCAAAGGCAAAACCCCGTAGCGACACGACCTTTAAAAATGAGAAAAATGATTTGAGCATTTTTTTGATTGGCCATCCAACAGTGTTGTCGATTCATCAGCAGTAAGGCATTCATGTAGTTTTCTTATGCAGAAACTGACTCAGAAAAGTTTGTGAGATGATAAAACAGATTTCACAATGTCCAAATCCAGTTTAACTGAAATTTAGACCAAATGTAGTTACCGTGTTTGGCCTTTGTTGGATATTTTTAAGTGCCTGTGGCTTGGTGTTCAAACTTTGAACAAGTAGTCTTTTTCTCTGTATGTTAATGGTCTAAATCTTTATCTGTCAACAAGAATGCTTTTTTTTTTAACAAAATGTCAAATTAATCCTGTAAGACTGCCTACATATGGCCACAAATTTAAACAATTTTATTTTTAAGTCACTTGTACTGTAATATGATACTGGCCTTATTTCTGATCGTTACTTGACCAACTGTAGCGAATACATTTCATTGTCCCAGGGGATTAGTGAGAGGAGTAAAATGTGTATAGTGATTACTTGATTATGCTTCTTTACATACTGTAGATGATGATAAAAGACTAGGATCCTGCCTGTTTTTCCCTGAACACAAAATGAAGTGTACATAGCTTAATGCTTTTATCTGATACAAACTGAATTGGTTTTAGGTCCTCTTGACCCACAAACCATATTTTGATATGTTGTTTTAGTTCCTCTTTAGGAATATTTTTAAGGTACTTCTGTTTGGTCTCGACATTAACTGACCATCTTTGGTACTTGTGTATAATGATGTACATTTGACATATTTATAATGCAGTATGTAAATATTTTGTTTGTTTGCTTTATTTTGGTTTTGTTTATTTTCCTATTGTAATTCCTTTATGTTCAGAACGTGAAACAAAGCTAAAGAGTAACTTGTTGTATGCTTGGATGCTTGGCTGACTGTTGACCTATTAATAACACTCTAATAAAACGATTTAGCCTTCCCTTGATGTAGGGAAACTGACACATTTGTATGTGTTGTTCATTCATTATCCATCATCATCTGTTTGCAAAGGCTGTAACCCAACAAAATGAGACATTTTTCAAGTTAGCCAACCAAGACAGGACTTCTCAGTGCTGCAACATGCGTAGCTTTTCCAGTGATGCCGAAAAATGCACATTTGTTTTCCTCATTCGCTCAGGACAATGCGTAATATTTACTAGACACGTGCCTCCGAGGGTTGCTACTTCATGATTACGGCAAGAATATTTCTTTTAACTTACTTGATTAATGTTGACGCTCCTGCTTATTACATTTGCAAGAAGTCCTCCAACCATTGTGGAAAAATAGATCCTAACCTCAGAATATGACCACACCTACTGTCTCAAAGATGGTGTTTGACTGCACTTCCCCCATTTTAGTCCTGTCCCCTCTACTTTGGCATATGGGACATAATTTCAGAAAGTCTATGGAGTCTGAGAAAGCAGCAGTTATTTTCCATCTAGATTGAAGTTTATCATGAATTACACATACACTACCGTTCAAAAGTTTGGGGTCACCCAGACAATTATTTTGTGTTTTCCATGAAAAGTCACACTTATTTACCACCATGAGTTGTAAAATGAATAGAAAATATAGTCAAGACATTGACAAGGTTAGAAATAATGATTTGTATTTGAAATAATAATATTTTCCAGATACTCAACCTGCTCAAAGGAAGGTCAGTTTTATAGCTTCTCTAACCAGCTAAACTGTTTTCAGCTGTGCTAACATGATTGCACAAGGGTTTTCTAATCATCCATTAGCCTTCTGACGCAATAAGCAAACACATTGTACCATTAGAACACTGGAGTGATAGTTGCTGGAAATGGGCCTCTATACACCTATGTAGATATTACACCAAAAACCAGACATTTGCAGCTAGAATAGTCATTTACCACATTAGCAATGTATATTAGATATTAGAGTGTATTTCTGATTAGTTTAAAGTTATCTTCATTGAAAAAAACAGTGCTTTTCCTTCAAAAATAAGGAAATTTCTAAGTGACCCCAAACTTTTGAATGGTAGTGTAGATTTGTCAATTTATTTTTCCACATAAAGTTGTAAATTGTTGTAAAGTAAGAGTAATATTCAAGTTGTGTGTAAAACCTACTCACCTCAGATTATACACATCACCAAATATAATTATGGCAGTTTCCCTCTCAAAACTCACCTCCTTTTTTCTGACTGAGGACGAAATAATCCGAAGAGGAGAAAAACAATACAAATGTATGTTGAGAGCTGCAGCTCATCCAAAGGGCTGTTACATGTGTAATGTAGTTATAAGATGTATTATTGTGTGATGAGGGTGGTGGCTCCACCTTTCCGGTTTCGCCACCACCCTGGGTATAAAGGGCTGATGCGGAAGAGGCACGGTCTCTTTTGACCTTTGCCTCTGCCTAGATGGGAGTGCCTTGTGTCACTGAGTCACTCAATAAAGTCACACTCTATTGCACCTCCGACCTTGTTATTGAAGTACTGGTTATGGACGTAACATTTGGTGACAAGGAAAAAGATATGGATAGAGGAATTTCGGGCATCGGCCGTTTCTGGAGCTTCCCGGCGAGCTGCCGGTTCCGTGGGAGAGGTGGTTTGCCGCATTCGAGAATTATCTGGTGGCACTGAACCTCGGTGAACTACAGAAATTGCATGCACGAGCGATAGTGGCCCATAATCTTGGCATGGAGGGACAACATATTCTCAGCACATTGGGTAAGAGTGACAGTTTCGAGGACGTGGTTGGGCTAATTGCGCGCTACTTTCGCGTTCCTGAGAACATCATCGTCCAGAGGATTCAGTTCCGACAGCACCGCCAGTGGACTGGAGAGTCGGTGCAACGGTATGTTGCAGACCTACACCAGCTGGCTGGGAATTGCCAGTATGGGATGCTTAGAAGAGGAAATGGTCCGTGATCAGTTGGTGGAGCACACGCTGTGTGCAGCGGCACAGTCAAGGCTCCTCACACATTCCGGTGAATTGACGTTGGCCAAGGCTGTGGAGATAGCCCAACAGTTCGAAGCAGCAGATAAACTGTCATGAAACCTCGGTGAGAGAACAACGTTGAGGCAACCTGACTCACAATCAGCGGCGCAGGCTGTAGACCCTGATAGTGATGATAGCGTGGAAGACAAAGAAGAATACGCTACAGCTATCAAAATAAGGTCTGCCCCAGGATCGCCAAAATGTTTGGGCTGTTGGTCTACAAAGCACCGGTACAAGGCAAGAGAGTGTCCAGCAAAAGGCAAATGGTGTGGCAAGTGCGGACTCCTACATCATTTTGCCAGGGTCTGTAAAAAATTTGAGCGAGGGGAACAGCGACGTGAAGTGGATTCCCCCGCCATGACTCCTATGGTTATCCACACCGTCTCCCTGAGCACAGAAGGCCGTACGTATTTAATAGTTACTTTGGACGCCGAGGAAGTGCCGTTATTGGTGGGCGCGGTGAGGTCCGTGTTGAAATGGCCTACTGTAAGGAGTTTTTTCCCCTATCATGTGAGAGGTCTGTCGACGCCATTGTGTGGGTATGGCGGTAATAGGCTGTCCATCGTGAGTTCACTGGAGCTGACGGCGAGGTACAAGTCAGCGGTGGTGTCCAGCCTGCAGTTCGTGGTGACCGCAAGTGGGTCGAATGTGATGGGCTGCGACCTTTTTTATGGACTGGGCTTCTCAATCACCAGCAGCGGCGGAGAGGAGTGGTTGGGCTGTGGTTTGTGGGACCGGACAGTTTTGCAAGTGGTGGACGATACGGTTTGGGACGATACATGGCCTAGTATTCTGGGAGGTGAACAGGACCAATACCACCCAGGGTCATCACACGAGGGTTCCAGTGCCAGGGCCCAAGTTACCCTAGGTGAGGAAACTGGGCGGCATGATGGAACGCCCGTGCCGGTGGGTGGAGCTGACTGGATGGCTCCCACTGCTTCCGGAGTTCAGCTGGGAGGTACCGAGAAGCATGGAGCTGCAACGACTTTGCCAGCGTTGCAAATGAAAGCGAGTGGGGCAGGACCGGCTGGCACGGGAAACAGATGTGCCACACAGAAACACTGGAGGCTGAGTCAAGCTTTGCGGAGGGTCGCCGGTGTGGCGCGACCCAGTGAGGAGGCCCGGTTGAGACATCATGGACATTGGAAGGTGAGTCGAGCTCCTTTGGGAGTTGGTGAAGTGGGTCAACACAGAGAGGAGGCTCAGCTGAGAGGGGTCCAATGAAAATGGAAACAATGGAAGGACCAGGGGCAGCTGAAGGTAGTAGCTGTTTGGGGGGATGGGCACCTTCGGCTGTCAGATGACTCATGGAGACACCCCAATGAACTGCGGCTCACCAACGAGAAGAAGGAGGTATTGGGGCTCCGATGGGGCTCATCTCCAGGGGCGAAGAGACAGAGAAGCTCTGGACGGGACCCGCCAGATGGGTCTCTGGGGGGGTGGCCTCTCCATCGAGACTGTACGGTAGCAAGGGGCGATGGGTTGGGTTAAATATGAATTGTCCGGGCTATGTAGTTGATATGTTTCTGGTGCAGAATTGCTACACCAAGTGCCCATGTAAAAAAAAACAAAAAAGGTAATGTTTGTGTCACCATGTTTGGGGTTTATATTACTGTGGGGTTTGACCGGGTTGGGGTAGTTTTATTGAGAATGTTGATAGCAGGGCATGAATGTGCATGTTGACTGGTTGTTTGCCAGACTAAGGTTTTACCTGTGTGTATACTGTATATGTTTATGGGGTTATTTTATTTTATAATAGGAACACGGCAGTATTTTATTTCATGGATCTTATATGAACAAAGACGGCAGAATAATCTGTCTAGCTGTGTGGAGGTGGGACAGTAGTTCACCTGTCCCCTTCTAGTTTTAGTTGTTTGTGTGCATGGATAGGCCTATTTTACTTGTTTACCATTAGAGTGTGACTCGGGTACTAAATTTGGGAGGGTCTAATTGGTGTGTATGCGTTTTGGACTTTTTTAAAGGGGGAAAAATGTAATGTAGTTACAAGACGTATTATTGTGTGATGTGGGTGGTGGCTTCACCTTTCCGGTTCTGCCGCCACCCTGGGTATAAAGGGCTGATGTGGAAGAGGCACGGTCCCTTTTGACCTTCGCCTCTGCCTAGACGGGCCTTGTGTCACTGTGAGTCACTCAATAAAGTCACATTTTATTGCACCTCCGGCCTCGTTATTGAAGTATTGGTTATGGACACAACAACATGGTTTATTCTGGGTTCATTAAAGATGCCATTGACTGAAAAATGGTGTGTTTGTAGGTTTTAACTGGCTGAAATGAGTCTATTGGTCATGTAATTATCAAATAATTTTCAAAACATTCAATTTTCTTAAAAAAACAAAAAAACACAGCCTTTATCTTGTTTTCTCTCCCAGAAATGTTTTTGACTATGGGGCTGTCTCCACATCCGGGTACTTCACGTGAGCATGCAAATGCAGAGGTAAGAAAAACTGGCAGTTTACCTTTGAAACAATACGGCATATCAATCAGTCCCTCCAGGATTTCGCAATGTTGCGATTGCACCAGTTCACGCGAAATCAGCCAATCAAGCGCAACTATTGCACGACCTTGCAACTTTGTCCAATCACCGCAGCTTTCCCGCAATTTTGGCCAATCCTCATCAACTTCCGCCAATTTCACCAATCAAATTTGTCTCTAACTGGCACTGAAACATTCAGCCTAACCAGTCAAATGCATTGTTGCACTGCGTTCACTTCCGTGTTTACAGTGAGTAGTGAGTTTAAAGTTTACATTAAGAAACGGAATACATCTGTAGAGTGTGTGATTTAAAAAAACACTCACCCGCAAGGTTTTCAACACCGTCCCTTCCTCCGTCTCCCCCAGCCTGCCCGTGGACGTCTCGCCACGTCTCCATCCTGACTGCGTGTGCGAAGCGCTGGGTTTGTGTTGAAAAACATGCACCTGCCTCAAAAGCACCCCATTGCGGGAGCGCGTGTGAGGAGAGTACACTACACTACAGCCAGTGTTTGAACATTTTATACATCTTTAGAGGTAAAATCATTATTACATCTGATCAATGAGCTTTAAAACTGAATCTCCGGTGTGGACTCTGGACGGGCAAATGCACCCACCCACCTACCCATCCCCCTCGCCCCTCGCGTCCAGGTGTAAATGAAAGATGTGTGTGTGAAGACCGACATGCAGCAGGCAGGTAGGCATGAAAAGAGAGAATATCCTCTGTATTTTTTTTTTTTTCAGAAAAACACAGACTCCAATAGCCAATACAGTGCAACAGAATAATTTATTTTTTCCTCTCCACTCGGTACCAAGTGGTTGGGAACCATAGAGAGTTTTCAAATGAAGGTGCTGCCAATAATTTCCAAATCTAACTAACTAACTAACTAACCTGCACTTATATAGCGCTTTTCTAGTCACAAAGACCACTCAAAGCGCTTTCACTAGTACCAACCCTCTATTCTAAGGGCCTATAGGAAACATATCTAGGGACAATTTAGAACAGCCAATTAACCTAACATGCATGTCTTTGGATTGTGGGAGGAAACCGGAGCCCCCGGAGTAAACCCACGCAGCACAGGGAGAACATGCAAACTCCACACAGAAAGGTTCCAACCCCTGCCAGCCTGGGGATTCTATACTCCTGGAAATCTATACTCTTTAACATGCATTCAACACAGTTTAGCTGTTGTAATGGATTTTGTGTTAATGTTTGCATTTGCTGTTGCACAAGAGTTTTTCTGTATAGCAGAAGTTTCTGCTTAATTTACAAATCACTATAACAGGAAATTTTTGACAATCCTGTGCTTTTCTTGTATTGTTATATAGAATATCACTGCAGTAAACTGGAAAAAAGCATCTGTTTTAAAATTTGGAATTCTTCCCACTTTTAGTGCAGAAAACACTCTAATAACATTGCAACTTTTATTGCAACTTTTTAAAAAGCTCCCATGAATTCAGGCTTTTTGGTCCGCAACAATCATAAAAACATCCCACAAAATCCTGGAGGGACTGATCAATATTATGACGAGCTTTCACTGCAAGATCGGATCACATATGATCAAAAACTTTAAATTTGTGATCTCAGAAAGTGTCCCTACCGTCTACCAGCCAGTATGTGGAAGAATGCTTCAACAGAGTGTCCAGAAATAATATTTCTTGATATTTGTAACGACGAAAAAATGCACCAGCTTGGCCGTACATTGGCAAAACACCCCAATAATAGAAAATAAATTGTACCTGTTGTGGAAATCCCCACGTCATGTTTAGGTTTGCAAAATGTATCCACTGGAGTTCACAGGAAAAAACAGCATCCTGAGTGTGAGATTTTGCGTGCCCCTAGTGGCAGAGCACGGCGCTGCGCCTGTCATCTCAATCTGACATCACCGGCTGCATTGGGGATTTGTACTGATCTGCCAGTTTCAGAAGGTGGCAGACATGCGCTGGAGGACTCAATGGATGACACTTAATACACCAAAGAAGAAGAACTCATTTCCTGTATTCCCTTCTTTTAGCTCAGAAAGCTAATATGGCCGCGATCCATCATTGTCACTGTCACTTAGACGGCTTTGTACACGAAAAATAGCCATGGGATACCAGTGAAATTTATGTGGGATAGTCATAAGACTTTGTAGATGTGGTAGAGAGCGTAAATGACCGACAGAAAGCAAAATAACAGCCACGATGGGTGAAAAGGCAGCGACCACGGCAGCAAGCGAGTCCCGTTAGCTGTAGGTAAGTGACAAATTTCAATTTTTCTATTTTATTGTACTGATTTCTTGTTCATATACTTTGAAGATAAGATGATGAGGTACCTCTGTACAAAAAACGGTGTCAAAAGACCAAACCATTCTTAGTGTAAATATGTCCAAAGTCCAATTTTGACTGAGTTATGGAATTTAAAGAGGTGCCGCGACATTATGCAAATTAGATGCATAAATTTATTCCAATCTGAAACTTTGGATCATATTTTACATATTTCTAATTGACAGTAAGCCATTATCTCTTACCACTTTCAAGTTATAGCCTTGAAATCTGAACTATTTTATTGACAAAAAATATTTACCACTCTTGACCACTAGGGGTTATGTCACAATTCAGCAACAGACACACTCAGAGGGTTGTGTTTACTCTGAGGCTGATAAACAGCTCAAATTGGAATTAATATTTCTACCGAGCCAACGCGTTCCTATGCTAATGCTATTTTAGCTATTAATGCCTTCTGATGCAAATGTGGGTGTTTTTCACATGTTCACATTAACTTTAAGTGTAGGCAAGTTACTTTTAATGATAAATAAGAGTCATAGTTTGGTAAAACAGACATACCTGCAACAGGAGCAATCTCCATTTGTGGCCAGACAGAGACGTGGGTCTTATCATCCCTCGGCCAACACATTTGAAAAGGCAGCCCACAAAATCCTCCTTTGGTAATCTCTGCTGGCCGATATTAATCTAAAAAAACTTGTATTCTGATTGCTGTCATCATCTTTCATAAGATGGTGATGGCTACATGAGCCAGTTGCACACCATTTTGACATTTTTTTGTTTAAATTTAGCTAGCATTGCCATGGAAATGCATTGAAATTGTCATTTTTGATACCTTTGCGTGTTGTTCTGCGCATTCATGAGATCGGTGATGTAAGCACAGACAGCCCTATTGTTATGTATGAACCTTAATGTAGGGAGACCGGGTATGGTTGTAACACTTTTTATTTAAGCACCTTCAACTCACTGAATTTTTGAGTTAGAGTTCTCAAACTTTAATACAAGGTACCTACATTTGTTTACTACAAATGCCACCAATTCAATCCTCTGCAAGAATATCACAGACCTCATGAGGCGATGTCAAATACATGGTGATCCTTTGTTACAACCTACCCCACTACCGGGGTAGGTTGTAACACATGCTGGAGTAAGTTGTAACACTTAGACAAAAAAAGCAAAAACAGAGACCACACCATGTGATATGTTTCAAAAAGAGGTTTACTGAAATAAAAGAACAAGCCAGAACAATGTCTCTCTCTCCACTTTCAAATCCACTTTGTTTGTCTCAGGAGGGTGTGTGTGTGTGTAGCCTATACAGTATATATACATATATATGGGTTTTTTTTGTTTTTTTTTTTAATCAGAGTCACAATGCTGACAAATGAATGTTTGTAACCCTGGAGTGCAGGCTTGGTGGGCCCAGAGACTGCATAGGGCACATTTTACCCATACTTCCTTTGGCTTCGACCTTCCAAATGCCTCCATACAGACAACACAAAAGGTTTCCTCATCTGAGGCCTCAAAATCCTCAACGTTGGCTTTCAACATTTTCTTGGTGGGCTGTGTCCCCTTTTTCTTTTGCTTGCCTTTATTCTTTCCTAAGATAGGCCTACTCTTTCCTACATTTTTGCTTCTTCTCTGTTCTTCTTCCATCAATGCTTGCTTCACTGGTGTATCACTGAGTATTTCAGACTGCCTCTTCTTCCTGATACTGCCAGTTGTTTTCCTTGGCCCTGCTTTTGGAAATGGTCGTACAGCCAAAGGACTGAACACCTGACGTGGAGACAAGTGAGTTGGAGGAGAGGAGGAAGTCGCCAGGTGAGTTGGTGGAGAAGAGGGAGTCGCCAGGTGAGTTGGAGGAGAGGAGGAAGTTGCCAGGTGAGTTGGTGGAGAGGAGGAAGTCGCCAGGTGAGTTGGAGGAGAGGAGGAAGTTGCCAGGTGAGTTGGTGGAGAGGAGGTACCTGGGTCTGGACGGTCAGTGACTTGGGAGGGTGCATAGTCACACTCCCCAAAAATGTCAGGATTGAAGGGCCAAATACCTGTGGATTGGAAACCGGCTTGAATGTTTCTGGGTGTTGCAGCTGCGGGCAGAGCAGTCTTCACAATGGTTGGAATGTCATATAATATCATCGTCTTGGCAGGATTCATCTTCATCCAGGCATCACTTGCAGTGTTCACCATTTTCTTAAATGGGCCGTAGACACTGCGATCCAATGGCTGAAGTTTATGGCTGCAGTGGGGGGGGAAAGGTAAGTAGTACAATCCCATTTTTTTTGCAGAAGTCAGTTGCTTTCACAGATATATGTGAACAGTGGTTATCCAGCAAAAGCAAAACCATCTTCTCTGAGCTGACCTTTGTGTGTTTTGCAAAGTGAGCAAGGAATAGGAGGAAGTCTTCCTCTTGCATCCATCCTGAGCCGTTACCACTTCCAGCACTCCCTGTTGGCCCACTCTGAATAAAGTATTCCTTGTAACGTTTACGGGGGAATACAAAGAAGGGAGGAATTGCATTTCCCAGCGCTTGCACGGCGCATGCTACTGACACGAGCACACCTCTCTCACCCGATATCATTGCACCCACCTGCTTGACTCCACGACGTGCAACAACATGGTCTGGTGACTGGACTGTTGTTACATCAGTTTTGTCTACATTCCATATATCACTCCCGTCGAAGTTGTATCTCTCAATGACCTGTCCAAGTCTGTTGAAGAAACGTTCCACATTTGTATGGTTAAAACTTGTGGACCGTGTAAGGCTGGTTGCCTCTGGACTCCTTATTGCCAGACTGGGGTGCCGCCTCATAAAAGATGTGAACCAGTCAGGCCCCGTCATCTGTTTCTCATCCCATGTCTGTGGGTGTTTGATGTTATGTATTACTGCCAGTTGATATGCAAACTTTCTGACCTAAAAGAAAGTGAAATAGAAAACTTGAGTACATAGTCTGGCACCTACACTAGCATTCAATTCTACTCTGGGCTCCAGTGACTAACTTGTCATATGCTTACCTCATGTGGAGTCAGTCCATAATACAGGTCTGCTGCCTGAGTCAAATAATCAGCTAGCATTTCCTCCTGCACCTCAGAGAAAACTTTGTTGCTGCTCCAGTAACCTACACTGGGAAGATCACTGGGAACCCTGGTCTCTCAGCTTCTGCAGTGATTCGCAGTATCCGCTCAGCGTCACATGGCAGATCCCATGTGCCTTTGCGACTGATCTGACTGATTTGCCCTTCTTTGTGACCTCATCAGATGCTTTTTTTAAAACATCTGCAGGCACACCTCTGTCTGTCTTTCTTTTCCAATGCCTAGGCATTCTGTAACAATATTAAAATCAAGAAAGTGTTGTTAGTTGTATGGAAGGGGATGGTTGTAACACTTTTAAAAGATGTGTTACAACCTACCCCACCCCAGTCTGCCATTGTTTAGCTAGCTGTATTAGCTTAGCGGTTTGAAATTAGCAGGGGAAGAATGCATCACATTTTTCCTGAGAAACTACAGTTTATTCTCATATGAGTCACATGGTTTTATCTGCAATAGTATAGGTACTAAACAAAATATAGTCTTGGTAAAATAATTTACTTTCTTACCTCAAAATCCTTTTTTTCTTGATAGAATCTGCATGCACCCGTTTCCAACCTTGACAATCAGCACGTGTGATCGGGGAGGAAGTGGGTAAATACTGAAATGATCATATGACTCCTATCTTATCTCTGATTGGTGGAATTGGAGACGTTACAACTCTCCCCATGTTACAACCATACCCGGTCTCCTATGTGTTATACAATTACCAACCAGTAGAGGGCACCCCGAGACTGATGTTTGTGTAATTGAAGTTCTTGCACACGATGAATAGAAGAAGTAGTGAACCAGGAAAAATGTGTCTGTGGTTCTGTGTGTGCATGTGAAATTGTTTACATGTGGATATTTAGAAGCAACATAACAAACTGGCAACGAGTTGTGTAGTCCTGAAGACTTTTCATAGCTGCGTATGGACGGTGACATTGGTCAAGTTTGGACGGAAAAAGAACAACCACGTTGTGAAGTAGCTAGTGAGCTAATATTGACTGATAAGAGGTGATGAGCCACTCTTCGTCCGACGAGTCTAACGCCCCAGTGCAAGCCACTTAAAGCAGACACATCATGGCTGGAGTAATCGGGCATATGGATCCTTTTGATGATGCCGGTGAGCAATGAATAACATATATTGAACATTTTGAATATTACGTCCTGGCTAATGACATTCAGGTCGAAAAGAAGCTGCCTGTGCTATTTAGTGTGATGGGACCTAAAACGTATGGACTACTCCGCAGTTTAGTAACTCCTGCAAAGCCTGGGACAATGCAATATGACTGTCATGGCGGCCGCTGGGCCGTCATCATCATCATCAGCTGCGCACACACCAGCAGGTGGTAATCAGCGGGCTTTCAAAGCCAGAACCTCGGACTGCTCTGCACGGAGTCGTCTGTCGCCTTTGCCCAGCAATGTGCCGAGGATACGACCTCAAGCCAAAGCCAAGGACAAGACATCACGTCGAACCAAGCCAAGTAAGCAACCTCTGCACTCATCCTTTCCTAGCCTTTTCCCCTGTGCACAGGTGGACCTCCCTGGCGGCGGACTAACCTCCCCAGCTGACGGGACGCCATCTCCTCCACCTCGGAGTTCCTCCTCACCTCCGCTACGTCGAGCACCACGAGCACCACGCTGCACGGGCACTCTGAGCCAGCAGGACTTTCTCTGTGGTGCCTGCAAGTAAGCATCACAAGCTTCAGGTCTCTCTTCCCAGCGAACATAAGTAATTGTTTGTGCTTGTGTGTTCCAGGGTTGCCAGGTTGCCGCAGGATACGCTCAGCTCCAGTGGCCAGACAGCCACGCACTCACTCACTCACTCACTCACTCACAAAACACACATTACTTTAATAAAGAATAATTGTCTTATATCTACTCGTGTCAGCGTCTGTCTCCTGGGTCCCTAACCATGTCAATGACCGTGTTGTGGAAGTTTTACAAGCCCATTTTGCTCCAAAGCTGCTCATGATCGCTGAAAAATTCTGGTTCCACAAGCAAAATCGGGGGAAGGAGAAACGGTATCACAGTATGATGCAGTGTTGAAAAGACTCTCAAAACATCGTGAGTTTGGTGCTTATTTGGAAGACGCACTGCGAGACAGATTTGTTTGTGGATAAAAATGTGAAACTGTTCAGAAGTGCCTTTTAACGGAGAAAGATCTCACCTTTCAGAAAGCAGTGGATTGTGTGGTGTCGGCAGAGACAGCAGCATACGACATGCAGCAGTTAAGCAGTTCTCTTTAAGTGAATGCGGTGCTGACCCAAAAATGTGATAAATGCTGCCGCTGTGTGAAAACAAACCATACTGATGATGACTGCTGGTACAAAGACCGTGACTGCCACCAGTGTGGGAGGAAAGGCCACACGAAACGCATGTGTAAAAGGAGTCAAAAGCAGTCAAAAGCAGCCAAGACAGAGAAAGGAAGCTGAAAGACGGAAAAGCTGAACAGAAAGGTAATACAAATAAATGCAATGTGAAAGATAAAAAGAAGAGCATTCATCATGTCCAGGCAAATGAAAGTGAAAGTGAGGAAGCTAAATCTGACACTGACTATGAATTGGGATGTGCTCTGTGTCTCGAAAAGGAAAATATTCACAAATCTCAGTGATGCCTTTAATAAATGGAGAGAAAATGGAAATGGAATTGGATATTGGGGCTGCTGTGTCTTTGATCCCATGAGAACAGTACAGAAGCAAACTGAGTGAAGTGCCCCTGCAACCCACAGATATCATGCTAAAGACATACACAGGAGAGCCTCTGACACCAGAAGGGGAAAGTGCAGGTAAAATTAAACAAGCAATGTGCTGATTTGCCCTTGTATGTGGTGAAAGTGGATGCATCTCCCCTGTTTGGTAGGCGAATGGCTGAGAGTTATTAAACTGAACTGGAAAGACTTAAAGACTGTGCATATCATTGAGCAAAGAGAAAAAGACAACTTAGAGATTGTGTTAAAGAGACACTCAGCTGTTTTCTCTAAAAAGCCAGGCACAATGAAAGGGATTAAAGCTAGATTGACTCTTAGGCCGAACAGTGTACCTAAATGCTGCCCACCACGTAATGTGCCTTATGCTCTTCGACCTCGAATGGAGGCCAAGCTTAAACGCCTGATTGAGCTTGGGGTGATCTCACCAGTGGAGCATAGTGACTGGGCTACTCCAGTTGTGCCTGTAAGTAAAAAGGATGACACAGTGAGACTTTGTAGGGATTTCAAGGTCACCCTCAACCCAGCTCTCTGTGTGGACAAGTACCCAATCTCACGTATCGAGGACCTTTTTGCTTCTCTAGCAGGAGGTCAACGTTTCAGTAAGCTAGATTTATCAAATGCTTACCTACAGATGGAAGTGGAAGAGGGGTCTAAGAAGTTGCTGACTAGCTCTACACAAAAAGGGCTATTCTGCTTCAATCATTTACCGTTTGGCGTAGCGTCATTACCAGCTTTATTTCAGAAGGCTATGTACCAAGTGCTTCTTGGACTACCATACACTTATTGTTACCTGGACAACATCCTTGTCAGTGGTCCTGATGAGCAGACACACCTCAAAACCATGGATGCAGTCCTGGACAGGCTAGAGGAGCATGGTCTGTGCCTCAAGCAAGAGAAGTGCCTGTTTTTCCAGGAATCCGTGGAATACTTGGGCCACATAATTGATGCCGCTGGGCTCCATAAATCACCTGAGAAGGTATGTGCTATTGTGAAAACCCCAGCATCTGGTGATGTCAGCCAACTACATTCTTTTCTAAGGATGCTAAACTATTATGGATGCTTCATTCCTGACTTAGCTACTGTCCTGAAACCACTGAATGAACTGCTGAATAAAGAGAAGAAATGGCAGTGGACATCAGCCTGTGAGTCAGCATTCCAGAAAGCTAAAGCACTCCTAGTATCACAGGAAGTACTCACCCACTACAATCCTGAGCTGCCCCTCCACCTTGCTTGTGATGCTTCATCCTATGGGGTCGGAGCTGTGCTCATGCACATCATGCCTGACTGCGAAGAAAAACCTATAGCTTATGCATCATGAACCCTCAGCAAAGCAGAATGAAACTACGCTCAGATCGAGAGGGAGGCGTTAGCGATAGTCTTTGGTGTTTGCAAGTTTCACCAGTACCTGTATGGTAACAGATTCACCCTGCTCACTGACCATCGCCCACTGACCTCCATCCTGAGTCCATTGAAAAGTACACCCATCAATGGCCGCAGCTCTAATGCAACGATGAGCACTCCTCCTGTCGGCACACAATTACACCATTCAATACCAGAAGGGTGCATTGCATGCCAGTGCCAACGGACTTTCATGGCTACCTCTCCCGCATACTCATGAAGAGAAGCTAGGCGCAGTAGATGTATTCTATACATCTCAGTTGGATATACTACCAGTCAGTAACACTGAGATCAGATGTGACACCATGTCTGACTCCACCTTGTCTCGTGTTCTAGAAATGGTCACAACTGGTCATTTTCCAGCTGCAAAGGAAAGGTATCAAGAGCTGTCACCCTACCTGCTGCGCCGGGATGATCTCACAATACAGCAGGGATGCCTCATGTGGGGTGTGAGAGTGATTGTGCCGCCTAAACTGCATCCTCGTGTTCTAAAAGAGCTCTACACAGTACATCCGGGTGTAGTGAGGATGAAAAGTTTAGCATGCAGCTATGTTTGGTGGCCCGGCATAGACTCTCAAATTGAGCTCCAGGCTAAAGCTTGCCACGCCTGTCAGTGTGTGCAAAAACAGCCTGGGCTAGCACCTTTACACCCTTGGATGTGGCCCTCCAGTTATTTGGAAAGGATACATGTGGACTTTGCAGGTCCGTTTGAAGGACAAATGTACCTGGTCGTTGTCAACGCATATTCCAAGTGGCCTGAGGTGCATATCATGGACAGTACCACAGCCAGTAAAACCATACAATTGCTTAGGGGCTTGTTTAGTCAAAATGACATTCCACACATCCTTGTGAGTGACCACGGACCTCAGTTCTATTCTGAAGAATTCAGTGCATTACTGCATTCCTGAAGTCCAATGGAGTCAAACACATCCGCTCTGCATCATACCTTCCTGCCACTAATGGCTTGGCTGAGCGTTTTATGCAGACGTTCAAACATGCCTTAAAATCCTGCAGAGGCACAGCACCAGTGCAACAACGTCTGGATACATTTCTCTTGACATACCGCAATACCCCTCATGCAACAACAAAAGAAACGCCAGCTGTGTTGTTCATGGGATGCAAGCTGCACTCTCGGCTGGTTTTCCTGAAGCCCAGTGTTGCTGCAGCAATGCACCGGTCACAAGATGCCCAACAACAACGCTGCCAACAACACTCTAAGGACAGACAGTTTGATGTTGGTGAGCCAGTCTTTGTGCGTGATTATAGGAAGGGGGAGGAGAAGTGGACACAAGGTCTGGTCATGGAGAAGACTGAACCAGAGTCATACAAGGTAAATGTGGGAGCACACGGGGTATGGAAGCGCCATGTGGACCAGATGCTGACACACTCTGAGCCAGTGCCTCAGCAGCCTGCAGTAAGCCTTCCTGTTAGCCCCCCGGTATTACCACTCCAGAGTGATAGTGGTATCACACTTCACCCAAGTACACCTCACCATGAAAAGGATGCTGATCAAATTCCTGAGACCATCAGAAACACATCAGTCCAAAGATCCACCACAGACTGGACATAATCGGGTAACAGAGACTGTACGACGCTATCCTGTGAGGATCATTAAACCACCAGTACGTTACCATGACAAGCGAGCACACTGAAATAATAGATGTTAAATTGGTTGAGTTCTGAGATATTGTTTTCAACTTTAAAGTCACATACAGAAGGTAAAATAACTCCCTGTTTAGTGTGGTTATTGAAGAAAGTTGCATTTTTATGTTTTGTTAAAGAGATATCTGTTTATTGACAGCATATCTTAGTGGGGAGGAAATGTTATGTATGAGCCTTAATGTATGTGTTATACAATTACCAACCAGTAGAGGGCACCCCGAAACTGATGTTTGTGTAACTGGAGTTCTTGCACGCAATGATGAAAAGTAGAAGTAGTGAACCAGGAAAAATGTGTCCGTGTTGTTCTGTGTGTGCAAGTGAAATTGTTTACATGTGGATATTTAGAAGCAGCATAATACCTATTCCGTTTAAATCGTATACATCATGTTTAGAAAAAAGCCAACCCACCGCCATCATAAAGACCCACCCACTGCTCTATTATTGGTCCACGTAGCTGTCTGTCATGTAGATGGAAGGGGGAGGCTAAAGGTAGCCTATTAGCCCCTGAGCTATTAGCCCCTGAGCTAACACTGCTACCAGGACGCTCACTGTAGGCACGGCTTATATTGTTTTTTTTCTTCAGATCTTAGTCACCCTAATAACTATCCCTGTTACCACCTGGTTTGCTGATGTGCCTCGTGTCACTCAGGCCCATCTCCCATTGTTTTTGTCATGATTCCACGGCAGATTGCCCGTGCAGGAGCCTGGTGGCTTGCATGGCCAGCCAAAGGCTAAAGGTAGCTTATTAGCCCCTGAGCTATTAGCCCACAAGCTAACACTGGTACCAGGATGCTGGCTGTATAAGCGCGACTTATATTATTTTCTTCAGATCTTAGTCACCCTAATAACCATCCCTGTTACCACCTGGTTCACTCCGGCCCATCTCCCAGTGGTTTTGTCGTGATTCTGTGGCGGATCGCCTATACCGGCACACCGGTCACCACAATGGCCCAGGACCAGAGGCTACTGGCCGGTGTTATGCTGAGAACTTTCCCGGATGCAATTTTCGGCAGATGGGAGGAGTTCTCAGTATAACACTGGTACAGGCGATCCGCCGTGGAATCATGATGAAAACAATAGGAGATGGGCCTGGGTGACGCGAGGCACACCGGCAAACCAGGTGGTAACAGGGATGGCCATTAGGGTGACTAAGATCTGAAGAAAATAACAATATAAGCCGCGCTTACAGCGAGCGTCCTGGTAGCAGTGTTAGCTTAGGGGCTAATAACTCGGGGTAATAGGCTACCTTTAGCCTTTAGCTGGCTGAGCAAGCCACCAGCCTTCGGTACAGGCGATCTTCCGCAGAATCATGACAAAGCCTCCGGGTCGCTGCAATCAAAATGGCCCGGGACCAGAGGCTGGAGGCTGCTGGCTCTTACAGCCAGCTCCCCCACTGTCCTCCAGGGCTCCATGTGACTCCACGCCACTTTCGTAGGCAGCGTAGTCATTCCAGCTCCCAGCTGGCCGTGGGAGCAGAGTAGAGTCCCACAGAGCGAGACACTATCCTTTGAGAGATCCCTTGGCTCGGTAGCTCAGCTCAGCCAGGAGCCTTGGGTCATGGGCCAGGTCTCTGTTGCAGTGATCAGAGGGGCCATCCGGCATGCAGTGCTAGCGAT
Source organism: Pholidichthys leucotaenia (assembly GCA_020510985.1). Taxonomy (NCBI): domain Eukaryota; kingdom Metazoa; phylum Chordata; class Actinopteri; order Cichliformes; family Pholidichthyidae; genus Pholidichthys; species Pholidichthys leucotaenia. The sequence continues at coordinate 249,781,532 of CM035846.1, read as the reverse complement.
ATGTTGTGGAATCACGGCAAAATTATTGGGAAATAGGCCGGACTAACACGAGATACATCACCAACTGTGGATCAGTGAACCAGAGCGCTGCTCATCCGAGCTAGGAAGCTAAGCCCCTTTTCCACTAGTACCCAGTCAGCCCTACACGCCTCTACATGGTTTTGCACGGTTCAGCACGGTTTTGTTTCCATTACGGCAGAGTCCCACTTGGGGTGGGTGGGATTTTTTTACAACAAGGCGGCGCCACACTTCCGTGACGTAAAACAAGCGACACAAGAAAAACACAAGATGGCGGCTTACGAGGTGACTACTCGGTGTCTGCTCTGACTCTGGCTTTTGTCAGAGTAAAGGCAAAAAATGAGAGCTAGACAAGGGTACAGGCAACAAGGTGAAACACTCTGGAAAAGTACTGGAGCGTTTAGGAAGCCATAGAACTGAAGACATGAGGATACGAACCAGATCACGTATGACGGTAAGCTAATGATTGCTAATGGTAGTTTGCGTTCAGTCTGCCGTGCTGCATTGTAATGTCTGCAAGTTATCACTATTAGGTACTAAAATATGTATGCTGTGTGTGTGTTTCAGATGGCTCTCTTGTGGGAAAATTACTGCTTCAAACCGTCAGTCTGGTGTTCAATACAGCCTCTCACTGATGTCACCCCTGCTTCACAAACAATCAGTGGTTGTAGAACTTAAGAATGTCTGTAGAAATGTTTAGCTTCCTGTGCAACAAATTGCTCTGATTTGTGTGAAAATCATGGAGAGACTGTTGAGACATCATGGCATGTACCTTCTTCAGCAGCACTGAGTCTGTGGTGGTGTCATGGCAAAAACTGTTCCGCTGCCAAAATTTGATCGCCGGGTTGTAGTTATGGGGTTATATTAGCCACAAAATATATATTTCAACAGGTAAACAGTACTGAGTTAGGTATAATAAGATATATTTAACAATTATGATGCATTTTAGGCCAAAACAAACTTGATCTAGGATTAAAAGCAGTTAAAATAATGCAGTCACAAGGTTACATGGAAAATACTTGATTTACTAGATACAGTACATGTAGATACTGTAGAAATATATATTCTCTGCATCAACAATGTACTATACATGTATTCATGTAGTATTGCACTGGGAATTTTGACAGTAAAGCTTTGTATGTTTTGCAGATCTGTCTCCACTTTTATGTGTGAAGGTTACCACCAAGTGACATAAATACAAAGAGATTGGAAAAGGTGTCTAAGAACAATCCAGCAGTTTGAGAAATCACTTTTGGTTTAGTGTAAGTCTGCCAACAGAATTATGAACCATAAAGCAGTTTGTGTTAAAATGTTAAATCCCATTAAACCCTATCCCAGGGGTGTCCAATCATGTGCCATAGAGGGCCAAGACCCTTCTACCCAGTCTCTTCAGCAAGTGTTTTTACTGATCAGCAGTCAGTGGAAGAAATTCAGTGGAATCTGCTGTTGAAGGCACTGTTTGGAGGTAAAGCCTGCAGGGTCTTGGCCCTCCATGGCACATAATTGGACACCCCTGCCCTAACCCATTATGAGAAAGTACAGATGCTAATATGGCCCAGAATTCCTCCATATACTGGTACTATCACAAAAATGTGCAGTGTCTTCTGCAATGGCACATCCAACAATATAGTCTTTAGTTAATAAAATCATTGTTTTGGTAACTTTTTCTTAAAAATGAGCCATTATTTTCAAAGTCACTGATAAATGGTTTGTACTGATGACTCTTTTCCCACAGGTGTCTTAACAAACAAACTAGAAAATCATGATGCAAACACAAGTCACTAAATTGTTTATTACAATCAGCATCAAATTCCAGATTATTCAGAATGTGCAAAATTTAAACTGTAAAAAAAAAAAAAAAAAAAAAAAAATTAGAATGGGTCACACACGCCGGCCAAGCTGCCTCACTGAGAAGCAACTGGATGTGCTGCTCACACTGGTCCCGGTTCACCAGATCTTCAGCCTGCATCTCTGTAAATAGTGACGCAAAGTCCGGTTTGGGGTGGATTGTTTTCCTCTTGCCTAGATGAAAGACAGAAATGGGTGGTGGATAATTAAAGCAAGTTTAAAACATATTTGGGAAATACACTTGTTGCTAAAAGCCAGTGGTGGAATGTGACAAAAAAAAGTGCTTTGTTGTTGTATTTAACCACAATTTTCATGTAGCTGCACTTCAGTAAAGTACATTTTACAAGGGCTGGGTTACGTTTAAAATCATTTGTTTTTACTGTGGCCTCAGGAATCAGAATGAGTTGATACATTCACTTAAATGGAATTTAGTATTTTAACTGAGGGTGGGAATCCCCGGGTATGGAGTTGCTCAGTCAAAATATGTAGTGTTTATCAATAAAAGTTTAGCCACCACTCTGTCACCACTGTGTCGCCCTGGCTTCAAGTGTGGGCAATGTTTTGTACTTGTATTTGCTAAAATATAAAAGGAAGCACTACAATGAGTCTCATATTTGTAATGTGTCATGTTATTATAGTACTGCATGAGTTTATTGATGATAGACTATAAACTACACATATAAACTAAACTATATTGGTGACTGAACAACTCCCATTCCCCAAAGTGCAACATACAGTTATGAATATAACTCACAAAGGATCACACAAGTGATCTGACAAAAAAAAATTAATACATAAACAAGCGGTTTATTTTACAGTTGATGTGCCATTCATTTTCAATTATTCTGTAATTAATATTCACGCAATTAAATAAATCTCAATTCAGTCCCTTTCATATTAAGTGGAAATTGTGCTACTTTAGTTTTGGCACTGTGTCTATACATTAACTAAAAAAAAGCAAAGGATTTCAGTACTTTCCACAGTGGCAAGGTCCGTTGTGGGGTGCCTCCTTTTCCTCTTGCCTAGATGAAAGACAGAAATGGATGGTGGTTAGTTAAAGCAAATTCAAAACATATATTAGGGAAATACACTTGTGAAAGCCAGTGATAGGATGTGACAAAAATGCTTCATTTCCCTGACAAGTGAGCACCCCAGGATCCACTCTGTACATGTTCAAGTACATTTTCAATCCAGGGATTTATGGTGGAACAGAATCAGCACGACAACACTGTTCCAACGCTGTTTTTGGAAAATCCACAGAATAGGTATGTGGGTCTATTATGAGGCTTTAGGAAATTATATGAATCACTTTACAGTATAAATCACTGGTTTGAAAATGCACATGTATATGTTTAGATTTTGGAGCCTGGGGTCCTCTTGACCTATATCCAAAATATAAACACAACATGCTGAGGGAGGCGGACCCCTGACATGTGGAAACAGATTCTAGAAAGAAAATACACACAACTTAATGCACAGCACCAAAGTGCAACATGTATACAAACCAGGATTAAACATATTTCATCATTTTGCTTTCACAAGCGAATACTTCGGACAAAGCAAGCGCGAATCAGCAGAGTTGGCTACTAGCTAGCTAGCGCTCCCCACTAACACTTGTTAGCCAGCACAGAACGGCGTTGTATTGCTCAAAAAAAGTGAGCTTACCACCAACAGGATAAATAAGCGACAAGATGCACAATATCACAAAACACTCACCATCCATGGTTCTCTCATTTTCATCTTCAGCTTCTCCTTAGTCCAGTTGTATCCTGGGCTGCCATGTGTTTCGTTGCGGGTCGCTCTGGATACTATCAGCCACCAAGCACAGAAAAGTTTGCACCTTTTCGTTGGACCATGGTGTAGATTTCCGCGAATCCTGCGAAGACATCTGTTAATATCGTGTTTAGTTGGTGACCGTGTTTACTCCGTGAACTTTTGCAAATGGCGGTTTGGAGATTCTGCAGAAGACAGGCGCTTTCATGACGTTACGCCCTGACCAATCAGTGGCCTGCAGTCTGTTGATGTCACATTTTCAGCCCGACTCAGCCCTGATAGTACCCCCCTGGAATAGGTACGAAAAAAGTACCTGGTACCAGGTACTAGGTACCAATGGAAAGCCCTACAAACCGGATAGAGTAAAGTAGAGTAGGGCTGAGTGGGTACTAGCGGAAAAGGGCCTTTAGAAGCAGGTCAGCTAATGGCTAACTGACATAAGAGGGAGGGCGGAGTTGAAACGGTGAAGGATGGTCCTTAAAGTGACAAGCTTTAAATCAGAGTGTTTCAAGAAAGCCAGGAAAAATACAAAACAAATTTGCTTCAATAATTTAAAAAAAAAAAAGAAAATGTGAACAAAATATGTCACAAACATTTCATTAAGACATGTGTGAGCTATTAAAATGTGGAAAAAGTGCAGTCAGTGACCCCTTTAAAATGATGATGTGACTTTAGGTTTGTAGTCTTTCAATTCATGTATTGTCACAACCTCAGTTAGATGACGTTCTGTAATGTTTTTTATGTGGAAAATTATCCTTTATATTGACAAATGTCATATGTGTAATTTGTGGCAAAATCCAATCAGGATCAAAAAATCATTTCTATTATGCCATTCACTCCAGTCCAGATTTTTTCCAAAGTTAGGTCCCATACTGTATGTGGAAGTAGAGGGATGGGGGATGGGGGGACTGCAAATAGTGCTGCCATCCAGCAGCCTTCAATTTGTTCTCATCATGCCTTTTTTTATCACTGATGTCTGTGTTGACATTCAATTCCTCATCCATGACTCGCCTACAGTTTCAGAATTAACTTCCTTTAGGCATTAAATATACATTTTTGAGTGGTTAAGATTAGGGCAAGGCACTAAAAATACAACTTATGGTTAAATAATTATGGTTAGGATATTGTGAAGGTCCACTTTACTCAAGTTACAACAGTAATTCTCCACTACATTTATACCACAACAGCTATCCTCTTCCTGTCTTGTTGTACAGAAATGCTATCATACTTACATTAGTGCAAATCATTATGTCACTACAACCCCTGAAAAAAATATGTAATCTCCAATCTTGAAAGATGTTCATTCAATTGCTTCATTTTGTAAAAAAAAAAAAAAAAAGAAGTCACAAACATGTCAGAATTATTCTTGTTCAAAATGCCAACCTTCTGGCTTTAAGCACAAAACAACAAAAAAAAGAATGAAAGTTGTAGTCAATTGCAATTTTTTAAAATTAGATCAAGTAGAGGAAAAATAGGGGAATCACTCAGTTCTGAGGAAAATATTATGGAATCATTAAAAAAACAAAAAACAAAAAAAAAATGCTGCACCACTAGTCCTTTGTTGCACCACCTCCGGCTTTTATCAAAATTGAATTCTCTGAGGCATAGACTTAGCTATTGACAGACAAATATTCTTAATCAATCCAGCTCACACTTTCTCTTATTGCTGTTGCCAGATCAGCTTTGCAGGTTAGAGGCTTGTCATGGACCATTTTCTTCAATTTCCACCATAGATTTTCAGTGAAATTGAGGTCCAGACTATTTGCATGTCATGTCATTGACATTATGGGCCCTATTAGAATGATCAGCCGTGAACTTTTTCCACCAGACTTTCCACTGTACTAAAGTGTTTTTGTTAGTTTCTGTCAGCCCATTGTCTATTTCTTATGCGTTGTGTCAAGCCATCAGATTACCAGTAGACAGTGCTCCTGCTATGTGCTTGGAGGAGGTGGCTAATTTCAAAGAGGTGTGGCGGTGCGCAGTCTAATGCACATTACTATTATAGTGCATTTCATGAGAATCCATTTTTGATCAGGAAAAAGGAGGTCTATTGTCAGAAGTGCATTGTTTAATGATATTTGAGTGGCGTATTTTGAAATCGCGCAGCTCCGGAGCTCATGAGGAAATGGCATCTGCAAGGTTTTTCTGTCATTTTAATGGAGAGAGTTGTAATAGTCATCATATAATTGCCATCATTTTACTTATATGATGATCACACACTAGTTTTTTTTTATTCCATCCATACTCTTATTTTAATTACGGACTTACCATTGGAGTCTATAGATTAGGCATTAATGTAGCATTTTTTAAAGGGAGTGAATGAATGAACAGGGAGCATGTGTGTGCACGGGGAAGGAGGTGTCAGTCTGAAGATTTTTATTCCATCCACATTTTCGTTTTCATTACGGACTAATTAGGCATTAATGTGTTTATTTTTAGGGGAATAAATGAATGAACAAAGAGTGTGCAGTGTTTTACTTTTCACTGTAACTCCCCACAGAGACAGGAGATACATCCACACATCTGCCTTGGCCGTATGCCCCAGGTTTCCAAGCGGGCCGAGGTTGCGTTTCTCCACCAGCATGCTCCCCAACTGCCACTGGTCAGGGGCCAGCAGAAGCCGCCAAAAGTGGGTTTGCTTTGTGGTTGGAGTCGGCTGTGGACAGGAAGCTGTGCCAGATCTCCTCTTTCCATCCCACCTGGAAGGGGCTGGGATAGAGAGCTGCAGACCCTCACACAAGATGGGGGAGACCCTCAGTCGGCAAAAGCAACAGGAGAGGGAGCATCATCTCACCACGTGCTGGGAGAAGCTTCCATGCCATCATTTATGAGTTTATGAAAGATTGCACAGGCATCATTATCTTTTCCTGAAGTTTCAAACCCATTCATGTCTTTGTGCTGTATCCATACGCACTACATTAAACCATTCAGCTGATTTTTCAGCCCATTCTTCCCCGGATCTTTCAGGTCCTGAAGCAGCTAAACAGCCCTGGACACATTACACTACCACCACCATATTTTACTGTTGGTATTATGTTCCTTTTTGGAAATGCTGTTACTTGTACAGTGGGGCAAAAAAGTATTTAGTCAGCCACCAATTGTGCAAGTTCTCCCACTTAAAAGATGAGAGAGGTCTCCAATTTTCATCATAGGTATACCTCAACTATGAGAGACAAAATGAGAAAAAAAAATCCAGAAAATCACATTGAAGGATTTTTAATGAATTAATTGGTAAATTCCTCAGTAAAATAAGTATTTAGTCACCTACAAACAAGCAAGATTTCTGGCTCTCACAGACCTGTATCTTCTTCTTTAAAAGGCTCCTCTGTCCTCCACTCATTACCTGTATTAATGGCACCTGTTTGAACTCGTTATCAGTATAAAAGACACCTGTCCACAACCTCAAACAGTCAGACTCCAAACTCCACTATGGCCAAGACCAAAGAGCTGTCAAAGGACACCAGAAACAAAATTGTAGACCTGCACCAGGCTGGGAAGACTGAATCTGCAATAGGTAAGCAGGTTGGTGTGAAGAAATCAACTGTGGGAGCAATTATTAGAAAATGGAAGACATACAAGACCACTGATAATCTCCCTCGATCTGGGGCTCCATGGAAGATCTCACCCCGTGGGGTCAAAATTATCACGAGAACGGTAAGCAAAAATCCCAGAACCACATGGGGGGACCTAGTGAATGACCTGCAGAGAGCTGGGACCAAAGTAACAAAGGCTACATCAGAAACACACTATGCCGCCAGGGACTCAAATCCTGCAGTGCCAGACGTGTCCCCCCGCTTAAGCCAGTACATGTCCAGGCTCGTCTGAAGTTTGCTAGAGAGCATTTGGATTATCCAGAAGAGGATTGGGAGAATGTCATATGGTCAGATGAAACCAAAATAGAACTTTTTGGTAAAAACTCAACTTGTCGTATTTGGAGGAGAAAGAACACCATACCTACTGTGAAGCATGGGGGTGGAAACATCATACTTTGGGGCTGTTTTTCTGCAAAGGGACCAGGACGACTGATCCGTGTAAAGGAAAGAATGAATGGGGCCATGTATCGTGAGATTTTGAGTGAAAACCTCCTTCCATCAGCAAGGGCATTGAAGATGAAACGTGGCTGGGTCTTTCAGCATGACAATGATCCCAAACACACCGCCCAGGCAACGAAGGAGTGGCTTCGTAAGAAGCATTTCAAGGTCCTGGAGTGGCCTAGCCAGTCTCCAGATCTCAACCTCATAGAAAATCTTTGGAGGGAGTTGAAAGTCCATGTTGCCCAGCGACAGCCCCAAAACATCATTGCTCTAGAGGACATCTGCATGGAGGAATGGGCCAAAATACCAGCAACAGTGTGTGAAAACCTTGTGAAAACTTACAGAAAACATTTGACCTCTGTCATTGCCAACAAAGGGTATATAACAAAGTATTGAGATGAACTTTTGTTATTGACCAAATACTTATTTTCCACCATAATTTACAAATAAATTCTTTAAAAATCAGACAATGTGATTTTCTGGATTTTTTTTCTCATTTTGTCTCTCATAGTTGAGGTATACCTATGATGAAAATTGGAGACCTCGCTCATCTTTTAAGTGGGAGAACTTGCACAATTGGTGGCTGACTAAATACTTTTTTACCCCACTGTACGCTGGATGTAATGGGACACACGTCTTCCAAAAAGTTCAACACGTTTGTCTCGTCAGTCCACAGAGTATTTTCCCAAAAGTCTTGGGGATCATCAAGGTGTTTTCTGGCAAAACTGAGACGAGCCTTTATGTTCTTTTTGCTCAGCAGTGGGTTTTCGTCTTGGAACTCTGCCATGCAGGCCATTTTTGCCCAGTCTCTTTCTTATGGTGGCGTCATGAACACTGACCTTAACTGAGGCAAGTGAGGCCTGCAGTTCTTTGGATGTTGTTGCGGGGCCTTTTTTGACCTCTTGGATAAGTCATCGCTGCGCTCTGGGGGGGATTTTGGTCGGCTGGTCACTCCTGGGAAGGTTCACCACCGTTCCATGTTTTCACCACTTGTGGATAATGGCTCTCACTGTGGTTCACTGGAGTCCCAAAGCAATAGAAATGGTTTTATAACTGTTTCCAGATTGACAGATCTCAATTACTTTGTTTCTCATTTGTTCCTGAATTTCTTTGAGTCGCAACATGATATCTAGCTTTTGACGACTTTTTGGTCTACTTCCCTTTATCAGGCAGATCCTTTTTAAGTGATTTCTTGAGTGAGAACAGGTGTGGCTAGAGAAATGGAACTCAGCTTTCCAAAGATGTGATAAACCACAGTTATCTTATGTTTTAACAGGGAGAGGCAATCACTTTTTCGCACAAGGCCATGTAGGTTTGGATTTTTTTTACACTTAATAATAAACACCTTCATTTAAAAAGTGCATTTTGTGTTTACTTGTGTTATCTTTGTCTAATATTTAAAATTTGTTTGATGATCTGAAACATTTAAGTGTGACAAACATACAAAAAAAGAGAAATCAGGAAGGGGGCAAACATTTTTTCACACCACTGTAAGTATTCACAGCCTCTGCCATGAAGCTCAAAATTGAGCTCAGGTGCATCCTGTTTCCACTGATCATCCCTGAGATGTTTCTACAGCTTAATTGGAGTCCACCTGTGTCATGCGGTGACCCTCGCGGATCACCATAAGACACCAAGAATCCACCAGTGAGTTTTGCGATGATGGTTTATTATTAACAAGACGAGACAGGACAAGACTGTGAGCCGCTCTCGGCAAAAACACACATAAATCAATACATGGGCTCGCAGGGCTGACCCCAGCCACTACGAGCTAAACTGTGACAAAGCATGAGATAACGAACCTGACATGAAGGTCAAAACGACGCTCTGACAAGGATAGTTGACAATACTCCTGCAACCTTACTGACGCTAGTGCCCGCTTTATGAAGGCGAACACTAATGAGCAGTAATGACACACAGCTGACCAGCCTTGACAGGCGGAAGCCCCACCGAGCACCTTCACAATAAGAGCCCGGTGAGGCCAGAATACAACCCACAGCTGTCAAGGCCGGCAGCGAGTACAGCTTAGCCCGAGCGCGATCAGAACCCAGCGCTCGGGTCGTAACAGTACCCTCCCTCCGAGGGCGGGCTCAGAACGCCCCAAGGACCACCCTGCCCCCCCCCACCCCCTAGGGTGGGTGGCTGGGGGTAGGAGCAGAGGGAGAGAGACCAAACCCAGAAACAAAACAGTGACAAGAAAAACAACATACAGGACAATGACAAGAATAACTACTCAGGTTAAATCAAAAAATGCACATGGGGAAAACGAAAAACCAGAACTACTGGGTCAGACATACTAAACACAAGACTATGACAAAATACCAAATATTCAAAATCACAAAATACACAGAGAAAAACAAGGCAACCGTAGAACATAACACATGCTAGGGCAACTGCAAGACATAACCAAGCACAAAATACACAGGACAGCAAGGACGAGAAAAAAAAAACAAAAACAGAACAATCACTATGACGAATCAACCCAGAAAAACCATTACCCCCCACCCCCCGACAGTTTATGCTGACCGGCGGAGACCAAGCGCCACAGGAACAGTTCAGGTGGTCTCCCCGCGTCCAACAGCTGGCGGGTGGTCATAGGATACGGACCATGACCAGGCGGCTCACCACAGTCCAGCGCCCAGCACGTCCGCTCCTCTGGTGGTCGAACCAGGTCTCCCGAAGACACACACAATACGTCGAGTGGCCGACCCGAGGCGCTGAACCAGCGAAACAGTCCCTCAGGCGGCCGACCCGTGTCCCTCAGCCACCAGTCCCGGGGAAAAACAGCCCGTGGCGGCCTCCCTGACGAGGACAAAACACGGGAGAGCCGGGGCGAGCGAACAGGAGCCCCCACGGCCCCCGGCGATGATGCACAGGGGCGGTGACTCAGTAGAGGGGACAGATGACCAGGATGAGCCTGTAATCCGTTCGGCGGAGAAAGGTCTGCAGCTCCTCCCCCGTCCGTGGACCACGCTGGCGCTGCACCTCCGCTGGACCCCGATTGGGTCCCAGCTGCACCCACATTGGACCCCGATTGGGCCAGAACCGCACCCGCGGTGGACCCCGATTGGGCCTCTGACGCACCCACGTCGGACCCCGATTAGGCCAGAACCGCTCCTGCGGCGGACCCCTATTGGGCCTCCGGTGCACCCACATTGGACCCCGATTGGGCCAGAACCGCACCCGCGGTGGACCCCGATTGGGCCTCAGGCGCACCCAAGTCGGACCCCGATTGGGCCACAGCAGCCTCCACGACGGACCCCGACTGAGTCGGTGCAGCTCCGCTGACGCTCTCCACCCCTGAACCTGGGACTTCCAACCCAGTGACTCCGACAGGTTCCACGCCGGCGACACTGTAACAAGGCTCCGAAACAGGAAAACCGGGATCAGAATCATCGGTAGCAACAGAACCCAGCGAGACGAGCTCAGGTGCAGCAGGCGGCTGCTCCTCACTCACCTCCCTGAGAGGCAGGCAAAAATGCTCCAACACAGGGGACAGAGACAAAAGAGGGAGCACTTGCCTGCACTCAGGTTCCGTTGCCACCCAGGACTCCGACGATCCAGGTTCAGGGCCGCGACTCTCGTCAGCAGGCTCGAACTCAGCTGCGTCGTGCTCCGCAGCTGGCAGGATGTCATTTGCAGCCTGAGGTTCCTCCCACGCTGCTATCCACGCCGATGACCCGTATGGTGTGGGGGCAGGGGACCCTCGACCCACTGGCTCGGACCGCTCCGGCGAGGAGACCCAGGGACGCTTCATCGTCGGCTCAGGCTCCGGGCCGCAGTCCGCTCTTCTCCTCCATCCACGACGTGGCTGCAGGGCCAGATCCAGGCTTTCCAGCACTGCAGGCCCCCTCTTCGCCCGACGACGTTGGCCTGACGTCGTGGACCGCTCAACCGGGGGGGACACAGAGGCAGCAGGTTTAGTAATTTTTTCTACAGCAGGTGAAAGTAGCTCGGGGGGCTACAAACCCCTAACTCCGCCCCCAGGAGTCAGACAAGGCAGATTATAATCAAGATGTAATAAATTATCATGCACTTGCCTTTCTCCGAGGGAAGAGATGGTTCCTGCTGTAGGGGACGTTGTTCCTCCTTCTCCCCGCTGGATGGGCGACAGAGGGCCCCCTGGAAGGACGAGGTGGGGCCGCTCTCAGCGGTTCGCTGAAGGGCTTCGCCGGCAGCCGGTCCAGCCGGGAATCCTGCTGAGGGTGACCTGGGCCGTTGCGCCAACGTCGTCGTCGGCCCCCAGATGGCGCGAACTCCTGGACCAGTTCCGGGACAGGAACGGGACTCCAACGCGGGGAGCGAGGATGCCTCCTCCTCTGCTTCCTGCTTTCGTCCTCCTCCAGCCCACGAAGTATCTCGCGCTGCGTAGCGAGTTCTTCTCCCCTCATAATCACCTCCAGGTGATCATCATAATGGAGAGGAAGTTTGTCCAGGAAATCCTCAGCGCAGTCTAGGTGCCAGCGCATATAGCTGGAGTTGACGTTGAAGGTAGCGGCGAGGAGCGTCCCGTTGACGTACTCCAGCGCGCTCGCTAGCTCTTTGCCCAGGCGCCGACCGCGGCCCCTGGGTGACGGCATTCTCCCAGACGTTGACACCCAGACAGGGAAGAACAATTGTCCTATTACTGCAAAAACTCACGGTGAAAAAGGCATCTCGGTGTGGCGTCTCCGTTTAGACGTCCTGGCAGGAGTATACTGTCATGCAGTGACCCTCGCGGATCACCATAAGACGCCAAGAGTCCACCAGTGAGTTTTGCGATGATGGTTTATTATTAACAAGATGAGACAGGACAAGACTGTGAGCCGCTCTCGGCAAAAACACACATAAATCAATACATGGGCTCGCAGGGCTGATCCCAGCCACTACGAGCTAAACTGTGACAAAGCATGAGATAACGAACCTGACATGAAGGTCAAAACGACGCTCTGACAAGGATAGTTGACAATACTCCTGCAACCTTACTGACGCTAGTGCCCGCTTTATGAAGGCGAACACTAACGAGCAGTAATGACACACAGCTGACCAGCCTTGACAGGCGGAAGCCCCACCGAGCACCTTCACAATAAGAGCCCGGTGAGGCCAGAATACAACCCACAGCTGTCAAGGCCGGCAGCGAGTAGAGCTTAGCCCGAGCGCGATCAGAACCCAGCACTCGGGTCGTAACAACCTGTGGTAAATTCAGTTGATAGGACATGATTTGGAAAGGCACACACCTGTCTATATAAGGTCCCACAGTTGACAGTGCATGTCAGAGCACAAACCAAGCATGAAGTCAAAGGAATTGTCTGTAGAGCTCTGAGAGAGGGTTGTCTCAAGGTACAAATCTGTGGGAATGGTACAGAAAAATTTCTGCTGCTTTGAAGATCCCAGTGAGCACAGTGGCCTCCATCATCTGTAAATGGAAGAAGTTCTGAACCACCAGGACTCTTCCTAGAGCTGACAGGCCATTTAAACTGAGCAATCGGGGGAGAAGGTCCTTCGTCAGGGAGGTGACCAAGAACCCGATGGTCACTCTGTCAGAGCTCCAGTGTTCCTCTGTGGAGAGAGGAGAACCTTCCAGAAGGACAACCATCTCTGCAGCAATCCACCAATCAGGCCTGTATGGTAGAGTGGCCAGACGGAAGCCACTCCTTAGTAAAAGGCATATGGCAGCCCGCCTGGAGTTTGTCAAAAGGCACCTGAAGGACTGTCAGACCATGAGAAACAAAATACTCTGTTCTGATGAGACAAAGATTGAACTCTTTGGAGTGAATGCCAGGCATCATGTTTGGAGGAAACCAGGCACCGCTCATAACTATGCCAATGTTTTTCAGCAGCAGGAACTGGGAGACTAGTCAGGATAGAGGGAAAGATGAATGCAACAATGTTCAGAGACATCCTTGGTGAAAACCTGCTCTGGAGCGCTCTTGACCTCAGACTGGGGCAATGGTTCATCTTTCAGCAGGACAATGACCCTAAGCACACAGCCAAGATATCAAAGGAGTGGCTTCAGGACAACTTTGTGAATGTCCTTGAGTGGCCCAGCCAGAGCCCAGACTTGAATCCAATTGAATATCTCTGGAGAGATCTGAAAATGGCTGTGCACCAACACTTCCCATCCAGCCTGATGGATCTTGAGAGTTTGGCCCCTATCGAATGAGCCAAACTGCCCAACGATAGGTGTGCCAAGCTTGTGGCATCATATTCAAAAAAACTTGAGGGTGTGATTGCTGCCAAAAGTGCATCATATTGAGCAATGGCTATGAATACTTATGTACATGTGATTTCTTCATTTTTAATTTTTAATAAATTTGCAAAAATCTAAAAAAAAAACCCCAACTTTTTTCATGTTGTCATTATTGGGTATTGTGTGCAGAATTTTGAGGAAAAAATGAATTTAATCCCTTTTGGAATAAGGCTGCAACATAACAACGTGGAAAAAGTGAAGTGCTGTGAATACTTTCCGGATGCACTGTATGTTAATTAAAGAACAGATCTTGATCAAAAATAACTCCAAGGCTCCTCACAGAACTATTAAGAGAAAGGGTAACTGCATCTAAACTAAGAGTTTGATTTGGAAAGGTATTTCTAAGGTTTTTTTGACCAACTAGAATGACTCTAGTCTTACCTGAATTTAATATCAAGAAATTACAAGTCATCCAAGCTTTGATTTCATTAAGACATGCCTCTAATTTGGCGAATTGATTACTGTCATCTAGCTTCATTGACAAGTATAATTGGGTGTCATCTGTATAACAATAAAAATGTATGCAGTGCTTTCTAATAATATTGCCTAGCGGAAGCATATATAAACTAAAAAGAGTAGGGCCTAGCTCAGATCCCTGTGGAACTCCGTGACTGAGCTTTGACTTAGAAGAAAACTCATTATTGACATGAACAAACTGGAATGTATCAGATAAATAAATCAACTTTTCAAGTGCATTTTAATTTATTGAGATGCACCTGTATATATGGAGATCAGATTGTGGTGGAGATGAGTGTGTGTTACTGCAGCTACTTACTAATGCTGTATGACTGTGGCAGCCGACCTAATATGTCAGCAACAGTCTGCTGGTGTCACGGTTAGAGCTGATAGGACATCGCTAGGTACCAGGCTGGTCACAGTCAGGATAACTTCCATTGTGGCTTCTTTTGTTTGCTCTTTTTTTTTTTTTTTTTGGCATTTTTTGGTGAGCTCTCTTGGTCACCGTAGGTTTTTTTTACACAAATGTATCCAAAAGTGGCGATTCCATAATTGTTGCCAGGGATTGTAGATATCCATTTGTAGGCTGGTGATGGAGAACATTATAAGGAGAAAACAATTTTTAAATATCCCATATTAATGATGATTATTCCATTATACACTTGTAAAACAGGCTTAAAAACATGTTGAATTAATTTAATCATCTCCCTTTTGTATGTTTCATCATGTCCAAGACAACTCCACCCTGTCTTGAGGTAACTCAACCTCTCCCATTTCCTGCTCATGGGACCCCCAGCAGCTACTGAAAGAGGATTAAGATAAAGAGCTGGACTTGGTGTCAGGCCCCACAAGGCAGAGGAGAAAACTGACAGATCTCAGTGTTTAGAGGAGTTGAGCCCTTACTAATCCACTTCTTATTTCCTGCTAATCTTGTCTCGGCATATCTTCATCCCCTTCCTCTCTGTGTTGGCCAGTATTGTCTGCATTTTATCACCTGGTCTGTCTTTAGTTTTATCTCTTCTTCCCTTTGCACTGGCTTGAAATGGAGCCACAGTACAGCAAGTCATGCTTAAAGCCCCTGAAAAAAACAACTTCCTCAGTTTCCTTATTAGTGTTCATCCAGTGGTATTGGTTCTTGGTTTAGGCCTTAGGATGTGTTCTGTTGGTTTGAGGTCACAAGGGTCAGTAGAAATGTTAGAGTCTGCTACCTCTAACTATTTTCACCAATTATGCTGAGCAGAAAGAGGCCAAATTGCTTAGCTCTTCTTTTCCTGCTGAAAAAAATCAGGAAAGAAACCTAAAAGTAGATTTGGATAAGTGTGACAAGCCAGTAAACCCCAAACTACTGTATAGGAAAAATTTAACAAACGATGTACAGGTGCATCTTAATAAATTGTGCCCTTCAGAGGTAAAGTGGGCTATCCCACATTTTTAACCCCTACTCTCTTATTGTTGTGAATATGTGATTTAAATATATTTTCATATTTATTTATTCACACCTTGAGGGTAATTATAGGGGGTAACTTTTTAATGATATAGGCACACTGATTTTTTGAGAATATTTCAACTTTAGAGCTCATTTTCTCAAAATAATGGTTTTGTGGGATAGCCCACTTTACCTCTGAAGGGCACAATTAGAATATCACCGAAAAGTTAATTTCTTTCAGTAATTCAATTAAAAGAAATAGACACTTGAAATATATCACTCTGTGTGTATACAATATAGGAGTTTCACTTTTTGAATTGAATTACTGAAATAAATGAACTTTTCATTGATATTCTAATTTATTGAAATGCACATGTACAGGTTGAAATCTAACAGAAACCTTCAGGGAGTTTACTTCAATTTCTCTACATCACAGTATTTGCAAAACAGCTGAGATCTTCAGTGTTTAATGTAAAGATGTGAAAGTTTTGCTTAGGCAAATCAAAGCTGGTGTTTAATATTCCAAGCCTTCAGAAAAAAAAAAATTGTCCCGTAATTGATGACCATGGCTCACGTCTTGTGGACCCTGGTCACTTGTGCTCGTTGTGGTGAGACTGGAGCTGTTTCTTTTTTTTTTTTTTTGCATCACCGTGTGTTTTGATATTTCATCAGGGCCTGCTAAACAGTGAGGAGAGCTCTCTGCCGCCCACCTCTTCTCAGACAAATTGCCTCCAAGATTGCAGAGGTGGGTCTGAGGCTGATGGATGGGCTCACAAAGACCTGACGAGACCATATTTGCAAGCATTAACTCCATATTTCCATAACATGAACAGGCTGCTTGGCCACAGGCCACTTTAACTGCCTGTTTAGCAGGGAGGTGGTAATGCACCTGGTCATGATATGAATGTTGCATTAAGGTGCCACTGAACACACGTTTCTTACACACTGTAAAACCGAAAAGTTCACAGAACTCAAAACTTATGTGGAAACCAATTCCCTAATAAATTTTAAGTAAATGACATTATTTTTTTGAGTAATCTTAAATTTAAAAATAAATTTTCGCCAATATTTTATGTTAAAGTTTACTCAAAAAAATTTGCTGAAGATGTATTTTTAAATACAAGATTACTAAAAAAAAGTCATTTCTTTTACTTAAAATTTATTCTGTTATCGGTTTTCACATAAATTTTGACTTCTGTGAACTAATTTGGTTTTACAGTGCATGTTTTTTTGTTTCTGGTCATGTCTTCCTCTCTGCACTCTTTTTAACATCACTAACCAGTAATTATATCCACTCTGCCTGCTCGATCTGACCACCTCTCCCCTCTGGAGTCCCCGCAGACCTGAGCATCCATGTATTAATTCCCACTCCATCATGGGTGTGCGGTACATCCGTGTTGCACCATGCCCTCTCTGACTGCCCCCTGTCTCCACAGTCATCCCCATTTCCTCTCAGTAATATGCAGACTTTACCACATCTCTGCTTCTCTTCCTGTCCACTAGCCTTCCCATCTCATACCTACTGTGGCATCTTCTTCTTCTTCTTCTTCTTCTTCTTCACTCTCATCTTGTTCCCTTTTGTCTTGCATAAACGCTCTGCTCCCATCACTCTCCTCTTCTTCCCTCTCTCTCTCTCCCCTTCCCCGTTGGCTTTTGCCTGCATTTCGCTGTTAATTTGCCTGAGAATGCATTAGCTGTAATGAAGGCTGAGGGCCGAGGGAATCCTCCAGGGTTCCATTAATCATCCCCCCTCAGACAGGCAACCTTGATTACAAGTGGCAAGAAATTCATTAGAGCCGGGCCTCTGACAACTCTTATCTCCGCCACTAGATCTGACTCATTAGGCAGCCAAATTAAAGCTATGATGGCCCTGATGAAACTCATTGCTTGTTTATCTTGTGCGATTTGATGCATCTGCCCATACATCACTGTAGCCACGACCGTCCGGACCCTCCCAAGAAGTCAGGCCTCCAGTCGGCACTCAGCAGCCTGCACACTCACACAGGCAGCCAGTAATGAGGTCCCTCGCTCTCTCTCCTCTGTCTCTCTCTCTCTCTGTATGCAGGTGGGATTGAGGAAATAGTTACAAGGCTTTGCTGGAAAGAACTTCTGATATTTCAATTTGTGAATCAAGCAGGAGAATGGTAGATACACAGACTGAAGTGTTTACTGAATCTGGAGCTCCAGTGACATTATCCCAAACCCTTTGTCTTTTAGAGACGAGCTCTTCCATCAAATGATTACAGTTCCCCTTAAAAAAAAAGAAAAAATCCAATTTAAAGATGAATAAATTCACATATGCAATAATCACTTTTCATAAGGGCCACTCTGAGATGATCACAGCCTCCCTCACTGGGGCTTGATGATGATGACTGACCTTAAGTTGTGCTGTGGCTCCTCGCCGTCGTCATCACCTTCTCCATGCAGCTCATGGCCACTGAAATAGGCTGTTGCACTCTGGCACAACGACGAGGAATTGTCAGTCTATATTAGTCAGCTGTTGGGCCTGTAATAAAACTTCCACTGCTCCTTCACACGACCATCACTCCTCAATCCCCATCCCAGTGTCACAGTCTTGATGTATGAGGTGGACGGTAAAATAAACTTTGCTACTCATGGGTGCCCCGGTCATGGAGAGTCTGTCAGAGCTCAGAGGTCAAAAATTTCAGAGCGGAGACTCACGAGAAAAGACTGATAATGCATTTCCTCCACTTTAAATAGGTCACCCATGTACAATACAGAGCCTACGTATTTTTCCCCAAATAGTCTTATAATCATTCACTAAAGAAGTGTTTAATTTCAAGAAGAAAAGACAGACTAATAAAATATTTGAAGACTCTTCTCATGATGTTGCTGTAAAATGTTGAAAATGGCTTGAAACCTTTGGGTCTTTTCCAAACCAGCGAGACCAATCACTTTGCCCCATCTGAGATGAAGAGAAAATATTCCAACATGACACTTTTGTGGAAGAGGATCAGAGAAACGGTCAGGCCAAGCATGCAGAAGTCAAAACAGCTTCCCTCCTTCCTGTAACAGGAGAGCTTTGTGGCCACACTTTAATAATTTGGCCAAGCATCTTTTTCTGCTTATTGCTCTCACAGAGAAATTGTACTACACCTCCTACCACTGTCAGATGTAAATAGTTATGTAGTTATGTACAGGAAATGAATGGTTTTGCATGTAAAAATGTATTTTTTAGGAGCTGCTTCACCTTCAACAATCATAAATTATTTTAGAATAAAGAAAAACATTTCTTATATAGGAACTGGCACAATACACATTATATTTTAAACATTTATGCATTATTAAATATGTTATTTTAGTTTTTTATTAGTAAATCACAAATCAAATATTAATCCCCTGTGTTTGTCTTCCTAGGATATTTAAAAGAAATCTTTATGCGTCACATTAAAGTACTTCTTGTTAAAGTAAGTTTAGATTTTTTTTTTTTTTTTTAGGACTTACCAAAATAAATGGAGTTGCTTTGGGATTAGAAAGAGCTGCTGTCGGCGTAGTGACTGATAGAGAAGTTCATTACAGTGTGTTGAATGTGCTCAGCCTTAATGAGGAGCCATCAGTCCACTTGAGACAACATGGCCTCCTAAAGAGACATCAGTCACTGCTGCTGTTTAAAGGGGACTGATGTAGCTCACAGGTCCTCCAGGTCTCTCACGTTAGAACAAATCATTTCTGACTCTGGGAGACTAACAGATGTGTGAAAGGAAATATGTCAGTGAAGTACAGGTAAATATAATAATGATAAAAATAATAAAAAAAACCCTGCAGTAATTGACTGGAGCAATATGGGAATGTTATAACTACATTGTAAAGTGTATATTTTAATTATGCAAACTACTTAAAATTTGTAATAGATGAAATAACCGCCTACATGGCTGCTATGTGAACTGATCACAACACATGTTGCACATAGTTAGCCCATAATCCATAATTTCTCACAATTTCTAATTATAATTTTGACCAATTTCTTAAAAAAAATAAATAAAAAGGATTCCAGCCTTAGTATAAAGCGATTTATTAGATCAATATATTTTACAGGTGTCCCTTGTTTGGTCGTTATTTCTTTTTCCCCCTCCACACACACACACTTCTTTTTTCTCACAAAAAAAAGGAAGCAAAATGAATGTCTTAAATTACATGCTAATGTGTTCAGCAAATTGTACAAAACACAAAGCAAAAAAAATAAAAAAATAAAATAAAATAAAAAATCCAAAATCGCTTCATCAAATGAGGACATGCACAACTGAACATCTTGGCCCTACATATAAATACTTAAAAAAAATCTTTACAGCCGCATCTCATAGTGCTCATTTGTACCATTTTTTAACCCATTTATATTTACATATTCACAGAAAAAAATAAATAACACAGGCGCGTATTGTCTGCGAGTAAATCCTCTTCTCACGCAGACAAAATAACTGAATCCATTTTTTTTTTTGTTGTTGTTGTTGTGCTTCATGCGTTCAACGAAACGGTGACGGTGCGAGCGCGTCATTAAAACGGTTCGTGCGCATCTCTGGCTTCATGGCCGGCTTCCCTGCTCGATCTGTTGGTGCTGACTCCTCACGGCAAACCTGTTGACGTGCACCGGGATGGGCACCACAATTTTGGGGTTCCTCACGGGCTCCCCGGACCGGTTGTTGACGTTGCCCGCTTTGATCCGTTTCCACTTGGCCCTGCGGTTCTGAAACCAGATCTTCACCTGCACCTCGCTCAGTTTCAGCGCGTGCGCGATCTGGGAGCGCTCAGTCAGCGACAGGTACTTTTTACAGTGAAACTCCTTCTCCAGCTCCAGCAGCTGCTCGCTGGTGAAAGCTGTTCGTCTCCGCCGGCTCTTGCCGGCCGAGCTCCCGGTCGGCAGGGGGTCCTGGGAGCCGCTTTTCAGTTTGCCCTTCTGGGACAGGGGCCCGCAGTTGTTGCCGTCCGAGAAGCTCTCGTTCTCGCTGTCCGCCGAGCTGTCCTCCCGGTCGCTGCAGACGGTGTCCGCCGACTTGAGGTCCAGCTTCTCGTCGTCTGAGCTGTACAGTTTGGTCTCACCTGGAATGAAGCAACGAGGGGGGGGGGGGGCCAAAAAAAAAAAACAAAAACGCACAGTCAGAGTTGCAGCACGCAGTCACTTAATTCTAACTACTACTGTTTTATTTTGTTGTCACGTCTTTTTCAAAATAATTCTGCGTGATAGACACACGGTAATTACTCTTAAGCTAGGTGCGAATGCGCTGATTTGTTGTCGTAATGCCACGAAGATCAAAGGTCATTTTAATTGGTGTGAATGGCAAAACTTTTATTGGAAGTTTCGTCACGCTGCGTTGTCCTGGACTGTTTTTGAATGAATAAACCAAAACGTATTCATACCTTCACAATAGTGTGGTCAAATTTTAAAACTTGAACCAAGCAGAGCTCACTTCAAATTCAAAGGCTAAACACTTTACTAGAAGCTAAATCAGCTCTTTGGCGCATTTTACGCACAAGTGGGAACTTTTTACCCAGAGGCCTACATGATTAAATCTGATGAAAGACAGCTAGTTATAGCAAAAAAAAAAAAAAAAAAGTTTACCTGATATCGTTTGGAAAGTTTCCGAGAAGTTGAGCAACTCGGAGCCCTTGTCCCGGCCGTGCAGCTCCTCGGAATGTGGACTTTCTTGCCTCTGCGCCCCCGGGTCAGCGGCACTCAGGCGGGGACCCGGCAGCTCTTGCGGCGGGTAGAAGCTGTCCGGGGGATCCGAGAAGCTTGGCATCGTTGTGGTGAGCGCCACCATGGACGGCACTCCTTGTCCCAAGCTGGCACAGAAGGTGTTAGTGAGCCGTCCGGCGAAAGAAGCCAGCGGCGCCAGTGGAGGTATACCGGACGACAGCGGGGAGTGGGATAAAGCTTGCGGGATAACCAGAGGTCTGTAGGGCATGAACATGGGGTAGCCCGTGTAAAGCAGGTGTCCCGGTCTGGGCTGAGGGGTCCCTATCAGGGAATCGATTGAGAACGCCGTCCCTTGCCCGCCTGGCCTCTGCATCTTGCAGGCGAACAGTTTTGATCTGGGTGGAAACTTGGAAGAAAGACGCTCGCTCCTCGCCGACGCGCAAAACTTTCAGTTGTTTAAGGACGTGGAGAAATGAAAGTAGATCCGCTGCTGTGCTGTCATCCCTGGAAGTAGACTGCCGTTTTGTTTTGGGTTGTTTTGTTTTTTTTCCCCGGATCTTTGCGCTCTGTGTGCGTCAGCCACCCGGGCGCTTTGTTGTGTGCGCCAGCGCTACCTTTTTCTCCTCTTATTTTTCACACACTGAGACATAAACACACGCTCTTTCTAGCCCTGGAACTCCTCCCTCCGCCCCCCTCTGACGCGCCCGTGTGTGCGCCGAAAGAGAGAGGGCCGAGAGCGCATTGGTTATCATCTGCAACACAAGAGGGATGAAAAGGGGGTGTTTCCCTGGGGGCTCATCCATCTTCCTCAAATTACGCTTCATTTCCTTATTCAGCCTCTGACTTTTTGGCCGTCTTGAGAGGCGGTAGTTTCCCAGTGGAGACCAAATAGACGAGTCACCCTCCCCATCCAGCAACAACCCCCCCCCCCTCCAGGTCCACCATTGACTGCAAAAACGGTGTGAGAGACTGCTCCAGCCCTTCCCCTTCTATAATCGGTGACCACACCAACCCAATCAGCTATTATTAATTTTGATTGATGATAAGTAATTACTCTGGATTCAAGGGACAGCGTAAAACAACGGTGGCTTTTGTGGGAATATTGGGGGGCCGGTGGGCATCAGAGTCAGGAGGGAGGAGAGGCAGATGTTTCTCCTATTCTCCACGGCTAAAAAACAATGGGTTTGGCTTTAGTGAAAGAAGTGCGGCAACAATCGCTCCCTGGAGAAGGAGAAAGGGAGACGCGTAACGCGCGAAATCAGATTCACATGAAGGGCGCAGAGCTGAGGTCAACTTCAGCGCGGACGCGGACAGTCAAAACTGAGGATTTTCCACTTTGGTTTTTTTTTAAATAATAAAAAGGTATTTGCCATGTTAAAACATCGCTACGTATTTTATACAAAATTAAACTTCACTTTGCTCTTCAGGGATTTTTTTTTTTTTTTCCACGGTCAAAGTTGCGCGTGGAGAGGTAAAACTAATTCCGCCTTTCTTCCAGCGCAGCTTTAATGACCACGGATCGTGCCACCTTTAAATGGCGGTGGGAGCCGATGCTGATTGGGCCCATTGAGTCCGGGGTGCCCGAGCCCTCCAACCGGCCGCCTGATTGCACGAGGACATAAACATATCAGCGGCGACTGTGATTAGCGGTGGAGGGCCAGGCCGCCATAATTCCCATAATTACCAGTGACTCCAGCGGCACCTCTCTGCCGTCCTTTCGAACCGTTTGCGGAGCGCCTCTCATTTTCTCTTTTGAAGTGATTCCGACGTTGCACCGCCTGTTTCTGCACTTGCTATTAACGGAGATTTGAGTTCTTCTATGTCGAGATTCATTTTGATGAAATCTTTTTTAATGAGACGTTAAAAATCGCGAGTTTTTGGAAAACGTGCCAGTGTTTTACCAATGGATTTTTCTTCACTGTATGATAAATTGACAAAATTGCGCACCGATTATTTCGAGCTGTGCAATGCCAGGTAACTTTAATGGCATGGCTGATGAAAGAGTTATAAGGTTTATTATTAATTGCCCTAATTAGGGCAATTAATGACTGAACACAGATGCCCAGTTGTCACTGATTCATTATAACTTTTAGCATCACTTTAACATTGGTGGCGGTTGAATAAAAACCAATAATGGAAGAGTGTTTTTTTTTCAAGAGTAGTGCAACAACTTAAATACAAAAACCTAGTAAACATGAAGCAGACAATGGAACCAAACTGAAATCAAAGAGACAAACTAATAAAACATAAAACAGGACAATAAAACTAATCAGTGCACACAACCTCAGTGGGATAATTGATTTAATTTCAATCCTATATTTGATATAAATTGGAGAATTACAATAGTCTCGTCTGGAACAACTAAATACAATGAGGCAGAGCTCAATGTAGCACAAAATGTACATTTACCCTAAACTATGAATATCGTTTTATATATATAAAATCACAAGTAACCTGGTCTCCTCATCATTATTTACACACGTAAAAAAAAAAAAAAAAAACAATAAATACAAATAAAATACAACTGCCCACACACTGTACTTCATCGACACCACGGCGCCCTCTTGTGGTACAAAACCAAACACGTCAGTCTAGTGAAACGTTGATTTATAACCAAAGCAGCTGCTTCCTCCTGAAAAGCGTATGTGTGGCACAACAACAACAACAACAACAACACGGTTCAGCGGCAACGCGCACGCTGCGGCGCGCTCTCAGTGGCGGTACTGCGGAACCATCCACGCCACGCGCCCAGGCTGTGCCAGGCGCTCTCAGTGGACGTACCCCCTGCACTCCAGCAGCAGGTAGCTCTTTATGAAGGAGGGCAGGCCAAGTTTTGGGACCACCTTGTGCACCCGCTGATCCAGGAAGGTTCTGATTCTGCAGCGCGCCAAGTGCTGCAGGGAGCGCGGGGTCCGTGCCAGGGAGAAGACGGACTCGTAGAAGTCTCTGTGCTTCTGATGGGACCAAGACACAGATTATTCACACAGTAATCCACAGTAATCCAATTATAATCCAATAATTCAAACAATACGGCGGAGCACTGGCAGTCTCACTCAACTGTTTCCTAATCAGCTTCTTAAAAAGTGTTCTTTAACACTCAGAAAGATGTTATTTTACCATGATGAATTCATTATAGTCCACTGTGGACATCCTTCCCAACAACCATGAAACATTTTATTTTCTATGCATTATGCTGTATTTGTAATATAAAGAGCGCTTAAAACAATTTTTTTTAAACCAAATGCTATAGTTGAAATGGCTTATTAAAATAATTCATAATCAAATTATCACTAAACAAAAATTGTAGTTAAATAAATTCATAATAAAAACATCCATCACAATGTTTATAAAATGTTTGACAAAGGCCTCTGTATTAACAAACACATTTTTTCACCTTTTGTAGCCTATTTATATTTTTTGTGTGTTTAAGCATAGTGAATAAATCCAAAGCAATATCTCAATTTAAAATATATTTAAAATATCACACCCTGGTGTCCCCGCTACAAACTATGAAAAATGTTTTTGTTGACAGTAGGTCTGTCATGACGTCAGAGTTTCACCGCGTCCTGAAATATGACAATAGAGGTATTATCTCTATGTGTGGAGAAAATATAAAAGTAAAGCTTATATAGCTCTGGATTTAAAAAAAATAAAATAATAGAGACTGCTGCAAAACCTAGCCATTCAGTTTGAGTATCTGTTGAAATCCAGCCCAGGGACGCTTCAGTCCACTTGAGGAGGTACTGATCAGGTGATCGTCTAAACGTGGGAGGAAAGCTGTGAACAAAAGTCAGATATTCCACAAATACAAATTTCTGAGTTCTTCATAAGTTGAGAGTTAAGTGTCGTGGTGTTTCAGAATGAACATGCACTTGGTTTCTTTGCAGTTATTTCATCTGAAAGCACATCATGGAGCAACATCTTTTTTGTTGTTTTGGCCAGTTATCATTTTCTGTAAATAAATGTTCTAAATGATGATATTTTGACTTGGAATTTGGGTGAGCAGTTTTCAGTAGGTTAGAGAGCAAATCAAAATTCTTCATTTTACTCAAACACATACATATAAATAAATAGTAAAACCAGACAAAGTGATAATTTTGCTGTGGTCTCGTTGTCTCTTAATCCCCCCCCCAGATCTGTATAACACTCCTATCAGTATTTACCTTTAACTTTGTTTATTTGTAAATACTGCTTGTATTACAGTACAGAAATGTAAAGAAAGAGCAATTACTCTTAATGGATTATGAAAAGGCAGCCAGATAACCAACATAAGATAGTGAATCACATTAACCTAATACAGTTATTAAAACCAAAATAAAATTCACAGTCTTACAATATTACAACACCCCTAATTCAAAGAATGTGATGAAGAGGAAGAAAAGACAATGCATTTGCAAAATGAATATATGCAACTATTCTTCAAATAATAAAAGCAGGAATAATAACTGAAAAGTCTTGCCTTAAACACATCTGCAGACACAGACTCGACCCAGGTGTCTGTGACTTTGAGGTGAGCGTAGACGTTCAGGAGGACCTCCATGGTCTGCGGAGATTCGGAGCAGTGCTTCAACACCTACGAGAAGCATCAGTTCACAACTCAGAGCAAAGCCTCAAGATTCATACAGTCGTGGTTTAAGTTCATGAGTAAAGCTTGCGACTCGGTAGAACTGAAGAAATAAAGTAATTAAACACTTGTGAAATGAACAGATTGGTCTTCCCTCCAGGGGTTTAACTGGAAATTATGCAATTAGTGCTAATTAATCTCCTATTAACACTTGCCTAATTAGGAACCAGGCATTTTGTCTAGTGCACGTGGGTTCACTGATAGTTGTAGTCTGTTTCCCGCAGAGAGAGTGCAACACTTCATGTTGTGCCATGAAATGGTAATGATTTGAATGTGAAGTTGTGAAGTCTGGAATTATGCTGGGAACAGCGTTTCAAGCCTCTCAGGCAAGGTGTTACATGTGCAGCCCCAGGATAATTATTCCAAATAAGCCTCACTGATGAGTGATTGATCCTGTGTGATTCTGAGAGGAAACCAGAGTATCCAGACATTGTACTCAAGGAAAAGAAGGATTACTTTACCTAATAATTGCTCAAGTATGTGTTAGAGTAGTTACTAAAGAAATTACTTGAGTAAGAGCAAGAAACTATGAACTAGAATAGTTACTTGAGTAGTAATAACTTTACTCTCACCAATTTGTGAAACTTTTCCTAGTAAATTTGTCATTTTTTCCTCATATTGCTACTTTTTCATATCAATTTTTAAAAAAAAATCCTCAAAATGTTTGATTTTTTTCCCACCGATTTTTTTTCATAGATTTATCCTGCAAATTTTTAATTTCCTCATACACTTCTCATACATTTGTGATTTTCTTACAAGTTGTTTCTAGGAAATTTACTTTTTTTTCTTTTAAATTTGAAACTCCTGGTAATGAATTTGTAATTTCTTTTACATAACTTAATTCTGCAACTTTTAGCTCATAAATGTGCACATTTTTTCCTCATTTTCTGTGGCCTACATTTGCAACTTGCTACTGGTAAATTTGCAGCATTCTTGTAAATTTGCAACTTCCTGTTTTTCCAGTATGTGAGGCTTTTCCTCTTGATTCAGTTACTCTGGGGACAATTAATTATTAACTAGCTACATGAATATAATACATAATCATTGGCAGAAGCAGTAGGCTGGAATAAATTTAAGAATTTTTTTTTTTTTTAAATAAGACAAGAACAAATCTGGGGAAAATGAGAATAAAAAAACGTTTCATACTTAGTTCAAATCAGTGAAAGTGTGGGTAACTCAGAGTAAGGCCAAAAGATAGTAAAAATATATATATAAAATATTGAGTTCAAAATTATCCTGCCATAAAACTACTCATAAAAACAATATTTTGTTAAAAAAAGAAGTTATTTAGTATATGTACATAACTCATTCTTACCAATGCTAACATATGCTTTCATTCATGCTCTACTTTCCTACTTGCAGATCATTTTTAGTGTTTGGGGCCCTACCACAGGAAGAGCTCCAGGCCACACCCGAATGGAACCATGGTTGAGCAGGGCACGGACAACCCTCTCGGGCTGATGGGAAACCTTGTAGCACACCACCTTGAGGACGTTGTGCATGGGCGCCTCGCCGCCGTAGTCCATGTCGTTAACACAGGCACCATTAGCCAGCAGCAGATCCACTATATCTGGATTCACGTTCTTACAGGCCATGTGCAAAGGACTGCGTTTGTCCTGGTCCAGAGTGTGGACGTCAGCCCCGGCCCCCAGCAGGATCTGGCACACTCTGAAGTACTGCTGGAGATCTTGTGCCTCCTGGGGCTGAGAACAAGCCGTGTTCAGGGGTGTCAGAGCCTCGTTGTTCTGCTTGTCCACAGCAGCTCCATAGCCCAGGTAGAGCTCGATGTGGTCTGGCAGGCCGTTCCTCGCTGCCACATGCAAGGGGGTGTCATCTTCCTCTGAGCGACCATTGACTGCTGCACCATACTGAAGGAGATACTTTGCACATCTGCAGAGAGAGTGACCGGGTATAATACATTTTTTTTTTTTTGTCTAATGGTAGGGTGTTTCACAGAGGAAAGGTGAATGAATAGCAGATATACTGTATAACGCAGCATTTAAGAGTGGTTTATAAAATGCTATAGGCATTGGTTTTTATCAGGATTCTGAGCAATTGTGTTTCCACTTGGATGGCTCTAGTCAGCTATTTTTAAGCATTTATCAAAATCAGCTTTAATTTCAGTTGTCATATTGATAAAACATTCAATATATCAATGTTTTTCTCAATTCTTGCTAATCAAATTGCTAAAAATTGAGAAAAAGCTGAGAGATTTTGACTGAGTGTTTTGATATGATTATTATAATTTGTAAAGAAGGTGTAACATTAAATAATTCTATTTCCAATGGGAGGATGACTTATTTGACTCCCAGGGACCCCCCAACCTAATGTAGATATTGTCATTTACTGAGTTAAAAAAAAATACAGTTCTTGTGATTGCTAAAAGAGTAGTGCTTGATTAGACTGGCTCCTAATGTACTTTGTAATCTTTATGGTTCTGCTAATCCCAGAGGGAAATTAAGGGCATCCATTTGGATGTGGTACCAGTCCCTTCACCATTCACACCTAGAGCCACCAGTTAACCTTACCTGCATGTTTTTGGAATGTGTGAGGAAACCAGAGCACACAGAGTCAACCTACACAAGCATGGGGAGAACATGTAAACTCCACATAGACGGGCCCTGCTGGCTGGTGGCTTTGAACCCGCGACCTCCTTACTGTGAGGCAGTAGTACTAACCACTACACCACTACTCACTGTACTCACTCAAGTGACTGAGGGCTTGTACAAACATGCAAAGGCATGAGACCATCTTCTGAGACGGCATTGGCGTTGGCGCCGTGCATCAGCAGGAGCTTGGTACACTCTGGCTGGCCATTTTCACAGGACTCGTGCAGGGCAGTGGACCCGCCGGGTGCTAGGTCTACATTTGCCCCACGCTGCAGCAGCAGTCTCACGCAGTCCACAAAGCCTCGGCCAGCTGTGATATGAAGTGGCGTTGTCAGCTCCTGCTCATAAGTGAGTGACCACAGTCCTGCAAGCAGGGAACACGTATGGTATGATGTCAACTTTGAGTTCAAGATGGGGACTACTGTTAATAAGCAGATATATCAGATACAGTGTTGCCAATGTTCTGGCATAGTTAATTAAAAGACAAAGAACATCATAACATCTGTGCCTTTCTACTGACTATTAGAATGGCAGCATTCAAAGCATGAACCTACTCAGGTTTCTGTAGTTAAATCTGAAGTTCTTCCACTCTTCTATGTTGCTGGTATCATAAACGGCATCAATAAGGTGTTCATAATCCTCATCGTCCACAATAGTGAGAATAGTCAACTCATCTCCCACAAGCAAGGAGTTCCAGAACTGCAGGACACACCCTGTAGCCTTGGCCGTGGCAATCACGTCTTCCCTGTAGCTCTTTGGCTTGCGCCACTTCATTTTAGGCACTACATAAGCCATACTGTTGCCAACTGATTTGGGTCTGATGTTTTCGTTGTGTGGTTTCTCCCGAAGAAACACTTATGGAGGTTGTTTGTGCAGTCATGACTATTTCAGGGAGCTGTTATATGATATTTTGGTTGACCCAGTGAAAATTGCAAGCACAGCAACATGGGAGCCAATGACTGTGCATTAAAAGTAATCTGCCTGTTTACTTAACTAATCGACAAAGTTACAAAACAGTTTTTTCTTCAAACAGGATTTTAATCTTCAGCATTAGGTTCTAGAAACAAACTAAACCTTTAATGAGTATTTTTTAATTGGAAGAATTAATGAAATAATCAAACAAATTCATTGTCTGATTCAAAAACATGACTCCATTGTCTGATAATCTGCCAGACATATGACCCTTTCTATAAATATTATTGTGTTGTCTGTTTCTATTAATACTGCATGACTACAATACTTTGAATACTTCCACAGTGTGAGAGTCAGTGCGGGCATATCGCTCCTACTAGAGGTGCTGACAATGACCGTGATCATTTGAAATCCAACACCAATATCATGTTAACAATGCACATACAGTATAATATTGATCAGCGTGTTTAAGTAATCCAGAACCTCTTAAAGTATTTTCTTTTCCTGTTCAGAGTGTGAGTTGTCTTCCTGTGGTCTCATACACAAACTCTGCTGCTCCCTTCAGGTGAGTTTTATCTTGCTATAAATTCACGAAATGTCTGTCTGTGTGTTTGTGTGTGTTTCTGTCTGTTCCACGCATATCTCTTGAACCATTCGTCAGACTGGCCTCAGATTTTAAACGTGGTTTCCTGAGGTTATGAGGGTGTGCATCCCTGAATATGGAGTCGCTCAGTCAAAATATATAATTTTTATCAATAAAAGTTCTAGCCACTGCCCTGTGTCTCTTCATGAGCTGGCTTTAAGAAGTGTGGGCGGGGCTTCACATTGACTCTGTGCTGATTGGACAATACGTGGCATCACGACCATGCTGATTGGATAACACACAGCATCACGGCCTGTCAGTCGCCACAGTGTTCCCGGGACAAAGCAAGCAAATGAAAGTTAGAAAGACAGAAAAAGATAATATTGAAGATTTAATGCTTAAAAACATTATACTATAGTTGCAGTGATTGCGTAGGTCTAAAGGATAATTCGCCATATGTGGAAAATGAGGTGCGCGAGCAGACTGGGCAGAGCATCAGCGGGGACCAGGTCTGACAAATCAACACAGAACATGCAGGGAGAAGCAGCGGCCATGCCTGACTCAAAGGCACGCTAAGTGATGGCGATAAAAAAAGAGTTATTTTCAATAAAGTGAAAAAAAGATAATACATAGAGTGTGCTTTTGCTCTGAGGCTGATTTATCATGGAAGACGGCTGAGCTCTGTGGTTCGAGCGATCAACTGATTGGATCCATCGGTGTTCTGATGGCATATCTATCAGAACAGCTGATATACGTACAGGACATACAGGAGAATTGAAATGCCATTTCTCTCTCTCTTCAGTGGTGTGCGCAATATAAAAAAGAAAAGGAATAAGACTGGAAAAACAAGAACAGCAGTCCATGTACAGTAATGATACCCATAGTGCAAATAGCGACAAAAGATGGACTTAAGGTTTAATGCTTAAAGAATTATATCATAAAGTTGCTATGATTGCGTAGGTCTAATGAATAATTTGGCATGAAGAACACCAGGTGCGCGGTGGGGGTGGGGCGCTTAACCGGTGGATCGCAGTCCTTCGGAGGCACACAGGTAAAGCGGCAGCCAATGGGTCTCAAATATTTGTAAACGTGTTCTGTTATAGCACTGCATGAGTTTATTGACGATACACAGAAGAAATTCAATATTACACTGAGCTCCATCACTGAACAGTGATATAAACTACAATAGTTATAATGGTGACTAAACAATTCCCATTCCCCAAAGTGCAAGATACACTTTTGTCTTGTATAAGTGACAAAAGATCACACAAATAAGTGATCTGACAAACAAATAAACAAGGGATCTGAAACAGTTGCTAATATTGGATGTCCCATTCATTTTCAATATTTAGGCATTCTGTAATGAATACTCACATGATCAAATAAATCTTAGTGCCATTTACTCCCTTTTATATTTGTCAGTCTAACATGTGATTGCTTACACCTCTTTGTATTCCACTTTCAAACACAGCCTGCATTTGGGCCTGTAAAGCCTGATTGGGACACCCGTTTCAGACAGGAATACTTGCGTTCTACGGGCAATGCACTAGTAGTATTGATGTTAAAATGTGTACACACTCAGCCTACACACACAGTGGTTCTTTTGTTTATCAGGTAACTGGCTGGTTTTTCTAAATCCATTAAGTGCAGTTTTTCATTTTGTACATGTATTATTTACCCCAAAACATAAAATAAACAAAGTTACACATCAGTGTGACAGATAAGATTATATATATATTTTCTCTCTATAGCTAGATACTGGTATTTTCTGGGTATGATAACCACACTCACTTTCGGCTGCTCCCCGTTTGCGGTCGCCACACCAAATCATGGGTCCACATGATTTGGCCAGGACTTTACATTGGATGCAACCCTCCCCATTTACCTGAGCTTGGGACCGGCACAAGGAGTACACCAGTTTTTGTGCTTCCCCCTGTGGCTGGGTAACCAACTTTCCTTCCCCCATTTATGCTAACCACCAAGCTAGAAGACGGTCTTTGGTATGACGCAGCTGGGGCTTGAACCCACATCCTCCCGGTTGTGGGGCAGATGCTCTACCACTAAGTCCATGATAACCGTGCAGTCAAAATATCCTAACAGCCCTAGCAGTCAGTTGTATATCATAGCCATTGTAAGGCAGTGATTTACATTCAGTTCTTCACAGCAGTTTTGTCTCTAAGATCAAAAATTCATCAATTAAAAAAAACCCCCAAAACTAATGGCTACTTCAAATCAAATGGATTCGTCGAGACGCAAGAGAGATGTTCTGTCTCACCTTGTCCTCTGGAGACCCACCGCATGTCCCCTCCCTGTGGTTCAATGATGAGGTTTGCTGTGGATCCTGGAGGAAAAAAGTGCTGCACAGCCTCCAGGTCTCCCGTATACAAAGCATTGTGGATGACCACATCTTTGCAGACGGCTGGTGCCGGGGGAAGGCTGGACCTTGGGGGTGCTCCCTCTGTGGCCTTCTTCTTCAGCAGGTAGCTGCTGAGGCGATGGGAAGCCAGTTGCCTCTTGTACTTGTATCTGTCTAGCATGTCTTTGTCAAGTTCAAGGGAACGCAAGGCCATGGGGGTGAAGACAAAGCTGCCTCGTGACATGCCGGACTGCCACTTGAGAAACAGAGTGGCTGTTAAAGGTGTGTATGATTGAGTTTAAAAAAGGCCTCTCTCTCTCTCTCTGGCTGCTGTCCTCTTGGTCCTTACTGTCTCTTAACAGAGCTGCTTTACGAGGTTGCTTTGGTATTTGGCATGACACCCTCCCTAAAGTGACGAGGCAAGTAAGTGCTATTTTTATATCTCACATTTTAGCCTGTCCAGCTAGAGCCAGGGCGCACATATCAAAATAAACTAAAATAATCTCATGATCGAGAAGTTCTGATGAAGTAAACAATAAGTAAGTGACACTCCTTTCCAGATGTGAAGGTTGTTGAAGTCTAATAGTGCGGCTTTGCATTATTATTCTATTCTCATAACCATTATAATGGTTGTGAGAACACAGCAAGCCTGAAACCTGAGCTTTAGCCTCACATGGATTACTCACACATAAACTGATCTTATGCCATGCGTGTAATAACAGCATCTGCATAAACAAACAAACAAACAAAAAACAAAAAACAACGTATTTCCACCTATCTGATTCGATATGTGCTGAGCATAAACAGTTCCTAAGTGCAAATCACTGCATTACAAGCTGCAACTTTTTTCCATTGCACTTTCAGTGGTGTGAAAAACTGTTTGCTCCCTTCCTGATTTCTCATTTTTTTTTCAATGTTTGTCACACTGAAATGTTTCAGATCATCAAACAAATTTAAATATTAGACAAAGAAAACACAAGTAAACATAAAATGCAGTTTTATAATTTATTATTAAGGGAAAAAAAAATCCAAACCTACATGGCCCTGTGTGAAAAAGTGACCCCCCCCCCACGTTAAAACATAAATTAACTGTGGTTTGTCACATCTTTGGAAAGCTGAGTTTGTGGAGAAAGGATGCAGGCCAGGCAACGAGCTGAACGACAAAATAACTTTATTCTTTCTCCAACATACAGTACAGCAAAAGAGAATCCCGGGTCTCTGTGCATTCCTCTTTTATATCTTTATTTCCATGCATCGAGACCTGGAACTTACGACCATAATACATTGTTGTTTGAACAAAGAAATGTGTGGCACAAGAACATGACATAACACCGGGGCCGCTATCACACCCTTCTTCTCTCAGTGGCTCCGGCAGCTCTTACTCTCCCCGGGGGGCGCCTAGACCCAACAGTCCCGTCTGATAGGCCCCAGTGACACCTCCTTCTTCGGTCCATAGTTCTCCTCTTCCCCCTGCCTTCTCTGGGTGGAGAAACCCCCACACCATGCCCCCACACAGCCCCCCCCCCAAACACCTAGAAGAGGCACTAATCCCCTCGTCTTTTGAGCTTGAGCCGGCGCCCATAGCGGCTGTAGCAGGGAGGTGGGGGGGGGGGGTCACCAATCCAGTTGAAATGCCCTACTGGTGAGGTGTACCGGAGGGCATGTCAGTCTGTGGAGGGAAGAGGGATGGGGGGAAAATACATTAGCTTCGCGAGCGCATGTCCCTGCCGAGAGATCACCACCTTGCGGAGCCACCAACGGTGGGCGTCTGCGCCGGGGAGCTTGGGCCAACACCACCTGCTCGTCTGCCAACACAAAAGCAGGCTTCAGCCTGTCAATGCAGATGGTCTCCCTACACCCCCCTAAGTCTAACACAAAATGCTTCGCCCCAGGTTCCAACACCCTGAACGGTCCATCGTACTGTGGGCGCAGCGGGATCTGGTGCGCATCGTGCCTGATGAAAACAAAACTGGTGTTCTGCAAGCTTTTTGGGATGTGCGGGGAAAACATTGGTGGGCTGGGCCTGGTACGCTCACCGCCTCCTTACTGTGTAAAAAATTGCGCGGGTGGATCAGCCTCAGGCCGGGGTTTTCCGGTAAAAACTCTCCGGGTATCCGCAGCGGCTGAGAAAAAATGAGTTCTGCTGGGGAGGCTGCCAAATCCTCCTTAGGTGTGGAGTGCAACCTTAAAAGAACCCAGGACAGGCGGCCAACCCAATTTGTGTCTGTGAGTGAAGGTCTGAGTGCTGCTTTAAACAACCTATGAAAACGCTCACATAACCTGTTGGGCTGGGGGTTGTACGTGGTAGTGTGGTGAATTTTGACCCCCAGGCTCTGGGCCATTGCAGACCAGAGTTCTGAAATGAACTGTGGACCCCTGTCGGACATGATGTCCAATGGAGATCTGAAACGTGCAACCCAAGCCGACAAAAAAGCATGAGCCACTTCCACGGACATGATAGAAGCCAAGGGGACCAATTCAGGCCAGCGTATGGTGCAGTCCACGAGTGTCAAAAGGTGCATAAAACCTTGCGAAGGCAGGAGGGGTCCCACCAAGTCCATGTGGACGTGGTCGAACCTCCTAGCTGGTATTTGGAACAGCTCGAGGGGGGCTCTGATGTGCTTGTGCACTTTGGCCTGCTGGCACGTGATGCAAGCTGCAGCCCACTCTTTCACGTCCTTGCACAAGCACGGCCAGATGAATTTCGCCCCCACTATCTTCACTGAAGCGTTGAATGTCGGTAGTAAACTCCAAAATTGCGGCCAACTGCCGTTGCTGCCGAGCCGACCACGGCTCCGAGACCTTGGCCATCACGTACATCAGCGACATATGGTCCACAAACGCGGTGAACTCGCGCTCCTCCAGCCAGAACTGGAAATGGCGCATTGCCAGGTGGAGAGCCAGCAATTCTCTATCGAACGTGCTGTATTTGCATTTGTTGTCATGCAAAGTTCGGCTGAAAAATGCAAGCGGCTGCCACAAACCTGAGATGCACTGCTCCACCACTGCCCCTATGGCAACATCAGATGCATCCATAGTGAGCGCTATCCGTGCAGACGGATCCGGGTGGGCTAGCAACGTAGCATCCACCAGCGCTGTTTTGGCATTTGTAAAAGCCTGGTCTCGCTCGGGAGTCCATTCGATGGTTTCCGCAGGCTTCTTTTTTTTAAGCATGGCATACAACAGCTGCATCAGCTGGGCTGCCTGGGGAAGGAAACGGTTATTAAAATTAACCATTCCCACAAACTCCTGTAGTGCCCTCATGGTCTGCGGATGTGGAAAGTCCGACACAGCGTGCACCTTATCTGGTAATGGGATCGTGCCCTCCGGCGAAATGCGGAGGCCCAAAAAGTCAATCACTGGCACACTAAACTGGCACTTCGCTGGGCTAACTATCAGCTTCCAACCTCTGGAAAACTGTCTTGAGATGGGCGATGTGCTCCTCCTCGGATGCGCTGACTACCAGAATGTCATCTAAGTAAACAAAAACGAAGGGCAAGTCACGAAGCACTGCGTCCATCATCCTCTGGAAGGTCTGCGCCGCGCCTTTTAATCTGAACGGCATGCATAAAAATTTGTAAAGGCCAAAAGGAGTTATCACCGCTGTTTTTGGAACGTCTTCCATGCACACCAGGACCTGGTGGTACCCGCGAACCAGATCCACTTTGGAAAAAACACGCGCCCTGGCCAGGTGCATGGAAAAGTACTGGATGTGTGGAATAGGATAGCGATCGTGTTCCGTAGTGTTGTTCAAGCGCCGGAAATCGCTGCATGGTCCCCACGACTCGTCGGCTTTAGGCACTATACGTAGCAGTGATGCCCACGGGCTGTTGGAGCACCTGATGATGCCCAACTGTCCTAAGCTGGCGAACTCCTCGCACGCGCTGGTCAGTTTGGCTGCGTCCAGGCGCTGAGGTCGCGCAAATACCAGCGGCCCTTTTGTAGTTATGAAATATTTGACCCCGTGTTTCGTTATCATAGTCAAAAACGTCGGGACCGTGAGTGAACTGTTGGTACTTACCCCCTGGAGCTATAACGTTAGCCAGAGTTGTCGACTCAGCTCCCCAAGCTGTACAGGGCAGAGAGGCAAAAGCGACAGCATCCACTAATCTTCTATTAGCAACATCAACTAATAACCCATAAGCACATAAAAAATCTGTGCCTAAAATGGGGCGGAACATGCAGCTACCACAAAGTTCCACTGAAAGTTGCGTCCATGTAAGCATATCGTCAGTGTCCGCTCACCAAATGTCCTGATGGTGGATCCGTTGGTGGCCGTAAGCTTGGGACCGCTGCCCCCTGCCACCATGTCTGTGTTGACCAGCAGGATGAGGCTCTTCTGGGAGCTGGAGTTCACCAGAAACTGTCTCCCTGAAAGTGTGTCTGTGACATAAAGCAGCTTGTTTCTGTCGCCAGCGGTCGCAGCTGCTACTGACTACTGGCCGTGTTGTTTCCCGACTTCTTGAATTGGCATGGCGGCACGCATTGCTGGGTGTTTGAGCCGAAGCGGTGATGATAGCACCAGATCACTCCATTCCTGCGTCTCCTGGCGTTTGCTCTGGCTACCACCAACGGCTTCTCGAAGTTGTTGGATTCCCTCCTGGACGCCGGTACTGCTGCATTCACGTTGAGAGTTCTGGTCGCTAAAATGATGCAATCTACTTCCTGCACCAGTGCACAGTAGTCCTTAGTCACCAGCAACGGCGAGTTGGCCAGGATCGCCCTCGCTACAGCCAGTAGGTTCCTGAGAAACAGGTGGGTGAACAGGAAAGACTAGTCGTTTCTACCCATCAGCGCCAACATGCTCTCCATGAGCTCTACGGCTGATCTGTCCCCCAACTCTGAACATGTTAGGAGTCTCTCCGCCCTTTCACTGTCTGAAAGGGTATAGCGCTGGAGAAGCATCTTCTTGAGCGCCTCGTATTTCCCCTGGGCCAGTGGCTCCTGGAGCAGGCTTGTCACCTGTTGCGTGGCACGCGCGTCCAGCGCCACGACCACGTAGTAATACTTTGTGTCATCCGTTGTTATCCCGTGGAGTGCGAACTGGGCTTCTTTGTGCAAAAACCACGCTATCGGGTCGTGAAGCCAGAAGTCCGGGAGCTTGACTGAAACAGCACATGTGGCATTGGTGCTTTCCGTTCAGGTAGTCTCCGGGGCAGTGCTTGTCTCGCTCTCCATGGCACGTCTTGGGGTGACCAGTGTGGAGAAAGGATGCAGGCAAGGCAAAGAGCTAAACGACAAGACCTTTTTTTTTTTCTCCAACATACAGCACAGCAAAAGAGAATCCCGGGTCTCTGTGCATTCCTCTTTTATATCTTTATTTCCATGCATCGAGACCTGGAACTTACGACCATATTACATTGTTGTTTGAACAAAGAAATGTGTGGCACATTAACATGACATAATGCCAGCGTCGCTATCACAGCCTTCTTCTCTCAGTGGCTCCGGCAGATCTTACTCTCCCCGGGGGGCGCCTAGACCCAACAGTCCTGTCTGATAACCCCCGGTGACACCTCCTCCTTCGGTCCATAGTTCTCGCCTTGCCTTCTCTGGGTGGAGAAACCCCCAAAACCATGCCCCCACAAGTTCAATTTCTCTAGCCGCACCCAGGCCTGATTACTGCCACACCTGTTCTCAATCAAGAAATCACTTAAATAGGACCTGCCTGACAAAGTGAAGTAGACCAAAAGATTCTCAAAAGCTAGACATCATGCTGCGATCCAAAGAAATTCAGTAACAAATGAGAAACAAAGTAATAGGTTGTGGGCCAAGTGCGTTTTTCTTGTCATTGATCGATCCGCATTGGAAGAGTATGCCATTTTTTAAATATAGTCTTCTCTATTGTTGGTAAATCTGAGAAAATTTGTTGGCAGCCTCAGTTTGCCGGCATTTTTAAAATAAACTTACATTTTCATTGTCACTCCTCTCCAGCATCTCTCAGAACAGCTTTAGCTGATGAACCAATCAGGTTGCGGTAGGTGACCACATGCACCAATCACGTTGGACTTAATCAGCCCCCCCCCCCCCCCCCCCGCCGCCTCCAGGGTTAAAAAAAAAAAAATTAAAATGAAGCGGGTCTAACGTGAATATTCATTTTCAAGAATTTAACTAGCTTACAAAAAAAACCATGTAATGATTGTTGAAAAACAACCAGACAAGTGCAAAATTATAGAGCATAATACATTTATAAGCCTTGATTCATTACCTCACAGATTATCACATACATTTTCAGGTTTATTCTGTGAACAAAATATATACCATTAAGAACAATGTCTCACAACATTCTGAGGAAATTTATTTATTCATAATATACTATGACACCAGCATCACTTCTTATATTTAGATCTGATCAGAATGTTAAAATAAACTAGTTTGCCCCACCCTTATGTCTGCTGCTTAATTTCTTGCTTTGGTATGGGCCTATCTTTATTTATAACATGTCAATTATGTCAAGTCAGACACGTGCTTTCATTAGCAAGCATGAATATCGGACAGGTATGGAGTGCTGTATGCATGTTATAAGCTCTTTAGAAAATATAATTCAATATCAGATGAGGTGGAAAATAATTGTGCAGTGTTCAATAGAGTGGGTAAATCTTGATACTGTGGTGACCCACCACAATCTACAAGGACATTCATCCTCACACTCAGAAGGTCCAGAAGAAGCAGAGGACCATTCACATACGGACAGAGAGCCCCTGGGGGGACAACCAGAACAATGGACTATTGTTTATATATCCCCGGATTAAGGAGAAGACGTCCGGGCGCCAGCTGGTCAGGCTAATCATATGTATTGACTGATATGTATATCAATATGCTAATGTGCCATGCATTCTCTGTTTGTATAACATATAAAAGAGCTGACAATACACACACAAGAGAGACAGCACAACACAGCACACACGACACAGCACAGACAGCACAGCACAGTAGCGCACAGTGCTACTAGTGTGTCTCATGATGATGGAGGAAATAAAACTCTGCAACCTTCTAGCTCGTCATATTTCGCCTGAACTTATTCCTCCACAGTGGTGACCCTAGACGTGTCATGGAGCGTCCCTCGCCTGAACTTTTCCCTCCACACTGGTGACCTGACGAGAGAGAATGACCGTCTGCTCCCTCTCACTGCGCTGTGGACACATAGGACCAGAGAATGCCTGCAACCTCTTCATCCTCACTGGAACGCGTGCTCTGGAGCGCAGCGCTGGGACCGACACGCACCATGAACGGCGACACGAGCGAGCAGAAGGAAGCAGCCTGAACGGGGAAGGACATCGGCGCTGACTGCGTTGATTTCCGCCAAGCTCCCCGAATCTGACTCAACTCATGGCAGCCGACCTCTCATGCACAGAAGCCCCGCACGCACACCGCAGGATTACGAGGACAGCACAACTGTCAGCTAAGTGGTCACTGTGCCAAGCGCATGCCACGCACAGAGTCAAGCCAGCTCCACAGACCGATACAGCGTCCTCTGCCGCTGCACATGCCCGAGAAACACGGCCGATCGTCAGTCTCGGAACCTTCAGGGCTGCTCATGCACCTGAAGCAGACGTGCAGCCCGCACACAGGAATTTGTATGGGTTTCTCAGCCATGGCGCACAAGGGGAATTTAGCCGATTGCTGTCCCCGATGGCTTTAGGGCTGCTTCCGCACCTAAAAGCCAGACCGCCAGGTCCCTCACACAGCTGCAGTTGTTTCACAGCCGCTACGCATCCTTGGGGAATTTGGCCGTTCGCCTTCCCCACATCCTCACTGGACTGAGCCGCGAGAGAAGTCAGAGACTTTTTATTTTTTTTTCACAACCGCTGTGGATCACTGCCCCTGGTTTACCGGGAAAGTCCCTCACCACCGTGGATCCACACGCAATTTTTGCATGGCCCAGACACCTTTGACGTCCTGCGCCTGCACTCACTTACTTCCACCCCCTCCCCCTCCTCCTCCACAGCGCTCTTCCCGCACCTCACTCCCTAAAGCCGGCCGATTGCCATCTTGTTCCATTACGCACAACGCGATCCGGCCCCATGCACCCACGGTCCACGGCCATTCAACGTGCTGGAACTCGGAGCAGAGCACACTGTCCTTTCCACCCCTCCCCCGTCCCCCCACGGACTGACAAGCCATCCGACAGTCCTCTACAGCAGGACAGTTCTAGCAGAGCTGGAGCCCAAACGACGGGGGGGGGGGGGGGGGGGGGGGTGTCACAGCCACTTCTGAGTGTTCTGGGGGGGGAGCCCTGTGGTGACCCACCACAATCTACAGGGACATTCATCCTCACACTCAGAAGGTCCAGAAGAAGCAGAAGACCATTCACATACGGACAGAGAGCCCCTGGGGGGGACAACCAGAACAATGGACTATTGTTTATACATCCCCGGATTAAGGAGAAGATGTCCGGGCGCCAGTTGGTCAGGCTAATCATATGTATTGACTGATATGTGTATCAATATGCTAATGTTCCATGCATTCTCTCTGTCTGTATAACATATAAAAGAGCTGACGATACACACACAAGAGAGACAGCACACACGACACAGCACAGACAGCACAGCACAGTAGCGCACAGCACTACAAGTGTGTCTCATGATGATGGAGGAAATAAAACTCTGCAACCTTCCAGCTCGTCTCATCTCGCCTGACCATATTCCTCCACAATACAAAGGGAAGCAAGATAGCCGAAAAAGCAACAGAAAAATATAATTTGCAAAATGCCCACCCTTCAGATGTGTCAGTTAACATAGGCTATCATAGACAATGCTACATGCAGTATGCTAATACAAGAAATATTGAAAGAGCCCATGAAAGGACGCAAAAATCAGTACATGCAAGTGATGGTGAATATTCATTTTTAATCTGATGAACTCCAGCTGAACTGATCATGTACATTAATGAGTGTAAACATTAATAGTCAATTTAAGAAAAGACCATGCCTGTCAAGTGATACGGTTTCGCCGTATTTTAATATGGGGAAAATGCAATTTTAGCAAATACGGGCGTATTGCCATTTCTGTACGCCAAAAAGAAAAATATACAGCGAAAAAAAAAATTATTGAGAGAACCTACAATCAACTGAACAGTAATTCGATGCCTGGCGAAACTGAGCGCACCTAAGCAGTCTTTTTGTGATTTTCAAAATGGCTTCATGCAGCGTGCCGCCGGCGAAGAAAACAAAGCTTGAAGAAAAGGGAAATCGAGGGACTGGACGTCACCGAAAAGAATGGGAGAGTCCGAGCTTCGGAAAGGGAAAACACGCTCATCTGCATCAGATTGTACCTGACAGCCAGACCCACACTGCAGGTCGGCGCCTTTTTAGTCCTTCATGCTTCCTAGACACACTGGATATAAAGTATCAAACTTCAGCTTTCAGTAGATCAAACCCAATGAAGGTGATGATTTACAGTAGGTGAGAATAGGGAAACACCATCTTTGACTTACAGCGCTGTTCAGATTCAGCAGGGCATATGCTACTCCATGATAGCTATGGCACTAAAAAACAGGCTTTTCAATTTTATATAATTTAGCTAAAATATAGAAATGTTACACATTTATGAGGGCTGTTCATAAGAGATTTCCCCTGAGTCATCTTCCATGGACTGAGAAGACTCAACCTTGGCACATTTATTAGTCTTTCTCTGCATAGTTACCACCAAGGGTTACACATTTCTCCTATCGCTTTATGCAGCTGCGGAGACCTCACCTGTAGAAGTCTGCAGGCTGTGCCAGAAGCCACAACTTGACCATGGAAATCAGCATTTCATTGTCTTGGAAGGGCTTGCCCTTCAAAAATGACTTCATTGTTGGAAAAAGGTGGAAGTCAATGGTGTAAGTTAGGGAGGGTAAGTGGGGTGAGGAGGGATTAAATAGCCGCAGGACTGTGCTTCCCTCTGGGCAACGTGTAAGTTGTGAACCCGGCATTATCTTGTAGGAAGCGGACACCTTTGGTCAGCATGATGATTGCTTTTGATGACCTTCTGCAATTTCTGCAGCAGTGAAGTGTAGTAAGTCCCAGTAATTGTGGTACCCTTTACCAGGCAATCCATCATCACTACTCCATGCTGGTCCCAAAAGACCGTGAGCATGACCTTGCCTGCCAAGGGTTGGACATGTGCCTTCTTCAGAGGTGGTGAGTCATAACACTTCCATTGCTTCAACTGGGCTTTAGTTTCTGTATCATAGTGATGGACTTATGTTTCATTCTATGTGATTAGTCTGTCAAAGAAGTCGTCTTGTATTTTTTTTTTTTGGTACATGGCCAAAAGAGCCTGACAGTATGTGACTTGTTCCTGCTTCTCAAGTTCATCCTGCCTATCATCAACAACTTCAACACCATCTTTCAAGCAGACGAGAGCAAGATAGGCAGTCTCCTCCCTGAAATGGATCGTCTCTTGAGAAAACTATTGGTCAAATTTGTTCAAATGAAGTAAGTAAAGGTGACCAATGACCTAAGAAGGCTGGATTTCCTGGACAGTGACCTGCAGCACTCTGATGAGTTTATCGTCATTGGACTGGAAACCAGAGAAGCCCTACAAACCCATGAACTTGACCCAGGCACAAAGCAGAAGTCCTTTGAAGCAGTAAGAGGCTTCTATGAAGCTGTAGTGAGAAAGATGCTCAACAAGTTCCCCTTTGACGACAAAATTCTGCCACACCTCTCTGTCCTCGACCCCAGGAAAACAGAGTCCCTGACCTATGGCCCCATTGTAGAGCTTGCTGCTGCATTTTGCCCCACTGTTGATACAGAAGAGCTGAAAGAAGAATGGGAAGACCTGCAACTGTTGCCAGAAAACACAGTGCCTCTACAAGACAAGGATGGCAAGCCTGTCCGTGTTGATGTCTACTGGGGTCAGGTGATGGCCTTGAAGACAGCCCTTGATGTGCCCCGCTTACCCCAGCTCCTCAAAGTGTACTCAGCACTGCTTTGCCTTCCTCACAGCAATGCTGACAGTGAGAGGGCTTTCAGCATGGTCAGGAAAATTCACACCGACTTCAGAAAAAAGTATGCTCCCAGAAACTCTGACTTCTTTCATGCAAGTGAAAATGAATTGTGACACGCCATGCTTCAAGGTCAAGCCTTCAAAAGAAATGCTAGAGTCAGCAAAGGCTGCTACTTGGAACTATAACAAGCAGCATCAGTGAACATTTTCGTGTTTCAAGTTCATCCAAGTGCATTAGTGTAACAAAGCTGACAATTAAAAACTCTTTAATTCCAAGTGTATATATCTAGCTGACAATTAAGAACTATATTCAGAATTATTCTTATTGTGTACTTTCAAATTAAGCAATCTACTTTGTGCTAATGTAAATTTGAAAAATATTGTTTTTTTATTGTTATTTATTTATTATTAATATTATCATTTTTTTAAAATTTATTTATGTTTTATTTTTTTATTTATTTTTTTTGTGCTGCTTGGCTTATTATTTTCACATTACCAAAAAGTTATGGCTCAAGATTGTGCCCATATAAGTGTACATTTGAATAAATATGTTTGAAATAGTTCATGTTGCAATTGTTGTTGTTTGTTTGGTTTTTGTTTGGTTTTTTTTGCTTCAGTTTTCTTTCATCTGCCGATAAATACAGTTTTTAAGTACTCAGTACAGGTGTGAAAGCCCCCCCCAATAAGGGAGGCATGAGGTATGCCTTGACAGGTATGCAAGACAGAAAGATCCAGACAGGTCCAGGAGTGTGTCAGGAATGTCTGAGCAGCTGGAGTTACTGTACCTGTAAAACAGAAGAGACAATGTTAACACAACATAGTTATCTTTAGAATGAACACTTATGCAGTAAATATAAAGCTGTCCCAAATTAAGCATCTCACCCAATTTTGTCTCCTTTACGATGTTTTAGATGAAGAACCACATACTTCCGCTACAAATCCCCAACCAAACCGGGTTCGCCGGTCAACAAAAACAGAGGTTCCAGTCCACCTAAGAAGAGCACCACACCCGCTCCCAAGGCAATGCATCATATACAGAAGGGAAAAGTATACTTCTTCTGCTTCTTCTCTCAGTTACTGGTGGATAGCAAACAACTGAAAGGAGCATACCGCCACCTACTGTACAAGAGTGTGTAACATTATGTCATTTGAGCCCGACCCCTAAAGTCTATGACTTAATCCTGTGTTATTTAAAAAAGAGAAAAGAGTCCTTCTCATGATTCTTAGTGCCTCTCCATCTCCATCTATTCCCAGATTCCCAGTTAAATCCCATTCTCTACCGGCCTCTCGAACTTCATTTTTCATTCTCTCTCTTTCATTTCCATACTTGTGACAGTGAAAT
Source organism: Pholidichthys leucotaenia (assembly GCA_020510985.1). Classification (NCBI taxonomy): domain Eukaryota; kingdom Metazoa; phylum Chordata; class Actinopteri; order Cichliformes; family Pholidichthyidae; genus Pholidichthys; species Pholidichthys leucotaenia. Next base: position 249,736,738 of record CM035846.1, on the reverse strand, counting down.
AAGATGTGCTTGTGGAGGAACAAAATAAGTTCAGGCGAGACGCTACGAGCTGGAAGGTTTAAGAGTTTTATTCCTCCATCATCATGAGACACACTGCAGCGCTGTGCGCTGTGCTGTGTGTGTGTGTGTGTGTGTTCCTGTGAGTGCGCTACGTGAGGCATGTAAAGTCAGCTCTTTTATACAGACAAGAGAGAATGCATGGCACATTTGCATATTGATATACATATCAGTCAATACATATCAATCGCGTGATTAACTGGCGCTGGACTTCCTCTCCTTACTCCGGGGATGTATAACAATAGTCATTGTTCTGGTTGTCCCCCAAGGGGCTCTCTGTCTGTATGCAAATTGTTCTGCTTCATGCCCTAGCTGAGTGTTATGGCTGAATGTCCATGTAGATTGTGGTGGGTCACCACATGCTCGACATTTTCTTTTACTCCACATTCTCTACATTTGTCACTTTCGCTTTTCCCCATGGTGAATAAACTGCCGTTTAAACCTGTATGATCCAGTCTGAGTCTTGCCATAATGATGTCTTCCCTTCTGTTTTTTGTTTTATGATTCTTTAATGCAATAAGATTTTTGTATTTTGTAATACTATCTACCTTTATGATCTTCATCCCATCTTTTTTTTTTTTGCCATAACTTAATTCCTTTTTTCTTGATTACTGCTTTCCCTTCATGTTTTCCAAGAGACAATGATATAGTTATTTCTTTCCCAAGTGCACTTTTTACTAATTTGTCTGCACAGTCATTCCCTTTCAAACCTTCATGTGCAGGAACCCAACAAAACTGAATTTCTCCACCATCCTGGTGTACCCTAAATAAATTGTGATATAGCTCAATCACCAAGTGTTCCCTTGTAGGTTTTAGTGTCTGTATGGTTTTTAAAGCTGCAAGTGAATCTGTGCACACCACCACCCGGTCCGGTCTGACCTCCTCCACCCACTTCAAACCAATAATTATTGACACCATCTCTGCTGTAAACACAGATGTATTGTTGGAGAGTCTTTTTGAGATGGTCACTTTAAACTCCGGAATGTATGCTCCAACTCCAACAGAGCCCTCTTTGTTCTTTGAACCGTCAGTATAGAGCTGTAAGTAGTTATAGTAATTGTTCCTGAGGTAAATGCTTGTCAAACTCGTGTCCCTGGAAGTTAGAATATTCCCAGCAGTCTTGTAGTGCTGTTTTTAAAATATTCGCTTCCTCACTTCCTTTCAGCTTGACCCAGTATGATAATGCGAGTTTATCTCTTCTCAAATCCATTGGCATTTCTCCTGCTTCTATTAAAACTGCATTGTTTAGTGTTGTTTTGATGGCTCCAATGCACAGGCGAAGCGCTTTATGCTGCATTCTATTTTTTCCAGGGCTGTCTTTGCTGCTGCTCCATAACCCATGCATCCATAGTCTATTGTCGATCTCATTAGTGCTCTGTAAATGACAATTAATGCCTGTTTATCTGCAACCCATTCGTGTCCAGCTACAGCTTTTATGAGATTAATGACTTTTTTGCACTTTGTCTCCAGATTTTCAACATGAACTCTCCATGTGTATCCACTATCAAACCACAATCCTAGATATCTGAGCTCACTCACTTTCTCTGTTGGTTGATTATATAATGTTAATGGTTCTGTACCAGTTCTGGTACATGTGGCGCATGTGGGCAACGACAGTGAAACCTCGAAGGAGGTGATTGGGAGGAACGGCCTGCCCGATCTGAACCCAAGTGGTGTTCAGTTATTGGACTTCTGTGCTAACCACAGTTTGTCCATAACGAACACCATGTTCAAGCATAAGGGTGTCCACATTCTACGACACGGTGGTGGCATCAGCCATCACTTTTGGAGTGGTCTGCTGGGGCAGTGGCGTTACAGCAGCCGATAGGAAGAGACTGAACAAACTGATCAAGAAAGCTAGCTCTGTCCTGGGGAAACGCCTTGACCCAGTGGAGGAGATGGGAGAGAGAAGGATGGTGGCTAAACTGTCATCTCTGCTGGAGTCCGAGTCCCACCCTATGCAGGACATACTGAACGCACTGAGGAGCTCATTTAGCAGCAGACTACATCATCCTAGGTGTGCAACCGAGAGGTTTCGCAGGTCCTTCCTACCTACGGCTGTCAGACTGTATAACCTAAGCAGGGCTGCTCACAGAGATAGCAAAAAAACGTGACAACCTAATAGTATTGAATGCAAAAGACGCAATAGACTTACACAATGGTTCCCTCCGGTATACAACTAGGACAATACCGGTCGCTACGGAGGGTGACAATATGTATGGGTACATAATCATACCATGTAGGATAACTAAGTAGACGGTTATGCTGTTCATTCCATCTAGCTACAATGCTCCGCACTGTGTGTGTATATATATTTATATATTTATTCCATCTAGCTATAATGCTCCGCACTGTGTGTTTATATATTAATATATTTATATGTACATATGTATATTCGCTGTTCTTGTTTTTTCTTGTCTTCTTGATTATTGCTCTGAGTGTTGCTATCCCTGTGCTGTTGCAATCCTGGAATTTCCCCATTGTGGGACTAATAAAGGCTTATCTTATCTTATATGTGCACCTGACACCAGGACACCCTCGGTCGCAGGTCGATGATCGATTTTGTTATCGTGTCATCAGACCTGCAACCGTATGTATTGGACACTCGGGTAAAGAGAGGTGCAGAGCTGTCAACTGATCACCACCTGGTGGTGAGTTGGATCCGATGGCAGGGGAGGATGCCATTCAGACCTGGTAGACCCAAACGTATAGTGAGGGTGTGCTGGGAACGTCTGGCTGAGGCCCCTGTCCGGGAGGTCTTCAGCTCCCACCTCCGGAAGAACTTCAACCACATTCTGAGGGAGGATGGAGACATGGAGTCTGAATGGGCCATGTTCTCCACCTCTATTGTTGAAACGGCGGCCCAGAGCTGCGGCCGCAAAGTGGTTGGTGCATCTCGTGGTGGCAACCCCCGAACCAAGTGGTGGACACCAGTGGTGAGGGGGGCCATTAAGCTGAAGAAGGAGTCCTATCAGGCTTGGTTGGCTTGTGGGACTCCCGAAGCAGCTGAGGTGTACCGGCAGGCCAAGCGGAGTGCAGCTCGGGTTGTTGCTGAAACAAAAACCCGGGTATGGGAGGAGTTCAGTGAGGCCATGGAACAAGACATTTGGTCGGCCTAGAAGAGATTCTGGCAAACTGTCAGGCGGCTCAGGAGGGGGAAGCAGCTCCCTGTCCACACTGTGTATGGTGTGGATGGGGCGCTGTTGACTTCGTCTGGGGATATCGTCGGGCGTTGGAAGGAATATTTTGAGGATCTCCTCAGTCCCACTGATACGCCTTCCACAGAGGAAGCAGGGCTTGTGGACGAGGGGGATGACTCGCCTATCACAGGGGCTGAGGTCGCCAAGGTGGTTAAAAATCTACTTGGTGGCCGGGCCCCGGGGGTGGACGAGATCTGCCGTGAGTACCTCAAGGCCCTGGATGTTGTAGGGCTGTCATGGTTGACACGCCTCTGCAACATTGCGTGGAGGTCGAGGGCAGTGCCTTTGGCATAGCAAACCGGGGTGGTGGTTCCTCTTTTCAAAAAAGGAGACTGGAGGGTGTACTCCAACTTTAGAGGGATCACACTCCTCAGCCTCCCTGGGAAGGTCTATGCCAAGGTACTGGAGAGGAGAGTCCGGCCGTTGGTCGAACCTCGGATTCAGGAGGAGCAATGTGGTTTTTGTCCTGGCCGTGGCACATCGGACCAGCTCTTCACCCTCTCGAGAATTCTCGAGGGTTCATGGGAGTTTGCCCAGCCAGTTTACATGTGTTTTGTGGACTTGGAGAAGGCAGTCGACCACGTCCCTTGTGTTTTTTTGTGGGGGGTGCTTCAGGAGTATGGGGTATCGGGCTTGTTGTTAAGAGCTATTCGGTCTCTGTACAACCGTTGTGAGAGTTTGGTTCGTATTGCCAACACTCGGTTGGAGTCATTCCCAGTGAGAGTTGGAGTCCGCCAGGGCTGCCCTTTGTCCCCGATCCTGTTCATAATTTTTATGGACAGGATTTCTAGGCGCAGCCAGGGAATGGAGGGTGTCATGCTTGGTGACCACAGGATCTCACCTCTGTTGTTTGCAGATGATGTTGTCCTGTTGGCTTCATCCAGCAATGACCTACAGTTCTTGCTGGGACGGTTTGCCACTGAGTGTGAAGTGGCTGGGATGAGAATCAGCTCCTCCAAGTCTGAGCCCATGGTCCTCAGCCGGAAAAAGGTGGATTGTCCTCTCCGGGTTGGGGACAGGCTCCTGCCCCAAGTGGAGGAGTTCAAGTATCTTGGGGTCTTATTCACGAGTGAGGGGAGAATGGAGCGAGAGATTGACAGACGGATTGGAGCAGCATCTGCAGTGATGCGGACGTTGTACTGGTCCGTTGTGGTGAAGAGGGAGATGAGTTCTAAGGCAAAGCTGTTGATTTACCAGTCAATCTACGTTCTTACTCTCACCTATGGTCACGAGCTTTGGGTAATGACCGAAAGAACGAGATCGCGGATACAAGCGGATGAAATGAGCTTTCTCCATAGGATTGCTGGACTCACCCTCAGAGATAAGTTGAGGAGCTCAGTCATCCGAGAGAGGCTCAGAGTAGAACCGCTGCTCGCCCACATTGAAAGGAGTCAGTTGAGGTGGTATGGGCATCTGATTAGGATGCCTCCTGGACGCCTCCCACTTGAGGTGTTTCAGGCACGTCCCACTGGGAGGAGACCCCGGGGCAGACCCAGGACTCGGTGGAGAGACTATGTCTCCCAGCTGGTTTGGGAACGCCTTGGTATCCTCTCTGAAGAGCTGGAGCAGGTGGCTGGGGAGAGGGAAGTCTGGGCTTCTCTGCTTGAACTGCTGCCTTCGCAACCCAGACCTCTGGAAAAGTGATAGAAGATGGATGGATGGATGGATGGTTCTGAACAAGTTCTGTATTTTTTTGTGAAAATCATATAGCAGGTTTTACTGTTTGAAAATTTAAATCCCCACTCATATGACCACTTTTCCACTTTCTCCATTGCTTTCCTGATGTTTTTGAACACAAATTTCTCATTTCTTCCCCTCGTCCATATGGCTCCATCATGGTGGATCCCTCTTGATCCTCAAACATGTCATTTATCATTATGTTGAATAAAACTGGGCTTATCACACTCCCCTGAGGAACACCATTTTCTATTTCAAAGTCATTAGAAACTTCTGATCCTGCTTTAACCCTAATTGTCCTGTGTGTTAAAAAAATCCATTATCCAATTATACATGCTACCACCAATGCTCATTTTATTCAATTTGATAAGAAGTCTATCCCTCCACAGTGAGTCATAAGCCTTTTCAATATCCATATAAACTATAACCATTACTTTCATTTTGAGAGACTTTTCAATATCATTACTTACCCTAACTAGAGCATCCACTGTGGATCTTCCTCTTCTAAAACCATTCAGATAGTTGTTTATTAATCGTCTTTGCTCTAGTACATATGAGAATCTGTTAACTAACACCTTCTCCATCCATTTCCCTAAGTGTGACGTTAATGCTATTGGCCTGTAGTTGCCTGGATGAGCTGGCTCTTTCCCTGGCTTATTAAATGGTAAAATTACAGCCTTTTTCCACCCACTTGGGATAACCCCCTCCTTCCATATTCTGTTAAACAATTTCTGCACCAGTTCCACTGATTGCATAAGCAACTGCTGGAACATAGCATAGCTTAACTGATCATGTTAGTGGATACACCTGGAGCTGTGTATCCACTGTCTTGCAAAGCTCTCTCAAGCTCCGACATTGTGAGCTCGAGGTCTAACGCAGTTATATCTTCTTTCACTTCCTTTTTTAAGTTTGCATTTTCTCTGAGTTTATGCTCCCTTTGCTGTCTATGACTCTCACCAAGATGTTCTCCTCTATGCACTGCTGCAAATGCTCTACCTAGGACTTCTGCCTTTTCTTTGTCTGATACAGCCATCTTGTCCCTATCCACTAGAGCTGGGACTTTAACTGACACCCTCTTCCCACTCATTTTTTTAAACATACCCCAGACATCACCTAGTTCTGTTTTCCTACCAAGGTGGAACAAAATTCTCCCCATGTTCACATTTTCCTGTTTTTAATAATCCTTCGAGCTACTGCCCTTTTCTTTTTATAATCTATTAAATTTTCACTATTCATATTCTTCCTCAGCTCTCTGAATGCCTTGTTTCGCTCTTTTACTGCAATACTACATTCCTCATTCCACCAGGGTACAACCTTCTTCCTACCCTGTGTTGTTTTCTTAGGTATACTTGCTATTGCAGCATTCAGAATACAATTGGTTACTTGACTTGAACACTCTTCTATGCCACCTTCTAATGTTACCAAATGACATGACTGTACACAGTATTGCCTAAATTTTTCCCAATCTGCCTTGTCAAAACACCATCTTGTAAACCATCTTCCCTCTTGTATACATACTTCAGTTTTAATGACTGTAAGTATTGGGAAGTGATCACTTCCCATAGTTGTACTGTTCATAACCGTCCATTCACAGGCGCTCACTCATCATCATCATCATCATCATCATCATCATCATCATCATCATCATCATAGCAGTCTGTCAGAGGCGACAATGACTGTTTCATTTAGGTCTGATCAGATTCCTCCACACAGTTCTGTCCTTCGCCTTCCGCTGCCAGGAACTCCTGACTTTGTTAACCCGGATGACGGCTGCTAAAGAATCAGATACCAGAGTCAGGTCAATACATAATAATGTGCCCCTATGCACATCCACTCTGGTAGCTTCACCACTGTTGAGACAAATTAACGATCTTTCATCTAACATCTCTTCCACAACATTCCCATTGTTATCTGTATGTGTGCTTCCCCACAAGCTATTATGAGCATTAAAGTCTCCACACCATACCTCTTTCATATGGCCTTCCCCTGCCATAACACTGAAAGTATCTGCTGTTAACTTCCTACATGGGTTGTAATAATTAATCAGCTTAATATTTCCTTGTCCATTTGGCCTACATATTTCAATAATATTACACTATATATCCTCAGGGGAGGGAATCACCCTATATGCCAGGCCGTCTTTAATGAAAGTGGCACATCCTCCTCCATTTACACTGTTACTTCTATCCTGTCTGATTGAACTATATCCTGAAATAACAAACTCTAAATGAGGTTGAAGCCATGTCTCCTGTACTCACACTACCTCTGGAACAACTAGTAGTTTGTAAAGATACTTCTTGAGTTCTTGTCTGTTTGCTATAAGACTCCTCACATTCCACTGTAGTATGTGTAGTACCATAATTCAGATATTAAGTTTCAACACCAGTTTCAGCTTTCAATAAAACATGAATCTGGTCGGCTTTGATATCTTTCACCTCTAGGAATCTTCCTGCTGCTTCCACAATGGTTTTGATTCTGTCACTTTTCTTCTTTAGCTGTGCTGCAACATTAATGGTGTGGCAGATAAAAGCTACAAAGTTTGTCCTCTTAACTATCAATGTGTCATCATCCATTTTGCATTTGTGAACACAAAAATTCCTTGCAGCGGCATGATCTTGTGCTTGTGTGGGATTTGTTGATGGCTGTTCTTCCCTCTGAGCTGAACTTCTATGAGAAAAGCCTGTTGTGTTTCTGACCATTCCTGCCTCTTTAAAACTCATTACACAATTAAGATCACTGCCTAGAATAAGACAATGAGTGTTAAGAAGAGGAAGAGTATGTAATAATTTGTCTGCAAAATCTGGACAGTCAAAATTTGGAGCATAAATTTTTACTAAAAGAACAGGATTATTAAGTATCACACCTGCAATTATCAAATATCTGCCATTTTTGTCTACTGTCATTTCAGAGATAGTAAAATTGACATTTTTACTGATTAAAATAACCACTCCTCTGGCTTTTGAATTAAAGGATGAGTGAAATAACTTACCAACCCATGGACATTTAAGTCTAAAATGTTCACCATCTCATAAATGTGTTTCTTGCAAAAATATTATGCCAGTTTTCATCCGTTTCAGGTGAGCGAACACCTTTGCTCGTTTAACTAGGTTATTCAGACCTTTCACATTCCAACTCAAAAATTTAACCCCTTGCACTCCGGTCAATTTTCCTAAAAACGCCAAAAAATAATGTGCCCAAAGTAAATCGAAAGCTGTTCTTCAACCCTTTGCAGCATCTTCATGGGGTTGGTCTCATTTAAAAGAAAACACCTTGAATTTTTTGGCAAAAAAAAACATGATCTCTCTAAGTGCTCCGGCCACTGAGTTACAGTCATCTAAACATAGTGAACTTGAAGAAAATAAATTTGGCCTGGGTGTTTTTTTGGATACAAATGCTTGCAAATAACACACAGCTTCAGATCCGGGCTGGAAAATGCAACAGAAATGTAGAACCAAGTGTTATCCAGCTGAGGTCCAAATTTTGTAACAACACCACAAAAAATGAATATATTACACAGCTTTTTCCTCAGGTAGTTCCCAGGCGTTTTGGAACTGTGCCAAATTGTGCCAAATGGCACAGTTTGGAAAGACGTCTGTAACTTTTGAATGATTCAATGTAGAATCTTCATTTAGGGCTCTAATGAAAGGTCACACTCAGGGCTGTCTGTGTGTGTGTGTGTGGGGGGGGGTTTGTCCCCCCCAGCTCGCTACAGAGGATGGACTTCGGCCATCGCTACACAACGGATTAGCCTCATGTGGTGATGTGGGACAGCAGCGCAATCACCGCGGCTCCCCCCCCCGCTGCAGAAGAATAGCGGGGGTGGGGGGGGCGTTCACAGTCTGTACGCGACGAACAACCCCTTGTACAGCGGTGCACGAACTGCGCCGCGAAGCACAGTTGTAATTTACCGATCGGTCAAAAGTCATTTTGGATTACAATTTTCAGGGATAAAAAATAATTTGGCTTATAACACCTTACCTCTTCACAGCCACATTGTCCTGGCCAACTTCTCTTCCTCATTGTCAGACGAACGCGACGCTGGTCTCGAGACCCAATCAAAACATAATTCCATTATTGCGGTTTTGTGCTTCCATGATTGCGGTTTTTGGCGAATGATTTTTCAAAACAAATAACAGTAGTAATTAAAAAAAGACTGGCGAAGGCGTGTGTGTCACTCAGCCTTCGTCGTCAGCCTCCGTCGGTCTATGACCATGGAAGAAATCATAACGTCTCATAACGTCTAATCCTTTTTTGATCCGCTCCAGCAGTCCGTCTTCACCCAGCCTTAAAAAAAACAGCTCGCGAACTTCTCTGCTTCAATTGGCTCACTGCATTCACAGCAGGCGGGTCCTTCTGGCTAGATTTTCAGTCATTGGTTCTTCAAGGTTTCAGAAACCCAATTCAAGGCTCTTATTAGTCGAATGAGAGGTCAATCAGATGAACTAATCTGTTCGCGGCTGTGTCTGCAGCTTTTATTTTCAGTGCGCGCTTGGACGCCACTACATCACCATCACCACCTACATCACCACCTACACCATGCGTCCTAGAGCGCACGAGAGCGCCCTTGTGCGCTCTCGTGCGCTCTAGGATGCAGAGACTTGCCCGTCCGCGGTACAACGGAGCGCAAGAGGTTAATAGAACAACCTCCACCTAAACTCCGTGAGCTACACAAATCATGGTCAGTCATTCACAAATAGCCATTGAACATAGAATTCCACCCTAAAAAAACAAAGCAAAAGACCAACAGGGACATAGCTAAAAGAACACCCCAAGCCCACCCCCCAATAAACACCTTCTCTGTATCCAACCCCAAACGTTGGAACAGCAGTGTAGACTCCAATAGGAGTCATTCTCTAAGTAGTACTTACAGTTGCTAAAACTATAGCTAAAAATAGCAGATGGAACCTGCAGAGTAGAACTAAACAGCATTCAATATTTGGCACATTGCCACAGTGTTTAATATAACAAACTGTAGAAACAAACCAGTTTCTTAATTATCTAAAACAAATAGCACCCTAAAAATGACAAAAAAAAAAAAAGGTAAGTTGTGGTGGACACACTCATGGAGATATTGTGACTCACATTTTAGGTCAGAACAAAGGCAGGAAGCTGCAGGAATATTAGCTTTGGTATGCAAGACCTGAGTCATTAAAGGATTAAGGAAAGGATGCATTGGAGACAGTGGAAGTGGTATCATGGAGAGAAATGCATTGTGACTGTCTTTATAATGCAAAGTGGTCTGTGTGACATGTGATCTATGAAGTGTGAAGTCCCTGATATTTAAGGACGAGAGTTTCATCCTCTTAAGGACGAGAGTTTCATCCTCTTTTTTTCTCTCTGCTTTGAGACGATGGTGTTGTGAATAAAAGCTGACTTTGAGAGAGAACTCTGTCTCGTCATTTTCACAGCACCACACTGGTGACCCGAGACGTATCATGGAAGAAGAAAATTCCCCCGGGCCAGCCGCGTCAGGAGCCCCCAGCCAAATGAATGCCGCTACAGTCCAGCTACCGGACTTCTGGCAGAACAATCCGCGCTCCTGGTTCAACGCGGTTGAGGCGCAGTTCAACCTCCGGGGGATATCGGTAGATGCCACGAAATTCTACCACGTAGTCGCAAAGCTGGACAACAACACGGCCCAGCATGTGGAGAGCCTGATCGACCAGCCGCCGGATAGCGACAAATACGGCACGTTGAAGGCTGCACTCATCCAGCAATTCACCCCCTCGGCAGAGAAGCGAGCAGAGAGGCTCCTGGCGCTGACAGAGGGGGAAAACGACGTTGAGGTTGAAAGACTCTGACGATGATCACTTCATTTTCACCCACCTCTTCCTCAGGACTCTACCGTCAGCAGCGAGAGCGACCCTGGCCAGTTCGCCACTGTTGGCCCTACGGGACTACCGCGCACTGGGCCGAGAGGCGCAGCGGATTGTCAACGCCACCAAGCGGTGTGCAGCCGCGGCCGCGGCAGTGGAACTCGGCGCGATGACCGGAGACGACAGGGGGCCAGAGGCAACGGTGCCAGACTCACCGACGACGGCGGCGGCAGGGGCCAGGGAACGTGGACCGGACGTCCTTTGTTTCTACCATTGCCGCTTCGCAGAGAGGGCACGCAAGTGTGTACCGCCGTGCCAGTTCGGGCGTTCGGGAAACTCCAAGACCGGGGGTCGGTAGCAGCCGCGGCCCTCGGGGAAGAGAACAAGCTGCTCTACTTGTCGGATGCACGCTCGGGGAGGCAGTTCCTCGTCGACACAGGCTCCCAGTTGAGCTTCATCACACCTTCCTACGCGGACAGACTAGCTGGTTCCGGAGGTCCCCGGGTGACGGCAGCGAACGGCTTGGAGATGAAGACCTTTGGTGAGAAGACTCTGCTTCTGTCTCTACACGGCCGTACATTTGAGTGGACTTTTGTTGCAGCAGCAGTAAATTTCAATATGTTGGGGGCTGATTTTTTGTGCTCACATGGTTTGTTGGTTGATCTCGCTAACAGGCGCCTGGTTAATGCACTTTCTTTTGATTCTATCCCCTGTACAGCGCGAGTGGCCCCGCCAACAGCACAAGCCAACGTCACAGCAGCAAGCGGTAAGTTCCACACACTGCTCACTCAGTTCCCAGCACTCACGGTCCCCACATTTTCGGCAACAGTCGCTAAGCACGGGGTGGAGCATTTTATTACCACTACCGGACCGCCCGTTTTTGCAAAAGCTCGGCGCTTGGACGCAGTTAAACTAGCCATAGCGCGTGAGGAGTTCGCCAACCTGGAGAGGTTGGGCATTATCCGACGTTCAAACAGTCCGTGGGCTTCCCCCCTACATATGGTCCCGAAAGCTGATGGATCATGGTGCCCTTGCGGGGATTTCCGCAGGTTAAACAACGCTACAGCACACGACCGCTACCCAATCCCACATATCCAAGATTTTTCTGTTCATTCGGCAGGGGCGCGCATTTTTTCTAAAATAGACTTGGTCCGCGGTTACCACCAAGTCCCAGTGCGTGCTGAAGACATACCCAAAACAGCGGTAATAACTCCGTTTGGTTTATTCGAGTTTTTACGCATGCCATTCGGACTTAAAGGGGCTGCTCAGACGTTCCAACACATGATGGACGCGGTGCTTCACGATCTCCCTTTCGTGTTCGTCTACCTGGACGATATTTTAGTAGCCAGCGCGTCCGAAGACGAACACGAAAAACACCTGGCCGCAGTTTTCCGAAGGTTGGGAGATCACGGGTTAATAATCAACCCAGCGAAGTGTCAGTTAGGGGTGGCGCAGATCGATTTTTTAGGACACCGCGTCTCCCCCGAAGGAGCAGTTCCGCTGCCTGACAAAGTGCGCGCTGTGGCAGATTTTCCCCGGCCGCAGACGGTCAGGGCGTTGCAGGAGTTTTTGGGAATGGTGAATTTTTATAACCGTTTTCTCCCCCGCGCGGCGCAACTCATGCAGCCGTTGTATGCCGCGCTCAAAAAAAAGAAACCCGCGGATAAGATCGAGTGGCCTCCGGAGTGGGACCAAGCGTTCTCGGAGGTGAAAGCAGCCTTGGCAAAGGCTGCGTTGTTGGCACACCCAGACCCAACGGCCCGCATAGCACTCACCACTGATGCATCAGAGGTGGCCATAGGGGCGGTCGTGGAGCAACATGTAGCTGGGGTTTGGCAGCCACTAGTCTTTTTCAGCAGGACCTTGCGCGATAGCGAACCTAAACACAGCGCGTTTGACAGGGAGCTGCTCGCTCTCCATTTGGCCATCCGCCACTTCCAGTTCTGGCTGGAAGGACGCACTTTAACCGCGTTCGTTGACCACAAACCGCTAACATTCGCAATGGCCAAGGTCTCTGAACCGTGGTCAGGCCGGCAGCAGAGACAGCTGGCCGCCATATCAGAGTTTACCACTGATATTCAGCATGTGGCGGGCAAACTCAATGTAGTGGCAGATTGCCTCTCGCGCGCCGTGGCGGCCCCAGTCAGCGTAGGGGTAGATTATGCAGCCATGGCCACGGAGCAGGTTGATGACGCGGACGTGCGCGCGCTCCAGTCTGGACCAACAGGGTTAAGGCTGGAGAGCAGGGTGCTGCAAGACAGTATGCCCCCCCCTAATCTGCGACGTCTCCACTGGACGGCCGCGTCCAGTAGTACCGGCCGCGTGGCACCGCCGCGTTTTTGACTCGGTTCATTCTTTGGCACACCCTGGAGTGCGCGCGTCGGTCAAAATGGTGGGAGAGAAATTTGTGTGGCCGAGCCTCCGCAAACAGGTCAAAGAGTGGGCAGCAGCCTGCACGGCGTGTCAACGAGCCAAAGTACACAGGCACACGAGGGCTCCTTTGGAACCGTTTCACATTCCGGCCAAGAGGTTCGATCACGTTCATGTGGACCTCGTTGGACCCCTCCCGCTGTCACAGGGGTGCACACACCTTCTGACAATGGTGGACCGCACCACGCGCTGGCCTGAAGTGGTCCCGCTGGCATCAACCACAGCCGAGGAGGTGGCGCACGTGTTTTTAACAGCTTGGGTGGCGCGCTTCGGTGTTCCATCGGACATTACGTCCGACAGATGCCCTCAATTTGTGTCCGAGCTTTGGTCGACAATGGCCCGCAGCCTGGGTGTCACAATTCACCGCACAACCGCGTACAATCCGCAGGCTAACGGGTTATGCGAACGTTTTCATAGGTCATTGAAAGCGGCTCTCAGAGCATCACTGACGGATACAAATTGGGTTGACAAGTTACCATGGGTGTTATTGGGGTTGCGTTCTGTGCCTAAAGAGGATCTAGAAGCCTCCCCAGCGGAGCTCGTGTTTGCGCAGCCACTCCGGCTGCCTGGGGAGTTTCTCCCAGATAACCCTGCGCCAAACGCCTCCCCGTCTCAGCTGTTGCGGAGTAACATAGAATCAAGCACGCTTCCCGGCCCCGCGCACCACAGTTTTCCGCGCGTTTTTGTGCCTAAAACTTTGAAGAACGCAGAGTTTGTTTTTGTTAGACACGATGTGCATCGAACCCCGTTGCGGCCACCTTATGACGGACCATTCAGAGTGCTAGAAACAGGGGACAAGCAGTTTTTGATAGATTTGGGGGGTAGGAAAGAGAAAATTGGCATAAACAGACTTAAACCCGTTTTTGTGGTGGCAGATGAGCAAGTGCTGTTGGCAAGGGCCCCACGGAGAGGTTGACCACCACGGGGGGCTTAACACAGTAATGTTTCTCACAAGAATGTTTCCCCAGAACACCCGCAGAGACTGACAAAGGGTTTTCGCCCCCAGACGGCAAACCCCCAGCGTGATCGCGCCGCAGAGATGTTGAACCCCAACTTCAGCAGATACAGCAGGAGGCTGAAGCCTATACAGCATGTGGACTGATGTGTATTCTCTTGTTGTTCTGTTTGTCTAAAATGCTGGGGGGGCTTTGTGTGGTGGACACACTCATGGAGATTTTGTGACTCACATTTTAGGTCAGAACAAAGGCAGGAAGCTGCAGGAATATTAGCTTTGGTATGCAAGACCTGAGTCATTAAAGGATTAAGGAAAGGATGCATTGGAGACAGTGGAAGTGGTATCATGGAGAGAAATGCATTGTGACTGTCTTTATAATGCAAAGTGGTCTGTGTGACATGTGATCTATGAAGTGTGAAGTCCCTGATATTTAAGGACGAGAGTTTACTGTTTCATCCTCTTTTTTTCTCTCTGCTTTGAGACGATGGTGTTGTGAATAAAAGATGACTTTGAGAGAGAACTCTGTCTCGTCATTTTCACAGCACCACAAAGTAAACAATATTAGAAAAACGTGGCTGACAAAGAAAAAAGTTATTTTCACATACAGAAAACCCTCCCTGGGCCGACATAAACTATTCACAATGTACAGAACAATATATTGTACTTATTACTAAATATATTCAAGTCTCTTATACCTCAATTTAGATAACAAAAACATGTCTGTAGATGAGGTCACCTCTCTTGGGCATAGACCAAAATAGCTACTGTAAATAACTAAAATTTAACTCTCCGAAGTGTGTGTGGTTTAAAACTCACCAGTATTAAGGCATTAAATTAAAAAAAAAAAAGAGAAAAAAACGTCAGCCAAAATGATTCCAGTTACCAGATCTATTTGGATATTGACTTGATGAAAGTCTTTGCTTCCTCTGGAGATGTAAAGCTGCGCTGCACCCCCTCGTAGGTGACGCATAGCCGGGCTGGGTAAAAGAGACCGAACCGGACCCCTCGATATCACACAACTGGCGGCGAACCTCATTGAAGGCGGAGCGGCCCACGCCGTCCTGGCAGTATGGTCCGGGAAGACTGAGATGGTCATGTTTCCATGCTTGATCCGCTGAAGCTCCTTTTCTTTCTTCAAAATATGGGCACAGTCAGAGTAACAATGAAGCTTCGCCACTATAGCCCGAGGCTGCTCACCTGCTCTGGGTTTGGCTGCAGGAATCCGATGCGCTTGATCCACCAGCGGCTCCCCTTCAAAAGCAAAGGCCTCCATCAGCAGCTTTGCCACATTAGCTGTAGTTGTCAAGCCCGGGTCATCTTCTGGAATGCCAATGATTCTGATATTGTTACGGCGAGATCTGGACTCCAAGTCTTCACATTTATCCTCCAGCCTTGCAACAGTTTTAGTTAAATGCTCTCCTGTCTTTTGGAGAGCTGTAATATCATCTGTACAAGTGGATAGGGACCGCTCCACTTCAGCTATGGTACCTTTTAGCCCGGTGAGGCTAACCTGCATGGCGGAGGTACAGCTCCCTTTTTAAGGTCACCAAATCAGCCTGAAATGAAGACAGACTGTCACCGAGAGCTGACTGAAGTTCTGTTTTGAAAATAGCAGCCACAACGGCCCGGACAGCTGACAATAATTCAGTTTTCAGCGTGGCTACATCGACTACAGCGGTGGCAGGTAGCTCATCAGTCACTGTCATCTACTGAGGGGAGGCTTCACCACCACACGAGGAGTCGCTTCGAGCAACAGGCCGCAGGTGAGGCTGGATAGTATTACCTCCTTTGTTCGACTTAGGGGGCATTTTGTATCAAAAAAATGGTGTGCTAAATAGTGAACTTAGCAAAAAAGCTCTGGCTTGTACAGTCAGTAAAAAGTGCCTATTAATACAAATGTTGAATAACTCACTGGAGCAGGAGCTCACTGCAAAGCAGCTTATTCCATGTCTCACCAAACCGGAAGTCCTGTGAGAACATTTCTGACTAGGCCACATACGCTGTATGATCTGTATATACTTTTGGGTGTGGTATCTTGCAATAAGTTTTTTTGTTGTGCTTTGCTTGTTCTTTGTCGGTGATTTTGTGGTGATTATAACACCAATAAAAATGTTAAAGCTAATTTAGAAAAATGAGCTACTCCTGTTTGAAATGTTGAATATTTAATCTTTAACCTTTTACAATTCCGGTGTTCCACCCGTGGAACATTTCACATTGGCTGGAAACTCGGTGGAATGCTTTAAAGCCTTTTAGTGGTATAATTTTAATAGTTTGCCTGGTGCTTTTTATCTTTTTTTTCAATAAATATGTTATAAAATGTCCTTTGTGTCCTATGGGGTGAGACGCCGTGTTATCCGGCGCTCAGGCCATATTCCCCCTCAGCCCGGCTCTTATTGTGACAGCGTCTCAGCGGGCTCCCAGCTGTCAAGCTCTACGAGACGGCTGGAGCCCAATTACCCCTCATCAGCTGAGGCGCTGTCAACCAGTATTAAAGGGAGCAGCTCCGATCATTCGGGGCTGTGACCTCGCACCATTATCCACGCTCTTCTCCGGCGTGGGTAAGGCTGGAGCCCCTTCGTCTGGCGCCAGCCACCCGCTCATCATTCAGCATTGTGTGTAAGTGTTATCCTCGTATTATCATTTGTGTTTTGGCCCCACGAGGCCCTGTTCCTTTGTTCCTTTTCCCTCATGATAATAAACATCGCAAACTCACTGGTCTGCCCTTGGCTCTCATTGTATGGCTCACGAGATCCATACGTAACACTTTGTGTAAAATATTTTGCCCTGTTTTTCAGGAGAAGTGCACATTTCAAAATCTGGCAAGTGTATGTCAATATTATATGTTTTAAATGCTTAAAACAGTGTGTAATAACAAAAAAAATTTGAATTTTCATCGGTTTCTCTTAATAAATATTTCAAATGTACATGAACAAAAGTTTTGTGATAGCAAAAATTAAACTGAACCTCTTATACGTGTTCTCAAATATATGTGTTTGCCCAGAACTTACAGCGTCCAGTTTACAGGCTGTCCATGTCTAGGCATTTTCTTAGCTCTGTGGTAGTCCAGGAATCAGTTCCTCTCCAGCTGTTCCTGCTCCACTGCTGGTCCTGCTGAATGGCTCTTCATCTGAAGAATCCATCCATCCATGATCTTCAGCTTAATCCTTTTTGGGTCGCGTGGAGGCTGGAGCCTATCCCAGTATCTTTGGGCGAGAGGCAGGGTACACCCTGGACCAATCGCTAGTCCATCGCAGGGCCAACAAGACAGACAACCATTCACTCTCACCGTCATACCTAAGGACAATTTAGAATCCCCAGTTGATGCCAGTTAACCTAATTTGCATATTTTTGGCATGTGGGAGGAAACTGGAGAAATCCTGGAGTAAACCCACGCAGACACGGGGAGAACATGCAAACTCCACACAGATCACTGTTGATCTGGGGCTGGGATTGAACCCAGGATCCCCTGGCCAAAGGTGAGGTGCTGTGCTGCCACCGTGCTAACTACTCCACCACTGCGCTGCCATCTGAAGAATCTCTAAAAATATAAATATATGGCATAAGATTAGATAAGATTTATCCAAAAGAAACTTGTGTTTCAAGAACAAATGTTCAACAGTATACAAATAAATAAGAAATATAACGATGTCAAAGCAATTTGAAAAGAAGCTAATAAGAAAAAAATACACTAGATATTGAAAAAAAAAATAGAAATATAAATAGATATTGAAAAAAATATTGTACAAAGCTGGGAATAAATATCCAGTGATACAAACTGTAGTTGAGATTGGGACACTTCTCCTGAGATTTCCTCCTCTTCCACAAGGCTTTCTTCTTTCTAGTTGATCTCCTCAACATTTTTTGCTAAGCTATTTACAAATTATTACTTTAAAAAAATCTATAAAAACAAGAAATAAAGCAAAAAAGACGAACAATATGAAAAAAAAGACACTTCTCCGAAAACACGACAAATCATGTAACGAAAACAATAAACACTCAAAAACTCTCACAAACAATACTAAAACTGTAGATGGTAAAAGGGAAGGATGCAGAGGCTAGGCACGGGCGTAGGTCGACACAGAATCTTTATTGACCCTCTAACATATATGTACCGCCTATAGCCCCCAGCATGGCCGCTGGGCCGAATCTCTGTAGAAGAGCCTCCCCAGTTTCTCTGCGTTCTGTTTATATAGCTTTATTAACCTCGCATAGAAACTGGGGCTGGTGCATTATGCATAGGTATGACAAAGGAAATGTGTGGCGCAATTATCATAACACTTGTTACCTTCATCACAATACATTCGCCTCCCTGCGCTTCATGCTGCAGCTGGGAGCAGCAGGGGGTGAAGGCGCCTCATTGTCTGGTCTAGTTACCCCTCGGGGGGACTTCCCCTTACTGTCCATTATTCTGCCCCTCTTCCTGCTTCCGGGTGTGAGAGAATGTCCACACGCTGTGTCTAGTGTCATCACACGAGCCCCCCCCAAACACTCAGAAGGGGCTGTAACCCCCCGGTCCTTTGGGCTCAAGTCGGCGCCCATGGCAGCTGCAGCGGGGGGTTGCCACTCCGGTCGAACTATCCTGCTGGTGAAGTGTGTCGGAGGGCATGTCAGTCCGTGGGGGGAAAGGGGGAGGGGTGAAAAGCACTTACTGCTCCACTCCAAGTTCCCACAGGTTGAACGGCCGTGGTTCGTGGGTGCACGGGGTCCGGTGCGCGTCGTGCTGATGGAACAAAGCCGGCAAACGGCAGGTTTTTGGGACAGAGGTACTGGAAGAATGATGTGGAGTGCTGGCCCAGGATGTCAAAAGCGTCTGGGCCGTGCAGATCAGCTTTGGGTGAGGGGCTTTTCCAGTAAACCCTCCGGTGATCCACAGCAGCTGTGAAAAAAATTAGTCTCTGTCGAGTCCTCCTCGTGCGGGCCCGGTCCTGCTAGGATCTGGGGAAGGCGAACGGCCTAATTCCCTGAGGAGTGTGTTGCGGCAGTGACAAAAACTTACGCTGTGTCAGGGAAACTGGCGATTCTGCTTTAGGTGTGGGGCAGTCCTAAGGGCTCTGGGGAAAGCAACTGGCTTAATTCCCCGTTGATGTGCAGCGGTTGAGAAACAAATACCAGTCCTGTGGGCAAGGCTGCCCGGCTGCTTTAGGTGCGATGCGCAAAGCCTAAAGGATCCGAGGATGGCAATCGGCCGTGTTCCCCAGGAATGTGCAACGGCTGAGGACGATGGATAAGTTTGTGGAGCTGGTTGTCCCTGGTGCGTGGCGAGCATTGTGGCCACATAGCTTTAAGTTGCGCTGTCCTCGTAATCCTGCGGTATGCGCATGAGGCTTCTGTGCGCCGAAACTCCACTGTCGGGAGGAGAAGCCAGGGTCGGGGAGCTTGATTCAAACACACAGATGGTGATGATCTTCACCTTTCAGGCTGTTTCTGTGCGGTGCTCGTCTCGCTGATCCTGGTGCGTCTTGGCCCCCACACCGCTCGCTCTCTCCGGCCCTTGAGGTCACCAGCATGGAGAGAGGAACAGGCGTGCACGCTCCAGTGTGGATGAAAAGGATGCAGACGATCCCTGGTAATCCGGAGTCCACAGCACGGTGAAAGGGAGTAGATGGTCCATCTCGCTTCGGGTCACCAATGTAGAGGGTAAAAGGGAAGGATGTGGAGGCGAGGCACGAGCGTAGGCCGACACAGAATCTTTATTGACCCTCTAACATATATGTACAGCCTATGGCCTCCAGTGTGACTGCTGGGGCTGAATCTCTGTAGAAGAGCCTCCCCAGTTTCTCTGTGTTCTGTTTATATAGCTTTATTAACCTTGCATAGAAACTGAGGCTGGCACATTATGCATGGGTATGACAAAGGAAATGTGTGGCGCGATTATCATAATACTTGTTACCTTCATCTCAATACATTCGCCTCCTGGTGCTTCATGCTGCAGCTGGGAGCAGCAGGGGGTGAAGACGCCTTGTTGTCTGGTCTAGTTACCCCTCGGGGGCTTCCCCTTACTGTCCATTATTCTGCTCCTCTTCCTGCTTCTGGGTGTGAGAGAATGTCCACACACTGTGTCTAGTGTCACCACAAAACTACTGTTTACAATACTAAACTATTATTTATTGGTGCTGTTCTGATGCTGTTGTATGTCATTTTTTTCAGCAGAGCATCTTTAACAGCAGGGCAACGCGAAGGACGTGTAATTACTTTTTTTAGCGATATGCCACACAAGACAAAGGACAATGGGGAGCAGCACTTGGTTGTAATATTAACTATGGAGCTCTATAACACAAAAAGAAAACACAGGGACATAAATATAACATTATTATGCTTGCCTAGCTGATGAAGTTGCAGCAATGTCAGCCTGTCTTTCTTTACGGTTACTTCGACAATGTCACGCCGCGCCATTCATCAGCGGCGCCACCTGCTCACGCACCTGCTACTCGTCAGCGGCGAAGGATAAAAGCCGCCTCGCCCTGAGCGTCGGCCTGAAGCCGTAGACTTCATTTCCTTTGTATGGACTTCTACCACATTCTCTTCAGCATCCTCATCTCCGGTAAGAAGTTCACTTACCTCATCTCTCCAGTCTGCTCCCCTGTGCACAGGTGGATTCCTCGGCGGCGGACAATCCCGTCCCTCGTCTCTCCTCGCTGCTGCACCGAGCCCTGCAGGTGGCTGTCTCCCGGGCTTCCATCCTTGAAGCGCCAGTCATCTGCCCAAACAAGTAAGCTTCTCTCCCTCGCCTATTCTCCTCCCGTGTTGGTGTGTGCTCATCACCCTGTGTCTGATTTCTCCCATAGGGTTGCCGGCTGAACGGTCTCCTGCCTCTGGGTCCGAAGCAGACGCCACCACCAACACATTAACATTCCGCAGACACGCACCCAAACATCCCTGTTGTTAATAAACAGTTTGAACTACTCTGAGCCTGTGTGTGTGCGTCTCCTGAGCCGAACGTTATGTCAGTATGGCTTCAGCAGAGCGGCTCGGCGGACGGCGGGCTCGCACACCGGTTTACCATCCTCGAGGCTCGGGTGGATCAGATTGTTTATCAGCAACAGGTGGTTCTTCATCAATTATTAGAACTGACTAACCGATTGAACCGCTTGGACCCCCAACAGCCGTTCCTCCCGACTCACCAGGGTGGCGCGGCTCCTGCTGTTCCAGCGGCCGTCCAGCCGGCTCCAGTGGCACCGGTTCGGCTCACGCCGATTCCGACCCCCGCCCGCTTTAGCGGTAAGCTCGGCGGAGCGCGGGGGTTTATTATGCAGTGTGAGTCCGTGTTCCACCGTGTGCCCGGAGATTTTCCCTCGGATCACAGCCGAATTGGTTACATAGGGAATCTTCTGGAGGGGCGTTCGTTAACCTGGACCTACGCCGTAATGGCGAGGCCCAGTTATGCCACCCTCACCTATGACCAATTCGTGAGGCGCTTTCTGGAGGTCTTTGACCACTCACAAACCGAAACGGTCCAGGTCGATCGGCTTCTCGCTCTCCAGCAGGGAAGCCGGTCGGCAGCGGACCACTCGGTCGACTTCCGGGTAGCGGCGGAGGAATTGGGCTGGGAGGAACGCTCCCTCTGTGGCCTGTTCCTCCGCAGCCTCAATAGTGATCTGAGGGATGAACTGGCTGGTCGGGATATCCCTGGGACGCTAGCGGAGCTGACATCCTTAGCGATAAGTTTGGATAACAGGCTGCGCGAGCGCTCCTCGGGGCGGAGGTCTTCTTCTTCTCGCCCTCGTGGAGCCTCGCCGCACCTGTTCCAAGCTCGCCCCCTGGCGGCGCCGCCAGCATCGCGCCCCGAGGAGTCGGAGCCGATGGTGACGGGCTGGACTAAACTTTCCCCTGTGGAGAAACAACGCCGCCGTGAGTTGGGCCTCTGCATGTATTGCGGAGGCGACCAACACACCGTGGAGCGTTGTCCACGGAAAGCCAGTCGGTGGGGTCCGCGAGTCACTGTTGGAAGCCTCGCGGATGTCAATCGGTTAGGATCACCTTCTCAATTGAAGCTGCCCATCCGTTTCTGCCATAACCCTACTGGGCACCTCACCCACGCACTGGTGGATTCGGGCGCAGAAGGCAGCTTCATTTCACAAAGCCTGGCAACCCGATTGGGCATCCGCTGCCAGGCACTCAACACTCCCATCTCCCTAATCCACCTCTCCCGTGCCACCCTCGGGAGAGTGACACATCAAACTGTTCCCCTACCGGTCATCATCTCGGGAAACCACCGGGAGGAAATGACCTTTTACGTCCTTCCCAACTCTGTGTCGCCCGTCATCCTGGGGTATCCCTGGCTCCGCCTTCACAATCCGGTCCTGGATTGGAAATCAGCTGGGATCTCGGCATGGAGTACGTTCTGTATGGGCACCTGCCTTCAGTCCGCTGCCTGCTCTCCGTCCGCTCCTCCCCCTGCTACGGACGCTGCACCCCCGGACCTGTCTCTGGTGCCCCCAGAATTTCACGACCTGGGTATAGTGTTCAGCAAAGCGAAAGCTATGTCTCTTCCCCCTCATCGGCCCTATGACTGCGCCATCAACCTCCGCCAGGGGGCTCCCTTACCTTCTGGTCGCCTTTACAGCCTGTCTGCGCCGGAGAAGGAGACGATGAACGCCTACCTGAAGGAATCATTAAGTGCTGGGATTATCCGCCCATCATCGTCACCCGTGGGGGCAGGGTTCTTCTTCGTGGGGAAAAAGGATGGGTCCCTCCGCCCTTGTATCGACTACCGGGCCCTCAACAATATCACGGAGAGGGACCGTTACACCCTGCCTCTCATGGACACTGCCTTCCACTCCCTCCAGGGGGCGACCTGGTTCACCAAGCTGGACCTACGCAGCGCTTACCACCTCGTCCGGATCCGGGAGGGAGATGAGTGGAAAACGGCCTTCCGTACCCCGAACGGCCACTTTGAATATCTGGTGATACCGTTCGGGTTGACCAACGCTCCTGCAGTCTTCCAGCGCCTCATTAATGACGTCCTCCGGGACTTCATTGGCCTTTTCGTGTTCGTCTACCTGGACGATATTCTCATCTTCTCCAAGTCCAGGGATGAGCACCAGGTCCACGTGAGGCGGGTCCTCCAAAGGCTGCTGGAGAATCGTCTGTACGTTAAGGCGGAAAAGTGTGAATTTTACGCCAGGAGTACGTCCTTCCTGGGGTTCATCATCGCCCACGATAAGGTGCTCCCCGACCCAGAGAAGGTAAAGGCGGTGGTGGAATGGCCCACACCTGCATCTCGGAAACAGGTGCAGCAATTTGTTGGCTTCGCCAATTTCTACCGCCGCTTTGTCCCCAACTTCAGTGCCATCGTGGGACCACTGACCCGCCTCACGTCCCCGAAGGTCCCGTTCCGGTGGACCGAAGAGGTCGCTGCCGCCTTTGAGGCGCTGAAGGCGGAATTCTCCTCCTCCCGGGTCCTTCGCCAGGTCGACCCCGCGCTGCAGTGCATTGTAGAGGTAGACGCCTCGGACACGGGAGTGGGGGCAGTGCTGTCCCAGCGGTCACCGGACGATGGCGCCAAGCGACCGTGTGCCTTCTTCTCCCGGCGCTTGTCCCCGGCGGAGAGAAACTACGATGTGGGGGACAGAGAGCTCTTGGCCATCAAGCTCGCCCTGCAGGAGTGGCGCCACTGGTTGGAGGGGGCAAGCCTGCCGTTTGTGGTCCTCACGGACCACAAGAACCTGGAATACTTACGGTCTGCCAAGCGCCTGAACGCCCGCCAGGCGCGCTGGTCCCTGTTCTTCGCCAGGTTCCAATTTTCCATCACCTTCAGGCCTGGCTCTAAGAACGTCCTGCCTGACGCCCTCTCCAGGCAGTTCGCCCCCGTGGAGTCGGAGGAGGCGCCCCACTCCATCCTGCCCAGGTCGTGCGTCGTGGGAGCCATCTCGTGGGACATTGAGAGCAAGATCCGGAAGGCACAGGAGGTGGAACCTGACCCTGGCGGCGGACCGGAGGGGAGGCTGTTCGTGCCATCCGCGGTCCGAGGAGAGGTCATCCACTGGCTCCACACCTCCAAGCTCACCTGTCACCCTGGCACCTCCCGGATGATAGATCTCCTCCAACGGTCCTTTTGGTGGCCAGGCCTGCGGAGGGATGCAGCCCGCTACGCCCGGGCTTGCCCAATCTGTGCCACCTGCAAGTCGGGAAATGCCCCTCCAGCGGGTCTGCTCCAGCCCCTGCCCGTCCCTGGCAGGCCCTGGTCGCACATCGCTCTGGATTTCGTCACCGGACTCCCCATCTCCAACTCCTATGACACCATCCTGACCATCGTGGACCGCTTCTCCAAGGCCGTGCACTTCGTCCCCCTGCGAGGCCTCCCTACTGCCCTGGAGACGGCGGACCTCCTCGTCCAACACGTGGTCAGGCTGCATGGGATTCCGGTGGACGTGGTCTCGGACCGGGGCCCCCAGTTTTCATCTGAGGTTTGGAGGTCTTTCTGCAACGCCATCGGAGCCAAGGTGAGCCTCTCCTCTGGCCATCACCCCCAATCCAACGGGCAGTGTGAGAGGACCAACCAGGAGCTGGAGGCTGCGCTCCGCTGTGTGTCCAGATCCAAACCCGCGTCCTGGAGCAACCATCTTGCCTGGGTTGAATATGCCCACAACACCGCTCGCTCTTCTGCTACAGGGATGTCCCCCTTCAAAGCGTCCCTGGGTTACGACCCCCCGCTGTTTCCGGAGCAGGAGAGTGAGGTAACTGTCCCGTCAGTTAGGGCCCATCTCAGGCAGTTCCGCTCCACCTGGGCTGCCGCGCGCCATGCGCTATTGCGCACAGCGGAGCGCAACAGGACTGTGGCGGACCGGCGTAGGAGACCTGCCCCGGCGTACAGAGTTGGGCAGCTTGTTTACATTTCCACCCAGGACGTCACTCTAAAAGGCGAGAGGAGAAAGCTGGCACAGCGCTTCATGGGTCCCTACCCCATCACCCGGATTATCAACCCGGTGGCTGTGCGCGTGGCTATTCCCCCCTCCCTCCGCATTCATCCTACTTTCCACGTGTCGAAGGTGAAACTGGCGGTTACTGACCCCCTTTGCCCTCCTCCTGCAGCGCAACCCGCGCCCCGGATGATTGGTGGCCATCCGGCCTGGTCTGCCTCCTCCATCCTGGACTCCCGGCGCCGGGGTCGTGGGTTGCAATACTTGGTGGACTGGGAGGGCTATGGGCCCGAGCATTGACAGTGGGTGCCCCCGTCGTTTGTGTTGGACCCATCGCTCATCGCGGACTTCCACCGAGCGCACCCGGATAAGCCATCGCCAGGAGGCGCTGCTAGAGGGGGGAGTACTGTCACGCCGCGCCATTCATCAGCGGCGCCACCTGCTCACGCACCTGCTACTCGTCAGCGGCGAAGGATAAAAGCCGCCTCGCCCTGAGCGTCGGCCTGAAGCCGTAGACTTCATTTCCTTTGTATGGACTTCTACCACATTCTCTTCAGCATCCTCATCTCCGGTAAGAAGTTCACTTACCTCATCTCTCCAGTCTGCTCCCCTGTGCACAGGTGGATTCCTCGGCGGCGGACAATCCCGTCCCTCGTCTCTCCTCGCTGCTGCACCGAGCCCTGCAGGTGGCTGTCTCCCGGGCTTCCATCCTTGAAGCGCCAGTCATCTGCCCAAACAAGTAAGCTTCTCTCCCTCGCCTATTCTCCTCCCGTGTTGGTGTGTGCTCATCACCCTGTGTCTGATTTCTCCCATAGGGTTGCCGGCTGAACGGTCTCCTGCCTCTGGGTCCGAAGCAGACGCCACCACCAACACATTAACATTCCGCAGACACGCACCCAAACATCCCTGTTGTTAATAAACAGTTTGAACTACTCTGAGCCTGTGTGTGTGCGTCTCCTGAGCCGAACGTTATGTCAGACAATGATCCAGCTCATTGGTCGAATTCAAGTCAAGTGATCATGGAACACTGTTTTGATTGGTTAAGCATATAGAGGTCCTTAGTGATCGCCTCAGAGCCACCTTATCAGATTTCATAACTAAAGTTTAATCCATCCATCCATCCATCTTCTACAGCTTTTCCGGAGGTCCGGGTCGCGGAGGCAGCAGTTCAAGCAGAGACGCCCAGACTTCCCTCTCCCCAGCCACCTGCTCCAGCTCTTCAGAGAGGATACCAAGGCGTTCCCAGACCAGCTGGGAGACATAGTCTCTCCAGCGAGTCCTGGGTCTGTCATGGTCTGAGCGCTGATATTCTGTTAGTCCTTATGGCCTCCGGGCTTTTATTCTGACAGCGTCTCGGCGGGGCTTCTGGCTGTCAGAGCTGAGCTTCGTGGTGACAGATGGATTCCATTCAGCTGATGACATTCTCATCAGCTGATAAATCCTTTAGCCCTATTTAAGGGAGCAGCTTAGGTTACTCCGGGCTGCGACCTCACACACGCATTACGCTGGTCTTCCCAACGTTCGGCTGGAGTCCCTATTCCCCGGCTCCAGTCACGCTCGTGTTCTCCTTATTCTCAGTAAGTTTACTCCCGTTATCCTGAGTGTGTTATTACTGTGCCTTAGTTGTAGTCTTATTTGTGTTTTGCCCCACGTGGTTCTTTATTTTGTACAGTGTACCTTCCTTTAATAAATATGCAAACTCAACGGCTGCCTATAGCGTCTCATTAGTGGTCCGTAAGGACCACACTATGACAGTAGGTCGCAGCCAGATGAGACACCGGTGACCGTGAGTTTGCTTTATTTTGGGCTGGTAGTTTTTCCCTTTTCTGGGTGCTGGTATTTTTGACAGTATGTCTGCATTCAAGTGCGGGTTCTGCCACGAGTGGTTGTGGGAGGTGGATGGCTACTTGGCCGATGCTCGACTCCTTATGCCCACCTACGCTGCATATGAACACCTGGATCTCGCCCAGGGGACATTGTTAAAATATCATCTAACTTCCTTTCCGGAAGGGAGGGAGAGAGTGATGTGGATTATTGTGCAACATGAGCAGATAGAGAGGGCGGCCAAGGAACCCTCACCTCCTCCCCGGAACATGGCCATCCCGATGAGGGAGGAGATCCGTGGACTGGAAGGAAACTCTGGCAGGAGGCCGATGGTGAGGCATCCCCACTCCTCGCCTCGGGATTCAGCTCCTGTCACCTGTCCAGCCCAGGTGCGGGGTTCCCCTGACCTCCCCTCCGCCTCGCCCTCTGCCAGTAAATGTCGTCGCCGCACCCATAACAAGCCTCAATGAGAACCCCGTCCAGATCCAGTTCCGGGAGGCCGCACAAACTCTGTCTCCCAGCCAGCTGTAGCCTCTGCATCTCATCAGAGGGGTAAGACAGCAGTCTCCTCTGGGTTGTTTGTTCCTCGTCCCCAGACCACCTCTGCTGCTCCTTCCTCCTCCTCGATGCTCTCCCCAGCTGCTGTGAGCTCCACGAGTCTGACTCCGGCTATCTCCGTTCCTGATCCCATGGGAGCAGCTCCTCTTCATCCTCCTGGGGGGCCCTCCATCACCATCCAAAGGGGGAAGGAGAAAACTAAGCCCATCGCAGCAGCTTCCATCGGTCCTGAGCGGATCAGGCAAGTGTCCTTTCATTCTTTTCCCTCACTGGGTGAATTGCCTTGTTTGATCCCTGGGGGTGGAGTTCGGGGTTCACAGTCCCCCAAGCTCCCTCCACCTGCTGCAATTATTAATTATGAACCTGCTACCTCTGTGTCTCCTCCCCCTGAGCGTTCCCTGGTGCCAGGACTACACCGCCGGACGAGGAAGGAGCCTTTGGCCCTGGTGAGCCTGGTTCCAGCCCCGCAGCCACGACACAGGCAGAGGAGGACGGCGGACTGCCACTTGGAGCCTGCGCTGACGATCAAGCGTCCCTGGGTCTTCACTGAGGAACAGTCCGACCCAGCAGGTCACGGATCCCCTGCCACCATGCCGTGTGGGCCTTCAGCGTGGACGTCAGTGTCAGGGAATCCCCAGACTGTGAACACCATCATGCCGGCTGCGGAGCCCGCCGCAGTCAAGTGGGAACCAGAACTGGACCTTCAGCACGCTGAACCCGGATCGTCGAGGTCCTGGGCTGAGGTAGAGCCTGAGATCAGGCAAGTGCTCTATTTTGTCTTCCTTTCTTCTATTCTGGAGCATTTTTGCCTGTCTCTTGGGGAGACGAGCCGGGCGCAGCCGTCTGCTGCGTCCGAGCTTGTCTCACTGGGCTCTGCTGCTGCCGGTGAGTCTGATCCCGGTTCTCTTTTCTCCTCTGAGCCTTCTCCCAGGGTCACTGGTGACGAGCCTGCTCTGGTCATCACCTTGGAGGTTCTGGGTTCGGGTTTGAAGGTCATCCCTGGTGCTGTGCTGGTCCAGTCGGGGTCCGTCGTGGGTGCTACTTTGACCCAATCAGGGTCCGACGTGGGTGCTACGCAGACCCAATCGGGGTCCGTCGTGGACGCTGTTTTGGCCCAGTCGAGGTCCGTCGTGGGTGCAGCACGGTTCTGCTCGGGATCCAGCAAGAGCGCAGCGCCAGTCCGTGTGGAGTTCCGAGAAGGAGCTGCAGATCCTCCGCCGATCGACGCAGGACTGGTCCCTCATCTTTTCCCCGTTTCCTTTTTCCCTCCATCGGGTGCCGCGGGGATTCCCCGTAATCAGCTCAGCTCTCCCTCGCTATTCCTCACGATAGGGAGGCCACCTCCGAGTTCTTCCCTGCGGTCCGGGTGGTCTGATGATGCGGGTCGGCCGCCTGGGGAACTGTTTCGCTGGTTTGGTGTTCTGGGTTTGTTACAACCCGAGTGCTGGTTCCGTCCGCACTCGGATCTTATATCATTTCCAGGCTTTGACAGCAGAGGATTCCTTCTAGCTCCCCGGGCTCTTATTGTGACAGCGCCCGGTGGAGCTCCCTGCTGTCAGAGTCAACAGCTGTGCTGCATTCGGGGTCATTAGTGACCGGGGTTAAAAGCAGGCGCTGAATGCTCCCCGATACAGCAGTCTCTGTTAAAGTTCCTGTTATACTTCCCTGTTAAGGTACGTTCTGTTATGACACGTCCTGTTATACTACGGTCTGTTAAACTACCTTCTGTGAGACTTCACCTTCGTTACTACATCGTCTGATGCATCGGGCGTTCCCCGGCTCAGACGCTGTCCATTCATCATTCATTGTAAGTTATCCTGTGATTGTCCTACCTGCACTGTCGTGTGTGTTACCCTCTGTTCCTGCACCTCTTAATAAAACATCACTGCAACTCACTGGTGACTGCTGGCATCTTATGGTGGCTCGTGAGGGCCACCGTGACAGTAGACTGCTGCCAGTATGTCCGGAGAGGGGCATCGCGCCGAGACGCCATTCACCGTGAGTTTAGCAGTATTGGACTGTTGCTCTTACCTGTCTGGGTACCGTTGCTGAAGCATGCCGTCGCGGAGGTCCCGCACTCAGAGTCCGAGTGATGTCCTCGCAGACGCCCTCGAGTGCGTGGACGAAATCCTTAACATCGCCTCCCTCCTCGACTTCAGCAGCGACGTGCACCGGTACCTGGACCAAGCTGAGGAGGTGCTCGACTATCTTCCCCGCTTCGCCTGTCATCCTGAGGTGAGCGCAAGGAGGTTGGACATTGCCGCACAGCGAGAGATACTCCGTGGGTTGGAGGGAAATCCCGGCAGGAAGCCGAAGAGGAGGAGACGTCACCCTTCGCTTCGGGATCCCGCTCCTGCCTCCGCTCCGGCCCGGGAGTTCGCGCCATCCAGAGGTCTTTCCCCATCCAGCACGACGTCACTCGGGATTCCCCCGGAGGAGCTGCAGCTGACTGCAATCAAGGTCCGGGACCGAGTGGCTGCTGCTCGCTCCGCTGTGCACCCGTCCATAGTCACTAAGCATGTGACGGCGGCAGTTAGACTGGTGGGGAGGAATCCAGAGCTGCGTGATTTCCCCGAGTTCGACGCCCTCCTTGCCTCTGTCTCCGCACAGGAGCGGCGGTTCCCGGACCTCACTTTCGCTTCGCCTTCCACCAGAGACCGTCGTAACCTCCATAACCCTCCTCAGCGTGAACCCCGTCCGGATCCAGCTCAGGGTTGCCGCAAGGGCTTAATCCCTCGCACAGCTGCCTCTCCTGAGCCTCGTCAGAGGGGATTCCCCGCAGCATCATCTCCCCCCGGGCCATCTCCTGCTCTCTCGTCAGCGTCCCGTGCCCGGCTCATTTCGGCTGTTGCCCCCTCCTCCTCGACGCATTTCCCGGCCGCTGTGTGTGCTCCGAGTCCAGCCCTGGCGAGTCCCGTCCCGGAACCATCTCCAGCGGATCCACCTCGTCCTTCCAGGAGGCCCGCTGTCACTGTCCGGCGGGGAAAGGGAGGAGCAACATCCGCTACAGCAGGCACCACTCAACCTTCAGGAGACAGGCAAGTCCAAGTTCATTCACACACTCGTTATTGTGATTTGCTCTGTCAGACTCCTGGAGGTGGAGTTCGGGGTTCGCAGCTCCCCGAGCTCCCACCACCTGCTGTGGCTGTAATGATTAACCCCGCATCCTCTGTGTCTCCCTCCGCTGAGCGGTCCTCAACGCCAGGCCAATGTCACGGGATGAGGAGGGGGCCTGCGGTTCTGGAGAGCCTGGTTCCGGTTCCGCAGCAATGTTGTGGGCGGAGGAGGAGGGCGGACTGCAGCGTGGAACCTGCGCCGACGAGGAAGCGTCCCCGGGGCTCCACGGATGAGCGGTCCGGTCCAGCGGGTCAAGGGTCCCCTGCCACCACGCCGTGCGGGCCGTCGGTGTGGGCTTTGGTGCTGGAGGATCCAGGAGCTGCGCGTACCATCATGCCAGCTGTGGAGCCCAATGTAGCTGAGTGGGAGCCTGAAGACGACCTCCTGCCGTCAGAGCTCGGATTGCCAAAGTCCTGGATGGCGTCAGAACTCGAGATCAGGCAAGTGCTCTGTTTTGTCTTTCTTTACTCCATCTTAGAGCACTTTCACCTGTCTCTTGAGGAGGCGAGCCAGGTGCGGCCACCCGCTACATCCGAGCTTGTCTCGCCGGATTCTGGCACTGCCGGTGATCCTGATCCCAGTTCTTTTCTCTCTCCCGAGCCTTCTCCCAGGGTCGCCGGCGTGGATCTGAAGTCGCCCGCTGTGCCAGAGGTTCCGGGTTCGGGGTTGGAGGTCGGTCCTGGTGCGGCGCCTACCCAATCGGGGTCCAACGCGGATGCTACCGAGACCCAATCGGGGTCCTTCGCGGGAGCAACCGCGATCCAATCGGGGTCCAACGAGGACGCGGCACCAGCTGTTTCCAGGTTCGGTGGGGAAGCTGCAGATCCCCTGCTGCCGGATACTGGACTGGCTCATCTCCATCATCTTCATCTTCACCATCATCACCTTTCTCGTTCTCCTGAGGAGCTCAACCCATCTCCACCTGGGGCCGTTGGGGTTCCGAACGCTCCGCCCGGTTCTCCCTCGCCTTTCCCTTCTCCAGCGAGACCGCCAGCTACTTCCCCCCTATGGTTCTGGTGGGCAAGTGATGCGGGTCGGCCGCCTGAAGGACTGCCGCGCCCATTTGGCTCTCTGGGCCGGCCTCCCGACCCATTGGACCCCCTGTTTGGCGACCTGGTCCGGCCGCCTGAAACTAACTGTTTCCGAGCATGGGACTGGGGTAGGCCGCTCGAACTGTCCTTTTCCCCCCTGCCTGCATTGTGGCCGCTTGATGCCGGATGGCCCCCCAAACTTTCAGCCTCCATGCCTGAGAGCCAGGACTGCAGTCATCCCGGGTTTTTTCATTATATTCGTCTGTAAACTTTTGGGATGTGTGGGGGGGCCTGATATGTGATTTTGTGTCTCATTCCTTTTTTTTTTCTCGGCTGTAATCGGTGTTTTTTTCCCCCTCCTCTGTCTTATGTCCATTTATTGTTTAATACCGATGTATGTATTGCCTGTTGGGTTCTGTCCCTGTTACCCACACGTTAGGGAGTATTGGTTTTTTTTTTTCCTCAACCTGTCTCTGTAATTGCTTTGTTGGTCCCCTGTTATCATTTTGTTCTTTTTGACTCTCTCCCTCCTACCGGCGCCCCATCCGCCCACCCTAGGGGGGTGGAGGGGGGCTTGGGTGTTACTTGGGCCGCTCAGGTGCTCGGCCTTGAGGGGGAGGTACTGTTACAACCCGAGTGCTGGTTCCATCCGCACTTGGATCTTATATCATTTCCAGGCTTTGACAGCAGAGGATTCCTTCTAGCTCCCCGGGCTCTTATTGTGACAGCGCCCGGTGGAGCTCCCTGCTGTCAGAGTCAACAGCTGTGCTGCATTTGGGGTCATTAGTGACCGGGGTTAAAAGCAGGTGCTGAATGCTCCCCGATGCAGCAGTCTCTGTTAAAGTTCCTGTTATACTTCCCTGTTAAGGTACGTTCTGTTATGACACGTCCTGTTATACTACGGTCTGTTAAACTACCTTCTGTGAGACTTCACCTTCGTTATGCATCGGGCATTCCCCGGCTCAGACGCTGTCCATTCATCATTCATTGTAAGTTATCCTGTGATTGTCCTACCTGCACTGTCGTGTGTGTTACCCTCTGTTCCTGCACCTCTTAATAAAACATCACTGCAACTCACTGGTGACTGCTGGCGTCTTATGGTGGCTCATAAGGGCCACCGTGACAGGGTTGGACACCCGACAAACTAGACTCTTTGTTCGGCGACCCGGTCCGGCCGCCAGAGGTACTGTTTGTCCGGGCCTTGGACTGGGGTAGACTGCCCGAACTCATCCTTTTTCCCCTGCCAGCAATCTGGACGCTGGACGCAGGTAGACCTCCTGAACTAATTGGGTTTTTTTGTTGTTTCATTGTGCTCTGCCTGCCGTCATCCCTGTGTTTTTGTTTTTTCCTCTCCTCTGTAATATTAGGAATGCGCTGGTGTTTTTGTCTTTTGGACTACTTTGAACTGTGGATTTCGCCGCTCTGTTGTGTGTTTTTTTTTTCCCTCTGGTTATTGGGTACTCTGTATTTTGTGATGTGCCTGTATTTCAGTTCTTGTAGTCTGAGAGATATAAGATAAGATAAGATAAGATAAGATAAGATATGTGTTGTTGCCTATGCCCGTTTATTGGTACTTATCTGAACGGTCTGTAATTCACCGCTCTTTAGCATGTTTTTTTTTTTCTTCTCCTCTGTAGGCTGAGAGAGATGCTCTTTTGTTGCCTTTGCCCGTTTATTTGTACCTTATTTGTACTGTCTGTATTTCGCCGCTATTTAGTGTGGATTTTTTTTTCCTCCTCTATTGTTGAGAGACGCTCTGTGGTTGCCTTTTGTTTCTTTTGCCTGTTTATCATGACCCTTAGGCATAGTATCGCTGTGTTCTGTTGCTGTATTTTCTCTTGTGCATTATGGAGTATATTTGTAGTTTTTTCCCATGCTCTGTTGGTTGCACCATGTTAATATTTTTTCTATAGTCGCACTTGTCATTTTTCCCCGGTTCCCTTCCTTGATGTTTTTTTTTTTCTGGTTCTCGCCCTCCTAGCCTTTTTTATTTTCCCCCTCCACCCACTCTGGGTGGGCCTTCATAGCCTTCTGGGTGGTGGTGGTGGTGGGTGGCTTGGGTGTTACTCTGCGCCCAGAGTGCGCCGTTCGGGGGGGAGTACTGTCATGGTCTGAGTGCTGATATTGTCCGCGCTCGGGTCATGCAGTATTTTCCTCCTGTTCTGTTAGTCCTTATGGCCTCCGGGCTTTTATTCTGACAGCGTCTCGGCGGGGCTTCCGACTGTCAGAGCCGAGCTCCTTGGTGACAGCTGGATTCCATTCAGCTGATGACACTCTCATCAGCTGATAAATCCTTTAGCCCTATTTAAGGGAGCAGCTTAGGTTACTCCGGGCTGCGACCTTACACACGCATTATACTGGTCTTCCCAACGTTCGGCTGGAGTCCCTATTCCCCGGCTCCAGTCATGCTTGTGTTCTCCTTATTCTCAGTAAATTTACTCCCGTTATCCTGAGTGTGTTATTACTGTGCCCTAGTTGTAGTCTTATTTGTACAGTGTACCTTCCTTTAATAAATATGCAAACTCAACGGATGCCTATAGTGTCTCATTAGTGGTCCGTGAGGACCACACTATGACAGGGTCTGCCCTGGGGTCTCCTCCCAGTGGGATGTGCCTGAAACACCTCAAGTGGAAGGTGTCCAGGAGGCATCCTGATCAGATGCCCATACCACCTCATCTGGCTCCTTTCAATGTGGAGGAGCAGTGGTTCTACTCTGAGCCTCTCCCGGATGACTAAGCTCCTCACCTTATCTCTGAGGGTGAGTCCAGCGATCCTACGGCAAAAGCTCATTTCAGCCGCTTGTATCCGCGATCTCGTTCTTTCAGTCATTACCCAAAGCTTGTGACCATAGGTGAGAGTAGAAATGTAGATTGACTGGTAAATCGACAGCTTTGCCTTAGAACTCAGCTCCCTCTTCACCACAACAGACCGGTACAATGTCCGCATCACTGCAGATGCTGCTCCGATCCGTCTGTCAATCTCTCGCTCCATTCTCCCCTCACTCGTGAATAAGACCCCAAGATACTTAAACTCCTCCACTTGGGGCAGGAGCCTGTTCCCAACCCGGAGAGGACAATCCACCTTTTTCCGGCTGAGGACCATGGACTCGGACTTGGAGGTGATGATTCTCATCCCAGCCGCTTCACTCTCAGCGGCAAACCGTCCCAGCAAGAACTGTAGGTCATTGCTGGATGAAGCCAGCAGGACAACATCATCTGCAAACAACAGATGATGTTGTCCCATTAGGCAATATCATCAGAAGGCACTGTATACATTTTCACTGTTACGCAGACGACACCCAACTATACCTGTCAATGAAGCCCGATGATTGTAATCAATTAGCCAAGTTAGATGCCTGTCTTGTGGACATCAAAGCTTGGATGACTTGTAATTTTTTACTATTAAACTCTGATAAGACTGAAGTCATTCTTGTTGGCCCAAAACATCTTAGAAATTCCTTTTCAAATTATGCCTTTAATTTAGATGCTGCCATTCTCACTCTGAACAGTTCTGGGAGGAACCTTGGTGTTATTTTTGATCAAGATTTGTCCTTTAATTCACTTATTAAAACTGCTTCTAAGACTGCCTTCTATCATCTACGTAATATTGCCAAGATCAGGAGCATCTTGTCTCTGAATGATGCTGAGAAACTGATTAACGCCTTTGTCAGCTCTCGATTAGATTATTGTAATTCGCTATTATCTGGTTGTCCAAAAGTATCCTTAAAAAGTCTTCAGTTGATTCAAAATGCTGCTGCTAGAGTTTTAACTGGTTCTAGAAAAAGAGATCATATCTCCCCGGTTCTGTCCTCCCTTCATTGGCTTCCCATAGAATTTAGAATCAAGTTTAGGATCCTTCTTCTTACTTTCAAAGTTCTTAACAATCAGGCCCCCCAATATATAAAAGATCTGATATTACCTTACCATCCTAATAGAGCATTACGCTTCCAAAATGCTGGCTTACTTGTGGTGCCCAGAATCTCCAAAAGTACAGTGGGAGGCAGAGCCTTCTGCTACCAAGCTCCTTCTCTCTGGAACCAGTTACCACTCTGGGTCCGGGAGTCAGACTCGGTCTCTGTTTTTAAGAATAGGGTAAAATCCTTCCTTTTTAATATAGCTTACGTTTAAGGAGGGATTTTGTGTCTCTTGACCCCACTTTTGTTCTGTTGTTATCTGATCCATACTGCTCGTTGACCTCCAGTAATGTACTTGGCATCTTACTGTTATGTTCTTTATGTCTGTCCTCGCCATCCTCCCTATCCCCTCACCCCCAGCCAGTCGCAGCAGAGGACTGCCCCTCCCTGAGCCTGGTTCTGCTAGAGGTTTCTTCCTGCCAAATGGGAGTTTTTCCTCTCCACTGTCGCTTAGTGCTTGCTCATAGGGGATTGTCTGATTGCTGGTTTTTCTGAGACTGTGTGGGTTTTTCTTCTGCACTGTGGCGCCATGAGACAGCTTCTGTTGTGATGTGGTGCAGTATAAATAAAGCTGAACTGAATTGACTTGAACAGAGATGAGATCCTGTGGTCACCAAGCATGACACCCTCCGTTCCCTGGCTGTGCCTAGAAATCCTGTCCATAAAAATTATGAACAGGATTGGTGACAAAGGGCAGCCCTGGCGGACTCCAACTCTCACTGGGAATGAGTCCAATCAAGTGTTGGCAATACGAACCAAACTCTCACAACGGTTGTACAGAGACCGAATAGCTCATAACAACAAGCCCAATACCCTATACCCCCGAAGCCCCCCCCCCCCCACAAAAAAACACAAGGGATGCGGTCGAATGCCTTTTCCAAGTCCACAAAACACATGTAAACTGGTTGGGCAAACTCCCACGAACCCTTGAGGATTCTTGAGAGGGTAAAGAGCTGGTCCGATGTTCCATGGCCAGGACGAAAACCACATTGCTCCTCCTGAATCTGAGGTTCGACCAACGGCCGAACTTTCCTCTCCAGTACCCTGGCATAGACCTTCCCAGGGAGGCTGAGGAGTGTGATTCCTCTAAAGTTGGAGCACACCCTCCAGTCCCCTTTTGTGAAAAGAGGAACCACCACCCCGGTTTGCCATGCCAAAGGTACTGCCCCCGACCTCCACGCAATGTTGCAGAGGCGTGTCAACCATGACAGCCCTACAACATCCAGGGCCTTAAGGTACTCAGGGCGAATCTCGTCCACCCCCGGGGCCCGCCCATCAAAGAGATTTTTAACCACATTGGTGACCTAAGTCCCTGTGATAGGTGAATTGTCCCCCTCATCCACAAGCCATGCTTCCTCTGTGGACGGTGTATCAGTGGGATTGAGGAGATCCTCAAAGTATTCCTTCCACCACCCGACGATATCCCCAGTCGAAGTCAGCAGCACCCCATCCGCACCATACACAGTGTGGACAGGGAGCTGCTTCCCTCTCCTGAGCCGCCGGACAGTTTGCCAGAATCTCTTCAAGGCTGACTGAAAGTCTTGTTCCATGGCCTCACTGAACTCCTCCCATACCTGAGTTTTTGCTTCAGCAACCACCCGAGCTGCACTCCGCTTGGCCAGCCGGTACTCCACAGCTGCTTCGGGAGTCTCATAAGCCAACCAAGCTTGATAGAACTCCTTCTTCAGCTTAATGGCTCCCCTCACCACTGGTGTCCACCACTTGGTTCAGGGGTTGCCACCACGAGATGCCCCGATGACCTTGCGGCCACAGCTCTGGGCCACCGCTTCAACAATAGAGGTGGAGAACAAGGCCCATTCAGACTCCATGTCTCCATCCTCCCTCGGAATGTGGTTGAAGTTCTTATGGAGGTGGGAGTTGAAGATCTCCCGAGCAGGGGCCGCAGCCAGATGTTCCCAGCACACCCTCACTATACGTTTGGGTCTACCAAGTCTGAATGGCATCCTCCCCTGCTATCGGATCCAACTCACCACCAGGTGGTGATCAGTTGACAGCTCTACACCTCTCTTTACCCGAGTGTCCAAGACATACGGTCGCAGGTCTGATGACACAATAACAAAATCAATCATCGACCTGCGACCTAGGGTGTCCTGGTGCCAGGTGCACATATGGACACCCTTATGCTTGAACATGGTGTTCGTTATGGACAAACTGTGGTTAGCACAGAAGTCCAATAACTGAACACCACTTGGGTTCAGATCGGGCAGGCCGTTCCTCCCAATCACCCCCTTCTAGGTTTCACTGTCATTGCCCACATGCGCATTGAAGTCCCCCAGTAGGACAATGGAGTCTCCAAGAGGAGCACCCTCCAGCACCCCAGTCAGAGACTCCAAAAAGGGTGGGTACTCTGAACCATCATTTGGTGCATAGGCACAAATGATGGTTAGGAGCCGTTTCCCAACCCGAAGGCGCAAGAAAGCAACCCTTTCGTCCACTGGGGAAAACTCCAATATAGAGGCACCAAGGTGGGGGGATACAAGAATACCCACCCCTGCTCGTCGCCTCTCGCAAAAATTAACTAAAGTTTAATTTTCATAAAAAATATGCACATACTTAGCCTGTCAACAAACACATTCATGTTTTGAAAAATATGAGGTAGCCTATCTGTGAAACTCAGCTACTCTCTAGATGGGGATCAATCATCCCAAAAACAATAGCAGATAGTGCCACTCAGCTCACTACCCATAACTGAGATCTCTCAGTCTGGAAAAGTTTATAAAACCATTTCTAAAGCTTCAGTACTCCAGCGAACCACAGAGAGAGCCATTATCCACAAATGGCGAAAACATGGAACAGTGGTGAACCTTCCTAGGAGTGGCCAAAATTACCAAGAGTGCAGCGACGACTCATCCAAGAAGTCACAAAAGACCCCACAACAACATCCAAAGAACTGCAGGCCTCACTTGCCTCAGTTAAGGTCAGTGTTCATGACTCCACCATAAGAAAGAGACTGGGCAAAAATGGCCTGCATGGCAGAGTTCCAAGACGAAAACCACTGCTGAGCAAAAAGAACATAAAGGCTCGTCTCAGTTTTGTCAGAAAACATCTTGATGATCCCCAAGACTTTTGGGAAAATACTCTGTGGACTGACGAGACAAAAGTTGAACTTTTTGGAAGGTGTGTGTCCCATTATATCTGGTGTAAAAGTAACACAGCATTTCAGAAAAGGAACATCATACCAACAGTAAAATATGGTGGTGGTAGTGTGATGGTCTGAGGCAGTTTTGCTGCTTCAGGACCTGGAAGACTTGCTGTGGTAAATGGAATCATTGAAATTTGCTGTCTACCAAAAAATCCTGAAGGAGAATGTCCGGCCATCTGTTTGTGACCTCAAGCTGAAGCGCACTTGGGTTCTGCAGCAGGACAATGATCCAAAACACACCAGCAAGTCCACCTCTGAATGGCTTAAGAAAAACAAAATGAAGACTTTGGAGTGACCTAGTCAAAGTCCTGACCTGAATCCAATTGAGATGCTGTGTCATGACCTTAAAAAGGCGGTTCATGCTTGAAAAGGGGTTTGGATTTTTTTTTCTCCTTGATAATAAACACCTTCATTTAAAAATTGCATTTTGTGTTTATTTGTGTTATCTTTGACTAATATTTAAATTTGTTTGATTATCTGAAACATTTAAGTGTGACAAACACACAAACAAAATGAGAAATCGGGAAGGGGGCTAACACTTGTTCACACCGCTGCATATCGTTTTTTAAAGATTTACTTTTGAGCACATTTTGTCTTTCCTGGACAGATACACAGTAAAGAGCGGCAGGAAATTAAATGTAGCGTAAGGGAGAGACAGGCAAGAAGGATCGTTCTCTCTGGGACTCAAAACCGGCATTACTGTGGTTGAGCAACATACTTTTACGGCACACAGATGGTACAGATGGACCGTCCTGCGCTTGTGTTCTCCAAGATATTACTAGATGTACAGATGCCGAAAGCAGCCATCGAGGCTGCTATCTTTTTCCAATCTATTTTCTTGAGATCACAGGAAAAATTCATGTTGTCACAGGATAAATACTCTTGATGTCGAGAAAACAGGTTAAGGATAAAAGGCTAATCATGGCTGCTAGGTGAGTAGCTTCTCAATGACTTGAAAACGTTTGAGCAACTTTTAAGGTAAACTTTTTTATTAGAGGAAAACTAAATAAAAATTTATAAACCCCTGAGTAGCTAGTAAAATGTATTTTTTCTCCTCAGTTTTTTCTCTCTCTAAGAGCTTTAATGGATTTTATGTATCCACACGGCTCCCTGCATTAGAACATTAGGCTGAATGACTGGCAACCGCTGTGTCACTCTGCCCCACGTGTAGTGTTCTGATGGCAGAGGGACGGCGCATAATTAAGCCTCTTAAGCCTACTCGCTAGGCATCTGACAAACATCTCTTATGACTGATGAACTACCATTTTCCAGAGGTAGACATTCTACCCTGTTGCAAAACACATCTTACAGCTTTATAGAGACACCGAGCTGACCGTAGAACCCCCCCAAACATTAATAAACCTTTTTGAATATCGCCTCATTATTAGAGTTGATCTGATTTCAAATGTATTTATGATCTTTTCTTTCTCCGTGTAGGATGCCTGCAAGCGCTGCAGAAAACAAACTTTGCCCCACAGGTGGAGAAATGCGTGAAATTGGTGCAGAGGTTTTGCCTTCTTCTTCATTTGAAAACACAGAGGCGTAGCTGCATCTCATCTATACCTTAACGACTGTTCTGGTATGGAAATCAAGGTCATTTATTTTATGTTACAGTTTGGTAATAGATGCCACATTAAACTGAAGGCGAGTAAGAGTTTCAACTTTGAAAACACACATTACCAGAGAGAGACTAGGAATATTGTTTTTGCGGCTGGAGTACATCCTTTTAAATGATATACATAATGAGTTTATAATATGCATCTGGGCTACCTCCTCTCTACTTTGATGTCTTCCAAATGGCCCGGGTGTCATCAGCAAAACATGTAGGCACTTTCCCGCCTCATTGACTCCCAAATGTATTTTAAATATCATTCCTGGTAACGCAATTATTTAAAACGCTGAACTAAACACTTACTAATGGGGAAAAAGACAGCCACTTCGATAAATTCATTTCTCAAATGGTGGGCATTC
The DNA here is from genome assembly GCA_020510985.1 of Pholidichthys leucotaenia. Classification (NCBI taxonomy): domain Eukaryota; kingdom Metazoa; phylum Chordata; class Actinopteri; order Cichliformes; family Pholidichthyidae; genus Pholidichthys; species Pholidichthys leucotaenia. The sequence goes on along the minus strand of CM035846.1, from coordinate 249,696,167 downwards.
ATGTTTCCTTTTTTTTTTTTTCCCCCTCTGTGAAGCGGAGGCAACTCTGATGACAACAAAAAAAAAAGAAAAAACAAAAAAAAACATCAGCAGCAGCAACACCCCCTGCCCTCACAGCCCCCTGTGGACATATTAAATCTATGGCTTCCTCACATTACCCACCAGTAGCTGCCTCTCCGAGGTTTTCTGCATTGTGGTCAACCAGCTTTCTGTCCCAAGGCGGTAAGAGGCTGGACATCAGCAAGAGCCTTGATGAGACTGAGGCACTTCATTTATGCAATCATAGGCAATTAGTTCCCTCTGATTATGCGCCTCTTAATGCTATTTTGAGTACTGTGGCACACAATAACACAGAAAGAAATTAAACTATAGCCCTCCTTCCACACTGAGCAGTCATTTAATATACTGAGAACATAATGAAATGTACACAGTAATTACAGTAATATTAAATGCTAATGGGTTTGCAATTGGATCTGCTGTTAGTTTAAGATGGAGGCAGAACACCCAAAGACAATCTACGTTCAGATAGATCTATTGTTCAGCAGGTATTCTAGATTTTATTTAACAGCATTCCTATCAGGAGCAGCAAGATTATGAATGAAATCTGCACAACTCCTTGCAATGCTGTTAATATGCGGTTTACACATTTCTGCTCTTCCATGACGCTAAAAGGAAATGCATTCTCAAGTTTGCACTGCAGTGACGAAAAAGAGGAAAATATGCAGATCTGTAATAGGCAATGTCTTAAAAAATAACAGCTGTTTCTGATGATGATTAAAGTCTGATTATTCTAATTTTTGAGGTGGTATGTCCAGACATTATAAAATGGTGACACACACTAATCTGTTATAAGTATTTACACCACTAAATATGCCTCAAATAACTAATCAACACTACTTAACCTCCATACATACGGCTCACACGGGTCCGCAACATAGATTAGGTGGCCTGTTTGCAAATCTGCCTCAACTCTCATCACAGTGCTTGGGATGTTGGTGAAGGAACTAAATGAATTTATAGAGCATTCAATTGAACAGTAGTTTCAAACTGTTCAGCGGAAGCATGATTACTTTTTTTGTACTCTTTTCAGCTCTGAGCCCACTACGAATAATATATTGTATCGGCCTTTGCAGATTCCAATTGCCTCTCAATGCACTGATCACCACGCAAATAGCCCTCTGCTTCATCATGACAATTGAGAGGTTCATATTTCAACCTAATAGTTCCTGTATAACTTTAACCATCTATCACAACCTCATTTCATTGCGGCTGCAGTTAATACGCGCTTCCCTGCCAAGTGGAACATTTTCTAATGATGCACTCTCACATGAAAACAAGGCAAGTCATCCCAGGCTCTGCATCACTCACTAATGCACCCATCCATAATGTGTTCATAGCAGTCTGCCGAAAGGAGACGGCGACTACTACCACTAGGCACTGGCATGAGAGGGGATATGGGGAAGGGTGCAAGACAGAAAAACCTAAATGGCCACAATAATCATGAACAAAGTCACTGCCATCAAGACTGTATCACCCTCATAATAACATCTGTAGATTTCATATCATTACAGAGAATACTGAGAAACATCAAAGATGGGCATCTCAACAATAACAGTCAGTTGAGGGAGCCGCACATAAGTGCCTTATCACAGTGAGCCTGGCTTTTGTAGGATGTTGATAAGTGTGGTCTAAACGGTGTATGTAAAGCCTGATGTAAACACCACCCTAATTAGAAAGACCTTTATCAGTTCCTCCATTTTATGCAGATTGAACTGGTGCAAACGCCTGGTGTCATTACCCTGTAATCAAGTAGTATTCAGTTGATGGCACTGTCTTTTAAAAACCTTATTAAAATGCATAACAAGGGCATGATGTTGAATTATTTCCACTGTTAGTTTATGAACATATCATTTTTAAAGTTAGATCAATGAACCCCATCAGAAAAGAATGACCTCAAAAGCAGAAGATTGCTGTATTTTGTCAGACTACATATGACAGCTGTGATAAGACATTTATCCATGCATTTATACATGGACGAACAACACAGTGCATTCATTTTTTAACCAAAAGTTTTAGAACATCCCAGTCTTTCCAGTGTTTTACTGAAATTCAAGTAGTTCAAATCCAATGAATAGCTTGAAATGTTACAAAGGTGAGTGCTGAAATGCCAGGGGTTAAAAGAAAAAGGTAAGGTTACCGAAAAATAAAAAATAATGTACATTTCAAAATTATACAAAAAGGCCTTTTTCAGAGAACAAGAAATGGGTTAAAAACTTAAAGCTGCTCTGTAGCAGTGGAGGTTGATCCAGCTTTGAAGGTTGGTGCTATCAGTTCCTACAGATGTCCCAACTTTTCTCGATTACTTACAACCCCCCTCTGTCTGCATAAAAGTAGTGTTGGAACACACTGTATAAATTTCAATAGAAACTGGAAAAATTGGGGTGTTCTAAAACTTTTGACTGGTAGTGCATCTAATTTAACATGCAAAAAATCTACATAAAATCAATTTTGTGATATAAACTATTGTGCACAGGAATATTTTTAATTAATTAATTAAATTAAATCACCCTTGCTGTCATTCAACCGTACAACCAATTATGTACAGTAGAACAGGATTGTGCTTTACCTATCTACAGTGTCAATCACACACACCCCAGTGCAGAATCAGAGGGCCACTGCCATGCAAGGTGCCGCCACAGATTTCCCTCCTCCATTCTGTTATTGCTGAGCACCAAGCTGGATGGCAGGAAGTTCCACTTTTACATGGTCTTTGGCATGACCCGGCTGGGATTTGAACCCCTGCCTCCCGGGTGTGGGGCGGATGCTCTACCAACTGAGCCACCACTCATCACGATATTGCCTATATGTAATAAACTGAAACAGCTGAGACATGAATAGACAATCAGTGGCTATATTTACATGCACACTAATAAACAGATTATAATTATAATAAGATTTCAGGAGCTATCTAATTATTCAAGTAGTCATGTAAACAGAATAATCAGATAAAGGTCATTATCAGGTTATGAGAAATCACACAAACACAAGTAGTTACAGACCAATAATCTGTTTATTCAGTACATGTAAACACATCAAATCTAATTATTACACTGACCTTGGTTACATGGTCACAATAAACCGATTACTGGGAATAAACCGATAATGGTAAAATGGCATTCACTTATATAGCGCTTTTTCTCGTCTCTAGATGACCAAAGCGCTTTAAGCCTTTTTCATGCTGCATTTCCCAGCTGGTCCGCTTTGGTCCTCGTGCGCTTTGGATGAACCCGGCGCGCACGTGGCATTGTACATGCTCACTTTTTTTGTTTACCAGGCCAAGCAGTTGACGCATGCGCACAACTGTTATTTACAGTTTCACCTCAGCCCTATGGCTGGTGCGAATGCACTAACATGCCAGTTTGTTCACCAGCTATAAACACGAGAGCGACACACATTTTCTTTGTAGCAACAACAATGGCGTCATTTCAAGGAAAAGGAGGAATTATTGTTTTCCAGTGCTCTTCTCTGCTCAAGCTGCTGCTGCTGCAAAAGGATTCATGTACGTTTATTCATATCTTCCGCCTCCTCATTGTCTTCCTCGTCTACTTGTCTTTGTATGCTGTGTTGGTAGTGCCATCTTGTGAATGGGGGCAGGGCTGCACGGTGGCGCAGTGGTTAGCACTGCGGCAGCACAGTTTACCCTTGGCCGGGGGATTGTGGGGATCACGGGATCGTGGGTTCGATCCCAGCCCCCGACCAACAGTGATCTGTGTGGAGTTTGCATGTTCTCCCCGTGTTGCGTGGGTTTACTCCGGGATTTCTCTGGTTTCCTCCCACATGCCAAAAACATGCATGTTAGGTTAATTGGCTGTTCTAAATTGTCCCTAGATATTTGTTTCCTATAGGCCCTTAGAATAGAGGGTTAGTATTAATGAAAGCGCTTTGAGTGGTCTTTGTGACTAGAAAAGCGCTATATAAGTGCAGGTTAGTTAGTTAGTTAGTTAGTGAATGGGACGTTCAGTCTTGCGCATGCTCTGTCAACACGTTCAGATCATGGGCAGGCCGCGTGGTCATAAAATTTGGGCTGCACGCAGTCGTCTGCAGTAGAGCCCTGCGTTCACTAGCGGAATGGAGATGATGACGTCAATTTCGTCACACGAGGTTTCCGGTTGCACGTATGTGGACAGCAGAGGTGCAGCATGAATCCAGCTTTGCAGATCCTGCTATCCACCCATTCACACACACATTCACACACTGATGGTGGTGGAGCCACCATGCACAGGTGCTGGCCTGACCCACCAGGAGCAACTGGGGGTTCAGTGTCTTGCTCAAGGACACTTCGACATGCAGACTGCAGACAGAGCAGGAATCGAACCACTGACCCTCTGATCAGTAGTTGGCGACACTACACCTATGCCACAGCCGCCCCTTAATTGTTAATGGGAATTATCAGTTTTGTTGCGTTTCCATACACTGAATAAATGACTTATTGAAGGGTTAACCACTTAAGTTAATGACCCCGGTTACATGGCCTTTATCGGTTTACTAGCAGCAATACCCGGTGAATGTCTTGTCTGATGTGGTGGTTAGTGATACGGGAGCTCCACAGGGGACTGTGCTTTCTCCTTTTCTCTTCACCTTATACACCACTGACTTTCAGTACAACACCGAGTCATGCCACCTGCAGAAATTCTCTGACAACTCAGCTGTTGTTGGGTGTACATTGCGTTCCAAATTATTATGCAAATAGGACTTTAGTGTCATAAACATTCAATTTTTTGTTTTTCAATTAAACTCATGGATGGTATTGTGTCTCAGGGCTTTTTGGATTACTGATATCAATCTCAGACACCTGTCATAATTAGTTTTCCAGGTGAGTCCAATTAAAGGAAAACTACTTAAGAAGGATGTTCCACATTATTAAGCATGCCACAGGTTTCAAGCAATATGGGAAAGAAAAAGGATCTCTCTGCTGCCGAAAAGCATCAAATAGTGCAATGCCTTGGACAAGGTATGAAAACATTAGATATTTCATGAAAACTTTAGCGTAATCATCGTATTGTGAAGAAATTTGTGGCTGATTCAGAGCACAGGTGGGTTTGTGCAGATAAAGGCATAATGAGGAAGGTTTCTGCCAGACAAATTCACTGGATTAAGACAGTTGCTGCTAAAATGCCATTACAAAGTAGCAAACAGGTATTTGAAGCTGCTGGTGCATCTGGAGTCCCATGAACCTCAAGGTGTAGGATCCTCCAGAGGCTTGCAATTGTGCATAAATTTACTATTCGGCCACCCCTAACCAATGCTCACAAGCAGAAATGATTGCAGTGGGCCCAGAAATACATGAAGACTAATTTTCAAACAGTCTTGTTTACTGATGAGTGCTGTGCAACCCTGGATGGTCCAGATGGATGGAGTAGTAGATGGCCCCTATGTCCCAACAAGGCTGCAATGTCAGCAAGGAGCCTGCAGTCATGTTTTGGCCCATAATCATGGTGAGAGAGCTGGTAGGCCCCTTTACGGTCACTGAAGTGTGAAAATGACCTCAGCAAAGTATATCGAGTTTCTGACTGACCACTTCCTTTCATGGTACAAAAAGAAGAACCGTCCCCTCCATAGCAAAATTATCTTCATGCATGACAATGCACCATCATGCTGCAAAGAATACCTCTGTGTCATTGGCTGCTATGGGCATAAAAAGAGAGAAACTCATGGTGTGGCCCCCATCCTACCCTAACCTCAACCCTATTGAGAACCTTTGGAGCATCGTCAAGCAAAAGATCTATGGGGGGGAGGCAGTTCACATCAAAACAGCAGCTGTGGGAGGCTATTCTGACATCTTGCAAAGAAATTCAAGCAGAAACTCTCAAAAAACTCACAAGTTCAATGGATGCAAGAATTGTGAAGGTTATATCAAAGAAGGGGTCCTACGTTAACATGTAACTTGACCTGTTAAGATGTTTTTGATTGAAATAGCTTTTGATTTCAATAAATATGACCTCCTAATGCTGCAAATTCAGTAAATGACCATTTTCAGTTCTTTACAACCAATAAAATGCTTTGAAACTCTGTTGTGCATAATAATTTGGAACAGTGCATTTTGATTTTTTTTTTAATTTTTACAAAAAAATAGTTATCATTGAGAGATTTGTTCAATAAAATTTGAATTATGCTCTAGCAGTTGATGATTTGAAAATTATACTGACTGTCATTTGCATTGACTATTTAAGAAAATCAGAGACAAATATAATTTGCATAATAATTTGGAACATGGTGTATAAGAGGGGGAGAGGAGGGGGAGTACAGGGCACTGGTAGACAGATTTGTGGAGTGGACTGAGCAGACTCACCTGATGCTGAACGTCAGCAAGACCAGAGAGATGGTGACTGACTTCAGGAAGAAGAGGACACCTTCACAGCCATTGCAGATTAGGGGGGAGGATGTGGAGGTAGTTGAGGACTACAAATACCTGGGTGTCATGATCAGCAATGGACTGGAAATCCAACACCGATGCTGCGTACAAGAAGGAGATGAGCAGACACTACTTCCTGAGAAAGCTGAGATCTTTCAATGGGTGCAACAGGATGCTGGAGCTTTTCTACCAGGCTGTTGTTGCCAACGCTATCATCTTTGCTGCTGTCTATTGGGGTAGCAGTATCAGAGCCAGCAACACCAACAGACTTGACAAGATTATCAAGAGGGCTGGCTCTGTAATTGGTCTCAGGCCAGAGACTTTTGAGACTGTGGTGGAGAAGAGGACACTAAATAAACTGCGATCCATCATGGACAATTCTGATCACCCCCTCCACCACGCACTGGACAGACAGTGGAGCACTTTCTCCAGCAGACTGCTAGAACAGCAATGCAAAATGGTTAAGTACAGGAAATCTTTCCTGCCACATGCCATTTCACTGTACAATAACTCACTTTAATGTTGTATTCTGGTCATAACTATGCTGCCATACTGCACCTTGCAGTCTAATTGGTGCCTCACATTTCACCCTGCACCTGATAGACCTGCATTTTACAGTGGGTATGATTCATGTACCTATACGGGTCAGCATTTATTCATCTATGATGTCTATAAGTTATTTAGCAGTTTTACTTTCCACGGGTAATCCCTTTGTCTACTATGCTGTGTGTGTTTCTGTTGTTTTGGTTGTCTACTGTCATGCTGCTGTTACACTGTAATTTCCCACTTTGGGATCAATAAAACACATCTATCTATCTATCTATCTATCTATCTATCTATCTATCTATCTATCTATCTATGACATGCAGTCTTTAGTCCTGATGATACTAAAACAGTATTATCAAGGACCTGCTGACCAACCTCTGCTACTCAATGAATATATAGCTTATGTTGACCTGAAGTGTCTCTCCAGAAATGTAACTACACATCGTGGCAACATTTTCAATGGGATGGCCTTCGATACAACTGGTGCCTTTCCCAGACAGCACCCTACATGTGACAATGTCGGCATTACATAATGTTGTGCGTCAGCATGACTTAAAAAGCTGATGTTTCCAAATGTCAGTAATGCGTTGTTTTTGTATAGCATTCAGGGAGATTTATTATTCCAGCATTCCTACATTCTCAAGGGTATATGAAGCATTAAAAAAGTATTAATTTTTTCACAATTTTTTTTTATTGCACAAATTACAGTGCACCACAGGATGATAATAGCATGTAGGCATAATTTACATTTATTTACCTCATTTACTTAATGCATCACTTTATTCTTCAGTCATGATATAGTGTTTTACTCTTCTATGTCCCTTCATTTTTACTATTATTCCACTTTAGTGAAATTAATTTCATTCCTGAAATTTTCTACTTCTTTCTTGTAAATTTGCTGCTTTTGTCTCAAATATTTGATTTTCCCATTTACATTTGTGTCTGTCATAAATGTACAACATTTTTTCATCAAATTTGACTTTTTCTTGTAAATTTGCAACTTTTCTGATAGAGTCGAAACTTCTCATAAACTTGCAGTTTTTTCTCCAGTTAGCTTTTGTTTTCTTGTAAATTACAAACTTTGTTAAACTTACCAATTTTTTCCTCAGACATCTGCTACTTTTTCATGTCAATTTGCAATGTTCATAGGGATGCTGGTTAAATTTTTGTTCTATGTAATGGTTTATTTTTTTCTGCAGATCTGGACAATGATCCAATTTCATTTTTTTAATGTTTTTGCTGTAAGAGAAGTTTTTTTTTTTTTTTTTTTTAATCCATTTTAAGGTTTTGGTGATAGATGGACCGATGTTAAAAAAAAAAAAAAAAATTCCTGGGTGTTTTACAAACATTTTTGATCCACAATAATTCACTCTGTCTATCTGTATGCTGTTAATATTTCCTGCACTTACAAAGCAAGCGGGACAAACGACAGTCCGAATTCAAAAGAATATTGTGTAAGTTAGCAGACACAGAACATTTGTATGACCCATCCTGTTAAATTACATGAGGGCAGCGGGTGTACATGCTGATTGCATTCGAAGTTGTTCTCTAGTCTTAATACAATTTGAACAGAAGTTACACAGCAGAAAACCATTTTGGTAACTCACAAAAGCATCCAGCTTCCAGTCCCAGCCAACACAATGGCCAGTGTGCACTCGATTCTATCACCAGGGTACACCTCAATATGGGTTTTATGAGTGGATTAAAGAAATAAATGTGACTGTTGTTGTGAAAAGGCACTATATACAGTATCTCACAAAAGTGAGTACACCCCTCACATTTTTGTAAGTATTTTATTACAACTTTTCATGGGACAACACTGAAGATATGACACTTTGATACAATGTAAAGTAGTCACTGTACAGCTTGTGTAACTGTGTAAATTTGCTGTCCCCTCAAAACAACTCAACACACAGCCATTAATGTTTAAACCGCTGGCAACAAAAGTGAGTACACCCCGAAGTGAAAATGTCCAAATTGTGCCCAATTAACCATTTTCCCGCCCCGATGTCATGTGACTCGTGAGTGTGACAAGGTCTCAGGTGTGAATGGGGAACAGGTGTGTTAAATTTGGTGTTATCGCTGTCACACTCTCATACTGGTCACTGGAAGTTCAACATGGCACCTCATGAGAAAGAAGTCTCTGAGGATCTGAAAAAAAGAATTGTTGCTCTACATAAAGATGGCCTAGGCTATAAGAAGATTGGCAACACCCTGAAACTGAGCTGTAGCAAGGTGGCCAAGACCATACAGCAGTTTAACAGGACAGGTTCCACTCAGAACAGGCCTCGCCATGGTCAACCAAAGAAGTTGAGTGCATGTGTTCTGTGTCATATCCAGAGGTTGTCTTTTGAAAATAGACATATGAGTGCTGCCAGCATTGCTGCAGAGGTTGAAGGGTGGGTGAGGGTCAGCCTGTCAGTGCTCAGATCATACGCCACACACTGCATCAGATTGGTCTGCATGGCTGTCGTCCCAGAAGGAAGCCCATTTTAAAGATGATGGACAAGAAAGCCTGCAGTTTGCTGAAGACAAGCAGACTAAGGACATGGATTACTGGAACCATGTCCTGTGGTCTGATGAGACCAAGATAAACTTATTTGATTCAGATGGTGTCAAGCGTGTGTGGCGGCAACCCGGTGAGGAGTATAAAGACAAGTGTGTTTTGCCTACAGTGAAGCATGGTGGTGGGAGTGTCATGGTTTGGGGCTACATGAATGCTGCCGGCACTGGGGAGCTACAGTTCACTGAGGAAACCATGAATGCCAACATGTACTGTGACATACTGAAGCAGAGCATGATCGGAAACTGGGCTGCAGGGCTGCAGGGCAGTATTCCAAAATGATAACTACCCCAAACAGACCTCCAAGATGACCACTGCCTTGCTAAAGAAACTGAGGGTAAAGGTGATGGACTGGCCAAGCATGTCTCCAGACCTAAACCTTATTGAGTATCTGTGGGGCATCCTCAAATGAAAGGTGGAGGAGCGCAAGGTCTCCAACACCATGATGTCATCATGGAGGAGTGGAAGAGGATTCCACAGGCAACCTGTGAAGCTCTAGTGAACTCCATGCCCAAGAGAGTTAAGGCAGTGCTGGAAAATACTGGTGGCCACACAAAATATTGACATTTTAGGCACAGTTTGGACATTTTCACTTAGGGGTGTACTCACTTCTGTTGCCAGCGGTTTAGACATTAATGGCTGTGTGTTGAGCTATTTAGAGGAGACAGCAAATTTACACTGTTATACAAGCTGTACACTGACTACTTTACATTGTATCAAAGTGTCATATCTTCAGTGTTGTCCCATGAAAAGAGATAAACATTTACAAAAATGTGAGGGGTGTACTCACTTTTGTGAGATACTGTAAAAGTTGAATCAAATTCAGTTAAATGTAAATATAATTTTGTTGTCCCAGCACCAGCGGTATCCGGTACTTCCATCTCCCCCTGTCCAGAGCTCTTGCATTGTGGAGAGAGACTCGTGGATCCTAAAGTCCGCTGACTGTGTCAGGTGTGCTTGATTCTCTCCGCTGTACACCTTCACGGGGAAAGAGTGATTTTAAAAAAGTCAGCTTTGACTTTTATGGTCAAAATGGTCAGTGAAACCATATCAAGGTTACTCTTCAGGTACTGTAGCATCGCCATGCAAAAGATGAGAGGCCACAGTCAAGTAGCTTCTGAATTAGTAGGGAGACAAAGTTTGCCACATACAGTGGTGTGAAAAAGTGTTTGTCCCTTTCCAGATTTCTCATTTTTTGTATGTTTGTCACACTTAAATGTTTCAGATCATCAAACAAATTTAAATATTAGGCAAAGATAACACAAGTAAACACAAAATGCAGTTTTTAAATGAAGGTGTTTATTATTAAGGGGGAAAAAAATCCAAACCTACATGGCCCTGTATGAAAAAGTGATTGCCCCTAAACCTAATAACTGGTTGGGCCACCCTTAGCAGCAACAACTGCAATCAAGCATTTGCAATAACTGGCAATGAGTCTTTTACAGCACTGTGGAGGAATTTTGGCCCACTCATCTTTGTAGAACTGTTGTAATTCAGCCACACTGGAGGGTTTTTGAGCATGAACCGCCTTTTTAAGGTCATGCCACAGCATCTCAATCAGATTCAGGTCAGGACTTTGACTAGGCCACTCCAAAGTCTTCATTTTGTTTTTCTTAAGCCATTCACAGGTGGACTTGCTGGTGTGTTTTGGATCATTTTCCTGCTGCAGAACCCAAGCTTGAGGTTACAAACAGATGGCTGGACATTCTCCTTCAGGATTTTTTGGTAGACAGCAGAATTCATGATTCCATTTACCACAGCAAGTCTTCCAGGTCCTGAAGCAGCAAAACAGCCCCAGACCATCACACTGCTACCACCATATTTTACTGTTGGTATGATGTTCCTTTTCTGAAACTGTGTTACTTTTACGCCAAATGAAATGGGACACACACCTTCCAAAAAGTTCAACTTTTGTCTCGTCAGTACACAGAGTATTTTCCCAAAAGTCTTGGGGATCATCAAAATGGTTTCTGGCCTGAGACGAGCCTTTATGTTCTTTTTGCTCAACAGTGGCTTTTGTCTTGGAACTCTACCATGCAGGCCATTTTTGCCCAGTCTCTTTCTTATGGTGGAGTCATGAACACTGACCTTAACTGAGGCAAGTGAGGCCTACAGTTCTTTGGATGTTGTTGTGGGGTCTTTTGTGACCTCTTGGATGAGTCGTAGCTGCACTCTTGGGGTAATTTTGGTCAGCCGGCCACTCCTGGGAAGGTTCACCACTGTTCGATGTTTTTGGCATTTGTGGATAATGGCTCTCACTGTGGTTCGCTGGAGTCCCAAAGCTTTAGAAATAGCTTTATAACCTTTTCCAGACTGATGGATCTCAATTACTGTGTTTCTCATTTGTTCCTGAATTTCTTTGGATCACAGGATGTCTAGCTTTTGAGGATCTTTTGGTCTACTTCACTTTGTTACGGGGGTCCTATTTAAGTGATTTCTTGATTGAGAACAGGTGCGGCAGTAATCAGGCTTGGGTGTGGCTGGAAAAACTGAACTCAGCTTTCCAAAGATGTGATAAACCACAGTTAATTTATGTTTTAATAGGGTGGGGGATCACTTTTTCACACAGGGTCATATAGGTTTGGATTTTTTTTTACCCTTAATAATAAACACCTTCATTTAAAAACTGAATTTTGTATTTACTTGTGTTATCTTTGTCTAATATTTAAATCTGTTTCATGATCTGAAACATTTAAGTGTGACAAACATACAAAAAATGAGAAATCTGGAAGGGGACAAACACTTTTTCACACCACTGTACATACATAATCACACTGCAGAATCTCACATATATAGATTCTGTTTACATGGCCATTTGAATAAGGTAATGCCAGTAATCCCATCATAACCAGTTTATTCGTGTACATGTAAACATGGTCATTGAGTATCTTATCTTAAAAAATATAATTTTGAAATTCCTCCAAATTTGTGATTCCAGATTCAAAATGTAGTTATTACTCTTAATTGTATTGTTGATACAATTCCAAACTATTACTTTCACTGACATACTGTACATAGATCTATTTTTTCTTCAATTTAAAAAACACACCTAGACTTAACCCATTTTGAAGGTGGAATCCTCAAAAAACTGCGCTTTTTTTTTGTTTAGATCCAGTTTCCCCAAAGTTCTGGAAGAAGGTGGAGAATGCCACTTCTGGTTTCCATATTTCATTTTGGTTTCACATTTCAGAAAAAAAAAAAAGTCTCTGCTGGTTTGCTTGATTGGCAAGAACTAAATTATCTTTTGATCTCAATCAAATTTTGCCAGGAGTTATACATACAGTATGTCTGTCAATTTAAAAGATAATTTTCCATGTTTTTAAAGCTGTCGACTGTCGTATAATAGAGTAATATTTAGTTTTTGTTTAAAGGATTAGTGGACAACAACTCCCATCATCCCACATCACTAAACACGAGCATGCTGGAGATTACGTCACGCTGGGCGCTCACTGAAAGGATGACGTAACCTCCGTCCATCTGTTTGTAGTTTTTTTTAATTTAGATATTTTCATCACCTTATACCTTAACAGTCAGACAATGACCTACACCGTTATTTACATGGAAAATTATTTTAAATTGACAAACATATGTGTAACTCGTGGCAAAATTTGATCGGGATCAAAAGATAATTTCACTCTTGCCATTCATTTCCATGGAGAATTTTTCTGATTTTAAGGTCCCATATGTGGAGGTAGAGGGGGCTCCGTGTGCTAGCACGCTAACCGCTAATGTCCGTAAAACGTGACAAACTAGGGCGGGGTTGCGTCACACCTCGTCACTGTCAACGTAACAAGTTTGATACCAGCTCTACACAACCTTGGTAATTGCATATTTTTTAAACTAATGCTTTCCTGATAGTATGTAAAGGCTTATGTAAGAAAGGAATGTTAAATTGACTTTCCTTGTGTCCAGAAAATGCAGTCAAGGGAGAATATTCATAAAACAATGAGGACGTTACCTGATTTCTACAGCCGTTTGTGCCACTGGTAGGCGCTGTTGTGCCGTCCAGTGTCAATTCAATTAAAACTCAAGAGACGAAAATTTGCTGGTTAAAAAACAAAGTGCGCACAGGTGCAGTAAATACAATTCTCTTTAAGTACAGTCAGTGTAAAAACAAAAGTAATCGTTTCAAAGATGAGCCAAACATTCCAGTTTAATGCTTTCAGAGAGCATGACAGAAGTATTAACTTTTCACTGATAACCAAGAGGAAAACTTAGAATAACACAAACTGTGCCGGAATACACTTTGAGAAGATTTGGTACAGAAAGACTTCTTCAGATTGTTGACTTAAAATACGTATAATTTTACATATGATCTGTCCGTTGTGTTCAGATAATAGTTTATTAGACAGTAAAGCGCAAACCTGGCACCATTTATGTGACATAGATAACTTTGCATGTGCCATTATCCCCATCTAGTGGTTACAAGTAGCATCTCTAAATTGTGGTGTTGGGGAGGGGATGGACGGCAAGAAAAAAAAGATTAAAATTAAAAAAAAAAATCAACTCGTGTGCATTTTTTTTTTTTTTGAAGTGATCTCAACATAGTCCCATGTTCCGAAGTTTTCACTTGGCGCTGGTGTACTTGGTGACAGCCTTGGTGCCCTCGGACACGGCGTGCTTGGCCAGCTCCCCGGGAAGCAGCAGCCTGACGGCGGTCTGCACCTCCCTGCTGGTGATGGTGGAGCGCTTGTTGTACTGGGTCAGGCGGGACGCTTCTGTGGCAATCCGCTCGAACAGGTCGTTCACGAAGGAGTTCATGATGCTCATGGCGTTGCTGGAAATCCCCGTGTCCGGATGAACCTGAAGAAGAGGGGGTGGAAGGTCATTTCCAGAGACAAGAAAAACAAAGAAGAGCCAAAGCAGGCATCCGTCCACCCACCTGTTTCAAAACTTTGTAGATGTACATCGCGTAAGTCTCTCTCCTTTTGGCTTTTCTTTTAGCCCGTTTCTCGCTTGAACTCTTGCTCTTCTTTTTGGAGATCTCGTTAGTCATTCTCGACTCTTTGAAATACTGTGTCCAGTTATCTAGGAGTGATAGTTGTAGAGCACAGCCGGCTGGTTAATTAAAGTCACCTGGGCTGCTTCACCTGGCCTCTTATTAATGAAGGAGCAATAACCATGTTAACTGATATTTATCTCAACGACTTTGAACTTCCATTTAAATTTAGACTAGTCATTAAGCGGAAGAAGATGGATGGATTATCATGTGCTTCTGTAATAGTTTCTCAATGTAAAAGATTCTAGCGATGGATTGTTATAGTTGCACATCGTCATGGTATCCACTAGGTGGCCCTGTTGCTTTACTTTTAATGGCTGAACATTTAACACCCATACACTAGAATACTCATTGGTGGTTATTTGATTTTGATTTTTGGTTATAAAATATGTTTGGGATTTATTAAGATGGCTAAATGTCTTTCCACTTTTGATCAGATTGTGAAGTCGTGTTCAGTTCAGATTGAGCTACATTTTTGTAATTCTCTCTCTCTCTCTCTCTCTCTCCATGACATCAGAGCTAAGGCTGGATTAAAGGTCCGTGCAACATTTTGCACTCTGACGTCTGAGCTCCGAGTGGTGCAGTGGTAAGGAGCCCTGTAACCAGCAGTGTTTGTGGGCTGGTGGAGCCTCCATGCTCCAGTATCGATCAGTCCAATGAGGTGTGTGTTACTGGTGTATAAAGATGTCAGTCAGGATGTGGTTTGTGTGCATTTTCCACCTCTCATCTGAATGATAACAATAGTATTTATTTACAGCAGGGGTCTCCAATCATGTGCCATGGAGGGCCAAGACCCTGCATGTTTTCTCTTCTACCCAGTCTCTTCAGCAGGTGTTTTCACTTATCAGCAATCAGTGGGAAGAAGTTCAGTGAAATCTGCAGTTGAAGACACTGGCTGGAGGGAAAACCTGCAGGGTCTTGGCCCTCCGTGGCACATGATTGGAGACCCCTGATTTACAGATTAGAGACCATAGAGAGCCTATGCCGTGCCCCCTCTACTTCCACATGTGGGACCTTAAATTCTCCATTGAAGTGAATGGCAAGACAGAAATTATCTTTTGATCCCAGTCAAATTTTGCCACGAGTTACACACATGATGTTTGTAAATTTAAAAGATAATTTTCCATGTAAATAAAGTCATTGGTTGTGAAATAATAGAGTAAAATTTAGTTTTTGTGAAACCGCTTAGCGGACTACATTTCCTTGTCTCGGACTATACACATCACCAAACATGATTATAGCGGTTTCCCTCTCAAAACTCACCTCCTGTTTCCTAACCGATGACAGAAGCATCCAAAGATGAGAAAAACAACACAAATATATTGCATTGTATTTTGAGAGCTGCAGCTGATCCAGAGGACTGTTGGGTACTTCCCCCAGGGCTCTCTTGGAAAATGATGATATAAGTTACGTGAGTCTGTGTTTGTAGTCTTTCAATTTACATATTTTCACAACCTTATACATACTTTAACAGTTAGACATCATCCTACACCATTATGCATGTGGAAAATTATCTGTTAAATTGACAAAGATCATGGACCCTATTTTGACGGTCATCAGCGGACTCTTCCGCTAGACTTCTCGCCGTGCGCAGTGTTTTTGTTAGTTTCTGTCAGTGCATTGTCTGTTTTTTACACTTTGTGTAATGCTATCGAATTACCAGCAGACATTGCGCCCGCTTTGTGCTGGGAGGCGGAGGCTCATTTCAAAGAGATGTGGCGGCACACAATCTTATGTGCATCACTATTATGGGTCATTTCATGACAGCCTGCTTTTGATCAGGCAAAAGGAAGTCTGTTGTGAGAAGCGCATTGTTTAATGCTATTTCAGTGGCGTGTTTTGAAATCCCGCAACTCCTGAGCTCATGAGAAAACAGCATGTGCTGGGATTCTGTTATTTTAATGGAGAGAGTTGTAACAGTCATAATATAATTGCCTGTCATTGTATTTATATGATCACACACTAAAGTTTTTTTATTCCATCCACACTCTTATTTTAATTGCGGACTTACCATTCGAGTCTTTAGATTAGGCATTAATGTATGATTTTTTTTTACTGGGAATAAATGAATGAACTAGCAGTGTGCTGCATTTTACTTTTCACTGTAACTCCCCAGAGAGACAGGAGATGTGTCCAAATCTGCCTCAGCCATGCGCCCCTGGGTTTCCAGCCAGGCCGAGGCCTCCTGCACCTCACCTACGGTTGTGGTTCTCCCCTCAATGTTCTTACCCATTTGTTCTCTCTAAAATAACTAACTGGGCATCAACTGTGATTGATGTTTTCCTTAATACCAAACAGCATTACTATCGCGTGCATTTTGGCTCACACGTACGGGCTTTGGCCAGGGCAAAACCTGTCTTAAACCGTCATGATCAGAGTTCACTTTAGGTAATGCGCCTCTTTGCATTAAAGGGATGGGCAGGAGCGCTTTGGATTGGATTATCCAAAACACACCTGTGAATAATTAGACCAGCCTCTTTGCACCTTGCGCCTGGTGAAAATTCGTTTCTACGCTGCTGTGATAAGGAAATGAACTTGGAAATGCCCTTGAACGCGTTCTGCATCAGTGACAACTGACTGACTGACCGCGTCCTTGTAATATGGCCTCATATATGGAACTTGTGGCAAAATTTGATTGGGATCAAAAGATAATTTCTCTCTTGCCATTCACTTCAATAGAGATGTTTCCAATTTAAGGTACCTATTTGTGAAAGTAGAGGGTGCGTGACATAGGCTATTTCACCACCATTTAAATAGATAAATAAATGAAAAAATAAGTAAATAAACAAGGGTTAAAGCTTGCAAATGCTATGACTTTGCCTTGGATAAATAGCATCATATGGAGATTGTTGAGGTTTGTAACCTAAAACTGTCCTCAAGTCATCCATTGTTAGATTCTGACTAAAACTCCAAATTCTCACCCTACGTAACTGTTCTTTGCAGTTGCTGATGTTACTAACATCTTCAAACCACAGTTACACTGACAACATCCTATGATTTGATTTGTTTGATGCCAACGTAAAACTAGCTTTTTTTTTTGGCACATTCCTGACTTATCACAGTCTGAGAGTGGTATGAATGTCAGCTCATCTAATTGGTTAAATATTATATCTTTTTTTTCCCCACAAAAGGGAGCTATTATGGCTTGAAGTCCTTAAATATCCCAGTGGGAGTCCAATACCTTGTTTCCCCACACACTGACAACAGAGGGACACTACAGTATTTCCCCATTCTAAGATATAAGAAATAGGAAAGGGATGGGTCTGCAATTCATTGACAACTGAGACCATTATTATTATACCATAATACATTGCATTTTAACAATTCACTGCTTTCATACTCTGGCTGCCCTTTCTATGATATACAGTGCATCTGGAAAGTATTCACAGCACTTCACTTTTTCCACATTTTGTTATGTTACAGCCTTATTCCAAAATGGATTCAATTCATTTTTTCCTCAAAATTCTACACACAATACCCCGTAACGACAACATGAAAAATTTTTTTTTTTGAGATTTTTGCAAATTTATTAAAAATAAAAAACTAAGAAATCACATGTACATACGTATTCACAGCCTTTGCCATGAAGCTCAAAATTGAGCTCAGGTGCATCCTGTTTCCACTGATCGTCCTTGAGATGTTTCTACAGCTTAACTGGAGTCCACCTGTGGTAAATTCAGTTGATTGGACATGATTTGGAAAGGCATACACCTGTTGTATAAGGTCCCACAGTTGAAAGTGCATGTCAGAGCACAAACCAAGCATGAAGTCAAAGGAATTGTCTGTAGACCTCTGGGACAGGATTGTCTTGAGGCACAAATCTGGGGAAGGGTACAGAGAAATTTCTGCTGCTTTGAAGGTCCAAATGAGCACAGTGGCCTCCATCATCCATAAATGGAAGAAGTTTGGAGCCACTAGGATCCTTCCTAGAGCTGGCTGGCAGTCTAAACTGAGCGATCTGGGGAGAAGGGCCTTAATCAGGGAGGTGACCAAGAACCCAATGGTCACTCTGTCAGAGCTCCAGTGTTCCTCTGTGGAGAGAGGAGAACCTTCCAGAAGGACAACCATCTCTTCAGCAATTCACCAATCAGACCTGTATGGTAGAGTGGACAGACGGAAGTCACTCCTTGGTAAAAGGCACATGGCAGCCCACCTAGAGTTTGCCAAAAGGCACCTGAAGGACTCTCAGACTATGAGAAACAAAATTCTCTATTCTGATGAGACAAAGATGAAACTCTTTGGCATGAATGGCAGGCGTCATGTTTGGAGGAAACCAGGCACCTCTCATAACCATGCCAATGGCGGTGGCAGCATCATGCTGTGGGGAAGTTTTTCAGTGGCAGGAACTGGGAGACTAGTCAAGATAGAGGGAAAGATGAATGCAGCAATATATAGAGAAATATGGGATGAGAACTTGCTTCAGAGCGCTGTTGACCTCAGACTGGGGCGACGGTTCATCTTTCAGCAGGATAACGACCCAAAGTACACAGTCAAGATATCAAAGGAGTGGCTTCAGGACAACTCTGTAAATGTCCTTGAGTGGCCTAGCCAGAGCCCAGACTTGAATCCAATTGAACATCTCTGGAGAGATCTGAAAATGGCTGTGCACCGACGCTTCCCATCCAACCTGATGGAGCTTGAGAGGTGCTGCAAAGAGGAATGGGCCAAACTGCCCAAAGATAGGTGTGTCAAGCTTGTGGTATTAAATTAAAAAAAACTTGAAGCTGTAATTGCTGTCAAAGGTGCATCAACAAAGTATTGAGCAAAGGCTGTGAATACTTATGCACATGTGATTACTTGGTGTTTTATTTTATTTTATTTTTTTCCACAATATCTTTATTGAACCTTTTTTTTTTTTTAACAAACATGATACAAACAATCAAACACTAACACTAAAGTACTACAAAAAAAAAAAATGCACTAAAAACACCAACAACCACCAACAAAATCAAGTCTTCAACAATGCTCCTCTGTTTAGTCTAGACAATCCAATACATAAGTATACATATTATGTTCACCAGTTTGGAATTTACAAGGTCCACACACATCATTCACCTTCTTCTTCAAGAGTTATGTTTAAATTTTTTACATAATCAATAAAAGGTCTCCATATATTCTCAAACACAATTTCCTTTGATTTCAGTATATATGTTATTCTTTCTAATGGAAGGTTTGTTAACATCTGTCTTAACCACTGAGTCACATCTGGTCTATGAGTCTTTTTCCATAATAGTGCAATACATTTTTTGGCATTAAGCAAACTGAGGTCTATGAATGTTCTTTCACTTTTATTAAAATTATGCTTTTCTGGGTACAGACCCAACAAAAACAGTTTAGGATTCAATATGATTTGTTTTGAGATTATTTTTTCAATTGTTACCCTCACCTCTTCCCAAAACATTCTTATTAATCTACATTCCCATAAACAATGAAATAGGGTTCCTTTACTTTCCATGCATTTTGTGCACGTATTTGGTATATTTTTGTTATATCTATTTAACTCCTCCGGTGTAACATACATCCGCATTAACCATTTGAAATGTATCAATTTAAGGCGTGCATTTATTGATTTGGTTTGAGCTTCTGTACAAGCCAATTCCCATTGTTCCTCTGAAATTTCAGTTTGCAGATCTTCTTTCCAGTAGTTTAATCTTTTCAGTGAATTTTCACTTGAAGATAGTGTCAATGAGTTATAAAACTCTGAAATAATACCCTTTCTTTTACTATCTTTCATCATCATTTTTTCCAAGGATGAATAAATAGGTCGAGTGAGAGCTTTATTTTGATTTGATCGAATAAAGTTTCTAAGTTGAAGATAGGTGTTTTATTTTTAATAAATTTGCAAAAATCTAAAAAAAAAAAAACAACCTTTTTTTCACATTGTCATTATGGGGTACTGTGTGTATAATTTTGAGGGAAAAAATGAATTTAATCCCTTTTGGAATAAGGCTGTAACATAACAAAATGTGGAAAAAGTGAAGCACTGTGAATACTTTCCAGGTGCACTGTATACACTACCGTTCAAAAGTTTGGGGTCACTTAGAAATTTCCTTATTTTTGAAAGAAAAGCACTTTTTTTCAATGAAGATAACTTTAAACTAATCAGAAATACACTCTATACATTGCTAATGTGGTAAATGACTACTCTAGCTGCAAATGTCTGGTTTTTGGTGCAATATCTAGATAGGTGTATAGAGGCCCATTTCCAGCAACTATCACTCCAGTGTTCTAATGGTACAATGTGTTTGCTCATTGCGTCAGAAGGCTAATGGATGATTAGAAAACCCTTGTGCAATCATGTTAGGTCTGCAATGCTGTAATTGCTGCAAATGGAGGATTCTTTGGCAAAAGCAAAGTTTGAAGGAAAAAATTATTATTTCAAATACAAATCATTATTTCTAACCTTGTCAATGTCTTGACTATATTTTCTATTCATTTTACAACTCATGGTGGTAAATAAGTGTGACTTTTCATGGAAAACACAAAATAATTGTCTGGGTGACCCCAAACTTTTGAACGGTAGTGTATATACAGTGGAGAAAATAAGTATTGAATGTGTCAACATTTTTCTCATTAAACATATTTCTGATGGAGCCACTGACCTGAGATTTTCACCAGATATCAGTAACAACCCAAGTAATCCATACATACAAAGAAATCAAGGCAACTGTGTTCAGCAAACAAGTTATATTTAATAAAGTACAATCACAGAGGGACTAAGTATTGAACACGCTTGGTGAAATTAATTTAATATTTAGTAGAAAAGCCTTTGTTGTAATAACAGCTTCCAGACACCTCCTGTATGGAGAAACTAGGTGCAGGCATTGCTTAGGAGTTATTTTAGCCCATTCTTCCACACAAACTGTCTTCAAATCTTGAAGGTTCAGTGGATGTCTCCTATGAACTCTGATCTTCAGTTTGTTCCATAGATTTTCAATTGGATTCAGGTTAGGTGACTGACTGGGCCATTCTAGCAGCATTATTTTCCTTCTCTGGAGCCAGTTGAGAGTTTCCTTGGCTGTGTGTTTGGGATCATTATCTTGCTGAAATGTCCACCCTCGTTTCATCTTCAGCATCTTGGCAGATGGCAAAAGGTTCTTATCAAGGATGTCTCTGTACATTTGTCCATTCATCTTTCCTTCAACTGTTTGAAGTCTGCACGTACCATGTACTGAAAAACACCCCCACACCATGATGGGATGTGCAGTGCCATTTCTCCTCCAAACATGCGGTGTGTTGTGGCATCCAAAAAGTTCAATTTTGGTCTCATCTGATCTGACTATATTCTCCCAGTATTTTACTGGCTTCCCCAAATGCTGTGCAACAAACTTTAAATGAGCTTTCAACATGCTTTTTTTTTCAGCAGTGGAGTCTTGCAAGGTGAGCGGGCATCGAGCCCATTTCGGCTGAGTGCATTACTTATTGTTTTCTTTGAATCAGCAGTACCTGATAACTCCAGGTCTTTCTGGAGCTCTCCATGAGTGGGCTTTGGCTCTTGGATAACTCTTCTGTTAATTCTTTTGACTCTTCTGTCAGAAATCTTATGAGGGGCTCCTGGTCATGGCCGGTTTATGGTAAAATGATATAATCTTTCCACTTCCGAATGATAGCTCCAACTCACTGGAATTGGTCTGCAACCAATGCCATCGTTATGTTTTGCAACAATACGGTTGCAAATATCTAGAGAGAGCTGTTTGCTTCTACCCATCATGAGTTCTTTGTGGTGTGACAATCTGATATTCACAGACCTTTTTAAAGGCTATCAGTCAGGACTTAACCAGCTGAAATTAATTTGCAGTGATGGGGGATGGGATGGCTTCCTAAATTCTGATGGAGTTCAGCTGGTTTCTTGCTTTTCTATGCCTTTCTGTACCTCTTTTGCTTCATGTGTTCAATACTTATTCTCTGTGCCATTTCACTTTATTAAATATAACTTGGTTTGTGAGCACAGTTAGTTGCCTCGATTTCTTTGTGTGTATGTGATACGGTTTCGCCGTATTTTAATACGGGGAAAATGCAATTTTAGCAAATACGGGCGTATTGCCATTTCTGTACGCCAAAAAGAAAAATATACGGGAAAAAAAAAATTATTGAGAGTGTGGAGGAACACCTCGTGTGTGACCCCCACAGCGTATGGGGCTGGCAGAGCGCTCAGCGTGAGCAATTATCAGAACAGTGAGAGGTGTGGACTGATCATTATGCAGATGCGCCTCACACCTTCTTTCGTCCTGGAGCTCCGGAACAGAGAGGAATCCCAGCGCCAGTAATCCTGCGGCTGATATGTATGACTCTAATGCAAATGTCCATGCTTTCCTACTGTATACTGTGATGCTAATAATGTGCCATGCATGCATTGTCTGAGCTGGGTATATAAGTTGACAGCATATCTCTTGCTCTCTCTCTTTTTGATCACTCGCATTGTTTGGTGCTGACTTTGAGACGCAGGGCTCGCTCCAGCACACAGCGCTGAGCGAGCCTCGTGATGGAGGATGAATAAAGCACCCTTTTAAACTTCAGTTCGCCGTGTCCGCCTGCACTTATTTTGTTCCTCCACAAGAGAACCTAAAATCAACTGAACAATAATTCGATGCCTGGCGAAATTGAACACACCTAACCAAGTTCATCCAGGTGCATTAGTGTAACAAAGCTGACAATTAAAAACTCTTTAATTCCAAGTGTATATATCTAGCTGACAATTAAGAACTATATTCAGAATTATTCTTATTGTGTACTTTCAAATTAAGCAGTCTACCTTGTGCTAATGTAAATTTGAAAAATATTGTTTTTTTTATTTATTTTTATTTGTTTATTATTAATATTATCATTTTTTTAAGTTTATTTATTTTTTATTTTTTGTGCTACTTGGCTTATTATTTTCACATTACCAAAAAGTTATGGCTCAAGATTGTGTCCATATAAGTGTACATTTGAAAAAATATGTTTGAAATAGTTCATGTTGCAATTGTTGTTGTTTGTTTGTTTGTTTTGTTTTTTTTTTTGCTTCAGTTTTCTTTCATCTGCCGATAAATACAGTTTTTAAGTACTCAGTACAGGTGTGAAAGCCCCCCCAATAAGGGAGGCATGAGGTATGCCTTGACAGATATGGTATGGATTACTTGGGTTGTTACTGATATCTGGTGAAAATATCAGGTCAGTGGCTCCATCAGAAATATGTTTAATGAGAAAAGTGTTTATATGTTTAATGCTTATTTTCTCAGCTCGGTGTGTGTGTATACAGTATCTCACAAAAGTGAGTACACCCCTCACATTTTTGTAAATATTTTATTATATCTCTTCATGGGACAACACTGAAGATATGACACTTTGATACAATGTAAAGTAGTCAGTGTACAGCTTGTATAACAATGTAAATTTGCTGCCTCCTCAAAATAACTCAACACACAGCCATTAATGTCTAAACCGCTGGCAACCAAAGTGAGTACACCCCTAAGTGAAAATGTCCAAATTGTGTCCAAAGTGTCAATATTTTGTGTGGCCACCATTATTTTCCAGCACTGCCTTAACTCTGTTGGGCATGGAGTTCACTAGAGCTTCACGGGTTGCCACTGGAATCCTCTTCCACTCCTCCATGATGACATTATGGAGCTGGTGGATGTTAGAGACCTTGCACTTCTCCACCTTCCGTTTGAGGATGCCCAATAGAGTTTAAGTCTGGAGACATGCTTGGCCAATACGTCACCTATACCCTTAGTTTCTTTAGCAAGGCAGTGGTCATCTTGGAGGTGTGTTTGGGGTCGTTATCATGTTGGAATACTGCCCTGCGGCTCAGTTTCTGAAGGGAGGGGATCATGCTCTGCTTCAGTATGTCACACTACATGTTTGCATTCATGGTTCCCTCAATGAACTGTAGCTCTCCAGTGCTGGCAGCACTCATGCAGCCCCAAACCATGACAGTCCCACCACCATGCTTGACTTTAGGAAAGACACACCTGTCTTTGTATTCCTCACCTGGTTGCCGCCACACACGCTTGACACCATCTGAATCAAATAAATTTACCTTGGTCTCATCAGACCACAGGACATGGTTCCAATAATCCATGTCCTTAGTCTGCTTGTCTTCAGCAAACTGTTCGCGGGCTTTCTTGTGCATCATCTTTAAAATGGGCTTCCTTCTGGGACGACAGCCATGCATACCAATTTGATGCAGTGTGTGGCGTATGGTCTGAGCACTGACAGGCTGAACCCCCACCACTTCAACCTCTGCAGCAATGCTGGCAGCACTCATATGTCTATTTTCAAAAGACAACCTCTGGATATGGCGCTGAGCACGTTCACTCAACTTCTTTGGTCAACCATGGCGAGGCCAGTTCTGAGTGGAACCTATCCTGTTAAACCACTGTATGGTCTTGACCACCATGCTGAAGCTCAATTTCTGGGTGTTAGCAATCTTCTTATAGCCTAGGCCATCTTTATGTAGAGCAACAATTCTTTTTTTCAGATCCTCAGAGAGTTCTTGGCCATGAGGTGACATGTTGAACTTCCAGTGGCCAGTAAGAGAATGTGAGAGCGATAACACCAAATTTAACACATCTGCTCCCCAGTCACACCTGAGACCTTGAAACATTAATAAGTCACATGACACCGGGGAGGGAAAATGGCTAATTGGGCACGATTTGGACATTTTCACTTAGGGGTGTACTCACTTTTGTTGTCAGCAGTTTAGACATTAATGGCTGTGTGTTGAGTTATTTTGAAGGGACAGCAAATTTACATTGTTATACAAGCTGTACACTGATTATTTTACATTGTATCAAAGTGTCATATCTTCAGTGTTGTTCCATGAAAAGATACAATAAAATATTTACAAAAACGTAAGGGATGTACTCACTTTTGTCAGATACTGTGTATATATACAGTATACTGTGTATGTATATATATAATATAAAGATATAGCTGTATTCAGGGGTGTGAAAAAGTGTTTGCCTCTTTCCTGATTTCTCATTTTTTTGTATATTTGTCACACTTAAATGTTTCAGATCATCAAACAAATTTAAATATTAGACACAGATAACACAAGTAAACACAAAATGCAGTTTTTAAATGAAGGTGTTTATTATTAAGAGAAAAAAAAAATCCTACATAGCCCTGTGTAAAAAAGGGATTTCCCCTACACCTAATAACTGGTTGAGCCACCCTTAGCAGCAACAACTGCAATCAAGCATTTGCGATAACTGGCAATGAGTCTTTTACAGCGCTGTGGAGGAATTTTGGCCCACTCATCTTTGCAGAATTGTTGTAATTCAGCCACATTGGAGGGTTTTCAAGCATGAATTGCCTTTTTAAGGTCATGCCACAGCATTTCAATCGGATTCAGGTCAGGACTTTGACTAGGCTCCTCCAAAGTCTTCATTTTGTTTTTCTTCAGCCATTCAGTGGTGGACTTGCTGATGTGTTTTGGATCATTGTCTTGCTGCATCGCCCAAGTGCGGTTCAGCTTGAGGTCACGAACAGATGACCGGACATTTTCCTTCCGGATTTTTTGGTAGACAGCAGAATTCATGGTTCCATTTACCACAGCAGGTCTTCCAGGTCCTGAAGCAGCAAAACAGCCCCAGACCATCACACTACCACCACCATATTTTACTGTTGGTATGATGTTCCTTTTCTGAAATGATGTGTTACTTTTACGCCGGATGTAATAGGACACACACCTTCCAAAAAGTTCAACTTTTGTCTCATCAGTCCACAGAGTATTTTTCCAAAAGTCTTGGGGATCATCAAGATGTTTTCTGGCAAAACTGAGATAAGCCTTTATGTTCTTTTTGCTCAGCAGTGGTTTTCAACTTGGAACTCTGCCATGCAGGCCATTTTTTCCCAGTCTCTTTCTTATGGTTGAGTCATGAACACTGACCTTAACTGAGGCAAGTGAGGCCTGCAGTTCTTTGGATGTTGCTGTGGGGTCTTTTGTGACATCTTGGATGAGTCGTTGCTGCGCTCTTGGGGTAATTTTGGTAAGTCGGCCACTCCTGGGAAGGTTCACCACTGTTCCATGTTTTCGTCATTTGTGCATAATGACTCTCACTGTGGTTTGCTGGAGTTCCAAACCTTTACAAATGGCTTTATAACCTTTTCCAGACTGATAGAGCTCAATTACTTTGTTTCTAATTTGTTCCTGAATTCTTTGGATGATGTCTAGCTTTTGATGATCTTTTCATCTATTTTACTTTGTTAGGGGGGTCCTATTTAAGTGATTTCTTGATTGAAAACAGGTGTGGCAGTAATCAGGCCTGGGTGTGGCTAGAGAAATTGAACTCAGCTTTCCAAAGATGTGATAAACCACAGTTAATTTATGTTTTAACAAAGGGGACAATCACTTTTTCACACAGGGTCATGTAGATTTGGATTTGTTTTTACCCTTAATAATAAACACCTTCACTTAAAAACTGCATTTTGTGTTTACTTGTGTTATCTTTGTCTAATATTTAAATTTGTTTGATAATCTGAAGCATTAAAGTGTCACAAACATACAAAAAAAAAAGAAAGAAATCACAGAGGGGGCAAAAACTTTTTCACACCACTGTATCTACTTCTGCGTATGTATTTTGTAGCGATATGTAATTTATAATTATGATCAGGTATAAAGATTATTTAATTTGTATTGATGTATCAGGACCTGAGATTTACTCCGGGTCCACACACAGAAAAAGTTTATGGTAAACACTTGTTGGGGCACCATCTCACCTCTTTGGTGAACACTTTAGTCATTAATTTCACTTTATACCCGTTTAATCACTCAATAAATTAATTAATAATCAGTCTCAAAATATTAGTGAATTCGATACTGGGGCTTTGAAACCAGACTCTGAATGGAATAAATTCCCAACAACTTCTCTCATTTTCACATATTTATTAAATGAAATGATGTTTAAAGGACGTTGAAATGATTTGCATTAACCATTACATTAAACTTGTAACTGAAGATAGAGTAACAATGTGAGCATTTGCAGAACCAGGGTGAAGATATAAGCTGAATTTAGATCACTTTGAAATTGACATATTATGAAAAACTGAACGCAAATTTACGGGGAAAATTAAACTAATTATATAGAGAATTCTGGATTACTCTTAAGAAAATGAAAACGGAATTTTAATAAGAAAAATCATATTATTTTTCTTTTAATTTTGTATCTGATCAGATGCTGAATTATTCTCAAATCTCAGACGTTTTTATTCACTTTCAGCAGATGGAACAGAATACAGCTCACGTGAATCCTTGCGTGGTGGTTCTTTCGGCGGCTTCTCCTGAAGCTTTAGTTGTAGATGACACCCAAAACCAGAATATCTTGCCAGCAGATATTCAAACAAGTTACGGCAGCTTCCAAAGTCTATTGTCACAAGATGAGATTTTGAATGTATCAATCACAGTTGGGCTGAAGTCCAGCCAAGGTGACGGCAGTGTATCCTCTTCTCAGTGGCGACGTTAATTTCTTCAGTGGTGTGCGACGGCCTTCATGGATCAGCTCTTCTCCCAAGGGAATTCGAGAATAATTACAAAATCTGATCCCAATACAAAATTAAACAACAACTTTCTGACTTAGTGGAGTGAAAATAGCTTCTAGTATGGAGATGGTCAGTCCTTGAAAAACACACGGTGGATTTAAAGAAAGTTTAGCAATATAAAAATTAGAAAAACAGAAACGTCTGTGAAGCATGGAGTTTCACTCCATATCAAGATTTGAGCTCAGGAAAGAAAGAATTAATTCCCAGATGGTTAAAGAAAAACATTAAAATACACAGAAGTTCACATACACACCCACACCCACCCACCCACACACACACACCCACCCACCCACCCACACACACACACACACACACACACACACACACACACACACACACACACACACACACACACACACACACACACACACACACAATATTCCATGTTCTCTGCTCTGAAGTGCTCTGGTCTGCAGTCTTCTGAAACTTTTTTGAAGTCCAAAGTGAAAAAGCTCTGAAGGAGGGTGTCTCCCCTCTTTTTATCTGCAGAAAACTTTTGAGGGCTTCCAGGGATTAACAGGAGCCCAAGCCAATAGTCTTCCTTCATGGGCGGGTTTTATGAACTTTAGTCCAATGAACAAACAGGCTTTTGTCTGTAAGGAACCAATGGAATGAAAGAGCTGGAGCCCAGCATATGCTGGGTGATGATTGGCTGATACCGGTCCTCACAGAATGACATATTTTAACCCTTTGAGTGTGAGAATTTGCATGCCCCTAGTGGCAGAGTGTGGCACTGCGCCTGCCTTCTCACTCTGACTTTGTCAAAAGTAAGTGAGAAATTTCTGGTTTTTTTTAAATGTACTGATTTCTTGTTCATATACTTGGAAGATAAGATGATGAGGTACCTCTGTACAAAAAATGGTGTCAAAAGACTGAACCATTTTTTGTGTAAATACGTCCAAAGTCCAATTTTGACTGAGTTATGAAATTTAAAGAGGTGCCGTGACATTATGCAAATTAGATGCATAAATTTATTCCTATCTGAAACTTTGGATCATATTTTACATCTTTCTAATTGACAGTAAGTCATTATCTCTTACTACTTTCAAGTTATAGCCTTGGAAATCTGAACTATTTTATTGACAAAAAATATTTACCACTCTTGACCACTAGGGGGTATGTCGCAGTTCTGCACCATACACACTCAAAGGGTTAATACTGAAGATTCATCAATATACTTATGTTGTGGAGAGCGTGAAAAGATGAGGCTGAGTTTATTTCTCAAATCAGATTTATTCACTTGTCTCCAACATCCTCCAAACAGAAAAAGAGAAAGCATCCCCCCATGTCTGTCCCTCTTATACCTAGGACATCAAAGCACAGAGTCACATTGTCTTTTAATCCCAAGACACAATACCTCTTCTTCCAGGTCTTCTCCCTCCCACCTAAAGTCACTGGTGGTCAGGAAATCCCTCAAGGCCCTTTCTTTGCATAACAAAGGTCACATTTCGCGTCCTCCTGTTATCTCCCGGAGACTCCGTCCTATTGTTCATTCTGAGACGTGAAGCAACAGTAATATACATATGAAGTCTATGAAACCCCTTATGTGTCCCACATGAACCCCCCCCCCCAAACGTCTAAGATGGAACAATATAACACAGTTTGCATATCATGATAAAATCACAACATCAGTCCACATACTGCTTGGGCTTCAATCTTCTTCCGAACTTGCTGTAAGTGGGCTTTACCACTCTCTCGGCGCCCTCCTGCTGTGGAGCTGCTACCTGGGGGTGAGAACTATTAGTCAATCCTTGTGTGAGCTCTGGGGAATGCTCCCTAGGGGGTCTGCCGAGCCGAGGAGCCCTCGCCAACTGCACAGCTTCGTCAGCCATCACAAAAGCGGGTTTGAGCCTGTTTATGCCAACCATTTCCTTTCTGCCCCCCAAATCTAGCAAAAAGTGCTTATCTCCTGTTTCCAGCACTCTAAACGGTCCATCATAGGGTGGTCGCAAGGTTGGGTGATGGGCATCATGTCTGACAAAAACAAACTCCGCATTTTTTAAAGCCTTAGGCACAAAAACGCGTGGAAAACTGTGATGAACAGGGCCAGGAAGCGTGCTCGCTCCTGTGTCGCTCTGCAACCGCTGAGCGGGGGAGCACTCTGGCGCGGGATTATCTGGGAGAAACTCCCCGGGTAGCCGGAGTGGTTGTGCAAAAACTAACTCCGCTGGGGAGGCTTTTAAATCCTCTTTAGGTGCAGAACGCAACCCCAACAAAACCCATGGTAGCCTGTCCACCCAATTTGCATCCATAAGCGACGCTCTGAGGGCTGCTTTCAATGACCTATGGAAACGTTCGCATAAACCATTAGCCTGTGGGTTGTACGCGGTAGTGCGGTGGATCGTTACCCCCAGGCTGCGGGCCATCGCTGACCAAAGCTCGGAAACAAATTGCGGACCTCTGTCGGACTTAATGTCCGACGGAACTCCAAAACACGCTACCCATGCCGTCAAAAATGCGCGCGCCACCTCTTCGGCTGTGGTTGATGCCAGTGGGACCACTTCCGGCCAATGCGTGGTGCGGTCCACCATTGTCAGAAGGTGTGTGCACCCCTGTGACGGTGGGAGGGGGCCTACGAGGTCGACATGCACATGATCGAACCTCTTAGCTGGGATGTGAAACGGCTCCAAGGGGGCTCTAGTGTGTTCGTGTATTTTGGCTCGCTGGCAAGCCATGCAGGCTGACGCCCACTCCTTAACTTGCTTGCGCAGGCTCGGCCATTCAAATTTCTCTCCTACCATTTTGACCGACGCGCGCACCCCCGGGTGCGCCAGAGAATGAATCGAGTCAAAAACGCAGCGGCGCCACGCGGCCTGCACCACCGGATGCGGTCAACCCGTGGAGACATCGCAGATTAGGGGGGGCATACCACCTTGCAGCACCCTGTTCTCCAGCCTTAACCCTGTTGGTCCAGACTGGAGCGCGCACATGTCCGCGTCGCTAACCCGATCCACAGCCATGGCTGCATAATCTATCCCCACGCGGACTGGGGCCGTGCGCACCTCCACGCCGCTAGTCTGCTCCGCGGCCATGGCTGCATAATCTACCCCTACGTGGACTGGAGTAGTTACGGCGCGCGAGAGACAGTCTGCCACTACATTTAGTTTACCCGCTACGTGTTGAATATCGGTAGTAAACTCGGAGATTGCAGCCAGCTGCCTCTGCTGCCGGCCTGACCACGGTTCTGAAACCTTGGCCATCGCGAAAGTCAGTGGCTTGTGGTCGACGAACGCAGTGAAAAGGCTTCCTTCCAGCCAGAACTGGAAGTGGCGAATGGCCAAGTGGAGCGCTAACAACTCCCTGTCGAACGCGCTGTATTTTCGCTCGGTATCGCGCAACGTCCTGCTGAAAAAAGCGAGCGGCTGCCAAGCCCCGGCAACTTGCTGCTCCACGACCGCCCCTATGGCTGCATCTGACGCGTCAGTAGTGAGCGCTATGCGGGCCGTTGGGTCTGGGTGTGCTAACAACGCAGCGTTTGCCAAGGCTGTTTTAACCTCCGAGAATGCCTGCTCCGGGGACCATTCGATTTTATTTGTGGGTTTTTGCTTTTTAAGTGCGGCATACAGTGGTTGCATGAGCTGCGCTGCGTGGGGGAGGAAACGGTTATAAAAATTCACCATTCCCAAAAACTCCTGTAATGCTTTGACCGTTTGTGGCTGAGGAAAATTTGTTACTGCGCGCACTTTGTCCGGCAGAGGAACCGCTCCTTCTGGAGAGACGCAGTGCCCCAAAAAATCAATCTGTGTCACCCCGAACTGACACTTCGCTGGGTTGATTATTAACCCGTGCTCCCCCAACCTCCGGAAAACTGCCGTGAGGTGGTTTTCGTGTTCCTCTTCGGACGCGCTGGCTACTAAAATGTCGTCCAGGTAGACGAACACGAAGGGGAGATCGCGCAACACCGCGTCCATCATGCGTTGGAACGTCTGCGCAGCGCCTTTAAGCCCAAACGGCATGCGCAAAAACTCGAAAAGGCCAAACGGCGTTATTACCGCTGTTTTGGGTATGTCCTCAGCACGTACTGGGACTAGTACTGGGTACTGATGGTACCCGCGGACTAAGTCTATCTTAGAAAAAATGCGCGCCCCCGCCAGATGAACGGAAAAATCTTGGATATGCGGGATTGGGTAGCGGTCGTGTGCCGTAGCATTGTTTAACCTGCAGAAATCTCCGCAAGGACGCCACGAGCCATCAGCTTTAGGGACCATGTGCAGTGGGGAAGCCCATGGGCTTTTCGAACGTCTGATGATGCCCAACTTTTCAAGGTTGGTGAACTCCTCGTGCGCTATGGTCAGTTTAGCTGCATCCAAGTGCCGAGCTTTTGCAAAAACGGGAGGACCGGTGGTAGTAATAAAATGTTCCACCCCGTGTTTAGCGACGACCGCCGAAAATGTGGGAACTGTGAGTGCTGGAAACTGAGTGAGGAGTGTGTGGAACTTACCGCTTGCTGTTGCGACATTGGCTTGTGCTGTGGGCGGGGTCACTCGGGCTGCACAGGGAATAGAGTAAAAAGAAAGTGCATTAACCAGGCGCCTATTAGCAAGGTCAACCAACAACCCATGCGAGCACAGAAAATCAGCCTCTAACATGTTGAAGCTCACCGCGGCTGTAACAAAAGTCCACTCAAATGTGCGGCCGTGTAGGGACAGAAGCAAAGTCCTCTCATCGAAGGTCTTAATCCTCGAGCCGTTCGCTGCTGATGCTCCGTGACTCCCGGGGCCTGCCAGCTGGTCAGCATAGGTTGGCATGATGAAACTCACTTGGGAGCCTGTGTCCACGAGAAATTGCTTCCCCGAACGCACGTCTGTCAAGTAGAGCAGCTTGTTCTGTTCTCCGAGGGCCGCGGCTGCTACCGACCCCCGGCTCTGGCGTTTCCCGAGCTCTTGAACTGGCACGGTGGTATACACCTGCGTGCCCTCTCTGCAAAACGGCGATGGTAGAAACAGAGGTCGTCTCCTCCGCGATGTTTGGCCTTCACCGCCGCCGTTGTCGGTGGGTCTGCTGCCGCCGCCTCTGGCCCCCTGCCATCTCCAGCCATCGCGTCGAGTCCTGTCGCTGCTGCGGTGGCCGCGCGCTGTCTGCTGGCATTGAGAATCCGCTGTGCCTCCTGGGCCAGCGCGCGGAAGTCCCGCTGGGCCAACAACGGTGAACCGGCCAGGGTCGCTCTCGTGGCCAACGGTAGGGTTCTCAGGAAAATGTGGGTGAAGAGGAAGTCGTCGTCATCTGAGCCCCTCAGCCTCAGCATGTCCTCCATCAGGTCGACGGGTGTGCTATCTCCCAAGTCGTTCAGGGCCAGGAGTCTCTCCACTCTCTCCTGGACTGAGGGAGTGAAGCGCTGGATGAGCGCAGCCTTCAACCCGCCGTATTTGTCGTCGGCCGGTGGGCGCTACACCAGGCTCTGCACATGTCAAGCCGTGCGGTTGTCGAGCTTGGCAATAACGTGGTAGAATTTCGTGTCATCTGCCGTTATTCCCCGGAGAGCGAACTGAGCTTCGGCCAAGAGGAACCAGGAGCACGGGTTGTCCTGCCAGAAATCTGGTAGCTTGACTGAGACTGCGTTCGCCTGGCTGGTTCCTGGCGAGTCCGGCTCAGGGGAATTTCTTCCGCTCATGATACGTCTTAAGGTCACCAGTGTGGAGAGCGTGAAAAGATGAGGCTGAGTTTATTTCTCAAATCAGATTTATTCACTTGTCTCCAACATCCTCCAAACAGAAAAAGAGAAAGCATCCCCCCATGTCTGTCCCTCTTATACCTAGGACATCAAAGCACAGAGTCACATTGTCTTTTAATCCCAAGACACAATACTTATTCTTCCAGGTCTTCCCCCCCCCCCCCCCCCACCTAAAGTCACTGGTGGTCAGGAAATCCCTCAAGGCCCTTTCTTTGCATAACAAAGGTCACATTTCGCGTCCTCCTGTTATCTCCCGGAGACTCCGTCCTATTGTTCATTCTGAGACGTGAAGCAACAGTAATATACATATGAAGTCTATGAAACCCCTTATGTGTCCCACAATGTATAAAATCTAACCTAATTCAGTGATTCATGCAACTTTATAACTAGTGCTTTTAAATTAGCATGCAAGAATAAACATTCATTGAACAAGGAAACATTTTAATATGCACATATTTAAAATCAAGGATTAATATATTATTTCAAACCGATTGATTGTCCACAGAATATCAAAGTCCCACCGAGGCAGTGATCTTCAACAAATGGTGTCCTTAGAATTGTCCTGAGAAATGAAACTTGAAGAGTTAATTTCAGTTCAAAACTTGTACAGTCAAAGTGAGCGTCTACTCCATAGACGTCCACCAGGGGTAGTATCGAGCTGTGGCCAATCCAAGGCCTTCGTGAATGCCTTTAAAGTTTTATGGTGTGCCTGTTGAATATAAACCTGCCTTAGTTGAGGAAGTCCCCAAGTTATGTATGATGTGAGTTAATACACTGAGAGCATTCATTAGCTTTGCTTAACAAAGGAATATTGGTTCAGCTGTGGTCCTGGGATGAAAAAGCAGTTATTGACTAGCCTTTTCCTGGGTGAAACAATGTCTTTAAGATGAAGAATAATTTTATTGATGAGCCAAAGCAAGATGATGCTACAATTTCATTAAGCTGACAGTCAACAGCTGAAAACTGGGGAAGCTTGGCTTTCCTTGGCTTCTGGGAGAAAATGCCAGTGTTTCATCTGCTTCTTGTGATCCTCCCCCATGCTCTTGTATTGACTTTTATTGACAGACTTCTCAAGGCTGTGGTCATCGCTGTTGCTCAAGTACCTTTTTCTACCACACTTTTAACTTTCAGTGAGCTTTCCTTTAATATGCTTTGTTACAGCCTTGTGAACAGCCTGCCTTTTCAGCAATGGCCTTCTATGGCTCACCCTTGTTGCGGAGTGTGTCGATGATTGTCTTCTTGTCAGCTGTTAAGTCATTGGTCTTTCCCATGATTGTGGTTGTGTGTACTGAACTGGCCAGGGAGATATGTGGTATTTATACTCTTTGAATAGTGATTTATTCAAACTCTAAATAAAATATCACTCAATCACTCTATAAAAGCAAGAAATCTCTGTGTGTCTGTATGTGTCCCGTTTCATAGGACATCATAGGATGTCCTATGAACTCAGGCATCATAGGACACATAGACAAATGTGTCTTTATGATGTCATAGTCTATGTGTCTTTATGATGTCACATAGACAAATGTGTCTTTATGTCTTCTTCTTCTCTCGGTTACACTCTTGTACACTCTTTCAGTTGAAAGGTGCATACTTCCACCTAATGTACAAGAGTGTGTAACATTATGTCATCTGAGCCCGACCCCTAAATTCTATGACTTAATTCTGTGTTATTTAAAAAAGAGAAAAGAACCCTCTCGTGATCCTTATTGCTTCTCCATCTCCATCTGTTCCCAGAATCCCAGTTAAAATCCCATTCCCTACTGGCCTCTCGAACTTCATTTTCCATTATCTGTCTTTCATTTCCGTATTTGTGACAGTGTAAAAAGATGTGCTCGACATTTTCTTTTACTCCACATTCTCTACATTTGTCACTTTCGCTTGTCCCCATGGTGAATAAAGTGCCGTTTAAACCTGTGTGATCCAGTCTGAGTCTTGCCATAATGATGTTTTCCCTCCTTTTGGTTGATATGAAATTCTTTATTGCAATAGATTTTTGTATTTTGTAATACGATCTACCTGTATGATCGTCATCCCATCTTTTTTGCCATAGCTCAGTTCCTTTTTTCTTGATTACTGCTTTCCCTTCACCTTTTCCAAGAGACAATGGTAAAGTTATCTCTTTTCCAAGAGCACTTTTTGCTAATTTGTCTGCACAGTCATTCCCTTTCAACCCTTCATGTGCAGGGACCCAACAAAACTGAACTTCTCCACCACCCCTGTGTATCCTAAATAAACTGTGATATAGCTCAATCACCAAGTCTTCCCTTGTAGATTTTAGTGTCTGTATGGTTTTTAACGCTGCAAGTGAGTCCGTGCACACCACCACCCGGTCCGGTCTGATCTCGTCCACCCACTGCAAATCAATAATTATTGACACCATCTCTGCTGTAAACATGGATGTATTGTTGGAGAGTCTTTTTGTGATGTCACTTTAAACTCCGGGATGTATACTCCAACTCCAACAGAGCCCTCTATTTTCTTTGAACCATCAGTATAGGGCTGTAAAAAGTTTTAGTAATTGTTCCTGAGGTAAATGCTTGTTTTAACACCAACTTCACTCATATGCCAATCCTTTTTCCTCATTAGCAGACCAGCATCTATTTCTATTCCTGGAAACAGCCAAGGGGCAACATTACTCACTGGACTGGTGTTAGCTATATCAATAGTGTGCAGCCCATACATTCTGGTCCTTCTTTCAATTGTCCAACCAAACCCATGCCCCTGGAAATTAGAGTATTCCCAGCAGTCTTGTAGTGTTGTTTCTGAAATATTTGCTTCCTCACTTCCTTTCAGCTTGACCCAGTATGATAATGCGAGTTTATCTCTTCTCAAATCCATTGCCATTTCTCCTGCTTCTATTAAAACTGCATTGTTTGGTGTTGTTTTGACGGCTCCAATGCACAGGTGAAGCGCTC
Organism: Pholidichthys leucotaenia; assembly: GCA_020510985.1. Classification (NCBI taxonomy): domain Eukaryota; kingdom Metazoa; phylum Chordata; class Actinopteri; order Cichliformes; family Pholidichthyidae; genus Pholidichthys; species Pholidichthys leucotaenia. The sequence continues at coordinate 249,659,537 of CM035846.1, read as the reverse complement.
TATGCTGCATTCTATTTTTTCCAGAGTCGTCTTTGCCGCTGCTCCATATATCATGCATCCGTAGTCTATTGTCGATCGCAGTAGTGCTCTCTAAATGTCAATTAATGCCTGTTTATCTGCACCCCATTCCTGTCCAGCTACAGCTTTTATGAGATTAATGACTTTTTTGCACTTTTGTCTCCAGATTTTCAACATGAACTCTCCATGTGTGTGCACTATCAAACCACAATCCTAGATATTTGAACTCACTGACTTTCTTTATTGGTTGATTATATAATGTTAATGATTCTGTACCACTTATGTGTTTTTTTTGTGAAAGTTATATATGAGGTGAAAATTTAAATCCCCAGTCAAATGACCACTTTTCCACTTTCTCCATTATTTTCCTGATGTTTTTGAACCCAAATTTCATCCATATGGCTCCATCATCTGCATATAGTGCTGTTTTGATGGAGCCCTCTTGATCCTCAAGCATGTCATTAATCATTATATTGAATAAAACAGGGCTTTTCACACTCCCCTGAGGAACACCATTTTCTATTTCAAAGTCATTAGAAACTTCTGATCCTACTTTAACCCTAATTTTCTTGTTTGTTAAAAAATCCATGATCCAATTATACATGCTACTGTGGCCGACACATATTGTGGGCTCACGCTGCCACAGAGACAGGACTGAATGTGTATTGTGGAGTGTCACATCTGCAAGGACTAAGGACTCGAATCTACAGGAGGTAACAAGGAAGTGTGAGATTTGTCTCTTTGTCCCACAGAAGACGCCCCGGAGGGTATTCCGGTTCATCAAGAAATGAGAGACAATGGTGAAGCTTCAAAGGGATGCTTTGTAACTGTATGTTGACTGAAGACACCATGTGGCTTGAATTCTGATGCTGGAAATGTATAAAAGGGGGTTGAAGTATGATTCTTTCTCTTTCCTGCTTTGAGAATGCTAGAAGCTGCGTTCTGTCAAATAAAGCTGGTTTTATGACTGAAACTCAGCCTCATTATTTGAGCATGCTTCTACACTGGTGACCTACGACGGAGAATGAGCAGACAGAATTCTCCCGAGCGGGGCTCTGTGGAAGCCAGCCTGATGGCCGCCTCCACGATCCGGCTGCCCGATTTCTGGCAGCACAGCCCGCGCTCATGGTTTAGCGCAATCGAGGCGCAGTTCAACCTCCGGAGAATCTCCAACGATGACACAAGATTCTACCACGTGGTAGCGAAGCTGGACAGCAACACGGTCCAGAGAGTGGAAGATCTGGTTAATCATCCACCAGACAGCGACAAGTACAGCGCATTGAAGGACGCGCTGATCAGCCATTTCACCCCCTCAGTCCAACAACGAGCAGAGGGGCTCCTGGCGCTGACGGAGGCCGAAAACGATAGACCTGCGGACCTGATGGTGAAGATGCTGCAGCTCAAAGCCTCTGAGGATGGCGAATTCATTTTCGCCCACCTTTTCCTTCGAACCCTACCACCAGCAGTGAGAGTGGCCCTGGCAGAGTCACCCCGATTGGCCAAGCGAGACTACCATGGGTTGAGCAAGGAGGCGCAGAGGTTGGTCGACGCCCACAAGCGGAACGCGGTCTCGGCCGCGGCGGCCAGTCCAGGAACGGCGTCCGGAGACAGTGCGGGTCCAGCGGCCGCGGCGCCAGACGCACCAACGACGGCGGCGACAGGAGCCAGACGACGCGGAGCGGAGAACGGCTCGTGCTTCTACCACCGCTGTTTTGCAGAGAGAGCGCACAGGTGCGTCCCACCGTGCAATTTTAAGCGCCAGGGAAACGCCAAGACCGAGGGCCGGTAGCAGCTGCGACCCTCGGCAACGAGAACAGGCTGCTTTACCTGACGGATGCACGCTCGGGGAAACAGTTCCTCGTGGACACGGGCTCTCAGCTGAGTTTCGTCACACCCACCTACGCGGAACGGCTGTCGCCTTCTAAAGCCCCCTGGGTGTCAGTGTCAGCAGCGAACGGCTCCACGATTAAAACGTTTGGTGAGAGGACCATGCTTCTGTCCTTACAGGGCCGTTCATTTGAGTGGACATTTATTGTAGCAGCAGTCAGTTTCAACATGTTAGGGGCTGATTTTTTGTGCTCACATGGTTTATTGGTTGACCTTGCTATTTATGGTTTATTGGTTTACCTTGCTTCTGACTACAGCTCATGAGAGCCTGAGAGCGATCCCCAGCATGCTTATACAGCAGCTGGGGTGAGCTCCGTGATGGCGATGATTTGATCAATAAACTTCATTAAAACTCCAGACGCCGTGTCTTATTATAACATCGCCACACTGGCGATGTTATAATCATCGCCTATTATATCATCGCCTATTATAACATCGCCAGTGAGGCGGCATGAAAAAATAAGCAGCAGTGCTGTGGTTTTAAGCAGGTTTTATTATATCATGTCGCCTTCACGGGATCCCCTCTCCGGTGCATAGTGGAGCAGCCCGGAGCGGGATCCCTAAGCTCTCAGAGAAGGAGAGGAGGACACGCGTGTGTCTACCAGTTGCAGGATCAGAGTGAGAGAAGAAGAGAGAGATTGCGTTACAGAGTTGCACCTTAAATACTTGATCATAACAATACATCAAAAAGACATACCCCACAGTCTAGAATGATCAAAGGGACAACAGAACAGGCAGGAGGTATTTGCATTTGTAAGCCATACATCACAATGGGCAGATTAGCTAGACCTCGCTCTAAGTGCAAGACAAAGAGGCTAACAAGCACATCTACATATTGATCTGAGTCTCTAGGTCACAGTAAGGACAGGATGCATGAGTACAAAGGATGAAAGGCATCGATTAACATCACATAGGTGAGACAGAAGAAACTCGTCTACCTGTAGACATTAATACACCAAAGCACATCTAATACTGACCTTGCTAATAGACGTCTGATTAATGCACTGTCCTTTCATTCTATTCCCTGCACAGCTCGGGTGGCCCCGCCAACTGCACATGCCAGCGTCTCAGCTGCGGGTGGTAAGTTTCACACTCTGCTTGCTCAGTTTCCAGCACTCACAGTCCCCACGTTTTCAGCAACGGTGGCCAAACATGGGGTAGAACATTTCATAACGACCACAGGCCCTCCCGTGTTTGCAAAGGCTCGGCGCTTGGACCCAGCTAAACTGGCCATCGTGCGCGAGGAGTTCACTAATCTGGAAAAACTGGGCATTGTTAGACGTTCCAAGAGCTCTTGGGCTTCGCCGTTACACATGGTCCCAAAAGCTGACGGCTCGTGGCGACCTTGCGGCGATTTCCGCAGGTTGAACAACGTTTCAGCTCATGACCGCTACCCGATTCCGCACATTCAGGATTTTTCTGTCCATTTGGCGGGGGCGCGCATTTTTTCTAAAATAGACTTGGTGCGCGGCTATCACCAGGTGCCAGTGCGCGCGCAGGATGTACCCAAAACAGCGGTCATAACGCCTTTCGGCCTTTTTGAGTTCTTGCGCATGCCTTTTGGCCTCAAGGGGGCCGCGCAGACTTTCCAACGCATGATGGATGCAGTTTTACGCGACCTGCCTTTCGTGTTCGTTTATTTGGACGATATTTTGGTAGCCAGCGCGTCCGAAGGCGAACATGAAAAACACCTCACAGCAGTTTTCCAGAGGTTGGCAGAGCACGGGTTAATAGTTAACCCAGCGAAGTGTCAGTTTGGGGTGGCGCAGATTGATTTTTTGGGACATCGCGTTTCGGCAGAGGGAGCAGTTCCCCTTCCAAATAAAGTGCGTGCCATAACGGATTTTCCGCAACCTCAAACGGTCAAGGCGCTTCAGGAGTTTCTAGGGATGGTTAATTTTTACAACCGTTTCCTCCCAAGCGCAGCACGACTCATGCAGCCATTGTACACCGCGTTAAAAAAACAAAAGCCCGCAAATAAAGTTGAATGGTCTCCGGAGCGGGAGCGCGCTTTTGCCCAGGTCAAATCAGCCCTGGCAAACGCAGTTTTGTTAGCGCACCCAGTTCCAACGGCCCGCATGGCGCTCACCACTGACGCTTCCGATGTAGCGGTGGGGGCGGTAGTTGAACAGTTTGTGGCAGGTACCTGGCAACCCCTCGCGTTTTTCAGCAGGACCTTGCGCGATAGTGAACGGAAATACAGCGCGTTTGACAGGGAGCTTTTGGCCCTACACTTGGCCATCCGTCATTTTCAGTTCTGGTTAGAGGGGCGACGTTTCACCGCTTTTGTGGATCATAAACCGCTAACGTTTGCGATGGCCAAAATTTCAGAACCCTGGTCAGGCCGGCAACAAAGGCAACTAGCCGCAATATCGGAGTTCACTACTGATATTCAGCATGTCGCGGGTAAACACAATGTTGTGGCAGACTGCCTCTCGCGTGCAGTAGCACCGCCAAGCCCCATAGGGGCAGACTCTGTAGCCATGGCCGCGGGCCCGGGCAGCGACGCGGGAGCGCGCGCAGCCCCAGTCTGTGTTGGGTTAGATTATGCAGCTATGGCTGCGGAGCAGGTTAACGACGCGGACGTGCGCGCGCTCTAGTCTGGACCAACAGGGTTAAGGCTGGAGCACAGGGTGCAACAAAACGGTATGCCCCCGCTAATCTGCGATGTCTCCACGGGACGGCCCCGCCCTGTGGTGCCAACCGCGTGGCGTCGCCGTGTTTTTGACTTGGTCCATTCTCTCGCGCACCCGGGGGTGCGCGCATCGATTAAGTTGGTGGGGGAGAAATTTGTTTGGCCCGGGTTGCGCAAACAGGTCAAGGAATGGGCGGCAGCCTGCGTAGCGTGTCAGCGAGCTAAAATACACAGACACACTAAGGCCCCGTTAGAACCTTTCCACATCCCCGCTAAGCGTTTTGATCACGTGCATGTTGACCTGGTCGGGCCGCTTCTGTTATCACACGGGCACACACACCTTTTGACGATGGTAGACCGCACCACGCGCTGGCCAGAGGCGGTTCCTCTGGCATCAACCACAGCGGAAGAAGTTGCGCGAGCATTTTTAGCAGCATGGGTTGCGCGTTTTGGTGTACCGTCGGACATAACGTCCGACAGAGGTCCCCAATTTATTTCCGAGCTGTGGTCATCGACGGCCCGCAGCTTGGGGGTGAAGATTCATCGCACCACCGCGTATAACCCCCAGGCTAATGGTTTATGCGAACGCTTTCACAGGTCATTGAAAGCAGCCCTCAGAGCGTCGCTAACGGATACAAATTGGGTAGACAAACTTCCATGGGTGTTATTAGGGTTGCGTTCTGCACCTAAGGAAGATTTGCACGCTTCCCCGGCTGAATTAGTTTTCGCCCAACCGCTTCGTTTGCCCGGGGAATTTCTTCCTGATAATCCCGCACCTAGTGGCCCCCCCGCTCAGCCGTGGCAGAGCGGCTCAGGAGCAAACACACTTCCTGGCCCAATCCATCACAGTTTCCCACACGTTTTTGTGCCCAAAGCTTTAAAAAATGCAGAGTTCGTTTTTGTTAAACATGACGCCCAGCGTCCAAGTTTGCGGCCGTTTTACGACGGACCGTTTCGAGTGCTGGAGACCGGGCAGAAGCATTTTCTGCTAGATTTAGGGGGCAGACGGGAGCTGATTTGCATTAACAGACTCAAACCCGCTTTTGTTCTGGCTGACGAGGAGGTGCAGCTCGCGAGGCCCCCCCGCCGGGGCAGGCCGCCGAGGGGACATTCTCCAAAGTCTTCACAGAGAGGTGCTAACGGCTTTAATCCACAGGTGCAGAGAGATGTTGCAGGTGCAGCCAAGCCAGGTTGCAGCAGATTCGGCAGAAGATTAAAACCTAGGCAGTTGGTGGATTGATTAGCGATGTATGGAGTGCTTTGTGTTTTTCTTTTTGTTATGCCATGCAGATTTTGCCTTACTAGACGTGTGGGGGGGGGGGGTAGTGTGGCCGACACATATTGTGGGCTCACGCTGCCACAGAGACAGGACTGAATGTGTATTGTGGAGTGTCACGTCTGCAAGGACTAAGGACTCGAATCTACAGGAGGTAACAAGGAAGTGTGAGATTTGTCTCTTTGTCCCACAGAAGACGCCCCGGAGGGTATTCCGGTTCATCAAGAAATGAGAGACAATGGTGAAGCTTCAAAGGGATGCTTTGTAACTGTATGTTGACTGAAGACACCATGTGGCTTGAATTCTGATGCTGGAAATGTATAAAAGGGGGTTGAAGTATGATTCTTTCTCTTTCCTGCTTTGAGAATGCTAGAAGCTGCGTTCTGTCAAATAAAGCTGGTTTTATGACTGAAACTCAGCCTCATTATTTGAGCATGCTTCTACACTACCACCAATGCCCATTTTATTCTGTTAGATAAGAAGTCCATCCCTCCACAGTGAGTCATAAGCCTTTTCAATATCCACATAAACTATAACCATTACTTCTTTCATTTTGAGAGTCTTTTCAATATCATTGCTTACCCTAACTAGAGCATCCACCGTGGATCCTCCTCTTCTGAAACCATTCTGATAGTCATTTATTAATTAATTTTTTAAACATACCCCAGACATCATCACCTGGTTCTATTTTCCTACCAAGGGCGGAACAAAATTCTCTCCATGTTGACCTTTTCCTGTGTTTAATAATCCTTCGAGCTACTGCCCTTCTCTTTTTATGCTCTTTTAAGCTTTCACTATTCATATTCTTCCTCAGCTCTCTGAATGCCTTGTTTCACTCTTTTATTGCAATACTACATTCATCATTCCACCAGGGTACAACCTTCTTCCTACCCTGTGTTGTTTTCTTAGGTATACTTGCTGTTGCAGCATTCAGAATATGATTGGTTACCTGACTTGAACACTCTTCTATGCCACCTTCTAATGTTACCAAATGACATGATTGAACACAGTATTGCCTAAATTTTCCCCAATCTGCCTTGTCAAAACACCATCTTGTAAAACATCTTCCCTCTTGTATATATACTTCAGTTTTAATGACTAAGTATTGGGAAGTGATCATTTCCCATAGTTGTCCTGTTATAACCATCCATTCACAGGTGCTCACTAAAGAATCAGATACCAGAATCAGGTCAGTACATGATAATGTGCCCCTATGCACATCCACCCTGGTACTTTCACCACTGTTTAGACAAATTAACGATCTTTCAGCTAATATGTCTTCCACAACATTTCCATTGTTATCTATATATGTGTGCTTCCCCATAAGCTATTATGGGCATTAAAGTCTCCACACTATACCTCTTTCATATGCCCTTCCCCTGCCATAACACTGAAAATATCTGCTGTTAACTTCCTACATGGGTTGTAATAGTTAATCAGCTTAGTATTTCGTTGTCCATTTGGCCTACATATTTCAATAATATTACACTCTATATCCTTAGGGGAGGGAATCAGCCTATACGCCAGGCCATCTTTAATGAAAGTGGCACATCCTCCTCCATTTACAGTGTTAATTCTATCCTGTCTAATTGAAGTGTATCCTGGAATAACAAAATCTAATTGAGGTTGAAGCCATGTCTCCTGTACACACGCTATCTGTGGAACAACTTCTAGTTTGTAAAGATACTTCTCGAGTTCTTGTCCGTTTGCTATAAGACTCCTCGCATTCCACTGTAGTATGTGTAGTGCCATAATCAAGGTGTTGTTTTAGCATGTGCAGACTCCCCAGTTTCAGCTTTCAATAAAGCATGAATCTGGTCAGCTGTGATATCTTTCACATCTAGGAAGCTTCCTGCTGCTTCCTGGTCTTGATTATTTCACTTTTCTTCTTTAGCTGTGCAGCAACATTCATGGTGTGGCAGATAAAAGCGATAAAGTTTGCCCTCTTAACTATCAATGTGTCATCATCCATTTTGCATTTGTGAACACAAACATTCCTTGCAGCGGCACGATCCTGTGCTTGAGTGGGACCTGTTGATTGCTGGCCTTCCATTTGAACTGAACTTCTTTGAGGAAGGCCTGCTGTGTTTCTGACTATTCCTGCCTCTCTCATATGCGGAAGCTCTCTTCCACATATGATATTTCCTTAGTTATTCTGATTTCCTGGGCTTGTCTAGCTTCCCTCTGCACAACACATCCTCCATATGCAGCACTGTGCTCACCCCCGCAGTTGCAACACTTTACTTTGGCATCCTTGTCACATTAACCATATTCGTGCTCCCCTCCACATCTAGCACATCTTAGGTTTCCCTTACATTGCTGAGCAGTGTGACCCATCCTTTGACATTTGTAGCACCTGAGTGGCTTTGGGATGTATTCTCTGACACTGAAATACATGTATCCTATTAGGACTGATTTAGGGAGTGTTTCCTCAAACTGAATCATGAAAGACTGTGTCCTTCGGTGAACCTTCTTTTTTACTCTGTAGCCTTTTCACATCCTTCACCTTTCCTCCTTGGATTTCGTTTTTCACTTCTTCCATAGACATGCACAAAGGGACACCTGATATAACTTCCCTCAAGTAGCTGTCGCGCCAGGAACATGCACCTTCATTTGTTCTCCGTTTAGACATATCATTGTCAGTATTTTCTGTTGCTGTTGTTTACTTGTGGCACCATGTGTCTTTGAACTGAGGCATCATAGGACACATAGACAAATGTGTCTTTATGATGTCACACTCTATAAAAGCAAGAAAGCTCTGTGTGTGTGTCTGTCACCTTCATAGGACATCATAGGATGGCCTATGATCTCTGCCTGAACATCATAGGACATCCTATGAACTCTTTTTGCTCAGATCTATTTTCATGATCCTGTCCATGAACTGGAATTACGACGCACCTATCCCTCAACCAATGGTCTCAAAGAAGAAGAAGAAGACCCACTAGATGGAGAGGAATAGAATGATGACAACTGCTGCTCGTCAGAAAGGATGCCATGAAGATGAAACATCTGAGGTTCCAGCAATACATCGCACCCGTCTAAGACAGGAGGACACCGTTCAGCAGCATAGGGTACGACAGACTTTAAAGCACGTTTCTAGGACATCATAGGACGGCCTATGATCTCTGCCTCATCATCATAGCATGTCCTATGAACTCAGGCATCATAGGAGGACTTGCCATGCCTATATGACAGCAAATGTGTAACCTTGACGAATGCCAGTCTACACTACAAATGTGTAAAATGCCAAGCAAAGCGCTGATTTTCTCCGGGTGCTCCGGTTTCTTGGTTTCTGCGGGTATGCACGGGCATTCCTGAACAGGGTCGAAAGCCACTTACTTTTTCAGGATCGTGCCCATGAACTGGAATTACGACGCACCTATCCCTCAACCAGTGGTCTGAACGAAGAAGAAGAAGACCCACCAGATGGAGAGCAATAGAATGAGGAGAACTGCTGCACGTCAGAAAGGATGCCGTGAACTTGAAAAACACCTCAGGTTCCACCAGTACGCCGCAGGCTTGACAGTGAACAACACAGCCGTCTGAGACAGGAGGAGACCCTTCAGTGGTCTGAACGAAGAAGAAGACCCACCAGATGATGTCTATATGACGGCACATAGACAGAGCACATGACTCCCTACAAGACATACTATACTGTACGTATATAGACACAGGTAAGCAACATAACACAGAACAGTGACAGGCAGGAGAAGAAGTAACAAGCTGGGGCAAACAGCCCCAGATGGCAGGGCATATTTTGTGTGATTTTTATGTTTTGCTGCATACAAAAGCCGTCACATGTGATTGCCACTTAGTGCTGTGTTGCTATACCAACTGTCCTGTAACTGGCAAGAATTCTGTTCCAATGCATCCCCTCTACGGGCATGCACGGGTTTCTACGGGCATGCACGGGTATGCACTAGTAATCAAAATTAAAAGGAAAAAAGCTTGAGATATTTCCCTTTGGCTGTAAGGAATATAAAATCTATGAAATTATGCTTTTGGAAATAAATTATGAAAAATACATGAAAATGTTCCTCGTATTCTAACTTTATGAGATACACCTGTATCTGTAGCACAAGATACTTTATGCCTCAGCAGAATACAATTTTAGTTGTTACTAGTGTATTCCCTGTGTAATTATATCCTTTTATAAAATTTAAAATGTTGATAATATAGAAATATTATTACAAAGAATAATAAAACAAAGTGTTACACTTTTTGGAAGATTGTTTTGGAAAATAAGTATATTATTGTATATTTTTTAATATAATAGAAGATAATTATATGTTAATTATTTTATATTGTGAAGCATTGTCTGATTTTCATCCATCTTCCATCCTCTTCCGCTTAATCCTTTTCGGGTCGCGGGGGGGGGGGGGGGGCTGGAGCCTATCCCAGCATCTTTGGGCAAGAGGCACATTGGTTAATTTTCATAGAATTTTTATTTATTACTACTTTTGTCAGATTCAAGTTATTTCTGTGACCATTGTGGGTTTTTCTTTCATTAACAGAGGGGTACCAACAATTTTGTCCACGTCTGTATATGACATCATAAAGACATGTTGCCTGATGTCTGTCACTGTATATGACATCATAAAGACATGAAGGCAGGCTTGATGTATATGACATCATAAAGGCATGTTGCCTGACGTCTGTCACTGTATATGACATCATAAAGACATGAAGGCAGGCTTGATGTATATGACATCATAAAGACACATTTGTCTATGTGCCGTCACATAGGCATCGCGAGTTATCCTATGATGTCTGAGTTCATGGTCTATATGACATCATAAAGACACATTTGTCTATGTGTCCTATGATGCCCGAGTTCAAAGACACATGGTCTATATGACATCATAAAGACACATTTGTCTGTGTCCTATGATGCCTGAGTTCATAGGACGTCCTATGATGTTCAGGCAGAGATCATAGGCCGTCCTATGATGTCCTATGAAGCGTGACAGACAAGAGATTTCTTGCTTTTATAGAGTGATGATGATATAAAAGTGATATTTTATTCATTAAAATAATTCTTTTATTTTTTAAAATGTTTTATATTCTATGCTGAAAATACTCAGCACACATAATATTTCCTATTGCAAAGTGAACATTGTTGGTAGCTGTTACTACCCATGACTTGATTTTTTTCCTGCTCTTATATTGCACACAGACCAGCTGGTGTTACTCTGTTATATCAGTGTGATAACAGGGTTGTTTATGTAGTAGCAGTGTTGTTACATCTCTAAGCTTGTATTTGGTCCTGGATGCTTGTAGAATATTTTCATAGATTTAAAATTTTCATACTGATGATCAAAATAAAGTGTCCTGCCAGGCTTTCTCTTTTTTTTATGTACTCTTGTCATTTTGACTGGAAAGTTTAATTTCTGATTTATCTTTCAGTATCATGTATTCACAGGCCTTGAACTTTATCTGGATCCTTTTTTTAAATGATGGTGTTATGCATTTTTCTTATTCAGTCAACGTGCTGAAGGTAAGATATTTCTGAGCACTGACATACTAGCAGATGTGTCTGACAGAGATACATTTGAAAGATTTATCCATCTTGCCTCAACTGTTTGCTCAAAGTGGCTTCTAGCTCATGTATCACCCACTTTTTATCTGTTTGATCAATGCGATCCAAGGCACAGGAAGGAACACAAATGTGATCCCTTTAATGTTATGCTTATATATCTCTAAATGACGAGCCACAGTGAGCCACGCAACTAAATCATACCCAAGCTTTCCACAATCGTTTCAGTGACAACTTCCATCTATCCATTTCCTTAACCAATTATCCAACTTTCAAGTGGTGAGAGGCACAGTGCACAGGGGACAGACTGACAGTCCATCCCAGGGCCAGCACATGGAGTCATATGGGTACAGACACATTCACCTATGCTTACATATGAGTCGGCAATTTCTTAATTTATTTAGCAAAACTACAGTATATTTGGACTCTAGAAGGAAACAGTGTAGACTCTTCATGGAACCTTCCAGTTGTCATCAAGCTGTGGACATTTAAGACCAAAATCTTTTGTGTGAAGACTGTGCGACTGCGCTGCCCACATATTGATTCAATGCATTGAAATTTTGAGGACAACCAGAAGGAAAACCTGCATTTTTCCCTAAAACTGAGGTTTATGCTAAGACCAGACTCTTCTTTCCAGCACCATGACATAACGATGGTGAATAATGTAATATTTTAAAATGGACCTTGTGGTCCACTTTCTGAAAGCTCCACCATTCCAGTCTACTAATCAAGATGCACTGTCTGTGACCTTCAAGGTCTGATGACACGATTTTGACATTTTTTAGCATGTTGTATAAACCCAAAAGTCATTGTCGATGATCAATATAATATTTACAACCGCGCCTGCATAAACTAGTTATCATCAAAAAACCGCACCCGCTGACTGGACTGTGGTGCCGCCCACTGAATGAAGGGCGGCACCACCATCATGTAAGCAACAGAACTGATGCTGGTGTTGTTGACTGGAATGACAGCAGCTTTGTAGCTCACAGTTTCTCTGGTTTCTTGTTTTATTTTTACGGCTATGCTTTTGCGTTGTGTCGCAGGCTTAATTCAATTCAATTCAATTCAATTCAACTTTATTTATATAGCGCCATTTCACAACAACAGTCATCTCATAGCACTATCAACTGTAGGGGGAACCCCCACAGTTGCAGAAAGACCCCAGCAATCAGGCGATCCCCTGTGAGCAAGCACTTGGCGACGGTGGAGAGGAAAAACTCCCTTTTAACAGGAAGAAACCTCCAGCAGAACCAGGCTCAGGGAGGGGCAGTCATCTGCTGCGACTGGCTGGGAGGTGAGGGGATAGAGAAGAAGAAAAGAACAGACATGTAGAGAGCAAACAGCACAATGGGGACTCAATCTATGGGAGAGAACAAACAAATGTTAATGACCAGCAAAAAAAATATTTCATTGAGAGTGAGAAAAGGAGTGAGGCCCAGTGCATTACTGGAGGTCCCCCGGCTGACTAAACCTATTAGCAGCATAACTAAGGGAGGGTTCAGAAACACATGATCCCTCCCTAATTGTAGGCTATATCAAAAAGGTAGGTTTTAGCCCTATTCTTAAAAACAGAGATCAAGTCTGACTCCCGAATCCAGATTGGCAGCTGATTCCACAGGAGAGGAGCTTGATAACTGAAGGCTCTGCCTCCCATTGTACTTTTGGAGATTCTAGGTATTACAAATAATCCTGCATTTTGGGAGCGTAGTGCTCTGTTAGGATAATACGGTAGTATCAGATCTTTTAAATAAAAAGGAGCCTGATTGTTTAGAGCTTTGTAAGTAAGAAGAAGGATTTTAAACTTAATTCTAAACTCTATGGGAAGCCAATGAAGGGAGGCCAGAACCGGAGAGATATGATCTCTCTTTCTAGTACCTGTTAAAACTCTTGCTGCAGCATTTTGGATCAGCTGAAGACTTTTTAAAGATGTTTTAGGACAGCCTGATAATAAAGAATTACAATAATCTAATCTCGAGCTAACAAAAGCGTGGATCAGTTTCTCAGCATCACTCTGAGACAAGATGCTCCTAATCTTGGCAATATTACGCAAATGATAGAAGGCAGTCTTAGAAACAAATTTAATATGTGAATTGAAGGACAAATCCTGATCAAAAATAACTCCAAGGTTCCTCACAGAGCTATTAAGAGAAAGAGTAACCGCATTCAAACTGAAAGTTTGATTTGGAAAGGAATTTCTAAGGTTTTTTGGACCAACAAGAATGACTTCAGTCTTATCTGAATTTAATAGCAGGAAATTACAAGTCATCCAAGCTTTGATTTCCTTAAGATAAACAGCAGGCCATGAAAGACCACATCACACGCTTCAGCTCCAACTGTCATAAGCCTCCTCATGCGCTCCTCGTGCACTTTTACGCAGGAGTAGCGCATGAGCAGGGGAAGGATTAATGGATTTACGTGCAGCTTTGACCTACTTTCTGTGATCGCATGCTGACGCTCGCCAGTCCGGCCACGTTCCCTCTATCATTATCACCAGCTGATTAAAAATCCCGCTGATCATCTTTCCCAGTCCTCGCCCAGGTGCTTCTCAACACATCATCACCAGCAGTGCATGTACTTAGTGGCTGTTTGCCAGTCATGCACTGCTGGTTAATAGTATTGTCATCTGTGCTGTTAGTCTGCCAGTATTTTCAGCACTCTCACAACATGTTAGCCACTCTACAGTATGTTCGCCATGGTTCTCATGCGTCCTTGAAGCGATGTCGGCTCTGGGGCGCACCTGTGGCTAACACGTCTCCTCTCATTTGTTCTCTGGGCGATGCCGGCCCCTGAACGCCATCAGTAAGTGTGTTTGTGTTTTTTGTACATTCTTCACCTTTTTGGGAATTGAATGTCTTTCTATATTAAATATGCTGTGGTGAACCCTGCACGTAAATCCTCGTTATTTCATCCTCCCTCTCCGTGCCCTGCATAAGAGCGCACGGAGGGTCATGATGAATGGATTTATGTGCAGGATTCACCAGATAATACATAATACATAAATACATGAAGATAATACATAATAAACCCGATGCCTGAGCCACAGAGAATACACTGCTATGATTTTATTGAAAAATCGGGTTTAAATAAATTATATTTATGAACAAATAATTTATTGCAATATCTGTAACAAAAGCATAACACTCAGTGTTCCCCTGCCATGTGTTTATCGCTGCTGCTGCGGCGGGCATGTGTGCCTCTCCATTGTCATTCTCTGAGTCTGACTCGCTAGGCACGATACCCGCTTGGCACGGCTCAAACCTATATGGTCTGATGCCCCCAGATTTTTCATTGTCATCCCATTCTTCGGAACTATAATCGTCTGAAGATTGGACAACACAAACCAATTCCAGACTACATGTGCTGGAACCATCGTCGATGTTTTCTACCGCTTCCATCCTGTGTGTACAATGGGCAGCCAAGTGCTGTGTTCTGTCGATGACGTTACAACATGGCCGGGGAGTTTTCCAGCCACTGACACAATTGGTGACGTGGCGCTCATGAAAACATTGGATATTCGCGTGAAAAAAAGCCTGTTTGACTTAGAACTGCACAGACCAACCTGTTTCATCATATTGTATTATGTGCTGAAAAATTAGATGAAGTCTAAAACGTGTCATCAGACCTTTAATGCTTTGTTGCAATGATGTATCAACTAAGAGTTCTACAACATCTGAGTATTTCATGCCATATCTTTGGCCTGCCTCCGAAGAATTTAACTCTCTCAGCTACCTGAGATGAGCGAGTTGTCCCCCTTGTTCTCAGACTTTGTTTCCTCCGCAAAAAGGAGTGTCAATATTGAGTGAGGAGATCTTTGAAAAATTCTTTACACAGCCCAACTAATCAAGCTTAGGAGCACCATATCGCCGCTCCATACAGTGTGGATAGTTTGACTCTTTTTTTAGGCCGATGCCCTGAAATCCTATCCACCTCAGCACAAGAAGTACAGAACATTAAAACCATACAGACACAATTTCCCCACAGTTTCTTGGGCTCGTGTTTGAACTTCTGCCAAAGGTGAGAGTTAAAGATCTGGGGTTTTTGTGAAATGCTCCCATTGCACCCTTATGGTACTTCAAGCCCCTGTCACACCTTGATGATTTAGGCAATGTATGCCGCTGTTAAAAAAATTTGGCAAATACGCTGGCGTACGTTGAATAAGTTATGGGTAAGTTTTGTATAAGTTAAGAGCACACTGATGCACGCTGGTATACGTCGTAGTATGGTGAGGTTGTTGAAATTTGATGCATCCAGCGTATGGCTCATACGTCCCGCATATGTGGGCCATAAGTTTTAAGTAAGTTATGCGATCATTGACACACGTAGGGCTGTCGCGATAACTGCAATTATGTAGTACCGCGCTATGGACAAGCCTACCACAGAGGATAACGAGGAACCGCAACAACTGTGATGTTCACTTTTTTTGTGTGTGGCTATATCTCATTGTTCACTTATGTGACCTTAGTGATTATTAAATAAATTGTTAAATATTAAGTGTATTTTTATTGCCAACAGCATGTTTACACTCGGTACTGTGGAAGCTTCCACAGCACCGGATGCTGCCACCGCCAGTACCGTGTGGAGCACTCTCTCTCCAGACGGACTCCAGCAGGCAGTTAGTGGCAGAAACGTTTGGACGAATTGCTAAATACAGCTGTGACAGTGAGCACTGAAAGGGCACAAAGCATGTTATTTCCTCCTGAGCGGAGTGTTTATGATCCTGACAACTGAGCTCCGAGAGCAAAACAACTACTGCATAGTGCATTGCTTGTTTGAATGTGATTTTTCAGACAGCGGCAAAAATCATGGAGATGAGAGACGCGCGGGGTCCTGTACGGAGGCTGTCCTGTTTAAATATGCTGAATGTCACTGCAGTCTCCAGTCCACACACCTTGTAGTTGAAACACTGGAGTTGCTGCCACTGCTTTATTAAAATTATTTTTTTTAACAGAATCAGCAGTTCATGCCTAGAAAGACCGGAGCTCTGCACAAGTGTGACACAAACACATGAAGTTGAAAGTGGAGCTGCAGCGAGTTTCTCACAGTTTCTATCATTTGCCACATAAGTTATGAACCCTGTTTAAATTACGAGACCACAGGGTCCTAAAACATTTGCAACTAGAAAAGTGCTCACAGAGCGCATACCTCCGCCAAGGCTCCTTCCGTTTGTCATAGATCAACTCCAAAATGTAATGGGTTTGTGTGTAGGCCTATAGCCACTTGTGGTGAAAATTGCATCAAAGTGTGTCCATCAGTTTTGGAGTATTGTTGCTAACACACTGTGAGAAGATAAGAGCCTTGGCTGAGGTACACATTATCAGATCATCACCAAAATATAATGGGTTCCTCTCTAGCCCAAGAACCACCTCTGGTGAAAATGTCATCCAAATCCATGCAGTAGTTTTTGTGTAATCCTGCTGCACAAATGCAAACAAAGCCCTTGGTGGAGGTATGCACTCTGAGATCATCACCAAAATCTAATCATCTGTTCCCCGTGCCATTACACACCTTTCCTGAAAATTTCGTCAAAATCCATTCATAACTTTTTGAGTTATGTTGGTAACAGGCAGACAGACAAACCCTGGTAAAACATTACCTCCTTGGTGGAGGTAATAATACCGCATATTGTGGTGTTGAGCTATCCACCGTCACCGCTGGGGAAATTCCTCCACCATGACAGCCCGAGACACACGTTTACACACATTACTTGCAAATTACTCATAAGTTGAAATACATCCAGCTATTGTCTAGCATACCCAAAACTTATTTCTAACCTACGAGTAACGTACTTTGAACCGGTTTCGAACTTACTGAATGGGTTTCTAACTTACAACTACCGTATAATGGCATATTTGGCAGCGTTGGTTCACAGGTGGAACCCCGTCAAGACTCCATGGTGAGCAGATGTCCATGTCAAACTGGTCTTGTTTTTCTATTCAGACAAAGTAAGAGATGTTTCATACCTTGACATGTTTGACTGTCACCTGATGTTTGTGATGTGTCACATCAACTGTTTTATCCTTTCCATAGACGTGACTGACCTGACAGATTTGACAGATCTGCCAGGTCGGTCATGCCCCCCACCATGCGATGGTCTTTGGAGGAGAGAATCATCTCAGTTGAACCGAGATGATTGAGTCTTCCAGCTCTTGCACGCCTAGGATTCATGCATCAGGGGGCGATGGCAGTTTGGCATGACCACGCTATGCATAAGTTACGATAAGCTATGTATAAGTTATGCATAAGTTAGACTATCGTTGAGCGTAAGTTGTGAATGCTGGCAATACACTAAGCATTTGTTGGTATAAGTTATCTATAAGATATCAAAACGTTTTATATAAGTTACTAATACGTTATGTATACGGGGGGATGAAAAGTTCATAGTGGTCAAATCTGACCAAATGTGGTTTGTTTTTCCACATAGTTTCCCCTTTGGTCCACACACTTCTTCCATCGGTGTTGCAACACTTGGTTCCCTGCGGTTGAAAAATAAACCATCCTCTGCCTATCTAGGGGATGACTGGATGACAGCTCAGCACTACTCTGTCTTTACACGAGTATCCAAGATATACATTTGCAAATCTGATGGCATAATTACAAACTGGATCATGGACCTGCAACTTTGGGCATCCTTGTGCAAAGTGCACTTATAGGCACTCTTATTCTCAAACAGTGCATTTGTTATAGAAGAACTGTGCCTAGCACGGAAGTCTTGTTTCTTGCAGTTAAAACAGATCAAGGGCTGTGTTACAGTGGCACAGTCCATAGTCAGTTAATGGGTGTTTTCAAGTTCATTTCACTATTACAAAAATGAATTTTCCACCAGGAAAAGTGCAAAGTGGCTGTCCTAATGCTGTTAATTATTCAGAGGTGTGCTTGGGGCATAACGTGAAATAAACCAATCGCTGTCTTTGCTCTCATTCTCTTTAATAAACAGGGGTGCAAAGCTCTGAGGCTTAATTCTAATATAACAGTTTAAATGGGAAGACAAATCCGTTTTGTGCTAAGGACAATGCGGGCTCATTCACATAGTGAAAGGGCAAGGAGGTTTTTAACCTCCTCCACAGCCCTGCTTGCACTGGGGAGACTTGACCATAATTACACATGGATGAGAGCTGTACAATTCAGAGATTATGCTAGTCTTTCTCTTTGTCCATGATTTTGACTGAGTTGCAAAATTTCTTTCACTTATATTATCATTCATCCAAACAATCATCTTTAAACAGAGAAAGAGGAGCCATTCATCTCAGCTGAGGTTCAATGCACATGAGATTGCTCGCTGCCACACCTCTTTGAAATGAGCCCCTCCTCACAGCGCAAAGCCAGCGCACTGTTTACTGGTAATTAGATGACATGACACAAAGCGTAAAAAACAGACAATGCACTGACAGAAACTAATAAAAGCACTGGAGCAAGGTGGGAAGCGTAGTGCAAAAACATACCATTGATCATCATAATAGGGCCCTAACACTACTTGTCAGTATTCAGAGGGTTTAGTTGGCTATGATGCTACAAATAAAAAAGTTTAATATAAACAGAGATCGTCCTTTAACCTTGTTTTGAGGTGCCGCCTACTACTACAATATGATACAGTGGTGTAAAAAAGTGTTTACCCCCTTTCTGATTTCTTTTTTTTTGTATGTTTGTCGCACATAACTGTTTCAGATCATCAAACAAATTTAAATATTAGACAAAGACAACACAAGTAAACACAAAATGCAGTTTTTAAATGAAGGTGTTTATTATTAAGGGTAAAAAAAAAAATCAAAAACCTACATGGCACTGTGTGAAAAAGTGATTCCCCCCCCCCCCCCCCCATCTTTCCATCTTTGGAAAGCTGAGTTCAATTTCTCTTGCTACACCCAGGCCTGATTACTGCCACACCTGTTCTCAATCAAGAAATCACTTAAATAGGACCTGCCTGACAAAGTGAAGTAGACCAAAAGATCTTCAAAAGCTAGACATCATGCTGCCATCCAAAGAAATTCAGAAACAAATGAGAAACAACAAACAGCTCTATCAGTCTGGAAAAGGTTATAAAGCCATTTCTAAAGCTTTGGGACTCCAGTGAACCACAGTGAGAGCCATTATCCACAAATGGCGAAACCATGGAACAGTGGTGAACCTTCCTAGGAGTGGCCGACTTACCAAATTTACTCCAAGAGCACAGCGACGACTCATCCAAGAGGTCACAAAAAGATCCCACAACAACGTCCGAAGGAATTGCAGGCCTCACTTGCCTCAGTTAAGGTCCATGTTCATGACTCCACCATAAGAAAGAGACTGGGAAAAAATGGCCTGCATGGTAGAGTTCCAAGACGAAAACTACTGCTGAGCAAAAAGAACATAAAGGCTCATCTCAATTTTGCCAGAAAACATCTTGATGATCCCCAAGACTTTTGGAAAAATACTCTGTGGACTGATGAGACAAAAGTTAAACTTTTTGGAAGGTGTGTGTCCTATTACATCCAGCATAAAAGTAACACGGCATTTCAGAAAAAGAACATCATACCAACAGTAAAATATGGTGGTGGTAGTGTGATGGTCTGGGGCTGTTTTGCTGCTTCAGGACCTGGAAGATCTGCTGTGGTAAATGGAACTGTGAATTCTGCTGTCTACCAAAAAAATCCTGAACGAGAATGTCCGGTCATCTGTTCGTGACCTCAAGCTGAAGCGCACTTGGGTTCTGCAGCAGGTCAATGATCCAAAACACACCAGCAAGTCCACCTCTGAATGACTTAAGAAAAACAAAATGAAGACTTTGGAGTGGCCTAGTCAAAGTCCTGACCTGAATCTGATTGGGATGGTGTAGCATGACCTTAAAAAGGCGGTTCATGCTCGAAAACCCTCCAATGTGGCTGAATTACAACAATTCTGCAAAGATGAGTGGGCCAAAATTCCTCCACAGTGCTGTAAAAGACTCATTGCCAGTTATCACAAATGCTTGATTGCAGTTGTTGCTGCTAAGGGTGGCCCAACCAGTTATTAGGTTTAGGGGGGAATCACTTTTTCACACAGGGCCATGTAGGTTTGGATTTTTATCCTCTTAATAATAAACACCTTCATTTAAAAACTTCATTTTGTGTTATTTTTGTCTAATATTTAAATTTGTTTGATGATCTGAAACATTCAAGTGTGATAAACGTACAAAAAAAAGAGAAATCTGGAAAGGGGCAAACACTTTTTCACACCACTGTATGTGGATGAACGAAACTGACAGACACATACTTTCTCCCTGTGACAAACGTGAGCAATGGAAGTCTCGTTATGCTTGCCATCAGCTATTTGCCTCTGAGCCATCTGAACCTAGCTGTTCTTCAGTCTCCACAGTCTCCTCAAACTTTAGAATCAGTCCAAAACGCTAAAGGATCCCTCCAGAGGTTGCACTAGACTTTTTTGTTATCTATCATTTTGACAGACAGGCTTAT
Organism: Pholidichthys leucotaenia; assembly: GCA_020510985.1. NCBI lineage: Eukaryota > Metazoa > Chordata > Actinopteri > Cichliformes > Pholidichthyidae > Pholidichthys > Pholidichthys leucotaenia. Next base: position 249,638,757 of record CM035846.1, on the reverse strand, counting down.
AAAATTCTGTCATAATCTATTATCTGTCATTTTAATTGACTTTAATTAGATCATCCACAGTGTAATCTGTCAATTGACAGCTTTCAGAATTTTCAGTCATTGTTGAAAAAAACCTGTCAATGAAGGACAGTTTTCATTTAACGTAACCTCTGCTCCCAAATGATCTCAAATATCAAAAATTGGCCCAATCTCTCAACGATCTCCGTGCTGTGTAAAGGAGCCCTTAGCAGGATTATACAGAAACTACTGGACAGATTGTGATGACATTTTCACCAGAGATGCCCTTGGGCTATGGATGAACCCATTAGATTTTGAAGGTGATCCGGTGTAACAAGCCACAGTATACCCCCAGTCCAGACTATACCCAGAGTTAAAGCGGCCTAGGCTAGATTATACCCTGGGTATACTATGGCCTAGGCCAATTCATACTCCGGGGTATGAATTGGCTTAGGCCATAATATACCCCCTAGGCCAATTTATACCCCCCATGATATCAGCAGTGTTGAGTGATATACACAAGAATTACTTAATTTTTTTAACCTCCCGCTGGTTCCAAAGGGAGGTAGATCGTAGATCCACAGGGGGTACATTTGTTGTGTTGTAGTGTAGAATGTCAAAAGCTGGTCATACAGTTGGTCTTACATGGTTGTAAAAAGTCCCGAAAGCACGTCCAAATCACGTGACTGCTTTAGGACGAGGTAGAAGCAAGACACAGCCTTGCAGCATTGCCGTTTAACTTGTGTTGAAAGTGCAGATTCGATACTTTCTCCTAGTTTTTAAATTGTGTTGATAGGGAAAGTAAAAACAGAGTTATGATAAACAATTTCCGTCATGTTTTTCCAAATATTTTCATCATGTTTAGTGTACGTTTGGAGTGGCAAAAAAACTTTTAAAATGGAAAGTGAGGACTTCTGGTTTGGACGGCATGGAGTAGAGACACGTTTTTCCCTAGCTCCAGCTACGCATGCATTTGTTTTGCACTTACTGCCTTGGAGAACTGACAAAACCGTTGAAAATGACATTAAACGACTACAGGGTGTCGTAAGTATGTCCCCTATGACAGCCAAAATTACTCATTCACCACTTAAACCAGCTGAGAAAGGCGCTGACGTCGCTGATAACAAGGCTGACTTGATTGCAATTTTAGCTGACCACAGAACAGCGTTATGTCTGAGCTCAAAACGTCATTTAACAAACCGAATGACAAACTTGATGGATTGCAGACTACTATTAATGCCCATGATAAGAGACTGGCGTCAGTGGACGGAAATACCGAGTCCACATATCAGAGGCTCAAGACGCTGGAAGACTCCTGCAAAATGCTACAAACTGACAACCGGAGGCTAAAGGCTAAGCTAACCGATCTGGAAAGGAGATACCGGAGAAATAACGTTCAGCTGATTGGTTTACCTGAAGAAACAGAAGGCCCTCAACCCAGGAAGTTCTTCACCCAGCTTCTGCAAGAGGTTTTTGGCCAGGATTTGTTTCCATCTGTAGCAGAACTGGATCGGGCCCACCACAGCGTTGCTCTGGGACCAAGCCCTGAAGGCAGACCCCGGCCTGTCGTCATCTGTTTTCCCTGGGAGACCAGGAATCAGGGTACGCTGTGGTACCAGGGCCACACTTTCAGGATCTATGAGGATTATTTCCCAGAAGTTATGAACCAGAGGAGGAAATACAGAACGGTTAATGTCATCATTGTACAAGGTGGGACTGAAGCCCTCTCTGCTCTATTCGGCCAGGCTTGGTATTACCCAAAACAATGGTACTCGCACCTGGCTAGGCTCCGTGGCTGAGGCTGAGAAGTACTTGAAGGAGTTTGGCAAGTCATTTTAGACACATCTTCAGTGTTTACGTTTGAATAAGACTTTTGTTTCATTCAGTTGGAGTTTAAAGTTTGTTTACACTTTTAGGCAAGGTATCTGGGGAGAGTGTTTCTTTTTCCCCCCAATTTTAGTGTTCTACCTTTAGTATTGGTACATATACTTGCACAGTAATGTTGCAAGGCTGCTGCTGTAGTGGGCTTCAGTTTCCCTTTTTTTTTCTTTCTCTTCCATGGCAGGAACCTACTTGATGTTTATGTAGCGGAATAAGGGTATCTAAGTAGGAGTTCACATGGAAGGTCTTAAGTTAATTAGGGTGGATGTGCTGTTTGTTCTAGCAGCTTATTTCACCTTAGGGGTTGAGGAAGGAATGTTTTCTTTTGCCGTCACCCATAAGCATGTTGTTTTTATTTTTCACTTGTTTAACCGACTTCAACTTTATTACCATTACATGTGCTTGTTATGCAGCCCTTTTTCTTTCTTCACCTTTTTATGTTATATCATACTACCTAAGCAATATGGAAGTTGACCTCAATTTGATAAGCTGGAATGTTAAAGGCCTCAATAGTCCTGTTTAAAGGAAAAAAAAAATCTCACACATTTAAAACACCTGAAAGTGGGGATTGCTTTTCTTTAGGAGACCCACCTCAAATACTGTGAGCACTCCCGCTTAAGGGGTGGATGGGTGGGACAGCTCTTCCACTCAACCTTTCAAGGCAAAGCACGAGGTGTAGCAATATTAATTAATAAATTTATCGCTTTCAGTCCCTCTAACACCATAGTAGACTCAAATAGACGCTATATAATTGTCACTGGCCAAATATATAATAGGCAAGTTGCATTAGTTAATGTCTAACCCCCTAACTGCAATGACATTTATTTTTTCCAGCAACTTTTTAAATTACTACCAGATCTACTGTAAATTCACATCATCTTATCATGGGAGGGGACTTTAATTTATGCATAGATCCACAAGTGGATAGATGGTCTGTCAGACAAAACAGAACACTATCTAAATAAATCAGCTGCCTATGTACAATCATTCTTATCTTAATTTGGCATCACTGACGCATGGTGATTTTTACATCCAAGTCACAAAGAATATTCTTTTTTTTCTCCCGTTCATAATACATATAGTAGAATTGATTGCTTTTTACAGATAATAAAATTACTTCTTATGTTCGCTCATGTGAATGTCAGACTATAGTAATCTCTGACCACGTCCCACTCATTCTGAGTTTGAATTTCCCAGAATTTAGGGCTAGTGAGAGAGTGCGGCAATTCAGTTCTCTTCTACTGTCAGATGAAAGCTTTGTTAAATTTCTGTCAGAACAAATTTCACTCTTTTTGGAATTCAGTACAACTGCAGATGTCTCAGTCTGAACTGTCTGGGAGACACTAAAGGTGTATCTAAGAGAGGTCAGATCATATCCTTCATGGCAAACAAAAAACAAATCTCAACAGGAAAACAAATTAAACTGGAAAATCAGATAGCTGAACTGGATAGAAGAAATGCACAGGACCCCTCTCAGGATTTGTATATGGAATGTCTGAAGCTTAAAACGGCTCACAATCTTGAGACTTCACACACTATAGAATATTTAATAAATCAGAATAGAAGTGCATGTATGACAGCAGTTGACAGCAGATATTCAGTTGTGGAAACAACAGGTTGAGAGGTTAGCAGTACTTGTCAAAGCTTTCAAAACAAACAAAACCAATTTCAATATTAACTTCATTGAAAACTGGAGAAAGCTACTCATTTTGTGTTACTTTTATGTTTTGTGCATTAGTACAGATCCAAACCATCTTGTTAAAACACCAAAACCAGTGTGGAGTTTGCATGTTCTTCCTGTGTCTGCGTGGGTTTACTCCGGATACTCCGGTTTCCTCCCACAGGCCAAAGACATGCAGGTTAGGTTAATTGGCATCAATTGGGGATTCTAAATTGTAGGTATGGATGTGAGAGTGAATGGTTGTCTGACTCTCTGTGTTGGCCCTGCGATGGACTGGCGATCTGTCCAGGGTGTACCCTGCCTCTCACCCAAAGATGCTGGGATAGGCTCCAGCCCCCCTGCGACCCAAAAAGGATTAAGCAGTAGAAGATGGATGGATGGATGGATGGATAAAAGTTCAATGCATGAAAACATTGACAAGGCAGGGGAGCTGCTGGCCACACAGCTAAGGGGGGGCGAGAGCAAATCAAATGATCAATGGAATGCTTTCACAGGAAGGTGAAATAATCAGATCAACAAGGAATAAACCATATCTTTAAAAATTATGATAGTGACTTATAAATGTCTGCTAACCCTAGCAACTCTTATCTTCTGCAGAACTTTTTTTAACGAGCTGCATATTCCATCTCTGTCTCCAAGTCATATCTCTTCATTAGAGCAGCCAATAACGCACCAAGAAATAGCAGCCTCTATTCAATTGTTACAACCCCAGAAGTCACCAGGCCCAGATGGCTTTTCAAGTAAGTTTTATGCTGCATTCTCTAAACAATTGACATCTGTGCTGGCAGCGATGTATCAGGATTCATTGCAATTAGGATCACTGCCACCTACTCTAAACCAGGCATTTACAGTGGATCTAAAAAGTCTACACACCCCTGTTCAAATGACAGTCTTTTGTGATGTAAAAAATGAGACCAAGATAAATTATTTCAAATCTTTTCTCACCATTAATGGGACCTATAACCTGTACAACCAAATTGAAAAACAAATTGAAATTTTTTAAGGGAAAAAAAAACAAAAAAACCCAACTTACAATAACCTGGTTGCATAAATATGCACTCCCTGTTATAACCGGGGATGTAGCTGGGTTCAGAATTAACCAATTACATTCAAACTCATGTTAAATGGAGTCATCACACACCTGTCACCACTTAAAGTGCTTCTGATTAACTCCAAATAAAGTTCAGCTGTTCTAGTAAGATCTTCCTGACATTTTTGTAGTCACATCTTCCAGCACAAGCCATTGTCCGCAGAGAGCTTCCAAAGCATCAGAGTGATCTCATTGTTCAAAAGTATCAGTCAGGAGAAGGGTACAAAAGAATTTCCAAGGCATTAGATATACCAAAAGCCAGTTTAGGAAGCTTGGGATCAGACCGCCAAGGTCTCCGCCTTTGATCGTCGCCTGATCCACATAACACCAGACCCCCATGGTCCCTCCTGCAGGTGGTGAGCCCACTGGAAGGCAGACCCATGTAACTCCTTCGGGCTTAGCCCGGCCGGGTCCCATGGAAACCTGGCCAAAAGTTATTCCTATGCCAATGGCATAGGGCGGCGCCTATCTCTGTTTCATGACCCTAGGCCACACAGCTACTGTACGTAGTGAAAGCTACAGTGGGTGGTCAGTCCTCTGGTAGCTGTGTGTTAACCTTCCTTTCCCCATTCTATTATGCTGAGCACCAAGCTAGAAAGCTGAAAGTACCATTTTTACCTGGTCTTTGGTATGACCCGGCCGACATTTGAACCCCTGCTGCCCGGTTGTGGGGCAGATGCTCTACCAACTAGGCCACCATTCCGGCTCCTGCCCCAAGTGGAGAAGTATCTCGGGGTCTTATTCACGAGTGAAGGTAGAATGGAGCGAGAGATTGATAAACAGATCTGAGCAGCATCTTCAGTGATGCGGACGTTGTACCGGTCTATTGTGGTGAAGAGAGAGCTAAGCTCTAAGGCAAAGCTGTCAATTTACCAGTCAGTCTACGTTCCTACCCTCATCTATGGTCATGACTTTTGGGTAATGGCCAAAAGAATGAGATCACGGATACAAGCGGCTGAAATGAGCTTTCTTTGTAGGATTGGTGGACTCACCCTTTGAGATAGGGGGAGGAGCTCAGTCATCTGGGAGAGGCTCAGAGTAGAACCGCTGGTCCTCCACATTGAAAGGAGCCAGTTGAGATAGTATGGGCATCTGATCAGGATGCCTCCAGGATGCCTCCCACTTGAGGTGTTTTGGGCACGTCCCACTGGGAGGAGAACACGGGGCAGACCCAGGACTCGCTGGAGAGACCGTGTCTCCCAGCTGGTCTGGGAAAGCCTTGGTATCCTCTCTGAAGAGCTGGAGCAGGTGGCTGGGGAGAGGGAAGTCTGGGCTTCTCTGCCTGAACTGCTGCCTCCGCGATCCAGACCTCCAGAAAGGCGGTAGAAGATGGATGGATGGATAAATATACCATGGAACACAGTGAAGACAGTCATCATCAAGTGGAGAAAATATGGCACTACAGTGACATTACCAAGCAGTGACATTACCAAGATCTACCAGTCGATTGCGATCGACTGGTAGATCGCAGACTGATTCTCAGTCGATCGTGACTGCATAGTCTGCAAAGTTTTTTTCTGCCATTGCTTCTTAGTACACACACACATACATACACACACAAACACAGCGCAGCTTGAATGGACTGCACACACGGCACTGTGCGCACATGCGATACATACCATACGTGCATACTGACGTGTACGTACAGCATGCCAGGTCACAAATTACAAGTGTCTGAGTGGCCACCGTTAAAGTTCACTAGCAGCACACGAAGATGGCAGAAGCTAAAAAGACAAAAATACACCATTTTCATTCAGAGTGGGAGGAGGATTTTTTTTTGTTTATTCAAATTCAAAGTCCATTTGTCTCATTTGCAATGTTGGCATGGCCATTCCAAAGAAGGGCAATCTGGAGTGGCATTTCAGAATAGTGCACAAAAACTATGAGACAGATTTCCATGCTAAAACTGCTGTACGTTCTTGTAAAATGCAGGAATTGAAGAGTCAGCTTTCAGCGCAGCAGTCCATTTTTACGAGGCCCAACAACACCAAGAGTAAGGCGGCAACCATCGCATCATATCAAGTCAGTCACGTTCTTGCTAAACATAAAAAGTCTTTCAAGGACAACGAAGTTGTGAAAGAAGCATTTATTGAGGCTGCAGATGTGCTCTTTGATGATTTTAAGAACAAAAGAGAGATCATTGCCACTACTAAGGACATGCAATTATCCCGTAATTCTGTTACACGGCGGTGTGAGGTGATGCCATAGGATGTCGAAGAGCAATTGAAGAAGGACATTGAGGCATGTGAGTGTTTCTCCCTCCAGTTTGATGAGTTGACTGATATGGTGGATGTGGCTCAGTTATGTGTTTTCATTAGAATGGTTTTTGATGACATGACCACCAATGAAGAGCTGCTCATGGTTTTGCCATTGAAAGGACATACAAGAGGTGAAGATATTTTCAACGCTTTCATGGATTTTGTTAATAAGAGCCAACTGCCTCTTTTCAAACTCATCTCCATCACAACTGATGGTGCTCCAGCGATGGTAGGCCACACTAATGGATTCATTGCATTGTGCAAACAAAGTGAATCTTTCCCAGACATCCATTGTATTATTCACCAGCAAGCACTGTGTGGGAAGATTCTAAACATGAAAGAAGTGATGGATGTTGCCATGGAAATAGTGTGCTCTGTTCGTGCCAGGAGTCTACAGAGAAGGTTATTCAGGGCTCATTTGGAGGAGACAGGAGCTGTATACACAGAGCTGCTGCTTCACACAGATGTAAGATGGCTTAGCAGAGGTAAATGTTTGGGGAGGTTCAGTGAGTTGTTGCCTGAAATCAAAGATTTTCTGAAGCTTTCATAACAAGCAGAATATGAAGACTGCCAATGACTTTTGGACTTAGCATTCCTGGCAGATCTGACTGACATGCTGAATGATTTGAATTTACAGCTCAAGGGTCAGGATAAACATGTGATCAACATGATTAGTTCAGTGAATACATTTAAAAGCAAGCTGCAACTGCCTTCAAGTAGGCTGCAATGCTATGACCTGGAAACTTTCCTCACATACAAGCAGAACTTCAGCGTCACGGCAAAGATTCTGCACAGCTGGACAGTGCACGATATGAGGAGCAAGTTCAGAACATCTTTTCAGAATTTGACAAGTGTTTTACTGACTTTTCATCCGTTGAGCCTGTTGCCAGCTACCTGTGTTTTCCATTTGGGGAGGGCATCAATGTGGATTACATTGCTTCTAAAGTAGCATCACTGTTTCAACTGGATAGCTGTACTGTTGAGAGTGAGATTCTCACACTGCAAAATGACATTGGAGATCAAATCCAGGGCAACACCTGGCATGAAAGGAGACTTCTGTAACCTACTGCTGGAACAAAAATATCCCAACCTCAGAAGATGTGCCTTGAACTTTGCACTTTTCAGATCAATGCATTTGTGTGAGACTGCTTTCTCTCACATGAAAATCATCAAGTCGAAGTACAGATCCACAATGACAGACATTCACCTTGTGGCCCGCCTAAGGCTTGCAACCAGCTCCTACTGCCCTGACTATGAGAAACTATCTGCCTCTTCCCAGTGCCAAAGGTCCTACTGAGATAGTGAAATGCATTTATTGCACCTGCATTGCAACTCACAAACTACTTTTTAGTATATCTGAATGAGCTTTCTGTTTGTCGTGTGCATATTAAATGTGTCGATTGGCAATGGATATGGCCTATGTGAACTGGTAGAGCTCAACAGGCTCACATCTTTAAAAGTAGATCTTTGTTCAAAAAAGGTTGGGCATCACTGTTGTAAGTTTTTTATTTTTCCTCTTAAAGATTTCAGTTTGTTTTTCAATTGGGTTGTACAGGTTATAGGTCACATTAATGGTGGAAAAAGTTTTGAAATGATTTATCTTGGTCTCATTTTTTTACATCACAAAAACCTGACATTTGAACAGGGGTGTGTAGACTTTTCAGATCCACTGTATAACATTACCGGCAAAGAAAAATAAAGATCCATTAAACTGTAGTTTGTACAGACCCATCTCTTAATTTAATACAGATTTTAAGATCCTAGCCAAAGTTTCAGCCCGCTGCCTCAAAAGTGTTCTGCCCAGTATTATTTGTCCAGACAGGCTTTGTAAAGAATGGACACTCCTTTTTCAATATTTGCAGACTCTTTAATATTATGTACTCTATTTGTCAGGGTCCTTTGCAGTGCATTCTCTCCTTGGATGCAGAGAAGGCCTTTGACAGAGTCGAATGGAATTATCTATTTGAAACTCTGGAAAGATTTGGATTTGGGATAGCATTCATTTCTTGGATTCAATTACTGTATTCGTCTCCCTCAGCTATAATCAGAACAAACAACGTGAACTCTAAGCCTTTTAATCTGTACTGTGACAAACCCAGCGCTTGGGTTTGTCTCTCTCTGCCCCGAGGGGCAAACATGACAGAATGCAATGGCCAATAACAGAACCCAGCTGTGATTTTGCCCATTTTATTTTTTCCTTTTTTCACTAACCTGACTTGGAGCTCACCATGTCCAATCTGGGTGATGTGGAGCAGTGGGCGGTGCACTTCCTGGAGAATATTTGGTCGCAGACACAGGCCTCCCGTTCTCCCAAGATGTTCTGGCAGAGTCGGGATGGTGCAGCGCGAGTGATGAAGGCATTCCCCAGTGTGTGGAATCACCCGGAGGCCATTAACATCCTCTCCTCCATATATTCTCAACCATGCATGAGCGAGGAGCCGAGGGAAGCAGCTCCGATGCTTGTGCTGGCCCCAACAAAGAGTAAGCGCTCACACCGGCAGAAGCCCAGCCCCTCTCCTACACCACCAGCTCTGTCCACTCCATGGCGCCGAATCCCAGCTTTGGACCACCAGAGGGTTACTCCCGCCTCTCAGCCAGCTACTTTTTCCCCGACAAGACAGAAGAATCCCACAGCAGTGCATTTTCCATGTGTTTTCTCTTCAGTTGTTCCGGCAGCTTCTCCTTTTCCCACAGCTGCTGTTTCCCACTTCGCCTCACCGTCTTTCCCCGCTGGTGAGAGGCCAGTTGTTTTCTTCTCGGCTCTGCCCATGGTTGTGGGGGCAGGGGCAGCTCCACAGGGTTCCCCTGGGAGGCCTTCTTCAATGGAAACCATGGAGGAGGTCAAACCAACACTGGCTGCAGCAGATTTCACTACACACTGGGATGACAGGCAAGTAACGTCTCATTCTATTTCAATTTTTGATGAAATGTCTTGCCTGATTCCTGGTAGGGGGACTCAGGAAATACAGTCCCCTGCGCTCTCCCCACTTGCTGCAGCCAATAATTCCTCACCTGTCCTCTCCACGTCCCTTCCATCCATTTCTGGGTGTCCGCCGGTCCCAGAACCGAGCCACCAGACGACGGAGGAGTCAACACGGAGCCGTTCCCCAGCTACCATGCCGGAGGAGCCACCAGCGTGGGTCACGTTGCTGAGGGAGACTGCGACTGCAATGACCACCATGCGTGCTACGGAGGCCACCACAGCAGAGTGGGAACCAGAGCTGGACCTCCTTGAGACCGGGCCCGAGGCGTCATCGTCGTTTGGATCGACGGAGTCCTGGACGGTGGTGGAGCTCGAGCTCAGGCAAGTGATCTCCTTTGTTTTTCTTATGCCTGTGTTGGAGAGAACTTGTCTGGCTCTTGTTGAGGAGAGCTGGGTGCAGCCACCAGCTGCACCTGAGCTCACCTTGCCGGGCTCCGCCGTTCCAGCGACCCTAACCACGCTTCTCTACCTGTCTTTCCTTAGTCTTCTCCCAGAGTCGCCGGAGAGGATCCACCATTGCCAGATGCCTCCATGGATCCAGGCTCATCACCAGATGACGTCTTGGATCCAGCTCCCCATGCCGAGGTCATCGTGGACCTCCCTCCTTCGCCCTCACCCGGGGTCCCTTTGATTGACCGCCTCCTTGGTCTGGTGCTCTCATGGGTCGGCTGGTCCACCGTGGGTACAGTGTTGGCCCAGCCCGGGTCCACTGTGGGTGCTGTAGTGCTCCAGCCCGGAGCCACCGAGGGTGCTGCAGTGCTCCAGCCCGGATCTACCGAGGGTGCTGCAGTGCTCCAGCCCAGAGCCACCGTGGGTGCAACGATTCTCCTGCCCAAGATCACTGAGGGCGTCGATTCTCCTCCTCCTCAACCAGACACCGTCGTGGCCCCCTTCCTTAGGGCATTCTTTCCTCCATTAAGCCTCCCTGTGGGGGAGCCTCCTCCTGGGTCACCCCTCCGGTCCTGGTGGCTTAAAAGCTCTGGCCGGCTGCCAGAGAGACTGTGCCGCCGGGTCGGGGCAGGTCACCTGACTCATTCCATCTGGCCATTCGGCTGGCCTGGGACTGGGGTCGGCCCCCTGAACTCTCAAGCTCCTTGGTCCTGGAACGTGTGTGTGTGTGTGGGGGGGGGAGGTCCTAATGCTGTGTTTTTTCTGGTGTGGGCCCTGAGCGGGGTTTTTTGTTTTGTTCCCTCCTAGCCTGTTTCCCCCACCACCCGCCCAAGGTAGGTTATTATAGTTCCTCTTCTGGGGGGGCTCTTTTTCTTTTTTGTTGATGTTACCCTGGGGTGTCTGAATTCCACCCCTTGGGTGGGGGCTCTGTCATGAGCGGAGTCCAATGTTCTTCCGGACCCAGTCTCGTGGCTCTTTTGTTATATTCATATATATTCATCTGCTGTGTTTTTGGTGTCTTCTTTGAGTTGTCACTGCTTTCTATTTGCCTGTTTATGTTTCAGTTTGTGTTGGCTATGTTTTGCTTCATTTATAATTATTTTCTAGTCTGTATTTGGTTTTGTTTACATTTACTCTGTGGGCTGACAGCTGTCAGGTTGCACTTCTGGGCTTGTATGGGCACCTGTCAAACTGTCAGCCGCTCCTCCCTCACCCCTCATTACTACTACCAGCTGATTGAAATTATTGTTCCCTTCTCCTGCTCAGGTCAGCCCACACCTGTTATCACTCATGTTGTTATTTCACTTATTACTTAAGCTCAGTCTGCTCACCTTGTCCTCGCCGTTACGTTGTATGTTCATCTCCTGAGTGCTCCTCAGGATTATTCTCCTGTTATTCTGTTTCCTCGACTCCTGAGCTGGACGGCTCAGGAGCGCATTCCCCTGTAAGTTATCCTTGTTTTTGCATTTTGGTTTTTGCATTATTTTTGGGACTGTTATGTTTCTTTACTTAATAAATGCACAAAATCATCCAGCGCTTGGGTTTGTCTCTCTCTGCCCCGAGGGGCAAACATGACAAGTTTGGGGAAATATCAGGATACAAAGTAAATTTTCATAAAAGTGTGTTGTTTTTTTTTTCCACAATATCTTTATTGAACCTTTTTTTTTAACAAACATGATACAAACAAACACTAACACTAAAGTACTACAAAAAAAAAATGCACTAAAAAACACCAACAACCACCAACAAAATCAAATCTTCAACAATGCTCCTCTGTTTAGTCTAGACAATCCAATACATAAGTATACATATTATGTTCACCAGTTTGGAATTTACAAGGTCCACACACATCATTCACCTTCTTCTTCAAGAGTTATGTTTAAATTTTTTACATAATCAATAAAAGGTCTCCATATATTCTCAAACACAATTTCCTTTGATTTCAGTATATATGTTATTCTTTCTAATGGAAGGTTTGTTAACATCTGTCTTAACCACTGAGTCACATCTGGTCTATAAGTCTTTTTCCATAATAGTGCAATACATTTTTTGGCATTAAGCAAACTGAGGTCTATGAATGTTCTTTCACTTTTATTAAAATTATGCTTTTCTGGGTACAGACCCAACAAAAACAGTTTAGGATTCAATATGATTTGTTTTGAGATTATTTTTTCAATTGTTACCCTCACCTCTTCCCAAAACATTCTTATTAATCTACATTCCCATACACAATGAAATAGAGTTCCTTTACTTTCCATGCATTTTGTGCATGTATCTGGTATATTTTTATTATATCTATTTAACTCCTCCGATGTAACATACATCCGCATTAACCATTTGAAATGTATCAATTTAAGGCGTACATTTATTGATTTGGTTTGAGCTTCTGTACAAGCCAATTCCCATTGTTCCTCTGAAATTTCAGTTTGCAGATCTTCTTTCCAGTAGTTTAATCTTTTCAGTGAATTTTCACTTGAAAATAGTGTCAATGAGTTATAAAACTCTGAAATAATACCCTTTCTTTTACTATCTTTCATCAACATTTTTTCCAAGGATGAATAAATAGGTCGAGTGAGAGCTTTATTTTGATTTGATCGAATAAAGTTTCTAAGTTGAAGATATTTAAAAAAATGTGTTCTATTGAGATTAAATTTGATCCTCAGCTCTTCAAAAGACATTATGTTTTCTGCACATGGCAAATATAAATCCTGAATCTTTTGTATCCCTTTTAAATTCCATACTTTAAATACAGCGTCCGCTCTCCCTGGTTTAAAATATTGATTACCCCATATTGGACTAAATTGTGACAATAACTGTGGTTCTTTTAAATAGTTTTTAGCTTCACACCATATTTTGATCATATGCTTTACAAATGGATTTTTAACTTGTTTTTGTAATTTTTTTGCCGAATCTGAGTATATGAATATGGGAAGAGGTAAAGGCAAATTGTATGATTCCATTTCAGTCCAGTGAGGGAGATCATTTGATGAAAACTAATATGTCATAGACCTCAGTTGTGCCGACCAATAATACAACATAAAATTTGGACATTTCAGACCTCCACGATCAAATGGTAAATATAATAAAGACAGACGTAATCTAGCCCTCCTGTTGTTCCATATAAATTCCACTAACTTTTTTTTAATTCTTGAGAATAAATCTAAAGGTGGTGGTAAGGGAATGTATTGAAATAAATAAAGTATTTTAGGTAAGATATTACTTTTAAGTATATTAATTCTCCCGATCATCGACATTGGTAGTGACATCCATCTCTGAAGTAACTCATCAATATCTGTCATTAAGGCTTCATAATTGACACTGGCGATTGATTCTAGCTTAGGCACAATTTGGATTCCTAAATATTTAAACTGATTTACAACATTGAATTACGTCAAACAGGTTCATTTTGTCTTCTTTCAATTATTTATCCTTTTTTTTTTTTTTTTCCTTTGAAAGACAAAAGTAAAATAGAAAGATGTCTTTACCTTCTTTACATGTTTCAACTGCACTGCAGCCTTCATCAGAAGTTCTGATGAAGGCTGCAGTGCAGTTGAAACATGTAAAGAAGGTAAAGACATCTTTCTATTTTACTTTTGTCTTTCAAAGGAAAAAAAAAAAAAAGGATAAACATTGAATTGATTTACCTCAGGGGCTGGGTAATTTCTCTGGGTCTCATTTAGCATTAATATTGAAGATTTAGTTTTATTTATTTTATATCCTGATATTTCCCCAAAATTCTTTATTAAATTCAACAAGGTCGGAATTGATTTTTTAAGATTCGACATAAACAAAATTATGTCATCGGCATACAGGGAGATTTTATGTTCTGTTGGTCCAACTTTAATTCCATATATTTGTGACTGTAGACGTATCGCCATTGCTAAAGGTTCAATTGCCATAGTAAACAGTAAAGGTGAAAGTGGACAGCCTTGTCGACATCCTCTATTGATTTTTATTGATTTTGAAATATTGTTATTTGTTAGGATTTCTGCAGTAGCATTATTATATATTATCTGAACCCATTTTATGAAATTATTTCCAAGTCCAAACCTTTGTAAGACTTCAAAAAGAAAGGGCCATTCAACTCTATCAAAGGCTTTTTCGGCATCCAGTGATAAGAGAGCTGTATCCGGTGCTTCTTTATTAGAATAAATAATATTAAAAAGTCTTCTTACATTATGGAAGCCTTGTCTTCCCTTTATAAAGCCATTCTGATCTCGATTAATAATATTTGGTAAAATTTCTTGTATTCGTCTTGCTAAAATTTTACAGATTATCTTAAGGTCGGCATTTGCTGCTAATAGGTTTAGTCAGCCGGGGGACCTCCAGTAATGCACTGGGCCTCACTCCTTTCCTCACTCTCTATGAAATATTTTTTTTTTTGCTGGTCATTAACATTTGTTTGTTCTCTCCCATAGATTGAGTCCCCATCGTGCTGTTTGCTCTCTACATGTCTGTTCTTTTCTTCTTCTCTATCCCCTCACCCCCCAGCCAGTCGCAGCAGATGACTGCCCCTCCCTGAGCCTGGTTCTGCTGGAGGTTTCTTCCTGTTAAAAGGGAGTTTTTCCTCTCCACCGTCGCCAAGTGCTTGCTCACAGGGGATTGCCCGATTGCTGGGGTCTTTCTGCAACTGTGGGGGTCCTCCCTACAGTTGATAGTGCTATGAGATGACTGTTGTTGTGAAATGGCGCTATATAAATAAAGTTGAATTGAATTGAATTGAATTGAATAGGCTTATTGGTCTCATATTTTCACATTTATTAGAAGGCTTACCTGGTTTTGGCAACAGTATAATTAAGGCATTATTCATATATGATGGTAAATTACTATTTTGAAATGCTTCTAAAACCATTTCCAAAAAAGGTTTTGTTAATTTATTCTTAATTTTTTTATAAAGGTCAACTGGAAGACCATCTGGTCCTGCACTTTTTCCTGATTTCATATTATCAATAGCTAATCCAACTTCTTCTTGACTAATTTTAGACTCCAGTATCTCCCTATTTTCATTTGGAATACACGGTATAAATAGTTCGTTCAAAAACCCATGTAGTTTTGTTAAGTCAGATTCATTTTTGGTATCATATAATTTTTCATAGTAATCTCTAAAGGCTCTATTAATTTCTAAAGGATCTATAACTACCTGTCCGTTACTTATAATACTGGTAATTGGTGTTTTAGATTCTAATTGTTTAATCTGCCATGCCAATAACTTTCCTGATTTTTCACCTTGTTCATAAAAAGATTGTTTCAATCTTAGAAGACTCGAGGCAGCTCTATTCGCTGATTTTTTGTCATATTCAGCTCTCAAAATCAGTAATTCGTTCTCCAACCTTGGATCTCTTCCTGCATATACTCTTTCTTGAAGAATTTTTATTTTATGTTCCAGTTGGACTCTCTCCTCTCGAGTCTTCTTAGATTTTGAACCTGTATAACTAATAATATGTCCCCTAATAAAAGCTTTGAAAGCCTCCCACTTTACACATGCTGATGTTTGTGTAGTATTGATGTCAAAGAACTCATCTATCTGTTTTTCTGTGTATTTAACAAATTCCTCATCCTGAAGCCATTTATGCTGAAATTGCCATCTACCTGGTTCCTTTGTCAATTTCTTATCTACATATATTAGACAGCAGGGTGCATGATCAGAGATCACGATGTTATCATAAAAACAGTTTTGAATCTTGGACCTTAATTCTGTGGAGATCAAAAAATAATCTATACGTGAGAATGTCTTGTAGGTATTGGAATAACAAGAGTATGCTTTAACTTGTGGTTTCATTTCTCTCCATATATCTATCAATTTCAATTCTTTCATAAAATGATTAATGGTCATCCTACATCCATTGTGCGTACAGTCCAGTCCTGTTGATCTATCTATACCGGGATTCAATGTACAATTAAAATCCCCTGCTATTATATGTCGCCCTGTAAGTGATGATAAGATAAGAAATAAATTAGCAAAGAACTTTTGATCATCTATATTGGGACCATATAAGTTCACCAAATTTATGTTTTCTAATAGCAAAGATCCTTGAATGATTACATATCTTCCAAATTTGTCTCCAATTGCATTTTTCACTTGAAATGGGACTGATTTATGTATGAGAGTCATAACTCCCCTGGCTCGGGATGAAAATGATGAGGTGAAAACATTTCCTTGCCATCTACTCCTAATTCTTTTTACATCTTCCTCTATTAGATGAGTTTCTTGTAAAAACACAATTTTTGAACCCATGTCTTTTATTTTATTCATAACTTGTTTAAGTTTTTTTAAATTTTGTAGACCTCTGCAATTCCATGAAGTTAAGTTAAGATTAACGCTTTGATTTATGATCAATAGGGAGTTTGGGATTACCTTGCAGTGTAAACATGCTCAAACAGAAAAGCAAAAAAATGAGTGGTTGAACATTCACCCTACAAACTCCACACAAACAAATTCCCCCTTCCCACATTTGTGGCAATCCCCCCAAAAGCAAAAGAAAAATTCCGTCTCCCGATATAGCCATCGACCGTTCCACACCCACGAGGATCAGCCAAAGCCACTCCTTCTTCATCCTCCCAATCACCCTAACTCTACTGCTTTTAATAACGTAACATTAACTCTCTTCTGTAATTTTCCAATTTAACTCCAAAATTTTTTAGCAATTTTGTACTTTTTTTTTTTTTTTATATGTAATACAATCTATATTTTGTAATCTTGTTATATGTTTCTAATCAGTTAAATGCTCAAATATTCTACCCTATATTCTGTTCATGCTTAGCTCCCACCAGTCTCTTCCTGGATCTTCTTGATGAGCTCCTGCGCCTCCTCGGGGGTCTTGAAGATGTGTGTTCTGCCCTCATATGTGACCAGAAGTCTTGCAGGGTGAATCACTCCATGACGAATCTCAAGGTTGCGCAGTTCTTTGCGGATGGGGTCAAACTGCTTCCTTAATTGTTGGATTCCTGAGGCCAAATCTGGGTAGAACCGCACCTGCTGATCTTGATATTTAATTTCTCCTTTGGCCCGCACCGCGTTGGAGATCGTCATCCTGTCTCTGTAGCTGAGAAACTTCATAATTAACGTCCTCGGTGCTGCCTTGTTACCTCTCGGTGGGCCAATTCGGTGGGAGCTTTCCAAGACGACTGATGATTTTAGCTCCGCGTTGTTCAGCGCCTCCGGGATCCACCCCTCCAAAAAGGAGCATGGATCACGACCTTCGGCTCCC
The DNA here is from genome assembly GCA_020510985.1 of Pholidichthys leucotaenia. Classification (NCBI taxonomy): domain Eukaryota; kingdom Metazoa; phylum Chordata; class Actinopteri; order Cichliformes; family Pholidichthyidae; genus Pholidichthys; species Pholidichthys leucotaenia. The sequence continues at coordinate 249,621,269 of CM035846.1, read as the reverse complement.
TCCGGTAAACCCACCAGCCTCAGGTTGTTCCGTCTGGACCGAGATTCCAAATCCAGAACGCTATTTCCCAGATCTTTATTTTTTTTTCCAAAGTGCGCACCTTTATTTGAAGTCCGCTAATTTCATCCTCCGCACTTGAAACACGAAGCTCCGCCTGCGTCACTCGCTCCACGCAGTCACCCAACTCCTTTCTCATTGCATCCAACGCTGCCATAATCCCATCAAGTTTAGCGGAAAAGTCTGCTCTCATTGAGCTAATGGCAGCCAGCACTGCACCTGTGCCGCCATCGTCAGCAGTTACCGCATCACCGCTAGTTTCATCCGCCATATCCGCAGCTTTTTCTACTGCGCCACAAACTTTAAAGTCCGTTAATTTGGACTGCTTCGGCGATTCAATTTTTCCCCCTCCTGATTTCCCAGCCTTAGTCTTCACCGGCATATCCTCACCCAAACGCTGGGAAAAGTTCTGTTCCGAATGAGAGAGTTATTTGCCGAATTTTTATTTCCAGGAGCAGAGCAGAGTGATACGTGTCCTTCTAGGCGGCCGCCATAACCGGAAGTCAAAAGTGTGTTGTTACCGCTGAACATGGATACATCCTCGTTGGAGAAATTGAAAGTATCTTTTAAAACTGTTACAGACTGTTTTACCTATCTGGGAGTTACAGTGAAAAAAGAGCTTTTCCTAACTCTTTAGCCAAAACTTTGGGAAATTATTAACTAAAACACAATAAGAACTATTTAACTGGTCATCTCTTCCGATTTCGCTCATGTGCAGAGTCAATGCTGTTAAAATGTCAGTGCTTCCCAGATTTCTGTATATGTTTCAGTGTCTACCTATTCCAATCCCGGGTACCTATTTTAAAAAAAACTTGATTTAATTATTTCAGTTGTTGTATGGAATGGTAAACAGCCCACCTGTGCAAAGATTACCAACAAAAACCAAAATGTGGTAGTGGATTGGCCCCCCTCAATTTCTGACTTTATTATTGGGCTGCTAATCTGTATTGTATGGCACATTGGAGACATTATTATTTAGAAAGTAGCTGTCCAATGTGGGTACAGCTCGAGTTACATTCTTGTGCTCCAGCTTCATTACCTGCCTTAATAGGAGCAGCTACGCCTTTGCTTTTGAACCTACCTGACATTAACCCTGTAGTGAATCATTCAAAATTTATTTACAGCTTAGAAAACACTTCTGCCTGGAGAATGCATGTCTTTGTAGTCCATTTGCATCAAATCACTTTTTCCCACCTTCATTGCAAGATAAAACATTTGACATGTAGCATAGGCAGGGGTTGCCCCTTCTTGTAAAGTGTGTTGGTGTTGTGTGACCAGTCCAATTTATTATTCAGGTGAAAACCCAGGTACTTGTAGGATGTCACCATCTCAATGTCTGTTCCCTGGATGCTTACTGGTGCTGTGGAGGATTGTCCTAGCCTGTGGCAGTCCTTCACCAGTTCCTTAGTTTTCCTCGCATTGATCTGGAGGCAGTTCTGTAGGCACCAGTCCACGAAGTCCTGGATAAGTCCTCTGTACTCCGCATCATCCCCATCAGAGATGAGGCCGACGATTGCAGAGTCGTCAGAAGACTTCTGTAGATGGCAGTGTGGTGTGTTGTGTGAAAAGTCAGCAGTGTAGAGGGTGAACAGGAAGGGAGCCAGAACTGTTCCCTGGGGGGCCCCCCTTACTGCAGATGATGGTGTCAGACACACAGTCCTGGGTTCTCACGAATTGTGGTCGGTTTGTGAGGTAGTCCAGGATCCACGATGACAGGTGCTGGTCCACCCCTGCACTCAGCAGCTTGTCCCTCAGGATCACTGGTTGGATGGTGTTGAACGCACTGGAGAAATCAAAGAACATGATCCTCACGGTGCTCCCAGGCTTCTCCAGGTGGGACAGGGAACAATGTAGGAGGAAGATCACTGCATCCTCCATCCTGATGCCATGCTGGTAGGCAAACTGAAGTGGATCCATCGCTGGTCCCACCAGGGGGCGGGGGTGGGTGAGGAGCAGCCTCGCTAGGGTCTTCATTAAGTGTGATGTGAGGGGTCTTCGGTACTGGTACTACACAGGATGTTTTCCACAACTGTGGTACCCTCCCCAGCTTCAGGCTCAGGCTGAAGATGTGCTCTACGATCCCACACAGCTGGTCTGCATAGGACTTGAGGAGCCTCGAGCTGATGTTGTTCAGACCTGCAGCCTTCCTCGCCTTGATCTTCCTCAGCTCAGCTCTCACCTGGGTCTTAGTGAGGGTCAGGTTGGGGCAGGGGGGCTATGTGTTGGGAGGAGGGGTGTTGGGTCTGTGGGGGGAAAACAGCAGGGGATGTATGGTGGGGGGAGAGAAGGCCATGGACAGCGGGACTAGATGAAGGTGGAGGCAACAGTGGTTGGTGGGCAGGCGGAGAAGAGGGCAGTTGGTCAACCCTGTTTTAAAAAACAGGTTCAGGTTGTTCACCCACTCCCTACCCCCCGTGGCCTGGGAGGAGGTATTCTGATGCCCAGAGATGGTTTTGAGGCTTCTCCAGACACCACTCACATCACTCTGTTGCAGCTTGTCCTCCACCTTCTTCCTGTAGCTCTCCTTTCCCTCTCTGAGCTTCCTCCTTAGCTCCCTCTGTACGGACTTCAGCTCCTTCTTGTTTTCCGACCTGAAGATCCTTGTCTTCTCCTTCAGCAGTGCCTTTATCTCATGGTTGATCCAGGGTTTGTTGTTTGGGAAACACCGTATGGTCTTGGTGAGTGTGGTGTTCACGTAACAGAAGTTGATGTAGTCTGTGATGGTGTGTGTGAGGCCGTCGATCTCCTCACCATGTGGATCACAGAGCTGCTCCCATATAGTGAATTCAAAACAGTCCTTCAGAATAGGGGTGTGCCATATCGCATTGTTCACGATAATACTGGTATAAATTTTGATACTGGTGTAAAAATGAATATCACGATATTTGGGGTCTGCTACGCTGCCAACGGAAGTTACGTGTTACCATAGAAATGGGAAAAAACATGGCGCGGGAAGCGTGTGCTCCGTGCTTGGAATGTTTTCGACTGGTTGTGAGAAAGTAATTTGGTTTTAAGGCCGTTTCAGACTGCTGCCTTCTTTTAAAAAAACGGTGCAGCGAAGCGGATAATCGGCCCACATTTTTTTCCTGCATGTCAACAACGTGCTTCGGGGAAAAGTTTTACTTCACCTTGAAGCGGTGCTGCTGACGTCCTAAGTGTCCAGAGGTTTATTTTCGTTCCATTGTGGCTGCTCCAGTGTGATTTATTCAACCAACCAAGAAAAAAAAAAACGTTAACAGCCCCAGGACTTGTCTGTGCAATGGAGATTTCTAACGCGGGAAAACTGAGAGAAAGAGAGAGAGACGGGAGGTCTTACCAGCAGAAATGTCTTGGGAAACGACAGGTAGGCCAGCATATATTCAGTATGATAAAAATGATGAATTGATAATCGTTTTAAATAAGCCCACTCCCTCCCTGTTTTATTTAGACCCTCTTCCTGACCCGGTGAAATAATATACTAGACTAAATTAATTTAATATGTTAAAAGCAGCAAAACCCCCTCATGTCCCAGAGCATAGAAATGAGATAAAGCCAGAAGTAATGTGTTTTAGGGTTTATGTTTTTTAATGTAATAAATAGGTTGCATTATACATAGCTAAATTGCTCTTACATTCATAAGGCAATGTTTTCAGGACTATTCAGATGTTTTAAGAAAAATCTGCAGAGTTTTCAAAACTACAGGCTATATGGGGTCTGCAGTACCAACTTTACTCTCATCTGCTTGTTACCGTTCTCTCCTAAATTTGTTTTTTCTCATTAAACATCTTTTCATAAAGGTACATTTTTTAAAAAAAATTTTTGAATGTTTTTTGTGACAAATTTATGACCTTTTTCATGCAGAATTGTAACTTTTTACCTAAAGCCTCTTACCTTGTGTTTTTACTCTGAAAAGATGAAGAAATGAGAAGCAGCACCAGATTTAGGACAAGAGGATTATGTTGGTTTAAATGAATCAGCTCCCTCTGGTTATTTAAACTCTCAAAATCCCAGAAGTTCTGGTTGTGGAGGAGGAGTAGCAACAATTTACTATTCCAAATTACTAGTTAATGTAAAGCAAAGAGCATGTTATAATTCCTTTCAGGGCCTGGCCCTCAGTATTGAGCACTATAGCAATTCTAGGCTAAACCCAATTTTATTTGCCATAGTTTATCGTCCTCCATCAACCTACTCAGAATTTTTATCCGAATTTGCTGAATTCTTAGCTGATTTAGTGCTGAAATCAGATAGAATAATTATAGTAGGGGACTTTAATATACATGTAGATGTAGATAGTGACTGCCTTAATGTGGCATTTAATTACTTCCTCCAAGGAGGTTATGTTTTCATCGGCGTTGGCTTGTCTGTCTGTTTGTCTGTCTGTCTGTCTGTTTGTTTGTTAGCAAGATAACTCAAAAAATTATGGACGGATTTTTATGAAATTTTCACAGATTGTCAGAAATGGGGTATCCTACAGATGATTACATTTTGGTGGTGATTCGGATCACCGTCCAGAAGAAAACCGCCATTACGGAAAATGACATTTTCGTCAATAACTACTGAACCACTAATCCTATCATTCTGAATCCAATTGCTAGTCATATGTTTTCATGGTCAAGGAATCTGAAAACATACACACAAACACTGTATGGGGGGAACTGTGGCACTTGGCGGAGGTCTGCGCTCTCCGAGTGCTTTTCTAGTTCAATATTAGACTCGATTGGGTTTTCTCAGAAAGTAGGAAATTCTACTCATTATCTCCACCATACGTTGGACCTTGTTCTGACATATGGCATAGAAATAGAAAATCTGGTAGTGTCTCCTAATAACCCTGTACTGTCAGATCATTGTCTGTTAACCTTTGATTTTACTATTTCTGACTATTTGGCTCCTAAAGAAAAATATTACTACAATAGATGCCTCTCAGATGATGCTGTTACCAAATTTATGCAGATTGTTTCCTCTATGCCATGTGTCAACACAATGGAAATAAGCTATAGACAGTTTGCTCCTTCTGTAATTGATAGCATGGTAGATAGTGTTACAGCATCTCTGCATCAGACTCTAGACTTGATGGCCCCCTTAAAAAAGAAGTCTAATCAGAGATTTCTAACTCCTTGGTCCAGCACAGAAACTCATAGCTTAAAACAGAAGACTCGTCAATTAGAAAGAAAATGGCGCTCCACTAATTTAGATGAAATCTATTTAGCTTGGAGAAATCATCTTTTAATTTATAAAAAATCTCTTAGAAAAGCTAGAACGAGTTATTATTCTGCATTAATAGAAGAGAACAAGAATAATCCCAGGTTTCTTTTCAGTACTGTAGCCAGGTTGACAAAGAGTTAGGACTCTGTCAATCCTAGCATTCCCTTAGAACTTACTAGTCAGGACTTTATGAACTTTTTCAATAATAAAATTTCATCCATCAGATATAAAATCAATCAGACTCTTCCCACCGTTAACTTAAATACAGTAACTACTACAACTCCTTCAACTGATATCTGTCTTGATGAGTTTACTCCAATTGACCTTTTAGAGTTAGACAAAATAGTTTCCTCATCCAAGCCTTCAACTTGTCTTTTAGACCCTATTCCTACCAGGTTATTTAAAGAAGTCTTCCCACTTATTGGTAGCTTTATTCTTCATATAATCAATTCTTCATTAACTTTAGGTCATGTACCGCAGGCTTTTAAAACGGCTCTAATTAAACCCTTACTCAAAAAGCCAATGCTAGATCCAGGAGCTTTAGCTAATTATAGACCTATCTCTAATCTTCCTTTCATTTCAAAAATCTTAGAAAGAGTTGTTGCTACGCAATTATTTGACCACCTGCAGGGAAATGGTTTACTTGAAGAGTTTCAATCTGGGTTTAGAATCCATCATAGTACTGAAACAGCCTTAGCGAAGGTCACTAACGACCTCCTCATCGCATCTGATAATGGACTTGTTTCTGTACTTGTCCTTTTAGACCTTAGTGCAGCTTTTGATGCTATCGATCATAATATTCTACTTGATAGATTAGAACATTATGTTGGACTTAATGGAACTTCGTTGCAGTGGTTTAGATCTTATTTATCTGATAGGTTCCAGTTTGTTCATGTCAATAATGAGTTTTCTTTCAACTCAAAGCTCAGTCATGGAGTTCCACAGGGATCTGTGCTAGGCCCTACTCTTTTTAGTTTATATATGCTTCTGTTAGGCAACATTATTAGAAAGCACTTTATACATTTTCATTGTTACGCAGATGACACACAATTATACCTGTCAATGAAGCCAGATGATAGTAATCAATTAGCCAAGTTAGAAGCCTGTCATAAGGAAATCAAAGCTTGGATGACTTGTAATTTCCTGCTATTAAATTCAGATAAGACTCAAGTCATTCTTGTTGGTGCAAAAAACCTTAGAAATACCTTTCCAAATCAAACTTTCAGTTTGGATGCGGTAACTCTGTCTCTTAATAGCTCTGTGAGGAACCTTGGAATTATTTTTGATCAAGATCTGTCTTTCAATTCACATATTTAATTTGTTTCTAAGACTGCCTTCTATCATTTGCGTAATATTGCCAAGATTAGGAGCATCTTGTCTCAGAGTGATGCTGAGAAATTGATCCACGCTTTTGTTAGCTCGAGAATAGATTATTGTAATTCTTTATTATCAGGTTGTCCTAAAATATCTTTCAAAAGTCTTCAGCTGATCCAAAATGCTGCAGCAAGAGTTTTAATAGGTACTAGAAAGAGAGATCATATCTCTCCGGTTCTGGCCTCCATTCATTGGCTTCCCATAGAGTTTAGAATTAAGTTTAAAATCCTTCTTCTTACTTACAAAGCTCTAAACAATCAGGCCCCTTTTTATTTAAAAGATCTGATACTACCGTATTATCCTAACAGAGCACTACGCTCCCAAAATGCAGGATTACTTATAATACCTAGAATCTCCAAAAGTACAATGGGAAGCAGAACCTTCAGTTATCAAGCTCCTCTCTTGTGGAACCAGCTGCCAATCTGGTTTCGGGAGTCAGACTCGATCTCTGTTTTTAAGAATAGGGTTAAAACCTTCCTTTTTGATATAGCCTACAATTAGGGAGGGATCATGTGTTTCTGAACCCTCCCTTAGTTATGCTGCTAATAGGTTTAGTCAGCCAGGGGACCTCCAATAATGCACTGGGCCTCACTCCTTTCTTCACTCTCAATGAAATATTTTTTTTTTTTTTGCTGATCATTAACATCTGTTTGTTCTCTCCCATAGATTGAGTCCCCATCGTGCTGTTTGCTCTCTACATGTCTGTTCTTTTCATCTTCTCTGTCCCCTCACTCCCCAGCCAGTAGCAGCAGATGACTGCCCCTCCCTGAGCCTGGTTCTGCTGGAGGTTTCTTCCTGTTAAAAGGGAGTTTTTCCTCTCCACCGTCGCCAAGTGCTTGCTCACAGGGGATCACCCGATTGCTGGGGTCCTTCTGCAACTGTGGGGGTTCCCCCTACAGTTGAAAGTGCTATGAGATGACTGTTGTTGTGAAATGGCGCTATATAAATAAAGTTGAATTGAATTGAAATTGAATTGAATTTAAATTAAGATTAGTCAGTCAGTTGTTTTAATAATCAATAGATCAGCTGACTACTGCAATCCAAATTTATAATTTTGGTCCCACCCAAAGGTTATAATTACATTCATAACTAGTTTGATACCTGTTATTTTAAAATATTAACCTACTAAAACTGTGGTTATTTCTGGTTTCCAGCAACAGGGTAGCCTAGGGTGAAATTAAATTACCAGCCTAAATTTTTGTCCCAGTCCACCCCTCAGTGTGCTTAAGATGTGGTGGTTTATAACACTGGTCAACACCAAATTTATTGTCTAAGTTTTTTTTAGCTGATTTAGGACAGTTTTGATGTGCTGAATACAAAAATCACATTGGTTTTGCTCAATCAGGTCAACTTTTTGAATTATGACCGCATGTTGTTTTATACGTTTTTGTTTACATGTACGGGTATTTTCGCTTTATATGAGGCAAAATTCTTTTTTATGACTTGAAATGCTCTGAATTTTGAACAATGATGACATAACATTTAATTTACATGTACTTACCTTTATATAAAGGTAAGTACATGCACAGTACTAAGTAAGTACAGGTTTTTACTTAGCACCTGATCGAGAGAAACCGATGTCATTTTCGGATTCAGTGGTGCAAAATTGTCTTAAATCAGTTCAAAAAACAAAGACAACTTACAAAAAAGTTATTTTTGTGACCCTGTGTAATATTTTCTGGTAATATTTGATACAGAATTTAAAAAAAAAAGTTTTAAATGCATTCTAAACTGCTCTTTATAAACTGGAGAAATAAGAGTTGTTGTTTTGTTTTTACTGAATATGCTGAACATAATTAATGCTGGCCTGTGAAACTGTTCTTTATAAATTTAAAAGAAAAAAAAAAACTGTATTCCTTGATATCGTGAAGAATATCATTATCATGAAGATTCACAGAAATATCGTGATATTGTGGAAATGTGAAAATGACGAGGCAAAGTTTATCTCACGAGTCAGGTTTATTCACATCTTCCAACATCAGCCAAGCAGAAAAGAGAATAAAACACAGAAGCATCCGTCCTTTATATATCAGGACTCTCCCAGTTCACAGTCACATTGCATTTCAATCACAAGTAACAATGCATCTACTCTTTGATCCTATACATCCTTTTCATAGTCTTCGGCACACCCGGAAATCCCCCAAGGCCGTCTCTTGCATACCAAAGGCTAAACTTTCACATCCTCCTGTTATCTCCAAGGAGGCTCAGTCCTTTGTTCTAATCTGAGATGTGAGGCCTAAAGTGATACATATGTGTCCCACATGACCCCCCCCCCCAAACATCTAAGATGGAACAACAGAATAACAGTCTGCATGTCTTGATAAAATCATTACACATCAACCCACGTGCTGCTTGGGCCTCAGCCTCCTCCCGTATCTGCTGTAAGCGGGCTTCACCACTTCTGCGGCGCCATCATGCTGAGGGGCTGCTGTCTGGGGGTGAAAACTGTTTGTCAGTCCCTGTGGGTGTTCTGGGGAATTTCCCCGAGGGGGTCTGCCGCGCCGAGGAGCCCTGGCCAACAGCACATCCTCGTCCGCCACAACAAAGGCGGGTTTGAGCCTGTTAATGCCAATCTTTTCTTTCCTGCCCCCCAAATCTAGCAAAAAATGCTTGTCCCCTGTTTCCAGCACTCTAAATGGTCCATCATAAGGTGGCCGCAGCGGTGGGCGATGAGCATCGTGTCTGACAAAAACAAACTCCGCGGTTTTCAAAGTCTTAGGTACAAAAACGCGCGGAAAACTGTGGTGAACGGGGCCAGGCAGCATGCCCGATTCCGTGCCACGCTGCAACAGCTGAGACGGGGAGCTATCTGGCGCAAGATTATCTGGGAGAAACTCCCCGGGCAGCCGAAGTGGCTGCGCAAAAACTACCTCAGCCGGGGAGGCTTCTAAGTCCTCTTTAGGTGCAGAACGCAACCCCAATAAAACCCACGGTAGCTTGTCTACCCAATTTGCATCCGTCAGTGACGCCCTGAGGGCCGCTTTCAATGACCTATGAAAACGCTTGCATAACCCATTAGCCTGCGGATTGTATGCGGTTGTGCAGTGAATTGTGACACCCAGGCTGCGGGCCATTGTTGACCAAAGTTCGGAAACAAATTGAGCGCCTCTGTCAGACGTAATGTCCGACGGGACTCCAAAACGCGCCACCCACGCAGTTAAAAACGCGCGCGCCACCTCCTCGGCTGTGGTTGACGTCAGTGGAACCACTTCCGGCCAGCGCGTGGTGCGGTCCACCATTGTCAGAAGGTGTGTGCACCCCTGTGATGGCGGGACGGGGCCTATGAGGTCCACGTGAACATGGTCGAACCTCTTAGCCGGGATGTGAAACGGCTCCAAGGGAGCTCTCGTGTGTTTGTGTACCTTGGCTCGTTGACACGCCATGCAGGCTGCTGCCCACTCCTTAACTTGTTTGCGCAGGCTCTGCCATACAAATGTCTCTCCTACCATTTTGACCGACGCGCGCACTCCTGGGTGAGCCAGAGAATGAATCGAGTCAAAAACGCGGCGGTGCCACGCGGCCGGTACCACGGGACGCGGTCGTCCAGTGGAGATGTCGCAGATTAGGGGGGGCATACCGTCTTGCAGCACCCTGTTCTCCAGCCTGGAGCGCGCGCACTTCCGCGTCGCTAGCCTGATCCGCGGCCATGGCTGCATAATCTATCCCTACGCAGACTGGGGCCGCCACGGCGCGCGAGAGGCAGTCTGTCACTACATTAAGTTTACCCGCCACATGCTGAATATCGGCAGTAAACTCTGAGATCGCAGCCAGCTGTCTCTGCTGCCGGCCTGACCACGGTTCTGAAACCTTGGCCATCGCGAAAGTCAGCGGCTTGTGGTCAACGAACGCGGTGAAACGGCGTCCTTCCAGCCAGAACTGGAAGTGACGAATGGCCAAACGGAGAGCTAACAACTCCCTGTCAAACGCGCTGTATTTACGTTCACTATCGCGCAAAGTCCTGCTGAAAAAGGCGAGCGGCTGCCAAGCCCCGGCTACATGCTGCTCCACGACCGCCCCTATAGCCACATCTGACGTGTCAGTAGTGAGCGCTATGCGGGCCGTTGGGTCCGGATGCGCCAACAACACTGCATTGGCCAGGGCTGCCTTGATTTCTGAGAACGCTCGCTCTCGCTCCAGGGACCATTCGATTTTATTCGCAGGTTTTTGTTTTTTGAGCGCTGCGTACAGCGGTTGCATGAGCTGCGCGGGGGGGAAACGATTATAAAAATTCACCATTCCCAAAAACTCCTGTAACGCCCTGACCGTTTGTGGCTGGGGAAAATTTGTTACTGTGCGCACTTTGTCAGGTAGCGGAACCGCTCCTTCTGGAGAGACGCGATGCCCCAAAAAATCAATCTGCGCCACCCCGAACGGATTATTAAACCGTGCTCTCCCAACCTCTGGAAAACTGCCGTGAGGTGGTTTTCGTGTTCGTCTTCGTACGCGCTGGCTACTAAGATGCCGTCCACGTAGACGAATACGAAAGGGAGATCGTGCAACACCGCGCCCATCATGCGTTGGAACGTCTGCGCAGCGCCTTTAAACCCAAATGGCATGCGCAAAAACTTGAATAGACCAAACGGAGTTATTACCGCTGTTTTGGGTATGTCCTCAGCGTGTACTGGGACTTGGTGGTAACCGCGGACCAAGTCTATCTAAGAAAAAACGCGCGCCCCGCCAAATGAACGGAAAAATCTTGGATATGGGGGATTGGGTAGCGGTCGTGCGCTGTGGCGTTGTTCAACCTACGGAAATCTCCGCAAGGTCGCCACGAGCCGTCAGCTTTTGGGACCATGTGAAGCGGGGAAGCCCATGGGCTGTTAGAACGCCTGATGATGCCCAACCTTTCCAGGTTGGCGAACTCCTCGCGCGCTATGGTCAGTTTAGCTGCATCCAAGCACCGAGCTTTTGCAAAAACGGGCGGGCCGGTGGTAGTAATAAAATGTTCCACCCCGTGTTTAGCGACGGCTGCTGAAAATGTGGGGACCGTGAGTGCTGGAAACTGAGTGAGCAATGTGTGGAACTTACCGCTTGCAGCTGTGACGTTGGCTTGTGCTGTTGGCAGGGTCACTCGGGCTGTACAGGGAATAGAATAGAAAGAAAGTGCATTAACCAGGCGCCTGTTAGCGAGATCAACCAACAAACCATGTGAGCACAGAAAATCAGCCCCCAACATATTGAAATTCACTGCTGCTATGACAAAAGTCCACTCGAATGTATGGCCGTGTAAAGACAAAAGCAGAGTCCTCTCACCAAAGGTCTTAATCTCCGAGCCGTTCGCTGCTGCCACCCCGGGACCTCTGGAAACTGCCAGCCGGTCAGCGGAGGAAGGTGTGATGAAACTCAACTGGGAGCCTGTGTCCACGAGGAAATGCCTCCCCGAGTGTGCATCCTTCAAGTAGAGCAGCTTGTTCTCCTCCCCGAGGGCCGCAGCTGCTACCGACCCCCGGTCTTGGCGTTTCCCGAGCGCTTGAATTGGCACGGTGGTATACATTTGCGTGCCTTCTCTGCAAAGCAGCGATGGTAGAAACAGAGGGTGTCCCCTCCGTGATCCTTGGCCCGCGCCGCTGCCGTCATTGGTGATTCTGCTACCGCCGTCTCTGGCCCCCCGCTATCTCTGGCCGCCGAGCCGAACTCCGTCGCTGCTGCGGTGGCCGTGCGCTGTTTGCTGGCGTTGAGAATCCGATGCGCCTCTTGGGCCAGCGCGCGGAAGTCCCGCCGGGCCAACAACGGCGAACTGGCCAGGGCTGATCTCGTGGCCGACGGTAGGGTCCTGAGGAAAATGTGGGTGAAGATGAAGTCATCGTCGTCTGAGCCCCTCAACCTCAGCATGTTCTCCATCAGGTCAATGGGCGTGCCATCTCCCAAGTCGTTCAGAGCCAGGAGCCTCTCCGCTCTCTCCTCTACTGAGAGAGTGAAGCGCTGGATGAGCGCAGCCTTCAACCCGCCGTATTTGTCGTTGGCCGGTGGCCGCTCCAATAGGCTCTCCACATGCCGAGCCGTGCGGTTGTCGAGCTTTGCAATCACATGGTAGAACTTCGTGTCATCTACCGTTATCCCCCGGAGGGCGAACTGTGCTTCGACCAAGTGGAACCAGGAGCGCGGGTTGTCTTGCCAAACGTCCGGTAGCTGGGCCGTAGCGGCATACGCTTGGCTGGGGGCTCCCGATGCGTCTGGCTCCGGGGAATTCTCTACGTGTTGCATGCTACGTCTTAGGGTCACCAGTGTGGAAATGTGAAAATGACGAGGCAGAGTTTATCTCACGAGTCAGGTTTATTCACATCTTCCAACATCAGCCAAGCAGAAAAGAGAATAAAACACAGAAGCATTCGTCTTTTATATATCAGGACTCTCCCAGTTCACAGTCACATTGCATTTCAATCACAAGTAACAATGCATCTACTCTTTTTTTTTCCAAGATGGCGCCCACAGTGGTCGACATGGTGCTACGCTGCCCTTTAATTTGTTTAATTTGTTTGTTTCTGTTCGTCGATTGTGTGTCTGCCAGCTCTTATACTCGTGAAGAGCTATTAAATATCAGGACTCTCACTCCTACGGACCTTCTCCCAGTTTTTTTAGCTCCTGCCGCTGATCTGATTCATTGTTTGGCTCAAAGAGTAAGACGGCGAAAAAGAGGAAAGCGAGGGGGGATTCTCACTCGGCTGCGAAGGAGAGGCACGCGAACAGCCTTGCCTGGCATATTTCTATCCAATGCCAATTCTCTCTTGAACAAGGTAGAAGAATTAAGACTGCTGATGCGATTTAAGGACCTCGCTTCCTCGTCTGTCATCTGTTTCTCTGAGACCTGGCTTAAAAGGAGCATACCGGACAGTGCGATCAGCCTCGAGGGATTTCAGCTGTTTCGTGCTGATTGCGTCACAGAGCTCTCCGGTAAGTCTATTGGAGGAGGAGTTTGCTTCTACATTAACAGCAGCTGGTGCTCTGATGTAACGGTGATTTCACAACACTGTTCTACCGATCTAGAATTTCTCTCTGTTAACTGCAAGCCATTTTATTCCCCGCGGGAGTTCGCATCATTTGTTTTGATCGCTGTGTACGCCCCTCCCGACACGGACACGCGCGAGGCCCAGCGCGCGCTCGCAGATCACGTCCTACATGCGGAGCGGACTTTTCCAGACTCTCTGGTTATTGTGGTAGGCGACTTTAACCAGAGCAATCTGAGTCACGAGCTCCCCCGATACAGACAGTTTATTAAATGTCCAACCAGAGGATATAACACGCTGGATCACTGTTACACTACAGTGAAGGACGCATATCGCGCTGTTCCCCACGCTGCGCTCGGACTATCTGATCACGTGATGGTCCACCTCATCCCCACATACAGACAGAGACTGAAACTCACTAAACCTGTTGTGACCACCACAAAGAAATTGACCGGTGAAGCTGGAGAGAAACTGAACACATGCATGGAAATAACTGACTGGGACATGCTTAAAGGAGCCACACATGATCTTAATGAGTACACAGACACTGTGAACTCCTATATCAACTTTTGTGAGGAGAGCATTCTCCCATCGCGCACCAGGGTGAGGTACTCTAATGATAAGCCCTGGTTCACTGCTAAGCTCAGACAGATCAGAAAGGAGAAGGAAGCTGCGTTGAAAAGTGGAGACAGAGACTGCTACAAGGAGGTTAAATATCGGTTTAACAGAGAGCTGAGGAGAGCTAAATCTGTGTATTCTGAGAGACTCCAGCAGCAGTTCACTGCTAATGACTCGGCTTCTGTGTGGAGAGGACTGAGGCAAATCACCAACTATCAGCCTCAGGCTTCTAAAGGTCAGGATGACAAAGCCCTTTGTCAAAAACTGTCCCAACATTATGCCTGTTTTGACACCTCGTCAGCTGTGTCCAACTCCCCCACTCCACCCAGCTCCACTGCCTCCTCGGCCCCTAATTCATCAAAAGCGGTCCCCCCCTCCTCCTCCTCACCCCCTGCCCTTGTCATCAGTGAGCAGGACGTGCACAGACAATTCTCCAGACTGAACCCACGCAAGGCCCCCGGGCCGGACGGTGTGTCTCCCTCCACCCTGAGACACTGTGCGAAAGAGCTGGCTCCTGTCTTCACGGACATTTTTAACACCTCCCTTAAGCAATGCCACGTGCCGACCTGCCTCAAATCCTCCACCATCATCCCTGTCCCCAAGAAGCCACGGATTACTGGACTTAACGACTACAGACCTGTAGCGCTCACCTCTGTAGTCATGAAGTCCTTTGAGCGCCTGGTCCTGTCTCACCTCAAGTCCATCACCACTCCCCTCCTGGACCCGCTGCAGTTTGCCTACCGTGCCAACAGGTCTGTGGACGACGCAGTCAACCTGGCCCTCCACTCCATCCTGCAGCACCTGGACTCCCCGGGAACCTACGCCAGGATCCTGTTTGTGGACTTCAGCTCTGCATTCAACACCATCCGCCCCGCTCTGCTCCAGGACAAGCTGTCCCTGCTCGGCGTGCCTGACTCCCTCTGCAGGTGGATCACCGACTTCCTGACGGACCGGAGGCAGCATGTGCGGCTGGGGAAGTCTGTCTCGGACTCTGTTAGCATCAGCATCGGATCACCCCAGGGCTGTGTACTTTCCCCCCTACTCTTCTCCCTTTATACCAACTCCTGCACCTCCTCCCACCAGTTGTTAAGCTGATCAAGTTTGCGGACGACACCACCCTCATCGGGCTCATCTCCAACGGCGACGAGTCCGTCTACAGGAAAGAGGTGGCCCAGCTGGTGTCCTGGTGCAGCCACAACAACCTGCAGCTGAACGCTCTGAAGACAGCGGAGATGATTGTGGACTTCAGGAAAGTCACAACCCCCCTGCCCCCCCTCACCATCACAGGCTCTCCCATCACCATTGCAGATTCCTTCCGCTTCTTGGGCACCACCATCACCCGGGACCTCAAATGGAAGCCAACCATCAGCTCCCTCATCAAAAAGGCCCAGCAGAGGATGTTCTTTCTGCGGCAGCTGAGGAAGCTCAGGCTACCCACCAAGATGTTAGTGCAGTTCTACACGGCCATCATCGAGTCCATCCTCACCTCCTCCATGACTGATAAATGACTAAGGCTGCAGCGCGTCGTGCGCACTGCTGGGAAGGTGATCGGCTGCAAGCTCCCATCTCTCCAGGACCTGTACATCTCCAGGACCCGGAGGCGTGCAGGCCGGATCATAGCCGATCCTTCACACCCTGGTCACGTACTGTTTGCCCCCCTCCCCTCAGGTAGAAGACTTCGGTCCATTCAGACTAAAACCTCCCGGCACATGAACAGCTTTTTCCCCTCTGCCATCAGACTGCTGAACATTAAGTGACTTATTGACTCTCGTGCACTATATACAGCAGCTCATGTCATTCATCACTGTTTTTCTGTTGCATTATCGACTGCACTGTGGTACCCCATATTATCTGCTACTTGCTAATTTATTTAAAACTGCCTTGACTAGTATTACTCGTTATTATTATTATTATTATTATTACTTATTATTCTACACTTATTGCATGTTTTTAGTCTTTTAGTTTTTTAGTTTATCTCTTTATCTCATCATGTTTTTAATGTTGCAGCATGGCACGGAGACAAATTCTTAGTTTGTGTACTACATGAACAATGGCAATAAATCTGATTCTGATTCTGATTCTGACTCTTTGATCCTATACATCCTTTTCATAGTCTTCGGCACACCCGGAAATCCCCCAAGGCCGTCTCTTGCATACCAAAGGCTAAACTTTCACATCCTCCTGTTATCTCCAAGGAGGCTCAGTCCTTTGTTCTAATCTGAGATGTGAGGCCTAAAGTGATACATATGTGTCCCACAATATCATTTTTAGGCCATATCGCCCACCCTTTCTTCAGAACGTTCTCCGCCTCCTCCGACTATATCTTCACTGTGTGGGTAACAGGAGGTTGTCTGTGTACCAGGGGTTTGTACACAGGAATGAGGTGAACCAAGTTGTGGTCCAATCTTCTGGGGGGGGGGGGGGGAGAGTGGTGATGAGGTGTAAGCCTCCTTGGTGTTTGTATAAAACAAATCCAGTGTTTTATTATCTCTGGTGTGTCACGTGACATACTGGGTGAAAGTGGGCAGAATGGAGGACAATGAAGTATGCTTAAAATCACCAGAGGTGAGCAGCAGAGCATTTGGGTGTTGTGTTTGCAGCCTGCTAGTGACTGAGTGGATGACGTCACATACTGCCTCAGCGCTCGCAGAGGGGGGTACATAAATAACAATCCCGACGACCTGTGAGAACTTTCTGGGGGGGTTATGCCAGTTGCATGCTAACAGCTAGCAACTCAGTGTCCTTGCTGCAGTGTTGTTCTTTAATCGTGATGTGCCCAGGATTACACCATCTGTTATTCACATACATTATCAGCCCCCCGCCTCTGCTCTTCCCACTATCTGATGTCCGATCTGCCCGTATTAAGTGGAAACCCTCCAGTCTGATGTTAGCATCTGTTCCTAGTTCTCTTAGCCACGTTTCCATAAACAATATAATGCTAATCTCTCTGAAGATGCTCTCATACCAGGACACAGCCGCCAGTTTGTCCACCTTGTTAAGCAGTGATCTCACATTTCCCATAATAATGGATGGAAGGACGGGTTTGTACCTTGTTTTCTTCGTGCATCGCTTCACTCCAGCTTGACATCCCCATCATTTTTGCCTGATTTCTCATGGGATATTGGGTCTTTGCGTTAGCACGACAGAGCAGCCCAGTGCTAACAGCTGACTCTTACTGTAAACAATAGCTCCTTCACTCAATGGGTCAGAAGTTATTGGTGATATGAGCAGAAAGATGGCTAATAGCAATGCCAGTGCGGAGATATATGTGTCCTTGGCATCCATGATGTATATGTGGTAACAGGATCAGAACGTTGTGGCAAGAAAAAAAAATGGATAGTAAATACAGTGGGGTAAAAAAGTATTTAGTCAGCCACCAATTGTGCAAGTTCTCCCACTTAAAAGATGAGAGAGGTCTCCAATTTTCATCATAGGTATACCTCAACTATGAGAGACAAAATAAGAAAAAAAATCCAGAAAATCACATTGAAGGATTTTTAATGAATTAATTGGTAAATTCCTCAGTAAAATAAGTATTTGGTCAGTAACAAAAGTTCATCTCAATACTTTGTTATATACCCTTTGTTGGCAATGACAGAGGTCAAACATTTTCTGTAAGTTTTCACAAGGTTTTCACACACTGTTGCTGGTATTTTGGCCCATTCCTCCATGCAGATCTCCTCTAGAGCAGTGTTGTTTTGGGACTGTCGCTGGGCAACACAGACTTTCAGAATCAGAATAAGTTTATTGCCAAGCACATTTACAAGTAAATAAACAGGTAAATATACGAGGAATTTGACTTGACAATGGAAACATCATAGATGACATTCCCAATGACGCGGCAAGCCATGGAGGTGCCTGTCAGCAGGAGGGGAATAGAAGGCGGGGGAGTGGGGGAGGGGACACAATAGGAGAGAGAAAAAAGCATTGTTTATCAAAATAAAGTTCATTTATATGACCGATATTGTGATTACAAGAAAAAAACTCTCAATGCACAATTAGCAGACAATAGAATCCACACAATGACACAGAGAGAGCAGTGAATGAATATGTCTTCATCAGTATAAATGGGTCAGCTGTATGTGTGTTGGTTGCAATCAGTGTAAATCAGTTAGGAGAACAGCAATAGTCTCTCTCTCAGCAGATGTTATGACTAGTGTCTAAGGCAAAGGCACGTGTCCTTGAGCACGGCAGATGGAATAGTCTGAGCCAGACAGCTGTCCATGAGAGTCAGATACTGTCCGCCAATGTTATGAAAACAATTATACTGTTGATCATCAGGAGGACTGAGTGCTGAGGGTGCCGAAAAACAGGTCGAATAGCACTGACTTCAGAGAAAAAACTTTCCATTCTCTTACGGATTCAGTGCTCCAGATCCATCACTGCCAGACTTTGAAATCGAGTCGTGAACAGCTCTCAGCGTAATCATGATGTAATCCATTTTCCTGTTCAGTTCTCCATTGGCCGCTGTCAGAGTCCTGCCCAGTTGGTCGAATTGATGAGAGAGCTTCGCTGGGTCCGCTTTTTGATAAGCTCTGTCCATCTTCTTCAATTTGCGGTGCACCAGAACAATCCCAAGGCCGATCAGTAGAATTCCGGTGACCATTGCTCCGAATAGATATAAATCTTCAATATCTTCAATAGAAAGATCACACAAACACAAGAGTTTCCAATTGCTTGTATCCTTAATGTAACCCGCAGCAGCAGTCCCTGTGGGACAAATAGGCTCCCCCGGGCCTGATTTCCTCGTTGAAAACACAGTGTCGATTGCGTTCAAAGCCCAGCTTATTAAATCCATAATTTTCGTTGGATGAATCAGCAGTAGAGAGACACGCAGACACAGACAATAGCAAGCTGGGATCCAGTCAGTTAGGGAGGGAGAGGAGCGGGAGCAGAGAAAAAATGCGACTGCTCTCTTTGGAGGGTGGAAGAGAACTTTTCAACTCCCTCCAAAGATTTTCTATGGGGTTGAGATCTGGAGACTGGCTAGGCCACTCCAGGACCTTGAAATGCTTCTTACGAAGCCACTCCTTCGTTGCCCGGGCGGTGTGTTTGGGATCATTGTCATGCTGAAAGACCCAGCCACGTTTCATCTTCAATGCCCTTGCTGATGGAAGGAGGTTTTCACTCAAAATTTCACGATACATGGCCCCATTCATTCTTTCCTTTACACGGATCAGTCGTCCTGGTCTCTTTGCAGAAAAACAGCCCCAAAGTATGATGTTTCCGCCCCCAAGCTTCACAGTAGGTATGGTGTTCTTTCTCCTCCAAACACGACAAGTTGAGTTTTTACCAAAAAGTTCTATTTTGGTTTCATCTGACCATATGACATTCTCCCAGTCCTCTTCTGGATCATCCAAATGCTCTCTAGCAAACTTCAGACGGGCCTGGACATGTATTGGCTTAAGCAGGGGGACACGTCTGGCACTGCAGGATTTGAGTCCCTGGCGGCGTAGTGTGTTTCTGATGTAGCCTTTGTTACTTTGGTCCCAGCTCTCTGCAGGTCATTCACTAGGTCCACCATATGGTTCTGGGAATTTTGCTCACCGTTCTCGTGATAATTTTGACCCCACGGGGTGAGATCTTGCGTGGAGCCCCAGATGGAGGGAGATTATCAGTGGTCTTGTATGTCTTCCATTTTCTAATAATTGCTCCCACAGTTGATTTCTTCACACCAAGCTGCTTACCTATTGCAGATTCAGTCTTCCCAGCCTGGTGCAGGTTTACAATTTTATTTCTGGTGTCCTTTGACAGCTCTTTGGTCTTGGCCATGGTGGAGTTTGGAGTCTGACTGTTTGACGTTGTGGACAGGTGTCTTTTATACTGATAACGAGTTCAAACAGGTGCCATTAATACAGGTAACGAGTGGAGGACAGAGGAGCCTCTTAAAAAAGGAGTTACAGGTCTGTGAGAGCCAGAAATCTTGCTTGTTTGTAGGTGACCAAATACTTATTTTACCGAGGAATTTACCAATTAATTCATTAAAAATCCTTCAATGTGATTTTCTGGATTTTTTTTTTCTCATTTTGTCTCTCATAGTTGAGGTATACCTATGATGAAAATTGGAGACCTCTCTCATCTTTTAAGTGGGAGAACTTGCACAACTGGTGGCTGACTAAATACTTTTTTGCCCCACTGTAAAAAACGAGAAAGAAACTCAGAATTGAGCTGCTGCTTCAAAAAGGCAGCCGACTCATGTGGTGCCGGAAGTAAGTAAGTAGGTTCTGGCTGTGTCCTAAATTAGAGGGATACAAGAAAGCTATTTTTGAAACACTTTCCTCTGTTTCCGCTAAAATTCATCCAGATCCTAGATAGATAACATCCTTGTTTGGAACATTTCCTGGGAAACAGCGTTTACCTGCAAGGGGCAATGAAAATATAGCTTTTTGTACCCCTTTAGCACGTTATCTAATTTTGCTACAGTGGAAGGAGGCTGCCCCACCATCATTTTCTCATTGGCTAAGAGATGTTATTTGTAATTTGAGGCTGGAGAAAATCAGATGCACAATTAGAGGATCTGAGAATAAGTTTTATAGAGTATGGGGTCCCTTTCTAACTTTCTTTGAGGAATCCACATCAAAATTTGAGAAATAGATATATTAATATAGAAAATACCGTTTTATATTAATTTGTACTTTCATTTTGTCACTGAGGCCATAAATTCTTTGAATGCTCTTTCGGTTCAATGTATAACTGTTTTTATTATGTTTTGTATTATTTTTGTTTTGTTTTACCACGCAAGCTCATGCACATCTACAGTATAAGGTGGTGTATTATTTGCTGGTATACAGTGGTAATGGGTGACGGCAAGGGGTAGGTGCTGGGGGTTATGTTTTGTTGTTTGGGTTTTTTTTTTCCTAATGTCTTTGTCATATCTGCTCTGACCTACTGAATTACAGTATGTTTATTTGTTAAAATCAATAAAGAAATATGAAACACAAAAGCGGAAAGTGAAACTGAATGTTTGGATTCTAAACGCTATGTTTGTTTGACGTTGACAGATGATGTAAAGTTATAAACACTGAGATATGTTTTTAATATTATAGTAGAAAAATATTTAGCTGTGTGTAAAAGTGGGATGGGCAGGTGTGTCAATTATTTCGATTGTCATTTTACAAAATGGAAAAAAGTGGTCAGATCAGCTGATAATAATGTCAGATAACATAACAGTGACGTGGTGACGTGTTGTAAATATACTGTGTCAATACAATCAAAATCTCTTTACACAAGAGGGTTATATTCTGGCCTGGAGGGGTATACTGTAGTTTGGCCTAAGCCAGTTTATCCCCCGGGGTATACTCTGGCCTAGGCCAGAATATACCCCAGGCCGGATTTAATCTGGGCGGGGGTTAATTTGGCCTGTTACACTGGGTCAGGATGCAGATTTGGGTCACTTGTTCACTTTCTTTAACGTTGCGAGATAGGGCCTTAGTGGAGGTTATGTGCTGTCTGAGTGGCCTCTGGTTCCTACTTCAGCTTATCAAAATCTTTACCGTAGATATCAATTATGTAGCTGGAATGTTAAGGTTTTAGGTTATTAGGTCTGAAGATACATCTGCTGAATTTGACCATGATGCATTGTTCATATTATGTGACACCAACATGCACCTTTGAAAAAAGCAACCACTAGAGGTCTTGAGCTTGATGTTTCTCTTCAAAGTTTGTGTTAATCTTTGAATTTTGATGTTGAATAGGAAGATGTTCTTGTAATACACTGTAGGGCTGCAACTAACGACTATTTTGGTAGTCAACAATTTTTTCGATTAGTCGATTAATCACAATTATTTCTGTCATGTCCACTATCTCTGCTTCCTGTTGACATGGTTCCTGTTCAGGGCTCCAGTGCATGTTTTACCTCACCTGTTTAAGTCTGCACACCTGAGAATATCACCTTATTCCCAATCTAGCATTTTATAAAAAGTCCCAATAACTAAATAAAATAATGACCCAACAAACATGAGTTTGAAGCTTGGGCAACACAATTGTCAGACACTACAAAACCATAATATATTTAACTCATAATGCTCAAACAAGAAAAGTGGCAATTTTTCATGTGTTAGAAATGGAAATATTTATTACCTCCGCCAAGAGGAGGAAGAAATGTTTTTGTTGGCATTGGTTTGTTTGTTTGTTGGTTGGTTGGTTTGTCTTTCTGTTAGCAATATTACTCAAAAAGTTATGAATGGATGTTGATTAAATTTTCAGGAAAGGGAAAGGGAACAGATGATTAGATTTTGGTGATGATCTGAGAGTGCATACCTCCACCAAGGGCTTTGTTTGTATTTGTGCAGCAGGATTACACAAAAACTACTGGATGGATTTGGATGAAATTTTCACCAGAGGTGGTCCTTGGGCTAGAGAGGAAGCCATTACATTTTGGTGATGATCCGAGAATGCATACCTCCGCTAAGGCTCTTCTCTTCTAACAGGGTTTTAGCAACAATACTCCAAAACTAATGGACAGACTTTGATGCAATTTTCACCAGAAGTGGCTCTGGGCCTACACACAAACCCATTACATTTTGGAGGTAATCCATGTGGGGCAGAAGGAGCCCTGGGAGAGGTATGCCCTCTCCGAGTGCTCTTCTAGTTGTTTTTTTTTTAGAATTTTTCCTGGTAAAGGGTCCACAGGCAATTAGTCGACTATCAAATTAGTTGTCGATTAATTTTCTGATGATCAACTAGTCGACTAATCATTGTAGCACTAGTACACTGCTAATTCTGTGTCCATGGTCCTGGGTTTTTTCATCTCCTTTCACATTTGTTCTCAACCTCAAGCACACCTTTGAGCAGCTGCTTAAAGGTCCCTTATCTCAGAAAGGATTTATGCAAGGTCATATGCAACATTTTTCACACATTTAGAAGAAGCCTTTGGATATGAAGGCCAATTTAATGTTTTTGAGCAGACTTTTTGCAGTTTGTTTAATCTGTAAAGAGAAAATGTGGGAAAGGGTAAATATGTATTCACATCTCCTGTGCCTCACTTCATTACTTCCACCACTTCTTTCTGACTGTCACGAAATAAGAAAAAATGTTGACTGTTGTATTTTCCCCAGCTTTTTGTATCACCATATTGCTTAAGGCTGTGAGGGTGCCTGTTTTATTTTGTATATATATATATATACATTTTTTTTTCTGCAGGGTATATAGCTAAAAGAAAAATGACTGGCTTTATAGTGATTACTCTGCAGCACAGCTTGTTTTGCATCCTTGTATACTAACATGGCAGTATTTGTTTCAGTGAACCCACACTTTTATTCACTTTCTTACTGAATGAGCAAGTCATAAAATCAAGGCCAAAAGAACATTGTTTTTTTCTTAATGCCGAGGTTTTAAATATCATTTTAAAGGGAAAAATGGCCTGCAGCATTATTTGAAATCTTCACTATCATTTTAACATAATTGTTTGTGTTACTAAAGAGGACATATTGACTTTTTACACTTATTTACAGAATTCCCTGAGGCGCTAGTAAAATGTCTGTGACAGGCTTTGGTCCAAATATATGTATTAGGCTTTTAATATTGCAGCACCATTCTCCACCTAGCTTAATGAGGCTTTCTCAGAATGAGTTATTTCACTGTATGTTTGTTTAAATGCTGATGAGAACCAGTTCACCTAGGGGTGGGACAAAAGATCAATTCAGTGATGGATCGCAATACTTGACACTAACGACGATCCACCGATCCCTAAATGCATGGATCAATCTTTTATTTTTTTTCTTTCCGCTTGTCCTGTCAAGCAGCTAGGTAAGTAGAACAGAAATCTGCTTCCCTTATTGTGCCAAACAGATTTACTTTGCCAAAAGGAGCTTTTTTTTTTTCTTTTCTCTCCGGCGCCACACGAGTCGGCTGCCTTTTGCAACAGCGGCTCAATTCTGAATTTTTTTTCTTTCTTTCTTTACACACTTTATACATCACGGACACACAGATCGCCCCAAAATGTCTCCCGAGCCGGCGGACGGAGCCACTGTTTACAGCAGGAGACGGTACAGCAGGGAACAGCTGCTTGCACTTAATCGCCACTCGGTGCTGACGGAAAAACTCGACGTACCGAGAGAAATAAGGCGAAAACAACGTGGTTGTCGGGCTGGTGTTAGACGGCGGACAAGGAGTATAAGGTACAGACCCACCTTCCTATCCGTTATTATGGGGAATGTACGCTCTATATTGGGAAAGGTAGATGAGCTAGCGGCTATCTGCCGTTATGATAGCACCATAACGGCAGATACATGCACTGTAGTCCATGTGTGCAGAGATGTGTCACTGTGGAAAATGAAGCCCCAAAAATGCTTTGAGAAAAAAATACCCCCCAAAATGCTTTGCTTTTTGCTATGAATTCAAAACAGCATAATTCAACAGAAGAATTTATCAACACAATGTACAGTATGGGCTTGTATCCAACAATCACCAGACCTAGCAGAATCACGTCACACAGTGCCACATTAATAGATAACATATTCGCAAACATTATGGAAAATAATATCATGAGTGGGCTTTTATTGAATGATATCAGTGACCACCTGCCGATTTTTGTTGTCTATCAATGTGATTGTAGGAAGAAAAAGTATACCAAAAATATTAAATATAAAAGAATAAGAACTGAAGAATCCAGTATTTACTGGCAAAGGAATTATTAATGCAAGACTGGAAGATAGTTTGTGACGAAAATGATATAAATAAAGCATATGATGAATTTTTACAAATATTACAGTGACAGACAACAAAACAAAAATATTCCATGGGTCACCAAGGCACTATTAAATGCATGTAAAAAGAAGAATACATTATATAAACAATTCATTAAGTGTAGAAGGGTAGAGGCTGAGATCAAATATAAAAGATATAAAAACAAGCTAATATAATGAGGAGTTGTAAGAAAGAATACGTCAACAGAATATTAGAGGATAATAAGAATAACTTAAGAGGAATATGGCAAGTGTTAAATGGAATTATTAGTAACCCATCAAAGAATGCTAATTATCCAGAATATTTTATTGAAAATGACAATTTGATAAATAATATGGAGGATATGGTTAGTGGTTTCAATAATTTTTTTGTAAACGTTGGTCCAGAATTAGCAAAAACAATAGTGACACCAGAAACAAACGATAGTGGTTCTGTAAATGAAATAGAAGATAGAAATCCAAACAATCTTTTTGGGTGCAGTAACTGAAAAGGAAATTATCGAGACTGTGAGTAAATTTAAGAACAAAAAATCAACTGACTGGAATGAAATTGACATGACAATAGTGAAAAAAGTAATTGAAGGAATTGTTAAACCACTCACCCACATCTGTAACCTGTCATTTCAAACTGGCAAATTTCCAAACAAAATGAAAATAGCAAAAGTAATACGACTATACAAAACAGGAGACAGTCGTCATTTCACAAATTACAGGCCGGTCTCTTTTACTCTCACAATTCTCCAAAATACTTGAAAAAATCTTCACTAAGAGACTGGATGATTTCATTGAAAAACACAACCTCCTTACAGACAGTCAGTATGGTTTTAGAGCAGACAAATCTACATCTTTGGCACTGATCGAACTCACGAAGAAATTACTAGTTGTATAGATAAAAAAGTTTGCTGTAGGAGTATTTATAGATTTCAAGAAAGCTTTTGACACCATTCAATCAAATTGCTAGTCATATGTTCTATAAGCCCTTAGAATAGAGGGTTAGTACTAGTGAAAGCGCTTTGAGTGGTCTTTGTGACTAGAAAAGCGCTATATAAGTGCAGGTTAGTTAGTTAGTTAGTTAGTTAGTAATCATTGTCAACCATTGACCACAGAATTTTACTGAGGAAATTGGAAAGCTATGGGATAAGAGGGGTTGGACTGAGTTGGGTGCAAAGTTATTTAAGTAACAGACAACAATTTGTACAAATTGGTGAGCACAAATCACCCTTCATGAATATCTCTTGTGGTGTGCCCCAGGGGTCAATTTTGGGACCCAAAACTTATATATAAATGACATATGCCAAGTATCAAAAATTCTGAAAATTATTTTGTTTGCGGATGACTAATACCCTTTGCACTGGTGAGAATTTTTCGGGTAGATGGTGGCTCGTCAACCTGGGAAGGTAGCCCATCTAGGGGAAGGTAAACCCTGATTTCAAACCTCTGCTGCCTTGCGGCACACCCGGTCACGGGAAAGGCTTCGGGAGTCAACCCTGAGGAAAAATCCGGAGTCGGAGCCCCTAAGGCAGTTCTCTGTTGTGCTCAACATCGTTCTGGCAGCTCCTGCGACAGCGCTGGTGCCAAACTATAGCAGCCCTGCTGTTCCTTTGGATTCATCAGTGACGTGGAGGGGGGCGACATGCTGCATGGGTAACATCTTGTCCTCCATATCTTCCTGCTCAGGCTTGAATCCTACCAACGCCCAACACTGGAAGGTAGAACACCGATGCGCATCGGCCTGTTCAGCCACAGGCGGTGCTGTTCCAGCAGAGTAGACGTTTAGGATTCTCTTCCATGGTCATCATAGACCGACGGAGGCCGACGACGACGACGGTGAGAATTTTCAACAGGTTTTAGAGGTGGTCACAACTGAAATGAAAAGGTTGACAGTGGTTTAACAAAAATAAATTATCTCTAAATCTGAAAAAAGCAAAGATTATGTTGTTTGGAAATTAAAAAATAAATCATGAAATAATGATAATGATGGATGATACCAGAATTGAAACAGTACAGGAAAATAAGTTTCTGGGGGTGACACTAGACAATAAAATCTGCTGGAAACCTCACATCAGTCACATCCGGGCCCAGTTGGCAAAATGTATAGGGATGCTGGGGAAGACAAGATACATTTTGGACTATAAATTACTGTTCTTTCTGTACAATTCACTGTTTCTACCATATCTTAACTACTGTGTAGAGGTCTGGGGAAACACCTTCAAGACCAACCTACAGCCAATATGCACATTACAAAAAAAAGCTATAAAGATAATTAATAATGTAGGATGTAGGACCATACCAACTCGTTGTTTTTAAAGTCACATGCCATAAAGTTCATGGATTTAGTTAAATTTAAGACCGCACAAGTAATGAACAGGGCAATTAATAATCAACTCCCAACTAATACACAAAAAATATTCAAAAAAGAGACAATGATTATAATTTGAGAGGAGACTTAAACTTTACAAAACCTAAGGTACAAACAACTAAGAAAAGTATGTGCATATCTGTCTGTGGGGTGGATTTGTGGAACAGTCTGGAGCCGGAACTAAAACTATGTACAAACAGAAATCAATTCAAAAATAGGTATAAACATTATTTGCTGAAAGGATATATGCTAGACGGGTAGTATTAATATGTACAATTCACTATGCTCACTCTGGGACACTATGGTATGGTTGGTGGGACAGTACTGTGCATATCTGTGTATACATGTATCTGTGTTGTTTGGGGCTGGGTATAGATGTATGGATTGTATGTATGTTGGGATGGATGGGTGTCAGTGTTAATGCGTACAAAATATTGTTAATTGTCTACTTGGGGTCTTAACTGAGGTAATAGGTATATATTTCACATGGGTTGTATTTAGGGAAAAGAGGGGTTGGAGTAAATAAGTGTTAACTTCTCCCTTTTGAGCACTGTATCACTTTTATTGCACTTGTCATTTGTTTTGTTTTTTGCTTTTTTGTTCGAAATAAAGTATCTATCTATCTATCTATCTATCTATCTATCTTTATTATAGGAAAGAGATGTCACCAGTTTTACTTTGGGAAATGATTTGAGGTTGATTAAGGTGAAAAAAAATTTGAAAGCTATGGTATTGAGATACTCGAGATCGCGATATGGTGATCATCATTGAGTCATGATAGGATCGTATCGTGAACCAAGTATCACAATCCAAATCGAATCGCGAGGTCCCCCGCGATTCCCACCCCTAAGTTCACCCCACCCTACCTCTTTTGTGCTGAGGGCTATGGTTAATGCTACATTGAGGCTACTCTTAGCTGGCTAACTTATAGCACCTGTCACAGCTTGACCTAACTAATATAAAACTGGCTGAATGTTAAAAGCCCAAATAAAACATTATCCAGGGCAAGGGTGTGTGGTGGGAGTGGTCAACAGGATATCAATCAATCAACTTTATTTATAAAGCACTTTAAAAGCAACACTCGCTACACAAAGTGCTGTACAGCAAGAAAACATAAAAGCAGGAAGCAGGGCACTAACACAAAAACAATATAGAACCACAGTCAAAATACAATAAAATAAAATAAAAGGTAAAATAAATAAATAAATAAAAAATCCATTTCATTCAATAAAATCAATGTCTCACAC
This sequence comes from Pholidichthys leucotaenia, assembly GCA_020510985.1. Classification (NCBI taxonomy): domain Eukaryota; kingdom Metazoa; phylum Chordata; class Actinopteri; order Cichliformes; family Pholidichthyidae; genus Pholidichthys; species Pholidichthys leucotaenia. The sequence goes on along the minus strand of CM035846.1, from coordinate 249,592,804 downwards.
TGGGTCGAAGGCCAGGGAGTAAAAGTATGTTTTAAGACGGGTTTTAAAAATGGACAGTGAAGTTGCTTGTCTGATGTCCAGGGGTAAATCATTCCATAACCTGGGTGCCATGATCAGGCATGACCCGATATGACTGGTCATGGGGTACAGTAACTACAGAAACAACCCTGAATGAGTGAATTTGTAACGCTGCTAATGATTGATGAGATGATCTGTTAGTCTCTCCCAGTACAAGTGATACCTAATGTAGCAGACTAATCAGTCATGGCTTCATAGCCAAACTCTTGCTAGTGGGAAAATCTGCCTATCATGGCCAAAATATTAAAAATAAGCCAGAATCACGATAGATACATTATTGACTGTGGTAGATAGACCCGAGTGTGATCTGACAGCTAAGCATAGCATCCTTGCCTGTCTGTTTCTTGCCATCTAGGCCATCTGTAATGTGGTAGACCGACCAAACCTCAGCTGCCTAGCCAAGATAATGCAAGTGGGTCAATCTGCCAGTTGGCTGTGGCCAAAAAATTACAGCATGAGGGATGAGGGTAAGGTTAAGGGCCTGTACAGCACCTTTTCTAGTCACAAAGATCACTCAAAGTGCTTAACTGGTAGCTACTGTTACAATTCCTTCCATAAGAACTTAATCATGGGTGAAGTTTCCCGATACACTAAGATTCACCTCCACCACCAGCTCACAACTAGTAGAGGAATTCCTCTTTGGCTCAGTGGTTAGCATGTGAGGATTTAGATCACGGTATCAAGGGTTCAAATCCTGGCATGGGTATATAGGTGTGAGATTGTCCTTAGGTATGACTGTGAGAGTGAATGGTTATCTGTCTCTCTGTGTTGGCCCTACGATGGACTGGCGATCTGTCCAGGGTGTACCCTGCCTCTCACCCAAAGATGCTGGGATAGGCTCCAGCCCCCCCACAACCCGAAGAGGATTAAGCAGAAGAAGATGAATGAATGAATGAATGACCTAACCTATAGGTGAAAAAGACTACATAGGTGAGAGTCTGCCTTAACCCAGCCACAGGGGGTGCACAAGCCAGTGTACTCCTAGTGCCGGTCCCAAGCCCGGGTAAATGGGGAGGGATGTGTCAGGAAGGGCATCCAACGTAAAACCTCTGCCAAATCAAACACGCTGATCAAGATGAATGAGGCTTTCATATCGGATCGGTCAAGACCCGGGTTAACAACAACCGCCACCGGTGCTGTTAACCAACAGGATGCAGGCGGAAATTGGGCTACTGTTGGTCAAAGATTGAGGAGGAAGAGAGGGGGAAGGTGTGTTAGGAGGGAGAGAGAGAAAAGGAAAGGTAGAAGTGTGGAGGTGAGAGTAGGAACGTTAAATGTAGGGACTATGACTGGTAAAGGCAGAGAATTGGCTGATATGATGGAGAGAAGAAAGATGGATATACTGTGTGTTCAAGAAACCAGATAGAAGGGAAGCAAGGCTAGGAGCATTGGAGGTGGATTTAAACTGTTCTACCATGGTGAAGATAGGAAGAGAAATGGAGTAGGGGTAATCTTAAAGGAAGAGTATGTGAAGAGTGTTCAGGGAGTCAGACAGAATCATGAGTTTGATGCTAGAAGTCAAAGGTGTGATGTTGAATGTTGTCAGTGCATATGCTCCACGAGTTGGATGTCAGGTAGAAGACAAAGAGGAATTCTGGAATAAGTTGGATGAAGTGGTAGAGAGTGGTAATTGGAGCGGACTTTAATGGGCATATAGGTGAAGGGAACAGAGGTGATGAGGAGGTTCTTGGTAGGTGTGGTCTTAAGGAGCGAAATGTGGAAGGACAGATAGCTGTGGATTTTGCTAAAAGGATGGAAATGGCTGTGGTGAACACATACTTTAAGAAGAGAGAGGAACATAGGGTGACTAAGAGTGGAGGAAGGTGCATACAGGTGGACTACATCTTATGCAGAAGGCGAAATCTGAAAGAGATAGGAGACTGCAAGGTGGTGGCAGGGGAGCATGTAGCTAGACAGCATCGGATGATAGTCTGTAGGATGACTTTGGAAAGCAAGAAGAGGAAGAGAGTGAAGGCAGAGCCAAAGATTAAGTGGGGGAAGTTACAGAAGGAAGAAGGTCACATAGAATTCAGGAAGAAGTTGATACAGGCTCTGGGTGGTAGGGAAGAATTACCAAATGACTGGGAAAGTACAGCAAAAGTATTGAGGGAAATGGGTAGACAGGTATGTGGTGTATCCAGTGGACAGAGGAAGGAAGACAAGGAGATTTGGTGGTGGAATGAGGAGGTACAGGAAAGTATTCATAGGAAGAGGTTAGCAAAGAAAAAGTGGGATAGTCAGGGAGATGAAGAAAGTAGACAGGAATATTTGGAAGCTAGGTGCATGGCAAAGACAGATGTAGCAAAGGCAAAGGCATATAGTGAGTTGTATGAGAGGCTAAACACTAAGGAAGGAGAAAAGGACTTGTATCAATTGGCTAGTCAGAAAAATTGAGCTGGAAAAGATGTGCAGCAGGTTAGGCTGATTAAGGACAGAAATGGTAATGTACTAACAAATGACGAGAGTGTGTTGAGAGGGTGGAAGGAGTACTTTGAAGAGCTGATGAATAAAGAAAATGAGAGAGAGAGAGAGAGGAGGATGCATGAAGGAAAGATGATGAACAAGGAAGTCCCGAAGATTAGCAAGACAGAAGTGAAGGCAGTTTTGAAGAGGATGAAGAATGGTGTAGCATAAATTTGTGTAATAAAATATTTGTCATAAGGTACAGGAATTATTTATTTTATTTCAGAATCAGAATCAGAATCAGGTTTATTGCCATTGTTCATGTAGTACACAAACTAGGAATTTGTCTCGGTGCAATGCTGCAACATTAAACATGATAAGATAAAAGAAATAAACTATACATGCAATAAAGTGTAGAATAAGAGTAAGTGATACTGGTCAGCAGTTAAAATATATTAGCGAGCAGCAGATACTGTGGAGAACTATATAGTTCAGTCGGTAATGCAGGAAGAAAACAGTGATGATTGACATGAGTCTGGTTGAGCTGCTGTACATAGTGCACGAGAGTCAATAAGTCACTTAGTGTTCAGCAGTCTGATGGCAGAGGGGAAGAAGCTGTTCATGTGACGGGAGGTTTTAGTCTGGATGGACCGAAGTCTTCTACCAGAGGGGAGGGGGGCAAACAGTACGTGACCAGGGTGTGAGGGATCGGCTATGATCCGGCCAGCACGCCTCCGGGTCCTGGAGATGTACAGATCCTGGAGAGACGGGAGCTTGCAGCCGATCACCTTCTCAGCAGTGCGCACGCATTTAATAGTGGGTGCGAAAGGGGGCGGAGTTAAACCGTCATTTCTACACCCGCTAAATTAAATAAAAGCACTCGTAAAAAGGGGCACCAGTCCTAACGGACAATAATATTAACTTTAATTTTAATTAATTTTGTACCTTCAATTACTTAAAGAATCAGTCTCAAAGTTTCAGTGAGTTCTTTTCCTGCCGTGATTAGGAAACAGATATATGCGAAAGAAAAATGCTTCAACTTCTCTCATTCACCCTTTTATTAAACTCATTCAGGTTTCATGGCATGGCGTTCAAATGATTGGTAAACAGATTCAAATGATAACAGCATAAGATATCACATCAACTGTTAGTGGATTCCTGAACATAAAATCCAGCGTTACACCTCTGTAGAACCAAACCAGACTTATGTTTCAACGGTAAATGAGGCTGAAAACAAGGCAATTTTATGGGGAAAATTCATAAGCTAATTATCTAAAAATGACTTCTGAATTAATCTACAAAAATTTAACACTAGAAGACCCAGACATTAGCCCTCTTGTGGCCACTTGATGGTCCCCCTATGGGTTTTCTAGCCAAAAAGGCCAAATGGCCCCTCTCTGGGACTTCTAGTGTTAAGGGCAGTTACTTAAAAATGACTAAGAGTTTTCCTTCAGTTTACAGCTTTATCCTGTGGCTGAGAGACTAATTGAGCCCTGAAATACGGGCCATATTCAATTGTAATTTAATTGTTCGGACATCACGTTTTAACCCAGGAGATAAGAAAAGTAGGAGTTTCACTCACACAACAGCTGTAGGTCCACGTTTCAGTGGGTCGGTACCGCTGGGTTTTGAAGTTAGGACGTCGGAGGAATCGGCTGCTGTTATAATTTCTCACAGCCTGGAAGTGATAACTCAGCTGGGGGCCCTTCAAGGAGACAGTGGCAGCCGTGGATGGGTTGTCTCAGGGCGGCGTGAAAATCCTTGGAATGAGTCCAGCCGAATCGGTGAAGTCTCTAGGAGCGGGATAGACCCAAAAACTGAAGGAACCACTTCTCAGTCAGGCAGGTATGAGGCCGGAAAGAGAGTCCAAAAAAATAAAAAACAGTCTCTGTTCACTTTAAATTAGGAAAATTAAAGGTCCACTTTAACGGCGTGAAAAGTCATTAAAAAAACGAGAAAAACATTTACTAGGATAAGAATGGCTTCTGAGGTGAAGGAAAAAGTTTGAGAATTTGGTTCTCTGAAAAAGCGAGCTCTAAAGAAAAGGTGTTTTCTCCTCAGTAACCAGAAACTAATGCAGGATTTGACAAACTTCACAAAGAACAGTTTAGATAGAATAAAACTACACAGGACCTTGAAACGGTGGAATAAAATCTTCCTCTGAGATCTAGATTACTATTCTGCTTCTTTAATCTGAACTTAGTTCCTAATCTTTCTCAAAATCTCTTTCTTTCTTCTTTCTGTGTTTCTAATTCTTAATCCTGTGTTTTTTTCCTGAATCTCTCTCTCTCTCTCTCTCTAACTTCTTATCTTCTCTTTCATCTTTGATCTTCTCTTGTTCTCTCTCACATAACTGCAACTTAACTTAACTTACCTGCAGGGCAGCTTCCACTTCTTGTTAAAGTTACCCCGCCTGGTCGTAAACTGGTGGTGTCGATCGCAAGACTGACCAATCGACTACAGTGATCCCTCACTTATCGCGTTTAATGGGGACCAGAACCGACCGCGAAAAGTGAAAAACCGCGAAGTAGCGTCACCCCCCCCCCAAGGGCGTCACAAGCACTATTTTGCACAAAAAGGCACAAGAGTACAACGAAAAGTGCCACTAAGCAACACGAGCGATAAAGAACAATGAATGCGGTCTTCCTTCGCTGGGTATGGGCGCTCTGCAGGGAGAGAAGCTGGGTAAAACGTCTCGGCCAATCAACTTGCGAGATTCCCGAGCGGTGAAGAGGTGGGCGGAGAGGAGTGGAGCGGTGGTCAGAGAGGTGGATTTTGAGTTGTGCGGGCTCTCCGTGTTGATACCTGATGTTCTAATGTAGTCTCCCTGCCTTCTGCTAGCGCCCGGGCAACTTTCGTGCCATTTTTTTTCAATTTTGAATTTTTGATGAATATTTTTGAAAAATCCGCGATGCACTGAGGGCGCGAAAGGTGAAACGCGAAGTAGCGAGGGATCACTGTATATCAAAAGCAGTTTGAAATGGCTGCCATCCAATGTGAGAACATTTCTTTGTTTGAGAGCAACAATCAAACGAAGACACCATCCCATGAAATTGCAGAGAAAAATCAACACTCAGTCAGTTCTTATGAAATTAGGTGCTCAGTATAAAATCTAACTAAATTAAATGACTTGGCTAATATTTGGTGATCATGCATTTATACCATTACTCCAATATTACATTTGTTTGAATAACACTCATGAATATAACATTTCTTATACATAATTATAATACATGCATTGTGGTGATGTGAAAATGACGAGGCAGAGTTCTCTCTCAAAGTCAGTTTTATTCACAGCACCATCATCTCAAAGCAGAGAAAGAGAATGACACAGTAAAGTCTCGTCCTTAAATATCAGGAACTTCACACTTCACAGATCACATGTCACACAGACCACCTTGCATTATAAAGACAGTCACAATGCATTTCTCTCCATGATATCACTTCCACTGTCTCCAATGCATCCCTTCCTTAATCCTTTAATTGAACCCCCCACAGTCTCAAGCCTTGCATACCAAGGCTAAGATTCCTGCAGCTTCCTGCCTTTGTTCTGACTTAAAATGTGAGCCACAAAACAGGTCCCATGTGTGTGTCCACCACACAAAGCCCCCCCAACATTTTAGACAAACAGAACAACAAGAGAATAACCACATGCATGCCGTGATAGTATCAATACACCTCAGTCCACATGCTGTATAGGCTTCAGCCTCCTGCTGTATCTGCTGTAGCTGGGATTCAACGTCTCTGCGGGGCTGTCCTGGGGGTTTGCCGTCTGGGTGTGGAAACCTTTTGTCAGCACCTGTGGGTGTTCTGGGGAAACATTACTCTGTGAAGCCCCCCGCGGTGGTCTACCTCGCCGCGGAGCCTTCGCCAACAGCACCTGCTCATCTGTCACCACAAAAGCAGGTTTGAGTCTGTTTATGCCAATTCTCTCTTTCCTATCCCCCAAATCTATCAAAAACTGCTTGTCCCCTGTTTCTAGCACTCTGAATGGTCCGTCATAAGGCGGTCACAGCGGTGTTCGATGCGCATCGTGTCTAACAAAAACAAACTCTGCGTTCTTCAAAGTTTTAGGCACAAAAACGCGCGGAAAACTGTGGTGCGCGGGGCCGGGCAGCGTGCTTGATTCTATGTTACTCCGCAATAGCTGAGACGGGGAGGCGTTTGGCGCAGGGTTATCTGGGAGAAACTCCCCAGGCAGCCGGAGTGGCTGCGCAAACACAAGCTCCGCTGGGGAGGCTTCTAGATCCTCTTTAGGAGCAGAACACAACCCCAATAACACCCACGGTAACTTGTCAACCCAATTTGTATCCGTCAGTGACGCTCTGAGAGCCTCTTTCAATGACCTATGAAAACGTTCGCATAACCCGTTAGCCTGTGGATTGTACGCAGTTGTGCGGTGAATTGTGACACCCAGGCTGCGGGCCATTGTCGACCAAAGCTCGGACACAAATTGAGGGCCTCTGTCGGACGTAATGTCCGACGGAACGTCGAAACGCGCCACCCAAGCTGTTAAAAACGCGCGCGCCACCTCCTCGGCTGTGGTTGATGCCAGCGGGACCACTTCAGGCCAGCGCGTGGTGCGATCCACCATTGTCAGGAGGTGTGTGCACCCCTGTGATGGTGGGAGGGGGCCCACGAGGTCCACATGAACGTGATCGAACCTCTTGGCCGGAATGTGAAACGGTTCCAAAGGAGCCCTCGCGTGCCTGTGTACTTTGGCTCGTTGACACGCCGTGCAGGCTGCTGCCCACTCTTTGACTTGTTTGCGGAGGCTCGGCCACACAAATTTCTCTCCCACCATTTTGACCGACGTGCGCACTCCAGGGTGCGCCAAAGAATGAACCGAGTCAAAGACGCGGTGGCGCCATGCGGCCAGTACTACTGGACGTGGCCGTCCAGTGGAGACATCGCAGATTAGGGGGGGCATACCGTCTTGCAGCACCCTGCTCTCCAGCCTTAACCCTGTTGGTCCAGACTGGAGCGCGCGCACGTCCACGTCATTAGCCTGCTCCGCGGCCATGGCTGCATAATCTACCCCTACGCTGACTGGGGCCGCCACGGCGCGCGAGAGGCAATCTGCCACTACATTGAGTTTGCCCGCCACGTGCTGAATATCAGTGGTAAACTCTGATATCGTGGCCAGCTGTCTCTGCTGCCGGCCTGACCACGGTTCAGAGACCTTGGCCATCGTGAATGTTAGCAGTTTGTGGTCAATGAACACGGTGAAAGTGCGTCCTTCCAGCCAGAACTGAAAGTGGTGGATGGCCAAATGGAGACCAAGCAGCTCCCTGTCGAACGCGCTGTATTTACGTTCGCTATCGCGCAAGGTCCTGCTGAAAAATGCGAGGGGCTGCCAAACCCCGGCTACATGTTGCTCCACGACCGCCCCTATGGCCATCTCTGATGCGTCAGTGGTGAGCGCTATGCGGGCCGTTGGGTCTGGGTGTGCCAACAACGCAGCCTTTGCCAAGGCTGCTTTCACCTCCGAGAACGCTTGGTCCCGCTCCGGGGGCCACTCGATCTTATCCGCGGGTTTCTTTTTTTTGAGCGCGGCATACAACGGCTGCATGAGTTGCGCCGCGCGGGGGAGAAAACGGTTATAAAAATTCACCATTCCCAAAAACTCCTGCAATGCCCTGACCGTCTGCGGCCAGGGAAAATCTGCCACCGCGCGCACCTTGTCAGGCAGCGGAACTGCTCCTTCGGGGGAGACGCGGTGTCCCAAAAAATCGATCTGCGCCACCCCGAACTGACACTTCGCTGGGTTGATTATTAACCCGTGATCTCCCAACCTTCGGAAAACTGTGGCCAGGTGTTTTTCGTGTTCATCTTCGGACGCGCTGGCTACTAAAATATCGTCCAGGTAGATGAACATGAAAGGGAGATCGCGAAGCACCGCGGCCATCATGCGTTGGAACGTCTGCCCCTTTAAGTCCGTATGGCATGCGTAAAAACTCGAATAGGCCAAACGGAGTTATTACTGCTGTTTTGGGTATGTCTTTAGCGCGCACTGGGACTTGGTGGTAACCGCGGACCAAGTCTATTTTAGAAAAAAACGCGCGCCCCTGCCAAATGAACAGAAAAATCTGGGATATGCAGGATTGGGTAGCGGTCGTGCGTTGTAGCGTTGTTTAACCTGTGGAAATCCATGCAAGGGCGCCATGATCCATCAGCTTTCGGGACCATGTGTAGGGGGGAAGCCCACGGACTGTTTGAATGTCAGATAATGCCCAACCTCTTCAGGTTGGTGAACTCCTCGCGCGCTATGGCCAGTTTAACTGCGTCCAAGCGCCGAGCTTTTGCAAAAACGGGCGGTCCGGTAGTGGTAATAAAATGCTCCACCCCGTGCTTAGCGACTGTTGCCGAAAATGTGGGGATCGTGAGTGCTGGGAACTGAGTGAACAGTGTGTGGAACTTACCGCCTGCTGCTGTGACGTTGGCTTATGCTGTTGGCGGGGCCACTCGCGCTGTGCAGGGGATAGAATCAAAAGAAAGTGCATTAACCAGGCGCCTGTTAGCGAGATCAACCAACAAACCATGTGAGCACAAAAAATCAGCCCTCAACATATTGAAATTTACTGTTGCTACAACAAAAGTCCACTCAAATGTACGGCCGTGTAGAGACAGGAGCAGAGTCTTCTCACCAAAGGTCTTAATCTCCAAGCTGTTCGCTGCCGTCACCTGGGGACCTCCGGAACCAGCCAGTCTGTCCGCGTAGGAAGGTGTGATGAAACTCAACTGGGAGCCTGTGTCGACGAGGAAATGCCTCCCCAAGCGTGCGTCCGACAAGTAGAGCAGCTTGTTCTCTTCCCCGAGGGCCGCGGCTGCTACCGACCCCCGGTCTTGGCGAACGCCCGAACTGGCACGGCGGTACACACTTGCGTGCCCTCTCTGCGAAGCGGCGATGGTAGAAACAAAGGACGTCCGGTCCACGTTCCCTGGCCCCTGCCGCCGCCGCCGTCGTCGGTGAGTCTGGCACCACTGCCTCTGGCCCCCTGTCGTCTCCAGTCGTCGCGCCGAGTTCCGCTGCAGCGGCCGTGGCTGCGCGCCGCTTGGTGGCATTGGCAATCCGCTGCGCCTCTCGGCCCAGCGCGCGGTAGTCCCGTAGGGCCAACAGTGGCGAAGTGGCCAGGGTCGCTCTCGCTGCTGGCGGTAGAGTTCTGAGGAAAAGGTGGGTGAAAATGAAGTGATCGTCGTCAGAGTCTTTCAACCTCAACAACTTCTCCATCAGGCTCGTGGGCATATCGTTTTCCCCCTCCGTCAGCGCCAGGAGCCTCTCTGCTCGCTCCTCCGCCGAGGGGGTGAATTGCTGGATGAGTGCAGCCTTCAACTTGTCGTATTTGTCGCTATCCGGCGGCTGGTCGATCAGGCTCTCCACATGCTGGGCCATGTTGTTGTCCAGCTTTGCGACTATGTGGTAGAATTTCGTGGCATCTACCGATATCCCCCGGAGGTTGAACTGCGCCTCAACCGCGTTGAACCAGGAGCGCGGATTGTTCTGCCAGAAGTCCGGTAGCTGGACTGTAGCGGCATTCGCTTGGCTGGGGGCTCCTGACGCGGCTGGCCCGGGGGAATTTTCTTCTTGCATTATACGTCTCGGGTCACCAGTGTGGTGATGTGAAAATGACGAGGCAGAGTTCTCTCTCAAAGTCAGTTTTATTCACAGCACTATCATCTCAAAGCAGAGAAAGAGAATGACACAGTAAAGTCTCGTCCTTAAATATCAGGAACTTCACACTTCACAGATCACATGTCACACAGACCACCTTGCATTATAAAGACAGTCACAATGCATTTCTCTCCATGATATCACTTCCACTGTCTCAATGCATCCCTTCCTTAATCCTTTAATTGAACCCCCCCACAGTCTCAAGCCTTGCATACCAAGGCTAAGATTCCTGCAGCTTCCTGCCTTTGTTCTGACCTAAAATGTGAGCCACAAAACAGGTCCCATGTGTGTGTCCACCACAGCATTCATATTTAGATCAAAGCTTAATGTAGTACAGCAAACCATGGTTGGTGATAAAAGGGATGATTTTCAGTGTCCTTAGGATCCAGGGGAGAAGAGGATAAGCTGAAAGAAACTTAATGTTTAGAACAAATTAAAAGTCATCCTAAGTACTGAAACACATTTCGTAGGTATCCGCTAGGAGGTACTGTTGAGCTGTAGATGATTTCTTTTAGGTCCATGGGATCTGGGAGGAAATCTGGACAACATCGGGGGGTTATAAACCTGTTTGATTAAGCCGTTTATGACCCTTTTAAGAGCATTGGTTTCCTGTAAAAGGGGGATGTTATCCAAATGCAGTGTTCACGTTGGAGGTCTGGTCTCCCGAGTTTATGTTCCTTTGAGCCTTTAAAAGCAAATTCTGATCCTTACAATCTCTGCAAGAGGCAACTGTTTACATTGGGGTCCTGGGAAAACAAACATCTTTGGTCAGGCCTGGATGAGGCCTGGATGAGGCCTGGATGAGTCGATATGAAAGCCAGTGATATTCCTGTAGAATGCAGAGAAGTGGTATTCCTGTATAAGGAATAAAGTGAAATTCCTGTAAAATGGAGAGAAGTGATCTTCTGTCTTGGTTTGAGGAGACGATGATGCTACAGTGGAAAGGCAGTTGGTCCAGATGACATACCGGTGGAGGTATGGATACGCTTAAGAGACATGGCAGTGGACTTTTTAACCAGAATGTTTAACATAATCTTGTTGAGTGAGAGGATGCCTGAGGAGTGGAGAAGAAGTGTTTTGGTACCAATTTTCAAGAACAAAGGTGATGCCCGGAGCTCTAGTAACTACAGAGGTATACAGTTGATCAGCCGTGCTATGAAGATATGGGAAAGAGTTGTTGAAGCCAGGTTAAGAGGAGAGGTGACAATCAGTGAGCAGCATTACAGTTTCATGCCAAGAAAGAGTACTACAGATGCAATGTTTGCTCTAAGAGTGCTGATGGAGAAGGTCAGAAGAGTTGCACTGTCTTTGTGGATTTAGAGAAAGCATATGATAGGGTGTCAAAAGAGGAAGTGTGGCACTGTATGAGAAAGTCAGAAATGGCAGAGGTGGTGCAGGACATGTATGAGGACAGCGAGACGGTGGTGAGGTGCGCTGTAGGAGTGACAGATGGGTTCAAGGTGGGGGTGGGGTTACATCACGGATTGGCTCTGAGCCCCTTCTTGTTTGCCATGGTGATGGACAGGCTGACAGATGAGGTCAGGCAAGAGTCTCTGTGGACCATAATGTTTGCAGACGACATTGTGATCTGTAGTGAGAGTAGGGAGCAGGTGGAAGAGAATTCTGGAGAAGTGGAGGTACAGTGGATATAAAAAGTCTACACACCCCTGTTCAAATGCCAGGCTTTTGTAATGTAAAAAAAATGAGACCAAGATAAATCATTTCAAAACTTTTTCCACCATTAATGTGACCTATATACAATCCAGTTGAAAAACAAACTGAAATCTTTTCAGGGGAAAAATAAAAAACTTATAATAACCATTTTGCATAAATATGCACACCCTGTTACAACTGGGGATGTGGCTGTGTTGAGAATTAACCAATCACATTCAAATTCATGTTAAATGGGAGTCAGCACACACCTGCCACCCTTTAAAGTGCCTCTGATTAACCCCAAATAAAGTTCAGCTGTTCTAGTAGGCTTCTCCTGACATTTTTGTAGTCACATCTTAAAGCACAAGCCATTGTCCGCAGAGAGCTTCCAAATCATCAGCGGGAACTCATTCTTTGAACTCATTGTTCAAAGGTATCAGTCAGGAGAAGGGTACAAAAGAATTTCAGAGGCATTAAATATACCATGGAACACAGTGAAGACAGTCATCATCAAGTAGAGAAAATATGGCACAACAGTGACATTACTGGATGCCCCTCCAAAATTGATGAAAAGACGAGAAGAAAACCGTCAGCGAGGCTGCCAAGAGGCCGACAGCAACATTGAAGTAGCTGCAGCAATTTCGGGCAAGTACTGCCTGTTTAGTATATGTGACGACAATCTCCCTATTCTTCATACAGTGGTGTGAAAAAGTGTTTGCCCCCTGCCTGATTTCTCATTTTTTTGTGTTTGTCACACTTAAATGTTTCACATCATCAAACAAATTTAAATATTAGACAAAGATAACACAACTAAACACGAAATACAGTTTTTAAATGAAGATGCTTATTATTAAGGGTAAAAAAAAATCAAAACCTACATGGCACTGTGTGAAAAAGTGATTGCCCACCTGTTAAAACATAAATGAACTGTGGTTTATCACATCTTTGGAAAGCTGAGTTCAATTCCTCTAGCCACACCCAGGCCTGATTACTGCCACACCTGTTCTCAATCATGAAATCATTTAAATAGGATCTGCCTGACAAAGTGAAGTAGTCCAAAAGATTCTCAAAATCTAGACATCATGCTATGATCCAAAGAAATTCAGGAACAAATGAGAAACAAAGTAATTGAGATCTATCAGTCTGGAAAAGGTTATAAAGCCATTTCTAAAGCTTTGAGACTCCAGCAAACCGCAGTGAGAGCCATTATCCACAAATGGCAAAAACGTGGAACAATGGTGAACCTTCCCAGGAATGGCTGGCTGACCAAAATTACCCCACGAGCAAAGTGATAACTCATCGAAGAGGTCATAAAAGACCCCACAACAACATCCAAAGAACTGCAGGCCTCGCTTGCCTCAATTAAGGTCAGTGTTCATGACTCCACAATTAGAAAGAGACTGGACAAAAATGGCCTGCATGGCAGACTTCCAAGACGAAAACCACTGCTGAGCAAAAAGGACATAAAGTTTCTCTCAGTTTTGCCAGAAAACATATTGATGATCCCCAAGACTTTTGGGAAAATACTCTGTGGACTGACGAGACAAAAGTTGAACTTTTTGGAAGGTGTGTGTCCCGTTGCATCCGGCAGAAAAATAACACATTTCAGAAAAGGAACATCATACCAACAGTAAAATATGGTGGTTGTAGTGTGATGGTCTGAGTTTGTTTTGCTGCTTCAGGACCTAGAAGACTTGCTGTGGTAAATGGAACCATGAATTCTGCTGTCTACCAAAAAATCCTGAAGGAGAATGTCTGGTCATCTGTTCATGACCTCAAGCTGAAGTGCACTTGGGTTCTGCAGCAGGACAATGATCCAGAGCACACCAGCAAGTCCACCTCTGAATGACTTAAGAAAAACAAAATGAGGACTTTGGAGTGGCCTAGGCAAAGTCCTGACCTGAATCCGATTGAGATGCTGTGGCATGACCTTAAAAAGGTGGTTGATGCTCGAAAACCCTCAAATGTGGCTAAATTACAGCAATTCTGCAAAGATGAGTGGGCCAAAACTCCTCCACACCACTGTAAAAGACTCATTGCCAGTTATCGCAAACACTTAATTGCAGTTGCTGCTGCTAAGGGTGGCCCAACCAGTTATTAGGTTTAGGGGGCAATCACTTTTTCACATAGGGCCATGTAGGTTTGGATTTTTTTTTTCTCTTAACAATAAACACTTTCATTAAAAAAATGCATGTTGTGTTTACTTGTGTTATCTTTGTCTAATATTTAAATTTGTTTGATGATCTGAAACATTTAAGTGTGACAAACATAAAAAAAGAGAAATCAGGAAGGGGCAAACACTTTTTCACACCACTGTATGTCTGGGCCATGAGTTAGGATGGCAAAACAGAAGCCTTATCTTGCGAAGAAAAACATCCAAATCTGACTACATCTCTCAAACACGTGGGAAAATGTGTTATGGTCCGATGAAACCAAGGTTGAACTTTTTGGCAATAATTCCAAAAGGTATATTTGGCGCAAACACAACACTGCTCATCACCAAAAGGACCCCATACCTACAATGAAGTATGGTGGTGGCATCATCATGCTTTGGGGCTGTTTTTCTTCATCTGGAACTGGAGCCTTAGTCAAGGTGGGGGGAATTATGAACAGTTCCAAATACCAGTCAGTACTGGCACAAAACCTTCAGGCTTCTGCTAGAAAGCTGAAGATGAAGAGGAACTTCATGTTTCAGCACGACAATGACCCAAAGCACACATCCAAATCAACAAAAGAATGGCTTCACTGGAAGAAGATGAAGGTTTTGGAATGGCCCAGCCATTCCAGACCTGAATCCAATCGAACATCTATGGGGTGGTCTGAAGAGGGCTGTGCACAGGAGATGCCCTCGCAATCTGACAGATTTGGAGCATTTTTGCAAAGAAGAGTGGGCAAATATTACCACATCAAGATGTGCCACGCTGGTAGACTCCTACCTAAAACGACAGTGCTGTAATAAAAGCCAAAGGTGTTGCAACAAAGTATTAGTTTAAGGGTGTGTATATTTATGCAAGCAGGTTGTTGTAAGTTTTTAGTTTTTATTTTTCCCCTTAAAAGATTTCAGTTTATTTTTCAGTTGGGTTGTACAGGTTATAGGTCACATTAATGGTTGAAAAAGTTTTGACATGATTTATCTTGGTCTCATTTGTTTACATCACAAAAACCTGGCATTTGAACAGGGGTGTGTAGACTTTTTATATCCACTGTATGCTCTGTAGAGAAGAGGAATGAAAGTCAATAGAAGAGAGGTGAAGAAGAGGTTGCAGGCAGGGTGGAGTGGGTGGAGAAGAGTGTTGGGGTGATTTGTGACAGAAGCGTAGTAGCAAGAGTGAAAGGGAAGATTTACAAGACGGTAGTGAGACCTGTGATGATGTGTGGTTTGGAGATGGTGGCGCTGACAAAAAGACAGGAAATGGAGCTGGAGGTGGCAGAGTTGGAGATGCTAAGATTTTCAGTGGGAGTGACTAGGATGAACAAGATTAGAAATTAGTGTATCAGAGGGACAGCTCAGGTTGAACGGTTTGGAGACAAAGTAAGAGAGGCAAGGCTTAGATGGTTTGGACATGTGCAAAGGAGGGCTTGTGGATACATTGGACAAAGGATGTTGAAGATGGAGCTGGTAGGCAGGAGGAAAGCAGGACAACCACAGAGAAGATTCATGGATGTAGTAAATGAGGACATGGTGAGGGTTTGTTTTACAGAGGAAGATGCAAGGGACAGGGTGAGATGGAGGCAGATGATCCACTGTGGCAACCGAGGAGGAGGAATAGGGGAGAGGAGTAGGGGAAGGGGGAGGAGGAGTGAGTCTGTCTTGCCTAATTGTGAAAAAGACAATAGGTTAGTCCACCTTGACCATAGAGGGTCGAAACGAACAACAAAGAGTCTCCCAGAAAATGGCAATTCTGTCCTCGGTGTAGTAGGGCTGTAAAACTAAACTAACCCTCTGTTCTAAGGGCCTGTTGGAGACAGATACGTAGGGACCTTAGAGTCACCAATTAACCTAGCATGCATGTCTTTGGATTGTGGGAGGAAACTGAAGTCCCCCGGAGTAAAAGCAATGCAAACTCCACACAGAAAGGCTCCCACCGCTGCCAGGCTGGGGATTTGAAAAATAAGCTAGAATGACACGATGAGATACACTACCGTTCAAAAGTTTGGGGTCACCCAGACAATTATTTTGTGTTTTCCATGAAAAGTCACACTTATTTACCACCATGAGTTGTAAAATGAATAGAAAATATAGTCAAGACATTGACAAGGTTAGAAATAATGATTTGTATTTGAAATAATAATTTTTCCCAGCTACTCAACCTGCTCAAAGGAAGGTCAGTTTTATAGCTTCTCTAACCAGCTAAACTGTTTTCAGCTGTGCTAACCTGATTGCACAAGGGTTTTCTAATCATCCATTAGCCTTCTGACGCAATGAGCAAACACATTGTACCATTAGAACACTGGAGTAATAGTTGCTGGAAATGGGCCTCTATACACCTATGTAGATATTGCACGAAAAACCAGATATTTGCAGCGAGAATAGTCATTTACCACATTAGCAATGTATATTAGATATTAGAGTGTATTTCTGATTAGTTTAAAGTTATCTTCATTGAAAAAACAGTGCTTTTCTTTCAAAAATAAGGAAATTTCTAAGTGACCCCAAACTTTTGAACGGTAGTGTATATTAGCAACTGTGGATATGTGAACTTGGTAGGATAATGGATGTCTAGTAAGGGTGACTAGAATTTAAAGAAATTAGTCGCTTCATAGTTCCACTGGGGGGAGGGGTGTAGGTTTAGGTAATCCTAGGGATATTCCTACCATCTAAAATGACTTTAATATAACTGGAGCCAAATCAAAACCACTTAATTTAATAAGCGGTGAGAACAAAGTGGACCATAAACATTTTTCTTCTGCGTTTTTGTTGTTGTTTGTAGTCACTCCAGGTGCCCAAATAGAAGCGCAAAACTGAAAAAGTAAAATTTACATATGTCCCTTTTAATCTATACCACATATATTATATGGTTCTTTCTTAAAATAATTTATAAATCTGCTTTTGCAGGCTTCAGACATTACATAATTTTAAAGTACAGTAGGGTAGAATTTGGTCTGATTGATGGTGCGGGTTGTGTTACTGTGGCTCTGCCCCGTCCAATGCAGCATTACATCTCTGCAGCACATTCTTTACTTCATGATATATGTGGTTTTAAATGTCAGCTGCATTAATGCCACATTCCATTCCTAACAGGGTAATCTGTGCTCTGAGGTGCTTACCAAATCTGCATAACTTTGGCATCTCAAAGAAATACTTACTATTAATTTCTTGCGCTTTATTTTAGATAAAACTTAATACAACCAATTCAACTTTATTTATATAGCGCCATTTCTCAACAACTGTTATCTCACAGCACTTTCAACTGTAGTGGAAACCCCCGCAATTGCAGGCGATCCCCTGTGAGCAAGCACTTGGCGATGGTGGACAGGAAAAACTCCCTTTTAACAGGAAAAAAAACCTCCAGCAGAACCAGGCTCAGGGAGGGGCAGTCATCTGCTGCGACTGGCTGAGGGTGAGGGGATAGAGAAGAAGAAAAGAACAGACATGTAGAGAGCAAACAGCACGACAGGGACTCAATCTATGGGAGAGAACAAACAGATGTTAATGACCAGCAAAAATATTTCATTGAGAGTGAAGAAAGGAGTGAAGCCCAGTGCATTGTTGGAGGTCCCCCGGCTGTCTAAACCTATTAGCAGCATAACTAAGGGAGGGTTCAGGGACACATGATCCTCCCCTAATTATGGGCTATATCAAAAAGGAAGGTTTTAACCATATTCTTAAAAACAGAGATTGGGTCTGACTCCTGGATCCAGATTGGCAGCTGGTTCCACAGGAGAGGAGCTTGATAACTGAAGGCTCTGCCTCCCATTGTACTTTTGGAGATTCTAGGTATTACAAGTAATCCTGCATTTTGGGAGTGTAGTGTTCTGTTAGGGTAGTCGGTGTCTGATAAACCTCAGATAATTTCAAGTCACTCTGGCAAGTGGCACGTGACTAATAAATAAAACAGTTTTCAGCAATTCCTCCTTTAACCACTAGGTGGTGCTATATCATTTGTCAGGTATTTTTATATAGACGCGTTCGGGGTGGGATTATTTTCCATCATGGAAACTTTGGTGGACATCGGACAAGTTTTGCTTGAGTTACAGCTGTTTGATGTTGTAAGGGGAGGAGTCAAACTTTTCCATGGTAAATTGAATATTAATAAAACTAATAAACTAGTAATAATAATAATAATATTGGGCGGTGCGGTGGAGCAGTGGTTAGCACTGCGGCAGCACAGCAACTCACCCTTGGCTGGGGGATCCTGGGTTCGATCCCAGCCCCCGACCAACAGTGATCTGTGTGGAGTTTGCATGTTCTCTCCGTGTCTGCGTGGGTTTACTCTGGGATTTCTCCGGTTTCCTCCCACATGCCAAAAACATGCAAGTTAGGTTAATTGGCATCAAAAACTGGGGATTCTAAATTGTCCTTAGATATGACTGTGAGAGTGAATGGTTGTCTTTCTCTCTGTGTTGGCCCTGCGATGGACTGGCAATCTGTCCAGGGTGTACCCTGCATCTCGCCCAAAGATGCTGGGATAGGCTCCAGCCCCCCCCCCCCCCTCCCCGCGACCAGAAAAGGATTAAGCGGAATAAGATGAATATAATATAATAAACTAATAAAAAAATTCTAACAATTACAACAGGGCTCTTGCCTACTAACTTTGTCAGTGGCTCGGGCCCTAATTGCAATAGGGCTCTCGCCCACTGATGTTGTCAATGGCTCCGGCCCTAAAAATTCTAACAATTACAATAGGGTTCTTGCCCACTGACTTTGTCAGTGTCTCGGGCCCTAATTAAATGCCATATTAAGGCAATCACTATCTACATCTACATGTATATTAAAGTCCCCTACTATAATTATTCTGATTTCAGCACTAAATCCGCTAAGAATTCGGCAAATTCAGATAAAAATTCTGAGTAGGCTGAGGGAGGACGACAAACTATGGTAAATAAAATTGGGTTTAACCTAAAATTGCTAACATGCCCAATACTGAGGACCAGGCCCTCAAAGGAATTATACTATAACATGTTTTTGCTTGGGGATTAAACTGGGGATTCTAAATTGTCCTTAGGTATGGATGCGAGAGTGAATGGTTGTCTGTCTCTCTGTGTTGGCCCTGCGATGGACTGGCGATCTGTCCAGGGTGTACCCTGCTTCTCGCCCAAAGATGCTGGGATAGGCTCCAGCCCCCCCGCGACCCGAAAGGATTAAGCGGTAGAAGATGGATGGATGGATGGATGGATGTTTTTGCTTCACATTAACTAGTAATTTGGAATGGTAAATTGTTGGTACTCTTCCGCCACAACCAGAACTTCTGGGTTTTTGACAGTTTAAATATAAAGAGGTAGTTGATTCATTTAAACCAACATAATCCTCTTGCCCTAACCAAGTCTCTGTAAGGGATATTAAATCAGTCCGATGATCAATTAGCAGATCATGGACTAGCAGAGACTTGGGAATTAGAGATCTAATATTTAACAAAACGCATTTAATTTTTAAATTATGAGGAGGAACAGAGGCCAAGTCACTAAATTTAGAGGCTTCATGTTTAATTTGAGTTTTACCAACTTTTTGTTTAATGACTTTGGGATGCTTATACATTATATTTTTATTTACTTTGGAGGTAGCAGACAATGATTCTCTGGTGGGGAAGACAGGGGCTAAGTTGAGGGGTGGCAGATAAAGAGGAGCTGCAGAGAGGCGTGTAAGACTGCAAATCTGCTTCCTGGTCCCAACTCTGAGTTGTCAAGGTTTTGGAAATTTGGATAAAAATGATGCCAGATTGTTAGATAAAAGAGAAGTACCATCCAAAGTGGGATGGACACCATCTCATCTAATAAGACCAGATTTTCCCCAAAATGAGTTCCAAATTGTCTATGTAGCCCACATTGTTTGCGGGACACCACACAGACAGCCAGTGGTTGAAGGATGACACGCGGCTAAACATGTCATCACTGGTCAGATTAGGGAGGGGCCCAGAGAATACTACAGAGGCAGACATCGTTTTGGCAAAGCTACACACCAGTTCCACACTAAGTTTTGTAACTTCCGACTGCCAGCAATATGATTTATGGAAATGTAAACTCATAGCATCTAACCAAAGTGTTTTTAATTACTGAACACTGAACAAAGATGGATCAAATGGTATATGCTTAAAGTATGCTATTTTCTCACACACCTCCATGTTTAAGTTGCATTTAAACACCAGGTGTCCTAAATATTCACTCTTCTTCAACTATATTTCAACTAATTATGAAGACAATGTATGTGTTATATGTTATATATGCATTATATATCACACATATGCAGTATATTATATATATGTGTGTTTGTGATATTGTGTCAGTTACAACGCATAGTCCATAGCCCCAAGGTTTTTGTCCTGGCAATCTTTCAAAACATTAGTTTATCATTAAACCTAATTTTAAAGGCCTGTTAAAAGAGAGTGCAGTGCTTAGCGTGTCTCTAATACTACCCTTCCTAATTATTATTCACTGCATTATGCTGTGCATTCTACCACCCACTTGAAAGCCAATTACTGCTGAAAAGTCCACCACTTTCATGCTGCAATCTGCAACAACAGGCATAAATGGTAGAGTGAGTTTGAAATTTGTTTCTGTTTTATATTAAAATGTCAGTAATTCTAGAATGTAAATATGAATGAAAATAAATTCAGCACAAATGATACTCTGATTCTGTGAATCCAGACTTCCTTTCGTGAATTCTGAATGTTCTCCATGTAATGGTCTGGCAATCTTTCCCAGGTATACCTAATACTGTGGTCCCCCAGACATCCTGCCGTTGTGTCCCTGGGCAAGACACTTTACCCACTGTAGCAATATTTAATAATTATAAGGTACAAAGATTATTTAATTTTGACTTAGAAGTGTATGTGGAAACGGAGGTTTACTTCCGCGTCCACGCACACACCGGGAAAACACTTGTAAAAGGGGCACCAGTCCAACTTCAGGACAATTTATTAATAACTTCAAAACTAATCTTCATACCTTCAATCAGTCAGTCTCAAATATTTGTGAATTCTACTGGGTGACTTTAGAAACAAAACAGAAAAAGAAATCAACAGAAACTTCATATATGTTTACAGTTTTAATGATCAGATTCAAATTAAATGACATTACATTCAACGGATTTGTTGGTAACGTGAAATGACGTAGTATTAAGCATCACATTCATTTTGTAAATGATTATTGAGCAACAGAGTGTAATCACAGTTGTGGAGCCAAGGAAACTTTAGTAGGAATTTGTAACTATGATGAAAATGTAGACTGAAATAACTGTAACAAAAATATGATGAAAATTGGACGCAATTTTATGAAGAAAATTATAAATGCTAATTATGTAAAAAAACAATTCTGAGCTACTCTACAAAAAGAACGGAGGTTATTGAAAAAGGAATATTAATTTTCCTTCAGCTTATAGCTCCTATCGTAGCTTATGGACTAACTTTAACATGAAAAATTGGTCATATTCAAATAGAATTAGACATCACATTGAGCCCAGCAGATAGAAAGTGGGAGTCTGGCTTACGAGCAGCTGTGTCTTCAGAATCCAGTGGTGCTCTTGAGTGCCAGCAGATGGCAAAGTTTTAGCAGGAACGACTGCCAGCAGTCCTTTTCAGTTGTTACAGCTTTTACAGACTCAGCAGTGGGGCAACCACAGAGTGGAGCTGGCAAGAGCGTGGATGGCTGTTTGAACGGCTTGCCCCAGGGCAGTTGTGAAGTCTTTCTGGAGAACCGGGTCTGCAAATTTAGATTATCCACCAGCCGATACGAATGAAGGCTGAAGGAAAAAATGTATTTAGACAGCTCCACCCACGAAATCCTAGTTCTTCTGACGTCGTGGTGCATGGGTCAGACAGGAAAAAAGTCCAAAAATCTCTATCAATCCCCTTTAAAACACACATGGTGAGTTACGAAAAATCAATAACGAAAAGTGTAAGAGAATAAAACAGAAAAATGCCTGTGGATACGAAGTTTCACTCCGTATAACAAGAAGTTGAGCTCAAAGGAAAAAGAAAAGTATTTCCCAGACACACAGACTTTCACAAGACAACTCTCTATCTTCCACTGGGCATTTTTCCTTAAAAACTGAGTGAGTTTTGCGGGGAAAAACTTGACTGACATAAAAGGGAACCAATGGTCTTCCATCGTGGGAGGTTTGAATGAACTCTGGGCCAGTAAGAAAGCAGTCCTTTGTCTGTAACTGACCAATAAAATGAAAGGGGCTGTTGCCCAACAGAGACTGGCTGGTGATTGGCTGAGCCAGTCAGATGACTTGAGTACTTTTTCAACAGGATGAAACACATCTTAATAACATTGAAAATTCATTATATACTTAATATGAAATCTAAGCTAACTTCAGTGATTCATGACTAACTTCAGTGAGCATGCGCGTTATAAACTTGTACTTCTATAATTAACATGCATTAGAATACGGCTCATTTAAGCATTTTTCAAACATGCACGCATTTAAAATCAATGACTAATGAAACATTTCAAACCCATCATTGTCCAACACAGAGGCGGTCATCTTCAACAAATAGTGTCCTGAGAATTATCCTGAGGAATGAAAACTTGAAGAGATAGTTAATGTTCAGTCAAATAAACAAACAGTCCAGCAGTTTACAGAAGTCATGCAAACATGTTCCATAGTTGTCCACCAGGGGGTAATGTTGAGCTGTGGATAATTCCTAGTGACCTATGGAAGGCAATCCAAAGTCTCTGGAATGTCTCAAAGATGGTTAATGCATAAACCTGTCTGGTTGGGAGGACGTTCCAGTTATTTATGATGGCAAACTAATCCGTTCCTTGCACGAGATGGGATCCTTATCTCTCGTACCTTTTACCATGGAATGTTTTCAGCGGTGGTCCTTAGATGAAGAAAAACAATTCTTGACCAGACTTTTTGGGTGAAACAGTTTCTTCAAGGTGAAAAGTAATTTTATAGATTGGCGCCAAAGGATATGATGCTACACCACCCTGCCTCCAGTGTTCACGACACTGGGCATGAATGTGTATAAATGTTCGGTAGTGGTCGGAGAGGCCGTTGGCACGGATTGGCAGCCATGTTTCCGTCAGTCTGCCCCAGGGCAGCTGTGGCTACAGTAGTAGTTTACTACTATCAATGTCTGTCTGGAGTGAATGAATAATGGACTCACTGTAAGCGCTTTGAGATGTCGCTTAACATGTAAAGCACCATATAAATCTAATCCATTATTACGGCCCGAGCCACTGACAATGTCACTGGGCGAAAACCCTATTGTAATTGGGACCCGAACCACTGACAACGTCAGGCAAGAGTCCTGTTGTAATTTAGGGTGTGAGCCACTGACAAAGCCAGTGGGTGAGAACCCTAGTGTAAGTGTTAGTATTTTTCTTTCTTTCTTTCTTTTTCTCCATCTAAGATCTCATTTTTGGGGTAGTGAATGTGCACGAAAACTCACCATTTTTTGCAGGGACCTCAAGACTGGCAAAAAATTTTATATTTTTGAGGACATATGAATGACCCCACAAAATGGCTCTACAGCACCACCTAACATGTGAAGTCAATGGGGAGTGGCACATGCTTACTTTTGCGTAGAAAGATGAAAATCCGATGAGATGTTTATCATGTCAAGAAATGCAAAAAACTCCATAGAAGTGATGGTCTACACCAGGGATGTCAAACTCATTCCATGGAGGGCCAAGACCCTGCATGTTTTACCTCCACCCAGTCTCTTCAGCAGGTGTTTTTGCTAATCAGCAATCAGTGGGAAGAAATTCAGTTAAATCACCTGTGGAAGACACTGGGTGAAGGTAAAACCTGCAGGGTCTTGGCCCTCCATGGAATAAGTTTGCCATCCATGGTCTACACCCAACAGGAAGTCGACCATTTTGGCAGAAAGTGGCAGACACCTGATTTCCACCTCGTGCATTTGACTGAACTCATCTTAGGGTTTTAGTCTGATTGAGCTCATTTGTGGTGACAATTATCTATACCCATGTGCCATTAAAAGTTATTGAAAACTTTTCACGACCCTCGACGGTTTGGCCGTGGGGATGTGACAAAGTTTGATGCCTTGCCATGATCATTCTGTGACCATTCTGATGGCAGTAACTCTGGTATGGATTGTGGGATTTCAACCAAATTCAATATTATGGATATTAGTCCAATTCCAAACAGTTCTATAGAACAATATTCATAGAAATCTACAGCACCACTTATAGGAGGCAGAAAGTTTTGGATCAGAAAGTTTGCATCATGTTGTTTTTTTAATACCTCGGGAATGGAATGTCGGATTGGCACCAAGATAGGTATGATGCATATGGGTTTGCCTCCAAACAATTATAGCTATGAATATTCATGGTAGCAATACCGCCGTCTCTTGGAGACATGAAGGTTGCACCAAAGGTTTTCTTCAGTCTCTCTGAAAAAAAGAGTCTCATTGGTACAATTTATGGTGACAATCATCTATACCCATATGCCATCAAAAGCTGTTGAAAACTTTTCCAAATGTCTGATGGTTTGGCAGAAGGGCCGTGGCCAAGTTTGCAGTATCGCCATCCCCCTTCCAATGGCTTTTACTCTGGCATAATTGACTGATTTCAACCAAATTTTGTGTGGTGAATAGGTAGTCAATACTGATAATTTCTATAATAAAGAATGACACATAGCGACAGCGCCCACTACTGCCAATGGACAGGAAGTTGCCATAACTCACATGTAGAATGTTCGATTGCTGCTAAACTTTATATATATAATACTAGTCAGACTTAGAAAAGATTTTTGTAATGATAACAAACATAGCTATAGTGCCCCCTAGGAAAAAAAACAAGCTTTATAACTTGGGCATACTTTGTCCAAATTTAACCAAATTTTGTGTGGTGCATCGGCAGCCTACATTGAACCTTTGTATAATGAGAAATGACATATAGCTATAGCGCCCCCTAGCAGAAAAAACAAAGCTTTATAACTCAGTCATGCTTTGCTCAAATTCAACCAAATTTTGTGTGGTGGATCGGTAGCCCACATTGAACATTTCTTTAATGAACAATGACACATAGCTCTAGCGCCCCCTAGCAGAAAAACAAAGTTTAATAACTCTGGCATACTTTGTCCGAAGTCCTCTGATATCCACGACCCTCTGATATGTCAAAACAATAATTTTCTGCGTGTTACTGAACATGAAAAGTTCCACCCACACCCACCTACTCTCTTTGACAGTGTGTTACCCAGACAGACCCAGATCAGGTTAAAAAGATAAAAACATTGTTGACATTAAAAAAAAACCTCCAAAAGAATTCTGTACTGTGGAGTTCATTATGTTTTCTGTCCCTTTTTTAGGCTTACAGTTTGAAACATTTTTTAATACTGAAAATATAGTATAAAGGCGGACTTTTGTGAAATTTAGTTTTGTAAATATTAATCTTTTTAAATGTATGTAATTTAGTTTATGTTCTCCTGTAAAACTTTCCATTTTTAGGCTTTAAGTTGTAGATTTTACAGTTTTAGAGCTATTTATTTGGAGTCAAAAACACATTTAGTGTTCCCCTGTATTATGATTAAATTAGTATGTTTTATTTGAAATTAAACAATGTATTTGATTTTTTTTTTGTTGTTTAAAAAATACAGAACTAAAAGCAGCTAAAACATCTGCTTAATAAAATAATGTGTAAAAGTCAATGATATTGGCCTGCTGGAGACAGCTGTGGTCTTTGAAAGAATCTCCATGAAAAGATGACAGTTCTTAAAAGCATATTTTGAGATAAATTTGTCCATGTGACTTGTCACATTTCTCTTCCACTTCTTTTATTAAAAGATGTTTGAAGTAAATTCATGGGTCATTGCAAGCACTTGGCTTTAAAAGTACCAAGCTGTCACACAGTGAGAGGAACAAAATCCTGAAAAAACAAACAAACAATAAATGCATCAAGAATCATTTTAGAATCAAATCAGAGACCCTGAATCACAATTGTATCGTGAGATGCCAAAAGACCCCCAGACCTAATTCGGACCTCAGCTGGGGAGGAGGACTGGCTTATCAGACCTCTTGCACTTTTAGTTGGTGATCCCTGACATACACTAATATTAGGAAGAGAATTGTGGACCTCAACAAGTCTGGTTCATCCTTGGGTACACTTTTCAGATGCCTGAAGGTGTCACATTCATCTGTTCAAACAGTTATAGACAAGTATAAAGTTAAACACAGAACTGCCCTTGGTTGGGAGCATTTGAGAAAAAAGGAACTTCTAATATCTAAATGGGCTCCATATAGGGGTGGGCAATATGGCCTAAAAATGATATCACAATATTTCTGTGAATTTTCACCATAACGACATTCTTCGCGATATCACAGAATACAGTTTTTTAAATTTATCAAGGACAGTTTCACAGGCCAGTGTTATTTACATTCAACATATTCAGTAAAAACAAAACTAAAACTCTCATTTATTCAATTTATAAACAGCAGTTCAGAACAAGTTTCAAATATTTTTTATCCTGTATCAAATATTACCACAAAATAATATAAACTGCCACATCTTAAGTGCACTGAGGGGTGGACTGGGACAGAAATTCAGGTCGGGAATTTGACTTCATCCTAGGACACCCTGTTGTTGCAAACCAGAAACCACCACAGTTTTAGTAGGCCAACATTTTAAAATAACAGGTATCAAACTAGTTATAAATGTAACTATAACCTTCAGCTGGGAGGAAAATTATGCATTTTGTTTTTAATAGTCAACTGATCTATTGATTATTAAAACAATTGATTGACTATCTTAATTTAAATCTGGTGCTGCTTCTGATTTCTTTACCTTTTCAGAATGAAAACACAATAGGCTTTTGGTAAAAAGTTACAATTTTGCATGAAAAAGGTAACCAAATTTGTCACCAAAAAGTTCAAAATTTATTTAAAAAAGGATAAGCCATCTTTATTGTCATTCAAATCCATACAGCCAATCATTTACAGTAGAACAAAATTGTTTCACTTATCTACAGTGTTAATCACACACACACACACACACATGTATACACTACCATTCAAAAGTTTGGGGTCACTTAGAAATTTCCTTATTTTTGACAGAAAAGCACTGTTTTTTTCAATGAAGATAACTTTAAACTAATCAGAAATACACTCTAATATCTAATATACATTGCTAATGTGGTAAATGACTATTCTAGCTGCAAATGTCTGGTTTTTGGTGCAATATCTACATAGGTGTATAGAGGCCCATTTCCAGCAACTATCACTCCAGTGTTCTAATGGTACAATGTGTTTGCTCATTGTGTCAGAAGGCTAATGGATGATTAGAAAACCCTTGTGCAATCATGTTAGCACAGCTGAAAACAGTTTAGCTGGTTAGAGAAGCTATAAAACTGACCTCCCTTTGAGCAGTTGAGTATCTGGAAAAAAATATTATTTCAAATACAAATCATTATTTGTAACCTTGTCAATGTCTTGACTATATTTTCTATTCATTTTACAACTCATGGTGGTAAATAAGTGTGACTTTTCATGGAAAACACAAAATAATTGTCTGGGTGACCCCAAACTTTTGAACGGTAGTGTATATATAATCAGAGGGGTTGCTGCCATGCAAGGTGCCACCGCAAATTTCCCTCCTACATTCCATTATTGCTGAGCACTAAGCTGGATGGCAGGAAGCTCCGCTTTTATATGGTCTTCAGCATGACCTGGCCAGGATTCGAACCCTGGCCTCCCAGGTGTGGGGGCAGATGCTCTACCAACTGAGCCACCACTCCGGTAGTAAAAAATTGTAAAAAATGAGGTAAAAAAAAAAAAAAACCTTTATGAAAAGATGTTAAAAAATGAGAAAAGAAAACAAATTTAGGAGAGAATGGTAACAAGCAGATTAAAGTTGGTACTGCATACTACATATAGCTTTTTTTTTTTTTTTTTTTTTTTTTTTTTTTTTTTTTTTTCTCCTCTCGGCGCCACACCAGTCGGCTGCCTTTTGCAACAGCGGCTCGATTCCGAGTTTTTTTTCCCTTCCTCTCTCTTTTGATCACTTTTTTTTTTCACCCCACTTATATCACGGACACACAGATCATCCCAAATGTCTCCTGAGCCGGTGGACGGAGCCACTGTTTATAGCAGGATACGATATAACAGGGAAGAGCTGCTAGCATTTAACCGCCACCCGGTC
Source organism: Pholidichthys leucotaenia (assembly GCA_020510985.1). Classification (NCBI taxonomy): domain Eukaryota; kingdom Metazoa; phylum Chordata; class Actinopteri; order Cichliformes; family Pholidichthyidae; genus Pholidichthys; species Pholidichthys leucotaenia. Next base: position 249,564,735 of record CM035846.1, on the reverse strand, counting down.
CCACTGGAAAAACTCGACATACCGAGAGAACTGAGGCGAAAACGCCGCGGCTGCCGGGCTGGAGTAAGGCGGAGGACAAAAAATATAAGGTACAGACCCTCCCTTCCATCTGTTGTCATGGGAAATGTATGGTCGATACTGGGAAAGTTAGATGAGCTAGCGGCTATCTCCCGTTATGATAGCACTTACCGGGAGTGCTCTCTCCTTTTGTTTACTGAGACGTGGCTAACTGAACTAGCAGCAGATGCTAACATTGAGCTGGAGGGTTTTCACACGATACGAGCTGACCGAACACCAGAGAGTGGCAAAACTAGGGGCGGTGGAGTGATCATGTATGTTAACAACAACTGGTGCAGACCGGGACATATCACTGTTAAACAACGACACTGCAGCAAAGACATTGAGTTGCTAGCTGTTAGCATGAGGCCTACATATCTCCCGAGAGAACACTCACACGTGATCTGCATTGTTGTTTATGCAAATCCGACGGCGAACGCTGGGACAGCGCGTGACGTCATCCATTCAGTAACCAGCAGGCTGCAGACAGAACACCCAGATGCTCTTCTCCTCATCTCAGGCGATTTCAACCACGTTTCACTGTCTCCCATTCTGCCCACTTTCACCCAGTATGTCACATGCCACACTAGAGACAATAAAACACTGGATTTGTTCTACGCAAACACTAAGGAGGCGTACACCTCATCACAACTCCCCCCACTTGGGAGATCGGATCACAACTTGGTTCATCTCCGACCGGTGTACAAACCCCTAGTGCACAGACAACCTCCGGCCATGCACACTGTGGAGTTATGGTCTGAGGAGACAATGGACACTCTAAAGGACTGTTTTGAAGCCACTGCCTGGAAGCAGCTCTGCGATCCACATGGTGAGGACATCGATGGCCTCATTCACACCTTCACGGGCTACCTCAGCTTCTGTGTGGACAAATCCGTTCCCACCAAGACCATACGGCGTCACTCAAACAACAAACCCTGGATCAACCCTGAGATAAAAACACTTCTGAGAGAGAAGAAGAGGATCTTCAGGTCGGGGAACAGGGAGATGCTGAAGTCCGTACAGAGGGAGCTGAGGAGAAAGATCAGAGAAGGCAAGGACAGCTTCAGGAAGAAGATGGAGGACAAGCTGCAACAGAGCGACATCAGCGGGGTCTGGAGAAACCTCAAAACCATCTCGGGGCTCCAGAATACCTCCCCCCAGGCCACGGGGGGCAGGGAGTGGGCGAACAACCTGAATCTGTTTTTCAATAGATTTGACCAACCGCCCTCCCCCCTGTCTGCACAACAACCACTGCTGCCTCTAAGAAATCAAGTCCTGCTACCCACTCCCCACTCCACCGACACCCCCCCCACTCCCAACACACAGCCCCCCATCCTGACCCTGACCAAGACCCAGGTGAGGACGGAGCTGAGGAAGATCAAGGCGAGGAAGGCGTCAGGACCGGACGGCATCAGCGCAAAGCTCCTCAAGTCCTGTGCAGACCAGCTGTGTGGGATTGTGACGTATATCTTCAACATGAGCCTGAAACTGGGGAGGGTACCACAGCTGTGGAAAACATCTTGTGTGGTACCTGTACCAAAAACTTCCCACCCCAAAGACCTGAACAGCTTCAGACCGGTGGCCTTGACGTCCCACTTGATGAAGACCCTGGAGAGACTGCTCCTTGCTCATCTCCGCCCCCTGGTGGAACCAGCGATGGATCCACTCCAGTTCGCCTACCAGCATGGCATTGGGGTGGAGGATGCGGTGATCTTCCTCCTTCACCGTTCTCTGTCCCACCTGGAGAAGCCCGGTAATATGGTGAGCATCATGTTCTTTGACTTCTCCAGTGCTTTCAACACCATCCAACCGATGATCCTGAAGGACAAGCTGCTGCGCGCAGGGGTGGACCAGCACCTGTCATCATGGATCCTGGACTACCTCACGAACCGGCCTCAGTTTGTGAGAACCCGGGACTGTGTTTCCAACACGATCATCAGTAGCACGGGGGCCCCCCAGGGAACGGTGCTGGCTCCCTTCTTGTTCACTCTTTATACTGCGGACTTCTCACACAACACAACACATTGCCATCTACAGAAGTTCTCTGATGACTCTGCGATCGTTGGTCTCATCTCCAGCGGAGATGAAGCTGAGTACAGAGGGCTTATCCAGGACTTTGTGGACTGGTGCCATCGGAACTGCCTCCAGATCAACGCGAGGAAAACTAAGGAGCTGGTGGTGGACTGCCGCAGGCATGGGCAGCCCCTCACAGCACCAGTAAATATACAGGGAACAGACATCGAGATGGTGACATCCTATAAGTACCTGGGTATTCATCTGAACAATAAACTAGACTGGTCACACAATACTGACGCACTCTACAAGAAGGGACAGCGCAGGCTGTTCCTGCTGAGGAGACTCAGGTCTTTTGGTGTACAAGGGGCGCTGCTGAAGTCATTCTATGACACGGTGGTGGCATCAGCCATCACTTTTGGAGTGGTCTGCTGGGGCAGTGGCATTACTGCAGCCGATAGGAAGAGACTGAACAAACTGATTAAGAAAGCTAGCTCTGTCCTGGGGCAGCGCCTTGATCCGATGGAGGAGATAGGAGAGAGAAGGACGGTGGCTAAACTGTCATCTCTGCTGGAGTCCGAGTTCCACCCTATGCAGGACATACTGGATGCACTGAGGAGCTCATTTAGCAGCAGACTACATCATCCCAGGTGCACAACCGAGAGGTTTCGTAGGTCCTTCCTACCAACGGCTGTCAGACTGTACAACCTAAGCAGGGCTGCTCGCAGAGATAGCAAAAAGACGTAACAAACTAATAGTTTTTTTTGAATGCAAAAGATGCAATAGACTTACACAATGGTCCTCTCCGGCATACAACTAGGAACATACCGGTCGCTATGGAGGGTGAGAATATGTATGGGCACATAATCATACCATGTAGGATAACTAAATAGACGGTTATGCTGTTTCATCCCACCTAGCAACAATGCTCTGCACTGTGTGTGTTTATATATTTACATATTTATTCCATCTAGCTACAATGCTCTGCACTGGGTGTGTTTATATTTATATATCTATATATTTATTCCATCTAGCTACAATGCTCCGCACTGTGTTTTTATATATCTACATATTATTCCATCTAGCTACATTGCTCCGCACTGTGTGTGTTTATATACTTGCATATTTATTCCACCTAGCTGCAATGCTCCATACTGTGGGTGTTTATATATTTACATATTTATTCCATCTAGCTACAATGCTCTGCACTGTGTGTTCATATATTCATATATTTATTCCATCCAGCTACAATGCTCTGCACTGTGTGTCTGTGTGTGTGTGTGTGTGTATATATATATTTTATAGTAATATGTACATATGTATATTAGCTGCTCTTGCTTGCTTGTTTTTTCTTGCCTTCTGATTGTTGCTCTGAGTGTTGCTATCCCTGTGCTGTTGCAATCCTGGAATTTCCCCGTTGTGGGACTAATAAAGGCTTATCTTATCTTATCTTAGCTTGTAGTTTTGAAAATTATGCAGATTTTTCTTAAAACATCTCAATAGTCCTGAAAATGTTGCCTTATGAATGTAAGATGGAGGTAATATAACTTATGTTAATGCAACCTGTTTATTGCATTGGAAAACGTAAACCCTAAAATATAAGCAGCTACGACAATATAACTGCAAATACTCATTCACCACATTACTTTTGTCTTTATCTCATTTCTATGCTCTGGATCATGAGGGGGTTTTGGCCCTTTTGACATATTAAAATTATTTAGTCTGGCATGTTATTTCAGTGAGTCAGAAAGAGGGTCTAAGTAAAAACAGGGAGTGGGTGGGGTTGTTTAAAACCATTATTTCATCTTTTTTTTTAATCATACTGGATATATGCTGGCCTTAGGGCTGGACAATATAGCTCAAGTATAAAGTTAAACACAGAATTGCTTTTGGTTGGGAGCATTTGAGAAAAATAAAGAACTTCTAAATGGGCTCCATGCAGACATCCACACTGTGCAGAACTATTGAAACCTTCCAAAACCACATTATGAGAACTATGACTAATCACAAGCTTACAGATCATGTCTCTGTTGATGAACTTTGTCATTTAACATCATTAACTCCAATAATGGGCATTGTGAAAAGTAAAACTGCAAACTTTGCCAATCGAAGAGCCATTTTGCCCCCTCTGCGACTAAAATAGAATTAGTTGAGGGCCGCAACAGTAATTTGACTTTTAAAATAAAAATTATACTGCTTATAATGTTTTATTTACACACACACACACAAACACACACACGCGCGTGTGTGTATATATACAGTATATATATATATATATATATATATATATATACTGTATATATATATATGTATAGTGGGACCCACTCAGTATATCAGTATGTTTCCACTCAGACGGAAGGACAAGGGGAATCGTCATGGGGGGTTTGTATGTTGATACAAACGGTGACAAAGAGAATGGCAATTGCAAAGTCTTTCATGTACTGCAGCACCACAGGTGACTGAACGGGTCGTAGGCTATAAAAGGAGAGGTGCCTGCGACCTGTGTTTTTTTCTGATGCTTGTGATTCTGGATGATGTGAGAGAGAGAAATTAATAAAGCCTGCTTTGTTCTGGACCACTCTACCTGGTTATTCCTCTCTCCACACTGGTGACCCTTGACGCTCAATGGAACTCGAGGCGAACACCCCAGAGACGACCCGAACTGGAGGTGCCGGCAACGCATGCGCCGTTTCGGTCAAACTCCCAGACTTTTGGCTACACGACCCGAAGTCTTGGTTCCTCCACACCGAGGCCCAGTTTGCGCTCCGGGGAATAACGACAGATGACACCAGATACTATTACGTGGTTGCAGCACTGGACGCACTCACAACTCAGCAGGTGGCAAGCCTGCTCCAACGGCCCCCACCCCATGAGAAATACGAGGCTCTCAAAACCGCGCTGACCCGGCGCTATACGCTCTCAGACTGCGAGAGAGCGGAAAGGCTCCTGACGCGCTCCGAGTTGGGAGACAGGTCGGCGGTCGAGTTAATGGAGAAGATGTTGGCAGTGATGGGCACAGATGACGGGCATTTCCTCTTTGCCCACCTTTTCCTCCGGAACCTCCCGACGGCGGCCAGGGCGGTCCTTGACAATTCGCCGCTGCTGGCTGCGCTCAACTACCGGGCGCTAGCGCAAGAGGCAGATCGGATTATCCTCACCACCAGAGCCCTCGCAGTGAACGTAGCGGTGCCAGAACCCAGCGAGACGGCCAGCGGGGGCGAGGAGCCAACGACGGTGGCTGCAGCGGAAGCCAAGAAGCACCGGAGAGACACGCTCTGCTTCTACCACTGCCATTTTGGAGAGGACGCACACTGATGCATGCCACCGTGCCAATTCAAGCGCTTGGGAAACGCCAGGGCTGGCAGTTGGCAGCAGCTGCGACCGCCGGTGTAGCGAGCAAGCTGCTCTATGTGACAGACTCACGCTCGGGGAGACGGTTCCTCGTGGACTTCGGCTCCCAAAAGAGTCTCATCCTACTGTCCTACGCAGACCGGCTGGTGGGAACTAGCGGCCCCGAGCTGATGGCCGCAAACGGCTCAGACATTAAGACTTTTGCCAGTGTGTACTGAGGACATACCTAAGACGGCAGTAAAAACCCCGTCTGGTCTTTTTGAGTTTTTACACATGCCTTTCGGGTTAAAAGGCGCGGCGTAGACATTCCAGCGCATGATGGATGCGGTGTTGCGCGATCTGCCATTTGTGTTTGTCTACCTGGACGACATCCTGGTGGCCAGCGCGTCCGAGGATGAACACGTACACTACCGTTCAAAAGTTTGGGGTCACTTAGAAATTTCCTTATTTTTGAAAGAAAAGCACTGTTTTTTTCAATGAAGATAACTTTAAACTAATCAGAAATACACTCTATACATTGCTAATGTGGTAAATGACTATTCTAGCTGCAAATGTCTGGTTTTTGGTGCAATAGCTACATAGGTGTAGAGGCCCATAGAGGCCCATTTCCAGCAACTATCACTCCAGTGTTCTAATGGTACAATGTGTTTGCTCATTGCGTCAGAATTCTCCAGATTACCTCAACAAATTAACAGCTAGAATGCCAAAGGTCTGCAATGCTGTAATTGCTGCAAATGGAGGATTCTTTGACGAAAGCAAAGTTTGAAGGAAAAAATTATTATTTCAAATACAAATAATATTTCTAACCTTGTCAATGTCTTGACTATATTTTCTATTTATTTTACAACTCATGGTGGTAAATAAAAGTGTGACTTTTCATGGAAAACACAAAATTGTTTGGGTGACCCCAAACTTTTGAACGGTAGTGTAGCTCACCTCAGGACAGTTTTCCAGAGGTTGGAGGAGCACGGATTAATAATCAACCTGGCAAAGTGCCAGTTCGGGGTGACGGGAATCAATTTTTTGGGCCACCGCATCTCACCGGAGGGCGTGATACCCTTACTGGACAAAGTGCGTGCAGTGGCAGATTTTCCCCGGCCTCGGACAGTCAGGATGCTGCAGGAGTTTTGGGGGATGGTTGACTTTTACAACCGTTTCCTCCCCCGCGCAGCCCAGCTCATGCAGCCGTTGTACGCCGCGCTTAAGAAACGGAAACCGGCAGACAGGGTCGACTGGACTCCTGAGCGAGAGCAGGCGTTTTCCGAGGTTAAAACAGCCCTGGTGAACGCTGCACTGCTGGTGCACCTGGACCCGGCGGCTTGGATAGCGCTCACTATCGACGCGTCGAACGTGGCCATAGGGGCCGTCGTGGAACAGCGCATCACAGGTTCTTGGCAGCTGCTTGCTTTTTTTTTAGCAGGTCTTTGCGTGACAGTGAGCGTAAATACAGCGTGTTCGACAGGGAGTTACTGGCTCTCCACCTGGCCATATGCCACTTCCAGTTCTGGCTGGAAGGGGCCACCTTCACTGTGTTTGTGGACCACAAGCCGCTAACGTACGCTATGGCCAAAGCTTTGGAACCATGGATGGGCCAGCAGCAGAGACAGCTGGCTGTGATCTCAGAGTTTACGACCAACATTCAGCATGTGGCCGGTAAACTCAACGTGGTGGCGGACTGCCTCTTGCACGCATTAGTGGCCCAAGTCTACGTGGGGATAGATTACACGGCCATGGCCGCTGAGTAGATCGGTGATGCGGATGTTTGCACGCTCCAGTCTGGACCAACAGGGTTGGCTGGAGAGCAGAGTACTGCAAGAGGGCCTCCTCCCCCCAGTCTGTGACATCTCCATGGGCCACCAGCGCTCGGTGGTCTCAAGCGCTTGACGCTGCCGGGTTTTTGAGTCGGTTCACTCCCTGGCGCACCCAGGAGTGCGCGCGTCAGTCAAAATGGTAGGATCAAAGTTCATCTGGCCAAGCCTGCGCAAACAGGTGAAAGAGTGGGCTGCAGGCTGCGTAGCGTGCCAGCGAGCCAAAGTACACAGGCACACAAAGGCCCCTTTGGAGCCGTTCTATACCCTGGGTAAGAGGTTCGACCACGTTCACGTGGACTTTGTGGGCCCCCTCCCGCCATTGCAGGGGTTCACACACCTCCTGACAGTGGTGGACCGCACCACGCACTGGCCCGAAGTAGTCCCGCTAGCTTCCACGGTGTCCACAGACGTTGCACGCGCTTTTTTGACGACATGGGTGGCACGTTTCGGTGCCCTTTTGGATATCGTGTCTGATCGGGGCCTGCAGTTTGTTTCCGACCTCTGGTCCACCGTGGCCCAGAGCCTAGGCGTCACACTTCATCGCACGACTGTGTACAACCCCCAGGCCAATGGGTTGTGCGAGCGTTTCCATAGGTTGCTTAAAGCAGCGCTCAGGGCTTCGCTTACGGATGCAAATTGGGTGGACTGGTTGCCGTGGGTTCTATTAGGGTTGCGTTCAGCACCGAAGGAGGATTTGGCAGCCTCCCCAGCAGAGCTGGTTTTTTCCCAGCCGCTGCGGCTCCCAGGGGAATTTTTGGTGGCCAGCCCCGCGCCGAACACGATCCATCCCCGTTTTCACTGCATAACGCAGTGGCAGGGACGGTACCTGGTCCGGTCCACCACTGTTTTCCACGTGTTTTTGTGCCAAAGGCCTTGAAGGATGCGGTGTTCGTATTTGTCAGGCACGATGCCCAGCGGACCCCGTTGCACCCGCCCTATGATGGCCCATTCAGAGTGCTGGAACCCAGGGAGAAACATTTTGTGTTAGATTTGGGGGGACACAGGGAAACAGTCTGTATAGACAGGCTTAAGCCGGCTTTCGTTTTAGCAGACGAGCAGGTGGTGTTGGCCTGAGCTCATCGGCGCGGACGACCCCCACTGAGAACTCCCCAGGTTAATGACTCGTCAGATCAGTCACAATGGCATGCTAAAGATGTTTTCCCCCCTCCCAATGTCTCCCCACAGACGGATGCACCCCCAAGAGCGCCCCACCGGCACAGCAGCGCTTTGGAGCCGCGGATCCCCGTTACAGCCGCTATGGACGTAGGATGAAGCCCAGAGGACATGAGGGTTAAAGCTCTGTCTGAGTTTCTTGGGGGGGGGGCGGTGTGGGACCCACTCAGTATGTCAGTATGTTTCCACTCAGACGGAAGGACAAGGGGAATCGTCATGGGGGGTTGGTGTGTTGATGCAAACAGTGACAAAGAGAATGGGAATTGCAAAGTCTTTCATGTACTCCAGCACCACAGGTGACTGAGCGGGTCGTAGGCTATAAAAGGAGAGGTGCCTGCGATCTGTGTTTTTTTCTGATGCTTGTGATTCTGGATGATGTGAGAGAGAGAAATTAATAAAGCCTGCTTTGTTCTGGACCGCTCTGCCTGGTTATTCCTCTCTCCACAACATATATACAGTATATATGTATATATACAGTATATATACAGTATATATATATATATATATATATATATATATATATATATATATATATATACACTACCGTTCAAAAGTTTGGGGTCACCCAGACAATTATTTTGTGTTTTCAATGAAAAGTCACACTTATTTACCACCATGAGTTGTAAAATGAATAGAAAATATAGTCAAGACATTGACAAGGTTACAAATAATGATTTGTATTTGAAATAATAATTTTTTCCAGATACTCAACTGCTCAAAGGAAGGTCAGTTTTATAGCTTCTCTAACCAGCTAAACTGTTTTCAGCTGTGCTAACCTGATTGCACAAGGGTTTTCTAATCATCCATTAGCCTTCTGACACAATGAGCAAACGCATTGTACCATTAGAACACTGGAGTGATAGTTGCTGGAAATGGGCCTCTATACACCTATGTAGATATTGCACCAAAAACCAAACATTTGCAGCTAGAATAGTCATTTACCACATTAGCAATGTATATTAGATATTAGAGTGTATTTCTGATTAGTTTAAAGTTATCTTCATTGAAAAAAACAGTGCTTTTCTGTCAAAAATAAGGAAATTTCTAAGTGACCCCAAACTTTTGAACGGTAGTGTATATATACAGTATATATATACTGTATATATATATTGTGGAAATGTGAAAATGACGAGGCAGAGTTTATCTCACGAGTCAGGTTTATTCACATCTTCCAACATCAGCAAAGCAGAAAGAGAGATCAAACACAGACATTCGTCCTTTAAATATCCAGGACCTTCAAAGCTCACAGTCACATTGCATTTAATCACAAGAAACAATGCATCTTTCCTTAAATCTTATCACATCCTCCTCATAGCCTCTGGCAGACCAGGAAATCCCCCAAGGTCGTCTCTTGCATACCAAAGACTAAATTTTCACATCCTCCTGTTATCTCACAGGAGGCTCAGTCCTTTGTTCTACTCTGAGATGTGAAGCTTAAAGTTATACATATGTGGCCCACATGACCCCCCCCCCAAACATCTAAGATGGAACAACAGAAGAACAGTTTGTATGTCATAATAAAATCATTACACATTAACCCACATGCTGCTTGGGTCTCAGTCTCCTCCCGTATCTGCTGTAAGCGGGCTTCGCCACTTCTGCGGCGCCATCCTGCTGGGGAACTGCTGTCTTGGGGTGAGAACTGTTTGTCACTCCCTGTGGGTGTTCTGGGGAATGTCCCCGGGGGGGTCTGCCACGCCGTGGAGCCCTGGCCAACAGCACATCCTCATCCGCCACCACAAAAGCGGGTTTGAGCCTGTTTATGCCAATCTTTTCCTTCCTGCCCCCCAAATCTAGCAAAAAATGCTTGTCCCCTGTTTCCAGCACTCTAAATGGTCCATCATAAGGTGGCCGCAGCAGTGGGCGATGAGCATCGTGTCTGACAAAGACAAACTCCGCGTTTTTCAAAGCCTTAGGCACAAAAACGCACGGAAAACTGTGGTGAACGGGGCCAGGCAGCATGCCCGATTCTGTGCCACGCTGCAACCGCTGAGATGGGGAGCTATCTGGCGCAGGATTATCTGGGAGAAACTCCCCAGGCAGCCGAAATGGCTGCGCAAAAACTAGCTCGGCCGGGGAGGCTTCTAAGTCCTCTTTAGGTGCAGAACGCAACCCCAATAAAACCCACGGTAGCCTGTCCACCCAATTTGCATCCGTCAGCGACGCTCTGAGAGCCACTTTCAATGACCTATGAAAACGTTCGCATAACCCATTAGCCTGCGGATTGTACGCGGTTGTATGGTGGATCGTTACCCCCAGGCTGCGGGCCATTGCTGACCAAAGTTCGGAAACAAATTGAGGACCTCTGTCGGACGTAATGTCCAACGGGACTCCAAAGCGCACTACCCATGCTGTTAAAAACACGCGCGCCACCTCCTCGGCTGTGGTTGACGCCAGTGGGACCACTTCCGGCCAGCGCGTGGTGCGGTCCACCATTGTCAGAAGGTGCGTGCACCCCTGTGACGGCGGGAGGGGGCCTACGAGGTCCACGTGAACATGATCGAACCTCTTAGCCAGGATGTGAAACGGCTCCAAGGGAGTTCTCGTGTGTCTGTGTACCTTGGCTCGTTGACAAGCCATGCAGGCTGCTGCCCACTCCTTAACTTGTTTGCGCAGGCTCAGCCATACAAATTTCTCTCCTACCATTTTGACCGACACGCGCACTCCCGGGTGCGCCAGAGAATGAATTGAGTCAAAAACGCGGCCGGTACCACAGGACGCTGTTGCCCCGTGGAGACATCGCAGACTGGGGGGGCATACCATCTTGCAGCACCCTGTTCTCCAGCCTTAACCCTGTTGGTCCAGACTGGAGCGCGCGCACGTCCGCGTCGCTAACCTGATCCACGGCCATGGCTGCATGATCTATTCCTACGTGGACTGGGGCCGCCACGGTGCGCGAGAGACAGTCTGCCACTACATTCAGTTTACCCGCTACGTGCTGAATATCGGTAGTAAACTCTGAGATGGCAGCCAGCTGTCTTTGCTGCCGGCCCGACCACGGTTCTGAAACCTTGGCCATTGCAAATGTCAGCGGCTTGTGGTCAACGAACGCGGTGAAACGGCGTCCCTCCAGCCAGAACTGGAAGTGGCGAATGGCCAAGTGGAGAGCTAACAACTCCCTGTCGAATGCGCTGTATTTTCGTTCACTATCGCGCAATGTCCTGCTGAAAAAGGCGAGCGGCTGCTCCACGACCGCCCCTATGGCCACATCTGACGCGTCAGTAGTGAGCGCTATGCGGGCTGTTGGGTCTGGATGTGCTAACAACACAGCGTTTGCCAGGGCTGTTTTGACCTCCAAGAATGCTCGCTCTCGCTCCGGAGACCATTCGATCTTATTTTTGGGTTTTTGTTTTTTGAGTGCGGCATACAATGGTTGCATGAGCTGCGCTGCGCGGGGGAGGAAACGGTTATAAAAATTCACCATTCCCAAAAACTCCTGTAACGCCTTGACCGTTTGTGGCTGGGGAAAATTTGCTACCGCGCACACTTTGTCAGGCAGCGGAACTGCTCCTTCTGGAGAGACGCGATGCCCCAAAAAATCAATCTGTGTCACCCTGAACTGACACTTTGCTGGGTTGATTATTAAACCGTGCTCTCCCAAGCTCCGGAAAACTGCCGTGAGGTGGTTTTCGTGTTCGTCTTCGGACGCGCTGGCTACTAAGATGTCGTCCAGGTAGACGAATACAAAGGGGAGATCGCGCAACACCGCGTCCATTATGCGTTGGAACGTCTGCGCAGCGCCTTTAAGCCCAAATGGCATGTGCAAAAACTCGAATAGACCGAACGGAGTTATTACCGCTGTTTTGGGTATGTCCTCAGCGCGCACTGGGACTTGGTGGTAACCGTGGACCAAGTCTATCTTAGAAAAAATGCGCGCTCCCGCCAAATGAATGGAAAAATCTTGGATATGCGGGATTGGGTAGCAGTCGTGTGCTGTGGCGTTGTTCAGCCTGCGGAAATCTCTGCAAGGTCGCCACGAGCCATCAGCTTTCGGGACCATGTGCAGTGGGGAAGCCCATGGGCTGTTCAAATGCCTGATGATGCCCAACCTTTCCAGGTTGGTGAACTCCTCGCGCGCTATGGTCAGTTTAGCTGAATCCAAGCGCCGAGCTTTTGCAAAAACGGGCGGTCCGGTGGTAGTAATAAAATATTCCACTCCGTGTTTAGCGACGGCTGCTGAAAATGTGGGAACCGTGAGTGCTGGGAACTGAGTGAGCAGTGTGTGGAACTTACCGCTTGCAGTTGTGACGTTGGCTTGTGCTGTTGGCGGGGTCACTCGGGCTGTACAGGGAATAGAATAAAAAGAAAGTGCATTAACCAGGTGCCTGTTAGCAAGATCAACCAACAAACCATGTGAGCACAGAAAATCAGCCCCCAACATATTGAAATTCACTGCAGCTATGACAAAAGTCCACTCAAATGTACGGCCGTGTAGGGACAGAAGCAGAGCCCTCTCACCAAAGGTCTTAATCTCCGAGCCGTTCGCTGCTGACGCCCCGTGACCTCTGGGAACCGCCAGCCGGTCAGCGGAGGAAGGCGTGATGAAACTCACTTGGGAGCCTGTGTCCACGAGGAATTGTCTCCCCGAGCGCGCATCCTTCAAGTAGAGCAGCTTGTTCTCCTCCCCGAGGGCCGCAGCTGCTACCGACCCCCGGTCTTGGCGTTTCCCGAGCGCTTGAACTGGCACGGTGGTATACATTTGCGTGCCTTCTCTGCAAATCGGCAATGGTAGAAACAGAGGGTGTCTCCTCCGCGATCCTTGGCCCCCGCCGCCACCGTCGTCGGTGGGTCTGCTACCACCGTCTCTGGCCCCCCGCCATCTCCGGCCGTCGCGCCGAACTCCGTCGCTGCCGCGGTGGCCGCGCGCTGTTTGCTGGCGTTGAGAATCCGGTGCGCCTCCTGGGCCAGCGCGAGGAAGTCCCGCTGGTCCAACAACAGCGAACTGGCCAGGGTCGCTCTCATGGCCGACGGTAGGGTCCTGAGGAAAATGTGGGTGAAGAGGAAGTCGTCGCCGTCTGAGCCTCTCAACCTCAGCATGTTCTCCATCAGGTCAATGGGTGTGCCATCTCCCAAGTCGTTCAGAGCCAGGAGCCTCTCCGCTCTCTCCTCAACTGAGAGAGTGAAACGCTGGATAAGCGCAGCCTTCAACCCGCCGTATTTGTCGTTGGCAGGTGGCCGCTCCAATAGGCTCTGCACATGCCGAGCCGTGCGGTTGTCGAGCTTTGCGATCACATGGTAGAACTTCGTGTCATCTACCGTTATCCCCCGGAGGGCAAACTGTGCTTCGACCAAGTGGAACCAGGAGCACGGGTTGTCCTGCCAAAAGTCCAGTAGCTGGACGGTAGTGGCATACGCTTGGCTGGGAGCTCCTGACTCGGCTGGCCCGGGGGAATTTCTTTCATCCATGATACGTCTTAGGGTCACCAGTGTGGAAATGTGAAAATGACGAGGCAGAGTTTATCTCACGAGTCAGGTTTATTCACATCTTCCAACATCAGCAAAGCAGAAAGAGAGATCAAACACAGACATTCGTCTTTTAAATATCCAGGACCTTCAAAGCTCACAGTCACATTGCATTTAATCACAAGAAACAATGCATCTTTCCTTAAATCTTATCACATCCTCCTCATAGCCTCTGGCAGACCAGGAAATCCCCCAAGGTCGTCTCTTGCATACCAAAGACTAAATTTTCACATCCTCCTGTTATCTCACAGGAGGCCCAGTCCTTTGTTCTACTCTGAGATGTGAAGCTTAAAGTCATACATATGTGGCCCACAATATATATATATATATATATATATATATATATATATATATATATATATATATATATATATATATATATAGCACATCTGTCGCAAGGTCTGTGGTGGACTTTTGCCAGTTGGTGCATTGTGACATGCATTACACAAAGAGCAGAGATAAACAAACCTATCATCTGGTCAGTCACTGTAACAAATACTGGAATCAGCTTGTCTTGGCCTGTCCTTGCCACTGATAATACCTCTATCTGCCAAGAATGTGCCACTAGTTCAGCAAAAGCTAGCGGTACTCAAATACTTTGCAAGCAGTTTCATGAAATAGTCAGTCAGAGAGCAACTCATACCAGCTTGGACGTTGTCCGGGTTAGCAAGGTCAGGAGTTCCTGGCAGCGGAAAGTGAAGGACAGAGCTGCATGGAGGAATCTGATCAGACCTACACTACCGTTCAAAAGTTTGGGGTCACCGAGACAATTATTTTGTGTGTTCCATGAAAAGTCACACTTATTTACCACCATGAGTTGTAAAATGAATAGAAAATATAGTCAAGACATTGACAAGGATAGAAATAATGATCTGTATTTGAAATAATAATTTTTTCCTTCAAACTTTGCTTTCGTCAAAGAATCCTCCATTTGCAGCAATTACAGCATTGCAGACCTAACATGATTGCACAAGGGTTTTCTAATCATCCATTAGCCTTCTGACGCAATGAGAAAACACATTGTACCATTAGAACACTGGAGTGATAGTTGCTGGAAATGGGCCTCTATACACCTATGTAGATATTGCACCAAAAACCAGACAGTTGCAGCTAGAATAGTCATTTACCACATTAGCAATGTATAGAGTGTATTTCTGATTGGTTTAAAGTTATCTTCATTGAAAAAAAGTGCTTTTCTTTCAAAAATAAGGAAATTTCTAAGTGACCCCAAACTTTTGAACGGTAGTGTAAATGAAACAGTCATTGTCGCCCACGACAGACTGCTATGATGATGATGATATATATATATATATATATATATATATATATATATATATATATACATACAGTACACACACACACACACACACAGTATATAGTCCAGTATTGCTGTCATTTAATAAATTGTGCTTCCGAAACTGTTGTATAAAAGCAATGTTTGTCATGATCCCGAGTGCGGTTCTGTACCGTGCTCGGGTCTCCTGATTATTATCCTTTTTTCTATGTATGTATTTTGTCATGTTTTCTGTCCTTATGGTTTGTGCTTTTATTTTGACAGCGCTGTGACAGGACTTCCGCCTGTCAAGTCTGTTCACGGCCTGTCACAGTTGTTTGTGTTTTATTGATTACTTTCACTCCACACCTGTTTGGGGTTTTTAGTTTCTTTGTTGCTATTTAAGTTGGCCAGCGAGGTTTACTCTTCACTGTGACCTCGCCTTGTGTGTGGGCTGGAATCCCTAACCCTGATTCCAGCCTTTCTTCTGCGATAGGTTTCGTCCTTGCCTCTTATTTGTAAGTTGACTTTATTGACTCTATCTCTCTTGTACTGTATGTTTTGTTATCACCCCGCTGCGGTCTCATTTTCAGCCTTTTTGTAATCCGCCCCTCGAGGCAAGTGTTGTATTCATTATTATTTCCTCATTAAAATACCAAACTCACTACTAGCAATTGGTACCTCATTCCTGCTCCGAAAGGGCAGTCATAACAATAGATCTCAGCCTGAAAGGTGCCAGCTGTAGTGAGTTTGTGTTTTTTTTTTTCTCTTGACCCTATTTTTTCCTTTGGGTGCCTGCGTTTTTTGGGAGTTATGGCATCATTTGGCAAGTGGTATCCTACGAGCCTGGGTTTTGAGCTCTGCTAGGCTCTTATGGAGATAGATGACATCCTCGCCATAGCTTGTCGTGGCCCAACTCCTAAAGACGCTTTATCGTATTTGGACTTCGCGGAGGCGACAGTTCTGCGTCATCCTTGCCTGTCGGAGTATGCCGAAGGAAGGGAGAGGATATCCCAGTTGTCGGCGCTTCGGCAGAAGAACCGTGAGTTGGAGAAGTATGTTTCCAGGAAGCCTAGTTCAGCACCGTTGGGGAGGCACTCCCGGGGCCCGGCTCAAGCGACTCCTCACCAGGCTCCTGCTATGGCTCCAGCTCCCACTTCACCGGCTAGCAGATGCCACCTCCTGGCGCAGATCCCTTCTCCACTCCATGACTCAGCTTTACTAAAGCGGATGGAGGAAAATAACCGGGTGAAAGCACCACGAAGCTCCCGCCATTGCCAAGCTATGGACGGCCAGAGGAACTCCTCTGTCTCCCAGCCAGCAAATTGCTTGTCGTCATGTCAGAGAGGTAAAACTGCAGCGGCCGCCCTTGGGTCTCCCTCGTCGGCTGTTTTGCCAGCTTCCTGTTCCCGGGTCATCGCAGCTTTTACCCTCTCCTCCACGACGCCCTCCCTCGCTGCTGAGAGTCTCGCTGTTTCTTCTCTGGCTTTGACCATTATCGTGCCTGCTGGAGTGGCTCCTCCTCGTCCTTCAGAGGGGTCCACAATCTCCACAGCCACAGAGAGGGAAAAACTGGGTTCGCTGCAGCAGGAACCACTGCGCCCTGGGAAAACAGGCAAGTGTTTTTTCATTCTAAATCTCATTCTGATGAACTACCTTGTCTGATTCCCAGGGGTGAGGCTCAGTTATTGCCATCGACTCAGTCCTCATCACCTATTGCAGCCACAAAAGAATCACTTGCTACCTCTGTGTCTCCTCCTATTTCCCCCGAGTGTCTGCTGGTTCCAGGATATAGCCACCGGGCGGAGGAGGAGCCTGTGGCCCTGGAAAGCCTGGTTCCATCCCCGCAGCCACAGTATGGACAGAGGAGGAGGGCTATCTGCCATCTGGAGCCTGAGCCGCCGATGAAGCATCCCTGGGTCTCCCTTGAGCAGAGTTCAGCCCCAGCGAGTAATGGATCTCATGTCACCACGCCAACCGAGCCATCAGTGTGGGTTACAGCGCTGGGGGTTCTAAGACTGCCAAGACCATCATGCTTGCTGTGGGGGCCGCCGCAGCAGAGTTCGAGTTGGACCTCCAAGAGGCCGGGCCCAAGACATCGCATTCCGGATCAACGGAGTCCTGGACGGTGGTGGAACTTGAGCTCAGGTGAGTACTCTCCTTTGTTTTCATTGTTTCTGTTTTGGAGAAGTCTTGTCTGACGCTTGGTGGGGGAAGCCAGGTACTACCGTCAGCAGCATCTGAGCTTGCCTCGCTGGGTTCCACTGCTGCTGGTGACCCTGACCCTGTTTCTCTCCTCCCTTCTTTCGAGTCATCTCTCAGGGTCACCAATGATCTCCCAGCTACACCGGAGGTCTCCATGGGTTCTGGTCTGCCGCCTGAGGTCTTCATGGGTCCAGCTCCTCCGTCCAAAGTCATGGTGGTGACGCTGCCCCAGCCCGGGATCTCCAAGAGTGTAGTCCTTCCGCAGTTTGGTTCTCCATGGGTGCTACGTTCCAGTCCGGGGGCCATCGTGGGTGCCGCAACACCTCAATCCGGGGCCACCGAGGGTGCAGCTATGCCTCAGCCTGGGGCCACCGAGGGTGCTGCAACATTTTATAAGAAGATGGCGGCGCGCATGGACGCAGCGGCCCCTCTTGGCATCCGTGAGTATGAGAGTTTTGAGTGTTTTAATCATCCCAAACATACATTCTGTAAAACTTACAACCGTGAGACCTTATTAAAAATCAAGGTACTGCACGCTGCAAGAATCGCGGTGCTCGGTTGTGACTTGGACATTCTACGCCAGCATGGAATTCTGTCGGAGTTTCCGCTGGAAGCTACCCGGGAAAGGAGGAGGCGTAAGCGGAGCGAACGCAAGCAAAAGCGAGGAAAAAGGGCCGGGATTCATGCTAGGCTAAAGGCTAACCCCTCCAGACCAGCAGTACCGTTGGTCCTTCTCTCTAATGTCCGCTCCCTCGACAACAAGCTGGACGAGCTGCATCTGCTGTGAGAATTCCGGAGGGAGTGGAGGGACTGCTGTGTGCTTGCGTTCATGGAGACATGGCTCCACGACGACATCCCTGACGCGGCCATTCATCTGGAAGGTACGACATTGTTCCGGGCGGACAGAGTAGCTGAGCGCTCCGGTAAGAGCCATGGGGGGAGCCTATGCATCTATGTTAACAAGAACTGGTGCGTTAACGCCACGTTAGTATCTAAACACTGCTCTCCGTTGGCGGAGTTCCTTATTGTAAATTGTCGGCCATTTTATCTGTCGAGGGAATTCACCAACGTGTTTGTAGCTGCTGTTTACATAGTGCCGAGTGCTAACGCTAAAGCTAATGCTAAAGAGGCACTCGGAGAGCTGCACGATGCTATTAGTGAAATTCAAACTTCACACCCGGACAGTTTTGTGGTGGTTGCGGGGGATTTTAACTGCACCAGTTTAAAGACTGTGCTCCCCAAGTTTAAACAATGTGTAGACTTTAAGACCAGAGGAGAGAATATGTTGGACTTGGTGTACACAAACACAGATGCTTATAACGCAACACCTCGCCCCCACCTCGGCCTTTCTGATCACCTATCCGTGATGCTGGTGCCTGCCTACAAACCTTTACTGAAGCGCAGCAGGCCAGTAGTGAAACAAATCAGGATTTGGCCAGAGAGTGCAACCTCAGCACTTAAAGACTGTTTTCTGCACACAGACTGGGAGGTCTTCAAAATAGCAGCCTCCCAGGAAGACAAGACAGATGTGGAGGAGTATGCTGAAACGGTCACCAGCTACATCGCGAAGTGCACAGAGGATGTCACTATAGTGAAGACTATCACTGCACGGGCAACCATAAGCCCTGGATGACTGCAGAGGTGTGCTCGCTGCTCACAGCCAGAGATGCAGCTTTCAGAGTGAAGGACAGGATCGCCCTCCCCTCAGCCAGGTCTGCGCTCTCAAAGGGAATTAAGACGGCGAAGCACGCCTATGCGGAGAAAATCCAGGGACACCACTGTGACACTAGGAACACCAAGCGGATGTGGCAGGGAGTTTGGGCGCTGACAGACTATAAGTCTAGGCAGGGGGTCAATGATGACGACGCTTCGCTTCCAGACAGGCTCAACAACTTCTTTGCACGCTTTGAAGCATCAAACCCGACAATCAGAGGGAGGGCTGGCCCATCTCCACCATCGATTGGGCCAGCTATCACCATCAACACAGTGGACACACGGAGGACCCTAACCAGGGTTAACCCACGTAAAGCTGCAGGTCCGGACAACATCCCGGGACGTGTGCTCCGAGACTGCGCTAGCGAGTTGGCGGATGTCCTGACTGACATTTATAACATCTCCCTGAGTCAGGCTATCGTTTCCAGATGCTTTAAGACCTCTACCATAGTACCGGTGGCAAAGAAACGAGTTGTGTCCTGTCTGAATGACTATCGTCCTGTTGCACTGACACCAATTGTGATGAAGTGTTTTGAACGGCTTGTCAAACCACACATCACAGCCTGCCTCCCTGCATCACATGACCTGCTCCAGTTTGCATATCATTGAAACCGCTCCACGGAGGATGCTATAGTCACCACCCTGCACTCTGTCATCACCCACCTGGATCAGAAAGACACCTACGCCAGACTCCTGTACATTGATTTCAGTTCAGCATTCAACACCATTATTCCCCAGAGACTGATGGACAAATTACTTCTTCTTGGTCTGAACACCGCCACATGTCTCTGGATCCTGGATTTCCTGACTGAGAGACCTCAGTCTGTCCGGATTGGAAATAACATCTCCAACTCTATCACGCTGAGCACCGGATCCCCTCAAGGCTGCGTACTCAGTCCACTGCTGTTTACACTTCTAACACATGACTGTGTATCCAGACACGAGGGGAACCAGATTATTAAGTTTGCAGATGACACCACGGTGGTGGGACTTAGTCAGAGGGATAAGGAATCAATGTACAGGGAAGAAGTGAGAGATCTGGAGGGCTGGTGCAGGGAGAACAATCTGGTGCTCAACATGGACAAAAGTGCAGATCTCGCAGGACCTGACCTGGAGCAAGAATTCCTTGGGGATCAGGAAGTGGGCCCAGCAGAGACTGCACTTCTTGAGGAAACTCAAACAGGCCTCTCTCCCCATCTGCATCCTCAGGACCTTCTACAGAGGTGTGGTGGAGAGTGTTCTGACGTACTGCATTGCAACATGGTACTCCAGCTGCAGTATGTCAGACAAAAAAGCCCTGCAGAGGATAATTAAGGGAGCTGAGAGTGTAATTGGAGTTTCCCTTCCCTCTGTCCAAGAACTTTTTCAGAACCGTTGTAGGAGCAGGGCACTGAACATTGTCAAGGACCATTCTCACCCACTGCATAAACACTTTGAACTTCTGCCATCTGGCAAACGATTCCGGAGCATCAGAGGCAGAACCACCAGACTGATTAACAGCTTCCTTCCACAAGCTGTTAGAATGCTGAACAGCTGATCTGGAATCTCTCATACATACTACTGCACCTTTATGTATATTATTTGTATATTATAGTTCTGGTTAGTTTTGAAGTATGTCTCAGGGAAGTGTGAATGGCTGTGTTGGGGTGGGGGGTGAGGGTGTGTGTGAGTGTGTCTTAAATTATGTTCTTTTTACTTATATGGATGCCGAGAGAAATGCAATTTCATCTTGCCTGCATTACAGTTGTATGTACAGCAATATGACAATAAAGGTTGATTTGATTTGATTTTGATTTGACCTCAGTCCGGGGCCACGAGGGGTGTAGCCATGCCTCAGTCTGGAGCCACTGAGAGGGTCACCACGCCTCAGTTTGGGTCTACCGAGTGTGCCACGCCTCAGTCCAGGGCCACCGTGGGTGCTGCGCTGGTGCCCAAGGCTGCTGTGGGTCCTTTCTTCCCTGCCGGTCCCATCGTGGTTCCTCCACCACCATCTTCTTCATCGGAGGCCCATCTTCTGGTTCCGTGGGTCCACAGTAAGCACCAGTCCCGGTTGCCGCCTCCAGGGGGAGGTGGGGGGTACATCACAGACTTCTGGCTCAGACATGCGGGTAGGCCACCCGATGGACTTTTTCTTTCTGGTTGGGGTTCCTGGAGACCTGGTAGACCGCCTGATCTTTTCTCCCTGATGGTTGGGTGGAGCCAGGATGCCAGGAGGCCACCTGAACTGTTTCTTTGTTTGTTATGTATGACCCAATTTTCTTTGCATTCTGTTTGTTAGTTGTGGTTATGTTTTTTGGGTTGTTTTGTTTTTTGTGTCTCTCCCTCCAGGCCTGGATCCACCCACTGCCCTCCCAGAGTTGGTTCTTGTAATTGTTTCTGTTTGGGGGGGGGGGGTGTTCTTTTCTTCCGGTTGATGTTACTACAGGATGTCTGGGGCCACCCCTTAAGGGATGGGCACTGTCATGATCCCGAGTGCAGTTCTGTACCGTGCTCGGGTCTCCTGACTATTATCCTTTTTCTGTGTATGTATTTAGTCATGTTTTCTGTCCTTGTGGTTTGTGCTTTTATTTTGACAGCGCGGTGACAGGACTTCCGCCTGTCAAGTCTGTTCACGGCCTGTCACAGCTGTTTGTGTTTTATTGATTACTTTCACTCAACACCTGTTTGGGGTTTTGAGTTTCTTTGTTATTATTTAAGTTGGCCAGCGAGGTTTACTCCTTGCTGCGACCTCGCCTTGTGTGTGAGCTGGAATCCCTAACCCTGATTCCAGCCTTTCTTCTGCGATAGGTTTCGTCCTTGCCTCTTATTTGTAAGTTGACTTTATTGACTCTTTATCTCTTGTATGTTTTGTTATCACCTCGCTGGGGTCTCATTTTCAGTCTTTTTGTAATCTGCCCCTCGAGGCGAGTGTTGTATTCATTATTTCCTCATTAAAATACCAAACTCACTACTAGCAATTGGTGCCTCATCCCTGCCTCAAAAGGGCAATCTTAACAATATTACACTCGAGGTTGTATGGTATCAATGAATATAGTAACTGCGGGTGTGATACGTTGAATGCCCGACACGTAATATTGCTTAAATATTAGCTACAATGTAGCTACAATGCTCCGCACTGTGTTTTTATATATCTACATATTATTCCATCTAGCTACATTGCTCCGCACTGTGTGTGTTTATATACTTGCATATTTATTCCACCTAGCTGCAATGCTCCGTACTGTGGGTGTTTATATATTTACATATTTATTCCATCTAGCTACAATGCTCTGCACTGTGTGTTCATATATTCATATATTTATTCCATCCAGCTACAATGCTCTGCACTGTGTGTGTGTGTGTGTGTGTGTGTATATATATATTTTATAGTAATATGTACATATGTATATTAGCTGCTCTTGCTTGCTTGTTTTTTTTTTTTCTTGCCTTCTGATTGTTGCTCTGAGTGTTGCTATCCCTGTGCTGTTGCAATCCTGGAATTTCCCCGTTGTGGGACTAATAAAGGCTTATCTTATCTTATCTTATCTTATATATATATAGCTGTGAATATTATGCGGCATTAATGAATTCCTCCCACCCTTTCCATCCCCACATTCAGGTTCCTGGGCACCCACATCTCCTCTGACCTCTCCTGTACTGTCAACACGAAGGCCCTGGTGAAGAAAGCACAGCAGCGGCTGCACTTCCTCCATGTCCTGAGGAAGAACACCCTGCATCAGAAGCTGCTGCTGGCCTTCTACCGCTGCTCAGTGGCAGCACGGTGGCGCAGTGGTTAGCACTGTGGCAGCACAGCAACTCACCCTTGGCTATGGGATCTCGGGATCGATACCATCCCCTGACCAATGGTGAGCTTTCTGTGTGGAGTTTGCATGTTCTCCCTGTGTCTGTGTGGGTTTACTCCGGGATTTCTCCAGTTTCCTCCCACAGGGGCCAAAAACATACAGGTTTGGTTAATTGGCATCAACTGGGGAGGCATGAATGTGAGTTGTCCCTTGCCCCTTTTCCCCAGGCCACAGTTGTAAATAAGAATGTGTTATTAATCTGTCCTGCCTTGTTAAATAAAATAAATAAATAAATAAAATAAAAAAACAGTGTACTCACCTACTGCCTGGGTGTGTGGTACGCTGGCTCCTCGGCTGAAAGCAGG
Organism: Pholidichthys leucotaenia; assembly: GCA_020510985.1. Classification (NCBI taxonomy): domain Eukaryota; kingdom Metazoa; phylum Chordata; class Actinopteri; order Cichliformes; family Pholidichthyidae; genus Pholidichthys; species Pholidichthys leucotaenia. The sequence goes on along the minus strand of CM035846.1, from coordinate 249,541,529 downwards.
AAGGCTGTGCAGAGGGTCATCAACACTGCCCCCAAAAAATCATCGGCAGCCCTCTGCTCTCCCTGGAGGACATCTCTGGATCCTCCTGTCTCAGAAAGATCAAGGCCATCACAGGACACCCCTCACATCCTGCCCACCACCTGTTTGGCCTGCTCCCCTCTGGACGATGGTTCAGCTCAATCAGGTCCCACACCTCCAGACTGACAAAAAGTTTCTTCCCCTGGGCCAACCGAATTGCAAACAGTCAGAGGCCCCACCCCTTCCCTCCGAATGCTCACATGCACAGAACTGAGGACCTTTTTAATAATCACAATGATACACCTGTCTTTGTACTCTGCACTTTCATGTATATTGACCCACCCGTGAAATTACTGCTGTGTATATTTTCTATAATCCTTAGGCCATTTTACTCAAATTGTGTGTTCAGTTGTGTGTTCTGCACTAGTTCCATCCATGAAGCCACAACCATACCTGTGTATGTTTCCATAATCCTGGGCTATTTTTATTTCAGTCGTGTTTAACTGTGTGTTCTGTATCTGTGTTTTATCTAATCCATCTCTCTTACTTTATTGTGCAGCAGCCTGGTGGAGCATCCACAATTTTGTTGTACTGTACAACTGTACAATGACAATAAAGCCTATTCTATTCTATTCTTGTGTTTCCTCAAAATGCTCCTTGTTCAGATCTACTAATAATAAGCTGAATCCTTCAACTGTTCTCTGGACTCTCGGTTTAGTAACTAGTGGATTAGTAGTCTGATAACTTTTACATAATCTTTATTTATTTTGGAATCAAACAAAAATACTATTAAACAACGTTCTGATTAATATTACTTTAATGAATTACTGCATCAGTGGGGCGTAGCATGAAGTTGATCAGCCTGTGGCACTGCTGAGGTGGACCAACACCAGCAGATGACCTCTTTTCAGATGAAAGCTGAAGGCTGCTATCAAGCAACCTGGGCTTCCATAACACCTCAGCAGTACCACAGGCTGATCACCTCCATGCCACACCACAATGATGCAGTAATTCATGCAAAAGGAGCTCCGGCCAAGTATTGCATGTGTACATGGGCATACTTTGCAGTCGGCCAACATTTCTATTAAAATCCCTTTTTATTAAAAATTAAGTTTATTAATATTCTAATTTTTTGAGAAAATGAATTTGGGGTTTTCATGAACTATAAGCCAGAACCATCAAAATTAAAAGAAATAAACACTTGAAATGTATCACTCTGTGTGTAATGAATCTATATAATATGAGTGTCATTTTTTTAATTCCCGCTGGACGAATCCCAGAGGGGTTGAAGAACCCTTTGGGCGAAGGCCGAAGGGGGATTACGTTATGGATCAGTCCGTCTGTCCGTCCGTCTGTCCCACTTTTGTAAAATCAACTCCTTCTGCAGTTTTGTTCCAGTTGGTTTGAAACTCGGTACCATGGTTTCATATACAGTATCTCACAAAAGTGAGTACACCCCTCACACTTTTGTAAATATTTCATTATATCTTTTCATGGGACAACACTGAAGATATGACACTTTGATACAATGTAAAGTAGTCAGTGTACAGCTTGTGTAACAGTATAAATTTGCTGTCCCCTCAAAATAACTCAACACGTAGCCATTAATGTCTAAACCGCTGGCAACAAAAGTGAGTACACCCCCAGTGAAAATGTCCAAATTGTGCCCATTTAGCCATTTTCCCTCCTTGGTGTCATGTGACTCATTAGTGTTACAAGGTCTCAGGTGTGAATGGGGAGCAGGTGGGTTAAATTTGGTGCTATCACTCTCACACTCTCTCATACTGGTCACTGGAAGTTCAACATGGCACCTCCTGGCGAAGAACTTTGAGGATCTGACAAAAAGAACTGTTGCTCTACATAAAGATGGCCTAGGCTATAAGATGATTGCCAACACCCTGAAACTGAGCTGCAGCACGGTGGCCAAGACCATACAGTGGCTTAACAGGACAGGTTCCACTCAGAACACGCCTCGCCATGGTTGACCAAAGAAGCTGAGTGCACGTGCACAGCATCATATCCAGAGGTTGTCTTTTGAAAATAGACATATGAGTGCTGCCAGCATTGCTGCAGAGGTTGAAGGGATGGGGAGTCAGCCTGTCAGTGTTCAGACCATACGCTGCACACTGCATCAAATTGGTCTGCATGACTGTCATCCCAGAAGGAAGCCCCTTTTAAAGATGATGCACTAGAAAGCCCACAAACAGTTTGCTGAAGACAAGCAGACCAAGGACATGGATTACTGGAACCATGTCCTGCGGTCTGATGAGACCAAGATAAACTTATTTGATTCAGATGGTGTTAAGTGTGTGTGACGGCAACCAGGTGAGGAGTACAAAGACAAGTGTGTCTTGCCTACAGTCAAGCATGGTGGTGGGACTGTCATGATTTGGGGCTGCATGAGTGCTATGGGCACTGGAGAGCTACAGTTCATTGAGGGAACCATGAAGCCAACATGTACTGTGACATACTGAAGCAGAGCATGATCCGCTCCCTTCAGAGACTGGGCCACAGTGCAGTATTCCAACATGACAACCACCCCAAACACACCTCCAAGATGACCACTGCCTTGCTAAAGAAACTGAGGGTAAAGGCGATAGACTGGCCAAGCATGTCTCCAGACCTAAACCCTATTGCGCATCTGTGAGGCATCCTCAAATGGAAGGTAGAGGAGCGCAAGGTCTCTAACACCATGATGTTGTCATGGAGGAGTGGAAGAGGATTCCAGTGGCAACCTGTGAAGCTCTAGTGAACTCCATGCCCAAGAGAGTTAAGGCAGTGCTGGAAAATAATGGTGGTCACACAAAATATTGACACTTTGGGCACAATCTGGACATTTTCACTAGGGGTGTACTCACTTTTGTTGCCAGCGGTTTAGACATTAAAGGTTGTGTGTTGAGTTATTTTGAGGGGGCAACAAATTTACACTGTTATACAAGCTGTACACTGACTACTTTACACTGTATCAAAGTGTCATATCTTCAGTGTTGTCCCATGAAAAGATATAAGAAAATATTTACAAAAATGTGAGGGGTGTACTCACTTTTGTGAGATACTGTACACTGAGGATGCCCATATTGCAATTTGGTTCTGATCGGATGATTTTTGCAGGAGTTGTTGCCCCTGATCTATGAGCTCCCGTTTCACCTCATTTCATAGACAGTAACTGTCCTGTGAAATCAACTCCTCCTACAGTTTGGTCCGATTGTTTTGAAACTTGGTACCACGATTTGATATATACTGATGATGTGCATATTGCAATTTCACTCTCATCGGATGACCTTGAAATCAAAGGTCAGATTTTTCCATAAATCTTTTAAACACAGTAACTACTGAAAGAAATCATGTAGGCTTTTCAAATCAGTACAGTAGTTATATCTAATACACATCTTAGAGAATTTACACCCTGACCTGTATATGGGTTTTGGAGTCAAGGGGTCAAACGTCAAAGTTCACAGTTAACATTGCAGTTGCACTATTTAAATGCTACATTTACTATTGCAATAAAACAAGTAAAGCTAGGGCCACCAAACCTGGTATACAGGTTCACCTTGGGATCTCGACCTCTGACTATGGGTTTGGGGTCAAAAGGTCAAAGGTCAAGGTTAGTAGTCCTTATGCCTTATTACTGTACAACGAGTAAAGTTAGGGTCACCAAACTTGGTACACAGGTTCACCCTGTGACCCTGAAGTGTGACTGTGGTTTTGGGATCACAAGGTCAAAGGTCAACATCAAAATGCCCTATAAACTATATCTCAATAACAATGAAAGCTAGGGTCACCAAATCTGGTATACAGGTTCATTCTGAGACCATGACATCTGACTACAGGTTTGGGGTCAAAAGATCAAAGCTCAAGTTTGACACTGCCTATGCTCTCTAACTATAGAATGTGTAAAGCTCTCTAGGGTCACCAAACTTGCTACACAGGTTCACCTTGGGATCCTGCCCTCCAACTATGGGTTGTATACTTTGTTGTATATTCGTGGATGATGGGTTTATCATAATTTGGTTTTGCCACAGTAATTATATTGAAAAGCTGAAAACCGCTCTGTCAGTAAGTATTGAGATATTGCATTCGCCTCAGAATGCTCTTGTCGAAGAGAATTATTGAGATAAATCAACTTTTCGATGACATTCTAATTTATTGAGATGCCCCTGTATAGAGGGTATGCGTATGATGTCACTGAACAGAACTCATGTCAGTTAAAAAACACTGAGTGGCAAAAATGAGTGGCAGCATTAGGGTGTATGCATTAAAACACAAAAAATACACACAATATTCAATTACAGCAGTACACAGAGTACCTGCTTGTATTGTGGAGAGCTAATCTTATCATTCTATCTTGATTAATTAGGAATAAATAAATAAAGCTCTGAATCAGTTCTTCACTTACCATGTGCCCCTTGGTCTTTACCCACACATCATTACAGTCAAGTGAATGGTGTGGTGTTAAAATAAAAAGTCAAAAAAGTACTCTGTGACTAAATATTTTGTGTGATTTTTGTTTTGCTGCATACAAAATAAAGCTGTCACATGTGATTGCCACTCAGTGCTTTGTTGCCATGGTAACTGTCCTATAACTGCCAAGAATTCTGTTCAATGCATCCCCTCTATAGCGCTCTGTGTGTTAACTTTCCTTTCCCCATTCTAAACTGCGTTCCAAATTATTATGCAAATTATATTTGTCTCTGATTTTCCAAAATAGTCGATGCAAATGACGAGTAGTCAACCTTTAGAGCATAATTCAAATTTTATTGAACAAACCTCCCAATGATAACTATTTTTTGCAAAAATAAAAAACCTCAAAATTCACTGTTCCAAATTATTCTGCACAACAGAGTTTCAAAACATTTTATTGGTTGTAAAGATAAGATAAGATAAGATAAGATAAGCCTTTATTAGTCCCACAACGGGGAAATTCCAGGATTGCAACAGCACAGGGATAGCAACACTCAGAGCAACAATCAGAAGGCAAGAAAAAAAACAAGCAAGCAAGAGCAGCTAATATACATATGTACATATTACTATAAAATATATATATACACACACACACACACAGACACACAGTGCAGAGCATTGTAGCTGGATGGAATAAATATATGAATATATGAACACACAGTGCAGAGCATTGTAGCTAGATGGAATAAATATGTAAATATATAAACACCCACAGTACGGAGCATTGCAGCTAGGTGGAATAAATATGCAAGTATATAAACACACACAGTGCGGAGCAATGTAGCTAGATGGAATAATATGTAGATATATAAAAACACAGTGCGGAGCATTGTGGCTAGATGGAATAAATATATAGATATATAAATATAAACACACCCAGTGCTGAGCATTGTAGCTAGATGGAATAAATATGTAAATATATAAACACACACAGTGCAGAGCATTGTTGCTAGGTGGGATGAAACAGCATAACCGTCTATTTAGTTATCCTACATGGTATGATTATGTGCCCATACATATTCTCACCCTCCATAGCGACTGGTATGTTCCTAGTTGTATGCCGGAGAGGACCATTGTGTAAGTCTATTGCATCTTTTGCATTCAAAAAAAACTATTAGTTTGTTACGTCTTTTTGCTATCTCTGCGAGCAGCCCTGCTTAGGTTGTACAGTCTGACAGCCGTTGGTAGGAAGGACCTACGAAACCTCTCGGTTGTGCACCTGGGATGATGTAGTCTGCTGCTAAATGAGCTCCTCAGTGCATCCAGTATGTCCTGCATAGGGTGGAACTCGGACTCCAGCAGAGATGACAGTTTAGCCACCGTCCTTCTCTCTCCTATCTCCTCCATCGGATCAAGGCGCTGCCCCAGGACAGAGCTAGCTTTCTTAATCAGTTTGTTCATTCTCTTCCTATCGGCTGCAGTAATGCCACTGCCCCAGCAGACCACTCCAAAAGTGATGGCTGATGCCACCACCGTGTCATAGAATAACTTCAGCAGCGCCCCTTGTACACCAAAAGACCTGAGTCTCCTCAGCAGGAACAGCCTGCGCTGTCCCTTCTTGTAGAGTGCGTCAGTATTGTGTGACCAGTCTAGTTTATTGTTCAGATGAATACCCAGGTACTTATAGGATGTCACCATCTCGATGTCTGTTCCCTGTATATTTACTGGTGCTGTGAGGGGCTGCCCATGCCTGCGGCAGTCCACCACCAGCTCCTTAGTTTTCCTCGCGTTGATCTGGAGGCAGTTCCGATGGCACCAGTCCACAAAGTCCTGGATAAGCCCTCTGTACTCAGCTTCATCTCCGTTGGAGATGAGACCAACGATCGCAGAGTCATCAGAGAACTTCTGTAGATGGCAATGTGTTGTGCTGTGTGAGAAGTCCGCAGTATAAAGAGTGAACAGGAAGGGAGCCAGCACCGTAAAGAACTGAAAATGGTCATTTGTTGAATTTGCAGCATTAGGAGGTCTTATTTACTGAAATCAAAAGCTATTTCAATCAAAAACATCTTAACAGGCCAAGTTACATGTTAACATAGGACCCATTCTTTGATGTAACCATAATTCTTGCATCCACTGAACTTATGAGTTCTACTTCAATTTTTTTTCCAATATGTCAGAATAGCCTGCCACAGCTGCTGTTTTGATGTGAATTGCCTCCAACCCTCATAGATCCTTTGCTTGAGGATGCTCCAAAGGTTCTCAATAGGGTTGAGGTCGGGGGGGATGGGGGCCACACCATGAGTTTCTCTCCTTTTGTGCCCATAACAGCCAATGACACAGAGGTATTCTTTACAGCATGAGATAATTTTGCTACATAAGGCACAGTTCTTTTTGTACCATAGAAGAAAGTGGTCAGTCAGAAACTCTATATACTTTGCCAAGGTCATTTTCACACCTTCAGGGACCCTAATGGGGCCTACCAGCTCTCTCCCCATGATTCCGGCCCAAAACATGACTCCACCACTTCCTTACTGATGTTGCAGTCTTGTTGGGACATGGTGGCCATCCACCAACCATCCACTACTCCATCCAGGGTTGCACGGCACTCATCAGTAAACAAGACTCTTTAAAAATTAGTCTTAGTCATGTATTTCTGGGCCTACTGCAACCGTTTCTGCGTGTAAGCATTGGTTAGGGGTGGCCGAATAGTAGCTTTATGCACAACTGCAAGCCTCTGGAGGATCCTACACCTTAAGGTTTGTGGGACTCCAGAGGCACCAGCAGCTTCAAATATCTGTTTGCTGCTTTATAATGACATTTTAGCAGCTGCTTTCTTAATCCGATGAATTTGTCTGGCAGAAACCTTCCTCATTATGCCTTTATCTGCACGAACCCGTCTGTGTTCTGAATCAGCCACAGATTTCTTCACAGTATGATGATCACACTTAAGTTTTCGTGAAATACTTTATCTAATGTTTCCAGACCTTGTCCAAGGCATTGCACTATTTGATGCTTTTCGGCAGCAGAGAGATCCTTTTTCTTTCCCATATTGCTTGAAACCTGTGGCATGCTTAATAATGTGGAACATCCTTAAAGGTCTGATGACACAATTTTGACATTTTTTAGCTTGTTGTGTAAACCCAAAAGTCATTGTCGATGATCAATATAATATTTACAACCGCGCCTGAATAAACTAGTTATCATCAAAAAAATGTAGCCGCTGACTGGACTGTGGTGCCACCCACTGAATGAAGGGTGGCACTACCATGACGTAAGCGACAGAACAGATGCTGGTGTTGATGACTGGAATGACAGCAGCTTTGTAGCTCACAGTTTCTCTGATTTCTTGTTTTAATTTTATGGCTGTGCCTTCACATTGTGTTGCAGGCTTAGATACACAGCAGGCCATGAAAGACCACATCACACGCTTCAGCTCCAACTGTCATAAGCCTCCTCATGCGCTTTTGCGCAGGAGGAGTGCACGAGGAGGGGAAGGATTAATGGATTTACGCGCAGCTTTGACCTACTTTCTGTGATCGCATGCTGACGCTCGCCGATCCGGCCACATCCCCTCTCTCATTATCATCAGCTGATTCAAACTCCCGCTGATCATCTTTCCTGGTCCTCACCCAGGTGCTTCTCATCACACCATCACCAGCAGTGCATGTACTTAGCGGCCGTTTGCCAGTCATGCACTGCTGGTCCATAGTATTGTTATCTGTGCTGTTAGTCTGCCATTATTTTCAGCACTCTCATGACGTGTTAGTCACTCCATGTTCACCGTGGTTCTCGTGTGTCCTTGAAGCGATGTCGGCTCTGGGGCGCATCTGTGGCTAACACGTCTCCTCTCATTCGTTCTCTGGGCGATGCCGGCCCCCAAACACCATCAGTAAGTGTGTTTGTGATTTTTGTGCGCCTTCACCTTTATGGGAATTGTTTGTCTTTCTGTATTAAACGTGCTGTGGTGAACCCTGCACGTAAATCCTCGTTATTTCATCCTCCCTCTCCGTGCCCTGGGTAAGAGCACACGGAGGGTCATGATGAATGGATTTACGTGCAGGATTCACCAGATAATACATAAAGATAATACCTAATAAACCTGATGCCTGAGCCACAGAGAATACACTGCTATGATTTTATTGAAAAATCGGGTTTAAATAAATTATATTTATGAACAAATAATTTGTTGCAATATCTGTAACAAAAGCATAACACTCGGTGTTCCCCTGCCATGTGTTTGTCGCTGCTGCTGCGGCGGCCATGTGTGCCTCTCCACTGTCACTCTCTGAGTCTGACCCGCTTGGCACGGCTCAAACCTATACGGTCTGATGCCCCCAGATTCTTCATTGTCATCCCATTCTTTGGAACTATAACCGTCTGAAGACTGGACAACATAAACCAATTCCAGACTACATGTGCTGGAACCATCGTTGATGTTTTCAACCGCTTCCATCCTGTGTGTACAATGGGCAGCCAAGCGCTGTGTTCTGTCGATGATGTTAGAACATGACCGGGGGGTTTTCCAGCCACTGACACAATTGGTGATGTGGCGCTCATGAAAATGTCAGATATCGGTGTGGAAAAAAGCCTGTTTGACTTAGAACTGCACAGACCAAACTATTTCGTCATATTGTGTGCTGAAAAATTAGATGAAGTCAAAAATGTGTCATCAGACCTTTAAGTAGTTTTCCTTTAATTGGGCTCACCTGGCAAACTAATTATGACAGGTGGCTGAGCTTGATATCAGTGAGCCAAAGAGCCCTGAGACACAATACCATCCATTAGTTTAATTGAAAAACAAAAAGTTGAATGTTTGACACTGAAGTCCTATTTGTATAGTAATTTGGAATGTGGTGCATTATGCTGAGCACCAAGCTAGAAAGTACCATTTTGATGTGGTCTTTAGTATGACCCAGCTGGGATTTGAACCCATGAGTTCTCAGTTGTGGGGTGGATGCTCTACCAACTAGGCCACCACTCCAGTTATGCACAGAGCTACTAGAGGACTGACCCCCTACTGTAGCTTTCACTACTTACAGTAGCTGTGTGGCCTAGACTTCGTGAAACGGAGATAAGTACCGCCCCATACACCACATAGTGTCCCACATGCTGTGGAAGGGATTAACTTAACCTGTATAGTTCAGGCTACTAATTTTAAGGTTATTGAACAGAATTCAAGGATTGTTTCTCATTTTTAAGGATAATTAAGGTGTTGATTTTAAGTAATCACATTTAAGACTTTTTATGGACCGCAGAGGTGGCTATTTTTTCGTTGTTTGTGTTCTTGTGGAGAAATTCTCACCACATAACCATACATGAACAGAAATGAATCTGTCCACACAGAATTAAACTGTCTGTTTGTCTATGTATCACTGAGGGTGGGGGAGGATAAACAGGAAGCTGCTGGGCTCTTTGTGCTCTCTATATGCTCGGAGAGACTAAGTAGCTCTCTGTGCACATGGGCCGCTGTTGGATGTGATGCATATTGACAACATAAATAATTTAGAATATATTTTACATTCATAGAAGTATGCTTTCAATTGAAAAATGTATCCAATAAACAATAATTTAAAAAAAACTAATTAAGTTAACTATGGCTGTGTTGTGAGACATGTATATGTTGGACACTGCATATGTGATTTAACCACGATGAAGGAGAGCCAGCCCCCTGCGGTGCGGAGCCACAGAGCCTGGACCCCCTGCGGAGGACAGGGGACAGAAGACTTCCTGACCACTGAGGCTTGAGAAGAGAGAAGGGGGAGTTATGTAAATAAAAGGCTAATGAATGTGAATAAAGAGACTTTGATATAGATGTGTGATTTCCCCCGCGAGGGAAATGGTTTGATGTGAGAATGTTTAAATGAGAGAACTTTGGTGTGTTCAGCCTCTTTGTTCGCTGCTCAAGAATAAGAGCAGACAGTGGAATGATTTCTTGAATAAACTGAAATGAAAGACAATTCGGTTTCGTTATTCAAGTCTCCCCACATTGGTGACTGACGACGTTGAGAATGAACGAAGAAATTCTCAGGGTCCCGGACTCACAGCGCTCAGAGCTGGCGAGCGCAGTGGCCGTTAAGCTGCCTGATTTCTGGCAGGATAACCCACGGTCGTGGTTTCTGCAAGCAGAGTCGCAGTTCGCGCTCGCAGGAGTAACGGTGGATGACACTAAGTTCCACCATGTCATCGCTAAACTGGACAACAGCACAGCTCGGTGCGTGCAAAGCTTGGTGGAGCAGCCACCCGCGACCGACAGGTACGGCAAGCTGAAATCCACCCTCATCAAGTTTTTCACCCCCTCGGCTGAAGTGAGGGCGAGGAGGATCCTGTCTTTGCTAGACCAAGGTGGACACAGGCCGAGCGCCCTGATGGAGGAGATGATACAGCTGAGAGGGTTGGACAACGATGATTTCATTTTTCAGTTCATCTTCCTCTCCAACCTCCCGGCGCATGCGAGAAGCACGCTGGCCGGCAAAAAGTGTCACACCCTGGAGGAGTTCCGGGAGCTGGCCCAGGAGGCAGACGGGATCCTGGACGCCTGCGGCGGGCAAGCAACCACAGCAGCGAACCGAGACAGCGGGGAGCCAGAGGCGGCAGAACCAGACTGGCCGACGACGGCGGCAACACGGCCGCGACGAGGGGGAGCCAATAGCCCGGCGACAGAGGCGCGGGCACGACACAGCGGAGGAGAAGATCTCTGCTTTTACCATCGGAGGTTCGCAGAGAAGGCACGCAGGTGTGTGCCGCCCTGCATCTTCAGGAGTTCGGGAAACGGCAAGGCCGGGGGTCGCTAGCAGCTTCGACCCTCGGAGAACGCAACAAGCTGCTCTACATCACGGATGCGCGCTCCGGACGAGTGTTCCTCATTGACACCGGAGCACAAGTGAGCTTCATCACCCCAACATACGCGGACCGGGTAGCTGGACCCCACGGTGACGGAGCTACAGCGGCAAATGGCTCGAACATCAACACCTACGGGAGAAGGACCTTGCCTTTATGCTTACATGGCCGCACATATGAATGGACTTTTGTAGTAGCGGCGGTGAGTTTCAACATGTTGGGCGCGGATTTTTTGTGTTCACACAATCTGTTAGTTGATCTTGCTAATAGACGGCTGGTAAATGCACTCTCTTTTTACTCTCTCCCCTGTTCAGCTCGAGTGTCCCCGCCACCAGTACAGACCCACGTCGCTACAGCAGGTGGTAAGTTTCACACACTCCTCACCCAATTTCCAGCGCTCACTGTGCCCACTTTTTCAGCGACGGTCGCGAAGCACGGGGTGAAACACTTCATCCCCACTTCTGGTCCTCCCGTGTTTGCAAAAGCTCGGCGCTTGGATGCAGTTAAGCTCGCCATTGCGCGCGAGGAGTTCGCCAGCCTGGAGAGGCTGGGCATCGTTCGTAGGTCGAAGAGCCCGTGGGCTTCGCCGCTGCACATGGTACCGAAAGCCGATGGCTCCTGGAGACCGTGCGGGGATTACCGCAGGCTAAACAACGCTACGGCACACGATCGTTATCCCATCCCGCACATTCAGGATTTTTCGGTGCACCTGGCGGGGGCGTGCATTTTTTCAAAGATTGATCTAGTTCGCGGCTATCACCAAGTCCCGGTCCAACCGGAGGACATTCCTAAAACAGCGGTAATAACCCCGTTCGGACTTTTCGAATTTTTACGCATGCCGTTTGGTCTCAAAGGGGCGGCGCAAACATTTCAGCGGATGATGGATGCCGTGTTACGCGATCTCCCTTTCGTGTTTGTGTACCTCGACGACATTTTGGTCGCGAGTACTTCAGAGGACGAACACGAAACGCACCTCACAGCAGTTTTTAGGAGGCTGGGAGAGCACGGCTTAATAGTTAACCCAGCCAAGTGCCAGTTCGGCGTTGAGCGGATTGATTTTTTGGGTCACCGCGTCTCCCCGGAGGGAGCGGTTCCGTTACCAGAGAAAGTACGCGCGGTAGCGGATTTTCCCCGTCCACAAACGGTCAAATCACTACAGGAATTCTTGGGGATGGTGAATTTTTATAACCGGTTCCTGCCCCACGCAGCTCAAATCATGCAACCGTTATATGCCGCGCTCAAAAAACAAAAGCCGACCCAGGCGGTCGAATGGTCCCCGGAGCGAGAGCGCGCGTTCACAGAGGTTAAAAAAGCCTTGGCTGACGCTGCGCTCCTGGCCCACCCAGACCCTGCAGCACGTATCGCGCTGACGACAGACGCTTCAGATTTAGCCATAGGGGCCGTTATTGAGCAACAGGTAGCCGGAGTTTGGCAGCCTTTGGCTTTCTTTAGCAAATCTTTAAGCGCGGCTGAGCGAAAATACAGCGCGTTTGACAGAGAACTGTTGGCGCTGCATTTGGCTATTCGTCATTTCCAGTTCTGGCTGGAAGGACGGTGCTTCACCGCTTATGTGGACCACAAGCCGCTCACATACGCCATGGCCAAAATTTCAGATCCGTGGTCCGGCAGGCAGCAGAGGCAGCTGGCCGCAATCTCGGAATTTACCACTGACATTAGGCACGTCGCGGGCAAATTCAATGTAGTAGCGGATTGTCTCTCACGCGCGTTCACGACCCCGACACGCGCAGAGGCAGAACGGGCCACCGTGACCGCGCCGCAGGAGAGCGGCACGGTGGCGCGCGCAGCCCCGGTGCACGTGGGTATAGATTACGCAGCCATGGCAGCGGACCAGGGGGCGGACGCAGACGTGCGCACGCTCCAGTCTGGACCAACAGGGTTGAGGCTGGAGAGCAAGTGTTTACAAACCGGTATGCCCCCCCTGATCTGCGACATGTCGACGGGGCGCCCGCGTCCGGTGGTTCCGGCCACGTGGCGCCGCCGTGTTTTTGACTCGGTCCACTCACTGGCGCACCCGGGGGTGCGCGCGTCGGTGAAACTAGTGGCGGAAAAGTTTGTTTGGCCGTGCCTGCGCAAGCACGTGAAGGAATGGGCAAAAACCTGCATTTCCTGTCAACGGGCCAAAATTCACAGGCACACAAGAGCCCCGTTAGAACCGTTCCGCATTCCGGCCAGAAGGTTCGACCATGTGCACGTCGACCTTGTGGGCCCCCTACCGGCATCACAGGGGTTCACGTATCTTTTGACAATGGTGGACCGCACCACACGTTGGCCGGAAGTGGTCCCACTTGCGACGACCACGGCCGCGGAGGTGGCTCGCGTTTTTTTAACGGCTTGGGTGGCGCGCTTCGGGGTTCCGTCGGACATTACGTCCGATAGAGGACCGCAATTCATCTCTGAGCTGTGGTCAGCGATGGCCAACGGCTTAGGAGCCAAAATTCACCGCACTACGGCTTACCACCCTCAGGCTAATGGTTTATGCGAGCGTTTTCATAGGTCTTTGAAGGCAGCACTCAGAGCGTCGCTCACGGATGCAGATTGGGTAAATAAACTTCCATGGGTTTTATTAGGGTTGCGTTCTGCGCCTAAAGAGGACTTAGACGCCTCCCCAGCGGAGCTGGTATTCGCACAAACTCTGAGGCTGCCGGGCGAGTTTTTACCAGAGCACCCAGAGCCCCCACCTCTCTCTGCTCTGGGACCGTTAGTCGGCACGGGGGCAGACACGCTCCCGGGTCCGGTTCATCACGCTTTTCCACGAGTTTTCGTCCCCAAGGCTTTGAAAAATGCCGATTTCGTTTTTGTCAGGCGCGAAGCCCTTAAAGCAACGCTCAAACCACCTTACGAAGGGCCATTTCGAGTGCTGGAGGCAGGTGATAAGCAATTTGTGCTAGATTTTGGAGACAGAAAAGAGACAGTCAGTATTGACAGACTAAAACCTGCTTTTGTCATGAAGGACGTGTCTGTACCGGTCGCGGTGGCGCCTCGACGAGGCAGGCCCCCGCAGAGGGCAATTAACCACTCTCTTCCTCAGTCAACAGACCCGAAGCAGAACAGCACCGCAGGCAAGGCGGGGCCAACGCACAGCAGATTCGGCAGACGGCTGAAGCCCAAGCGGCGCACAGACTGAATGTTGGTGTGGATTATTCAGTAGTGAGTAAGGTGCTATTAAATTTTGGGAATTAGTCTGTTCTTCATCGTTTGGGGGGGGGTTATATGGCTGTGTTGTGAGACATGTATATGTTGGACACTGCATATGTGATTTAACCACGATGAAGGAGAGCCAGCCCCCTGCGGTGCGGAGCCACAGAGCCTGGACCCCCTGCGGAGGACAGGGGACAGAAGACTTCCTGACCACTGAGGCTTGAGAAGAGAGAAGGGGGAGTTATGTAAATAAAAGGCTAATGAATGTGAATAAAGAGACTTTGATATAGATGTGTGATTTCCCCCGCGAGGGAAATGGTTTGATGTGAGAATGTTTAAATGAGAGAACTTTGGTGTGTTCAGCCTCTTTGTTCGCTGCTCAAGAATAAGAGCAGACAGTGGAATGATTTCTTGAATAAACTGAAATGAAAGACAATTCGGTTTCGTTATTCAAGTCTCCCCACATTAACCTTCATTAAGCTCTATGTATTTTCAGAGATAACTGCAGGGAGCCACAACATGGGGGCTGAAGGGTCGCATACAGCTCTGGAGCTGTGGGCTGCCGACCCCTGCTCTATGGTCACATTAAATGTTCACAACCAGGCCTTTCAAAAATATGTATTGAAGTCATGATTAATAATGGCAGAAGAAACAGAAGAGAACAACGCAGACGCTGGTGGGATAATATCTATGAATGATCTAAAGTGAACTTATATATCCTAAATCAGGCCACCCAGGACAGAGATTTGTGGAAAAACATCTCCCATGTAGGTGTGCAATCTGCCATAGGCAGAGATGGCATTACATGATGAACATCATGGGAATGTCCAGTCATCATCCTGCTCAGGAAGGAAACGGGTTCTGTGTCCCAGAGATGAATGCGTTTTGGTTTGAAATGTGCGTATCAACCTCAGAAAAAAGCAAAAGACCTTGTGAAGATGCTGGCTGAAGCTGGTTTTCACAGTGAAACAAGTCCTGTACTGACATAGACTGAAAGGCCACTCAGCGAGGAAGAAGCCATTACTCTAAAAAACACATAAAAAGCCAGATTACAGTTTACAAATGCACACAGGGACAAAGACCTTGATTTTGGGACACTTTTGGGCCATCATGACCATCATTACATTTGGAGGAAAAAGGGGGAAGCTTGCAAGCCTGAGAACACCATCTCAACTGTGAAGTACAGGGGCGGCAGCATCATGTTTTGGGGGTGTTTTGCTGCAGGATGGATTGGTGCACTTCACAAAATAGAGGGCATCATAAGGGAAGAACATTATGTGGACATACTGATATTCCATCAGCCAGGAAGTTAAAGTTTGGGCACAAATGGGTCTTTCAAATGGACAATGACCCTAAACATACTAAGTGACTTGAGGACAGCAAAGTCAATGTTTTGGTGTGACCATCACAAAGCGCTGATGTCAGTCCCATGGAAAATTTGTGGGCTGAGCTGAAAAGACCTGTGTGAACAAGGCGACCTACAAACCTGACTTAGTTACACCAGTAATGTCAGGAAGAATGGGTCAAAATTCGAGCAAACTATTGTGAGAAGCTTGTGGAAGAATATCCAAAACGTCTGACCCAAATCATACAATTTAAAGGCAATGCTACCAAATACTAAGGAAATGCATGTAAACTTCTATTTTTGAAGAAAGTAAAAAAAAAAATAAAAATCTAAGAATTATTTATCAAATATAAAAATAATTTAGCAATTAGAAATAATTTTGGTAGTCCTAACTGTCCTAAAACATGAAAAGTTATTCTTATTTAATGTTAGACAGTGAGAAAAAAAAGTTGTCTTTTTTACATTGTATGTAAACTTCTGGTTTCAGCTGTATATGTGATTTTAGTTATAGATTTTTTCCCCTTAAAATTAGATGACAACAATGGCAAATTATTTTCAGTTTGTTTTTTTTTAATTAAGAAGTGAAATCAGAAAATTTCCCACAATACCCTGAACATTCTAGGGACCCCTGGTTGAAAAGCACTGAGGTGGGGCATGTGAAATACTGCTTAAATGGAGGTTGTTTCAAAGTGAGAGGAGCTACAGCAGCTTATTTTAGAGGCATAGACTACCCCAAGGCACAGTAAATCTAATAATGATTTTTAATTAACCGGAGTGGTGGATCAGTTGGTAGAGCATCTGCCCCACACCCGGGAGGCCGGGCTTCAAATCCTGGCCGGGTCATGCCGAAGACCATATTAAAAAAAAAGAAGTGGAACTTCCTGCCATCCAGCTTGGTGCTCAGCAATAATAGAATGGAGGAGGGAAATTTGTGGCGGTGCCTTGCATGGCAGCAACCCCTCTGATTCTATGTGTGTGTGTGATTAACATTGTAGATAAGAGAAACAGTTTCATTCTACTGTACATGATTGGCTGTATGGATTTGAATGACAATAAAGATGGCTTATTCTTAATTATGAACCTTCTAAAACTCATCTGGTAGAATCTTTGAATAAGGAAATAGAACTAAAATCAGTGAAATGGGTCTGTTTAATGTTTTTTTGATTTTAGCTCATTCCTTTTGAAGCAGAAAGGGGCTAATGTGATGGTGCTTTGTACGTGTCCGTCCATCCCCATTTCACAGGTATTGCTACTCATAGGCAAATCCCCTGATGCTCACCAAACTTGCACACAGTGGTCCTCAAGTGGGTATGCTTTCAGATCGTGCTAAAGGTCAAGATGAAAGGTCAGGAGAACAGATGATTCATATATAAGACTGTGCAGCTTTTATAGTGAAAGATGGCACATTCACAAAATCTGAAAAATCTGTGAGCACAGAAATTTTCAGATGTATAAAACTGTGTGCGTGACATGTTCAGTGCCCCTTTATCCATTCCAATCAATGTGAAATTGAGCCACATGAACCAACCCTTTATCCTGACATTGGTTCCTCACACAGATGAGTATGCAAATGACTACAAATGCCCCTTCTGTCACTCTTTATTTAAAAAAACATCAGCTAGTCCTGTTGGAAAGTGAAATAGAAATGAAAGCCCCAAGGTGCTGATGCCTCGGTACCAGAGCCTTGGTGGAGGTATGGGTTCCCGGATCATCACCAAAATGTTATGGGTTCCTCTCTAGCCCAATGACCACCTCTGGTAAAAATTTCATCCAAATCCATCCAGTAGTTTTGGAGTACACACATGTGCAGTGAAAATAATCTGCAGTTCACATGCCCGTACTGTCGGCGGCAGCCAAGAGCCACCAAACTGATTTGAACAGCTGCAATCAAAACACAGAAGAAGAGCACAGTGGCAGACGTTTTAAATGGCGGAAGCGATGGAGGTCTGTGAATACACTGACAATCAAGACGAACAGGAGCTTTTGCTGTTTAGTGGCAAAGGAAAAAAATAGAAAGCAAAAAGACGGACATTTGTTCACCCAGTATTGGCGGATTGCTGAGTACTAGTGGTGTGCAATATTAGCCCTGGCTGAAAACCTTTGGGCACACTGAGCATTGTTCCACCCTTATGATCATTTACTGCTCTGTCACACCTCAAGACAACATGATCAGCACTGATAATAGGTGAGGGCTGAGCTGGGGACAACCATGTCTCACAAAAACCTAACACACTTGCACTGTGTAGCTCCTGGTCAGCTTCTATGTCAGCTAGTTTGGCAACAAGTGACCTCACATTTAGCAATGCTACAGTAACATGGCTTATGGTTGGCAAACACTGCATCTGTGGAATAGTCTGCAACAGCTTTTGTCTGAGTCTGTCCATTTCTTCATCTACTCTACTCTGTTTGATAGTCTTTTCATTAAAATTCATAATATGCAAACCACTCAATGTTTTTACTCTGCTTAGTGCTACATAAAACTGCCCAGCATTAAGCATAGTACCCTTCATATCAACAACAATTTCTTCCAGTGTCAACCCTTGAACTTTATGGATATTGGTTGCTGATAATAGTGTCAGAGGAAACTGTAGCCTGGTAATTTCGGCACCACGTTTACCTTTTGCCAGAAATACCACCTTAATCTTAGTCAGAGGTGGTTGGCATATGTTGCACGATACTGACTGATTTGACGGGCTTTGACAGGGTTTTACACCAACTTGCTCATTATCAAAGCTCATCATTGCCATTATCTACCGCCCCCCAAACCTCATCCATCCTTCCTCTCTGATTTTTCCAGTTTTCTTACTCAGCTCTGCTCTCTTTCTCCATCAATCCTCCTTCTTGGTAACTTTAATATTCACATGGACTCCACAAATTCTGCATCAACAATAGACTTCCCAGAGCTACTTTTAAATGGCAGAAGCAATGGAGGTACGTGAATACAATGACAAGACGAACAGAAGCTTTTGCTGTTTAGTGGCAGAGGAAGAAAACAGATGGGCAAAAGTAAATACAGGGCCAGTATTGCCAATACTGAGACAATACCGATACTTTTTAATCATTAAGGTGGATGGCATCATCAAATTACTAAATCTGAATTAATTTTCATGACCTTTAAGTGTTTTGTGATTTTTCCTTTGGATTATTAATTTGTTAAAACCCAGGACAGAATTTGGGCAAAGTTTAGAGGTAGATACATACAGTATCTCTTTCACAGTTAACACAAAAGGGTAATTATATTCAATCAAATCTGAGCCATATTATATTCAGTATATTTGTTTCAATTCCAGTAAATGTATTCATTTAAATTAAACGTTTCAATGGGATAAATGTATTATACCAAGGTCTTAGCATAATTTATACTTTTTGAGTTGGCTAAACTAGTAACAAATTAGTTAGTACTATGAAAATGATATTAACTAATGCCGAAGATAACTAAAATACCTGGATAGTCTCTGCCATACTGAAAGGCCAATGATCTCTGCCTCTGGGTCAGGTCCAGGGAGTGGGGTATTTCTTTCCTCCTCTCTCAGTTTCTGTAGTTCGGCATTGTCTTTTGGATGATTTTTCATATGCTTGTATAAATTAGTTGTGTTACCACTGTATTTCACAGCCTTTTTACAAATTGTACAGCTTACCGTTGCTTCATTTTTGGCCTGGAAATATAGCCACACGACACGGCACTCCTCTTCCTCTCTGCCATTCTTCTGCTCAGTCTCTGTGCTCTGTGTGTGGTAGCGCATCTCGATAAATAGCATAGAATTATAGAACACTGGCACTCCAGCAGCTGCTGCTTGCTAGCTTGTTTACCTGGCACTGCTGAGTCATGTGATGGTACAAGAGAGAGGAGGAGGGAGGAGGTAAACCCACAAGAAGAAAAGGAGAAAAGTGTGGCTGAGTGTGCCTGCTCTGTGCTATGACGGGAGTGGCAACACAGAGTATCAATCTCGTTACACTGGTATTGATCAATATCAATACCAACGTTGGTATCGATATTTGGATCGATCTGCCCACCACTACTGAGTACTTTCCTCTGGTGGGAGCTTCCGGGCGCATGCGCAGTACCATTTCATTGATGGTAAAGGTGAGCTATTTTTGTGTTTATTTCAAAAACAAAGCGTGATTTTGAAATTCTGGCAAATTAAAAGTCGAGAAAATATGGTGATACAATGATACAAGCCTTTAGTTCCACTTAATTTTGACTGGGCGAGCTGAAACAGAGAGGTGGACAGACAGACTGACAGATACACTGAGCCACAAACAGACACACTAACTGACTACCGTATGCCTCTCAGTTTCACCGAGGCATAAAAAAAGAACTTCACAGAGTGTGAGATTAAGGTGCTGATAATTGAAGTGGACACCAGATTCGATATTGTCACAATGGCATTCAATGAAATTAAAAAGTGGTCTGAGATTACAGTGGAAGTCAAAAGACGATCACTGCTCATCGCAGAGTCTTGCTGCCACAGGTGTAGGGATTGGGGAGCCAGAGCTGAAGCATAAAAAGAAACAGTTGGTTTAGTTGTGAGAGAAACCCTTTTATTGGCCATTCTGCCTGTGTGCGAAGGCAACTCAGACGTGTGATATTACCTTGGGTAAGTACATGAAACACCATGGCACACCACTGCAACCTTAAAGCTGAATTTAAACTAGTTGGAAACCAAATCTGTCTCTGTCACTGTCAAAATCCAAATTACGCACAGGCTCAGACACTGAGTAATACAATAAATGCCTTTGTATCCAGATTGTAATCTTGAAACCGAGCTACTGTACCTGGCACCAAGGAGATCAGGTTCAGGTTCAGGTTACTTTATTTGTACCCGTAGGTAGATTTGTTTTGCAGTCTGGTGACATCCATATTTACAAGCCACAATTACATTCAACATAGACACAAACACAGGCACACATGAAGCTGACTATAAACATGATAAAAATACTCAAGGCTCCATCAATCAGGGTATAAAGACAAAGAGATGAGAGAAAAACCAGAGGTAAGAGAGAAGGGTCATATTAAAAAATTAAAAACTAGTCAAAGAGGTTAAAAACTCAAAGGTCTAAAACCCAATAAAATATTTAGAACCCAAATAACATCCTACAAAAATAAGTAAATATAAAATGGAGTTAATAAATAGGTACCTAAATTATGTGCAATATATTTTTACAACTTGTTCAACTCTTTGACAGCAGCAGGAACAAAGCTGTTTTTGTAGCGCTGGGTTTTACTTTTTGGGACAGCAAACCTCCGTCTTGAGGGAAGAAGCTGAAAGTTGCAGTGCAAAGGGTGGGAGTCATCATTTAAAATGGAGGTAGCCATCCTCTGTACTTGTCTGGTGTACAGGGATGTCAGGCTCAGCTGTGACTCACCAAGCAAACGACTGGACCATCTAACTACCTGATCCAAGGATTTCCTCTGTTTCAGTTTTATCTGACCAAACCCTGCCACTAAAGAAAAGGATAAAACAGATTCAATAAAAGCCCGATAAAACATTGTCATTATGGTTCGGTCAATTTGGAAGCGTGCAAGTTTTCTCAAGCAATGCAAATGTTGCTGACCCTTTTTGCACACCCTTTCACAGTTCTCTTCAAAGTTTAAATTACTATCAATAATCGTCCCAAGATATTTGTAGGATTGTACACATTCGGTGGTCTGGCCTTTTAGTACGGTGACTTTGTGCCTGGGAGTTTTCCTCCTAAAGTCAATAATCATGTCTTTAGTTTTTGTCGTATTCAGCTGCAGGTAGGAATCCTCACACCAGTGAACAAAATCATCAACTACTGGGCCGTGGCCACTCTCACCATCCTGGAGGAGACTGACAATAACTGAGTCATCAGCATACTTTATAATGTGTCTGTTGTCATGTCTGTTCCGACACATGTTTGTGTACAGGATGAAGAGTAGTGGTGACAACACACACCCCTGAGGAGAGCCAGGAGAAGAGCACTTTAGGTCAGACAATGTACCATTGACCCTTACTCTCTGCGTCCTGTTGGTTAAGAAATCCAGAATCCAACCCACCAGATTATTGCTCAAATCAAATTGTTGCAGGAGCCTTTCAACTAAGATATGAGGTTGGATTGTATTAAAGGCGGAGGAAAAGTCCACAAATAAAAGCCTGGCGTGTGTCCCATTAAAATCCAGATGTTTAAAAAGCATGTTAAACAGAGTGACAGTGGCATCCTCCACTCCTCTGTGAGGCCTATAGGCAAACTGCAGAGGATCCAATGCATGTTCAGTCTGCTTTAGGACCTCACATCTGACCAGTTTTTCAAAAATTTTCATTAAAATTGAAGTCAAAGCAACTGGTCTAAAGTCGTTTACCGTTTTAGGACAGTTGGATTTTGGAACAGAAACAACCACGGCTTCTTTCCAGATCTTAGGCACATGTTGTGTCTGTAAGGACTTATTGAAAATGTAATGAAATATAGGACTCAGTTCATGTGCACAGGACTTTACCAAGCGCCCACATATATTATCAGGGCCCTGACTTTTGTTCACTTTTACAGCGCAGAACTCCCTTTTAACATCCTGCACCTCAATATTAAAGTGCTGATTGTCTTTGAGTTTCTGTTTCAAATCTTGGGATTCAGTGCTAAAATCAAAGGAGTCAAAATGACCATAAAAACAATTAAGAGCATTAGCCAGCTCTGTGTCTGAATTAAAACCATCTAAAAACACACGATTACTGCGCTCTGTGCTCTGAAGGCCTGCAATAGTTTTCATACTGGCCCAGGCTGAACCAAGTTTCTTTGTTGCCATCTTACTTTCCAACTCTGATTTATAATTCTGTTTTGTTCTTAAAATTTCGGCCTTCAGCTCTTTTGTGGCAACCTGTAGCTCAGAAACAGACCCCTGTTTAAAGGCAAGTGCTTTCCTCTGTAAGCAGGATTTAACTGTTTTTGTAACCCATGGCTTGTTGTTTGGATATATTTTGACACGTTTACGTGGAACAATTGTATTTTTACAGAAAGCCATGTATGAGCATGTGACGTCCACCAAAGAGTCCAAATCATCCCCGCAGGACAGTGTGAACATCTCCCAGTCTGTACAGTTAAAGCATTCCTGGTGGCTGTGCACTGAATCCTCTGTCCACACATTTATGTCTCTGGTCTCCACCTTGCCACTTCTGAGAGCAGTTTTATATGTGGGCAGCAAATGTACACAGTTGTGATCTGAGGATCCTAAAGGAGGAAGGGGGAGTGATTTATAGGCCCTCTCTATGGATCCATAGCACAGGTCCAATGTCTTTTTTCGCCTGGTTGGGCAGGAGACATACTGATAAAAGTTTTTAAGTGTCTTCTTTAAAGAAACATGGTTAAAATCCCCAAGAATAAAGATTGGCGCTTCTGGAGAAATTGACTGCAGCCGCTGCACCACATCAAAGATGGTGCTGGAGGCGGAGTCAGCGTCTGCCCTCGGGTGGATGTACACAGTCGTGATAAAAAGCTGGGGGAACTCACGAGGCAAATAAAAGGGGCGTAGTGACACAGACAGCAGCTCCACATCTGGTGTACAGATGCGCTCTCTGACTGTGACAGATGTGCAGTACTGCTTATTAATATATAAACATACGCTGCCCCCCTGACGCTTCCCCGTTACCTCTTCCTGCCGATCAGAGCGGAGTGGGGCTCCAAAGCCGTCAATCCACAGGTCCGCGTCCCAGTCATGCGCATTAAGCCAAGACTCGGTATAAGCCATGACACAGCAGTTCTTAAAGTCCTTCTGGTAGCGTACATTCCCTTGAATTTCATCCACCTTGTTCCTCAGAGATTGTACGTTCCCAAAAATCATAGAAGGAAGAGGAATGTTTTTTTTCCCACAATATCTTTATTGAACCTTTTTTTTTTTTAAACAAACATGACACAAACAATCAAACACTAACACTAAAGTACTACAAAAAAAAATGCACTAAAAACACCAACAACCACCAACAAAATCAAGTCTTCAACAATGCTCCTCTGTTTAGTCTAGACAA
Source organism: Pholidichthys leucotaenia (assembly GCA_020510985.1). Taxonomy (NCBI): domain Eukaryota; kingdom Metazoa; phylum Chordata; class Actinopteri; order Cichliformes; family Pholidichthyidae; genus Pholidichthys; species Pholidichthys leucotaenia. The sequence goes on along the minus strand of CM035846.1, from coordinate 249,517,793 downwards.
TCCATTACATAAGTATACATATTATGTTCACCAGTTTGGAATTTACAAGGTCCACACACATCATTCACCTTCTTCTTCAAGAGTTATGTTTAAATTTTTTACATGATCAATAAAAGGTCTCCATATATTCTCAAACACAATTTCCTTTGATTTCAGTATATATGTTATTCTTTCTAATGGAAGGTTTGTTAACATCTGTCTTAACCACTGAGTCACATCTGGTCTATGAGTCTTTTTCCACAGTAGTGCAATACATTTTTTGGCATTAAGCAAACTGAGGTCTATGAATGTTCTTTCACTTTTATTAAAGTTATGCTTTTCTGGGTACAGACCCAACAAAAACAGTTTAGGATTCAAAATGATTTGTTTTGAGATTATTTTTTCAATTGTTACCCTCACCTCTTCCCAAAACATTCTTATTATTCTACATTCCCATACACAATGAAATAGGGTTCCTTTACTTTCCATGCATTTTGTGCATGTATCTGGTATATTTTTGTTATATCTATTTAACTCCTCCAGTGTAACATACATCCGCATTAACCATTTGAAATGTATCAATTTAAGACGTACATTTATTGATTTGGTTTGGGCTTCTGTACAAGCCAATTCCCATTGTTCCTCTGAAATTTCAATTTGCAGATCTTCTTTCCAGTAGTTTAATCTTTTCTGTGAATTTTCACTTGAGGATAGTGTCAATGAGTTATAAAACTCTGAAATAATACCCTTTCTTTTACTATCTTTCATCAACATTTTTTCCAAGGATGAATAAATAGGTCGAGTGAGAGCTTTATTTTGATTTGATCGAATAAAGTTTCTAAGTTGAAGATATTTTAAAAAATGTGTTCTATTAAGATTAAATTTGACCCTCAGCTCTTCAAAAGACATTATGTTATCTGCACATGGCAAATATAAATCTTGAATCTTTTGAATCCCTTTTAAATTCCATACTTTAAATACAGCGTCCGCTCTTCCTGGTTTAAAATATTGATTACCCCATATTGGGCTAAATGGTGACAATAACTGTGGTTCTTTTAAATAATTTTTAGCTTCACACCATATTTTGATCATATGCTTTACAAATGGATTTTTAACTTGTTTTTGTAATTTTTTTGCCAAATCTGAATATATGAATATGGGAAGAGGTAAAGGTAAATTGTATGATTCCATTTCAGTCCAGTGAGGGAGATCATTTAATGAAAAATAATATGTCATAGACCTCACTTGTGCCAACCAATAATACAACATAAAATTTGGACATTTCAGACCTCCACGACCAAATGGTAAATATAATAAAGACAGACGTAATCTAGCCCTCCTGTTGTTCCATATAAATTCCACTAACTTTTTTTTAATTCTTGAGAATAAATCTAAAGGTGGTGGTAAGGGAATGTATTGAAATAAATAAAGTATTTTAGGTACAATGTTACTTTTAAGTATATTGATTCTCCCGATCATCGACATTGGTAGTGACATCCATCTCTGAATTGACTCATTGATATCTGTCATTAAGGCTTCATAGTTGACACTGGCGACTGATTCTAGCTTAGGCACAATTTGGATTCCTAAATATTTAAACTGATTTACAACGTTGAATTGATTTACCTCAGGGTCTGGGTAATTTCTCTGGGTCTCATTTAGCATTAATATTGAAGATTTAGTTTTATTTATTTTATATCCTGATATTTCCCCAAAATTCTTTATTAAATTCAAACAAGGTCGGAATTGATTTTTTTAGATTCGACATAAACAAAATTATATCATCAGCGTACAGGGAGATTTTATGTTCTGTTGGTCCAACTTTAATTCCATATATTTGTGAATGTAAACGTATCGCCATCACTAAAGGTTCAATTGCCATAGTAAACAGTAAAGGTGAAAGTGGACAGCCTTGTCGACATCCTCTATTGATTTTTATTGATTTTGAAATATTGTTATTTGTTAGGATTTCTGCTGTAGCATTATTGTATATTATCTGAACCCATTTTTGAAATTATTTCCAAGTCCAAACCTTTGTAAGACTTCAAAAAGAAAGGGCCATTCGACTCTATCAAAGGCCTTTTCGGCGTCCAGTGATAGGAGAGCTGTATCCGGTGCTTCTTTATTAAAATAAATAATATTAAATAGTCTTCTTACATTATGGAAGCCTTGTCTTCCCTTTATAAAGCCATTCTGATCTCGATTAATAATATTTGGTAAAATTTCTTGTATTCGTCTTGCTAAAATTTTACAGATTATCTTAAGGTCGGCATTTAATAGGCTTATTGGTCTCATATTTTCACATTTATTAGAGGGCTTACCTGGTTTTGGCAACAGTATAATTAAGGCATTATTCATGTATGATGGTAAATTATTATTTTGAAATGCTTCTAAAACCTTTTCCAAAAAAGGTTTTATTAATTTATTCTTAAATTTTTTATAAAGGTCAACTGGAAGACCATCTGGTCCTGCACTTTTTCCTGATTTCATATTATCAATGGCTAGCCCAACTTCTTCTTGACTAATTTTAGACTCCAATATCTCCCTGTTTTCATTTGGAATACACGGTATAGATAGTTCGTTCAAAAACCCATTTAGTTTTGTTAAATCAGATTCATTTTTGGTATCATATAATTTTTCATAGTAATCTCTAAAGGCTCTGTTAATTTCTAAAGGATCTATAAGTACCTGTCCGTTACTTATAATACTGGTAATTGGTGTTTTAATTTCTAATTGTTTAATCTGCCATGCCAGTAATTTTCCTGATTTTTCACCTTGTTCATAAAAAGATTGTTTCAATCTTAGAAGACTCGAGGCAGCTCTATTCGCTGATTTTTTGTCGTATTCAGCTCTCAAAATCAGTAATTCATTCTCCAACCTTGGATCACTTCCTGCATACACTTTTTCCTGAAGATTTTTTATTTTATGTTCCAATTGGGCTCTCTCCTCTCGAGTCTTCTTAGATTTTGAACCTGTATAACTAATAATATGTCCCCTAATAAAAGCTTTGAAAGCCTCCCACTTTACACATGCTGATGTTTGTGTAGTATTGATATCAAAGAACTCATCTATCTGTTTTTCTATGTACTTGACAAATTCCTCATCCTGAAGCCATTTATGCTGAAATTGCCATCTACCTGATTCCTTTGTCAATTTCTTATCTACATATACTATACAGCAGGGTGCATGATCAGAGATCACGATGTTATCATAAAAGCTGTTTTGAATCTTGGACCTTAATTCTGTGGAAATCAAAAAATAATCAATACGTGAGAATGTCTTGTAGGTACTGGAATAACAAGAGTAGGCTTTGACTTGTGGTTTCATTTCTCTCCATATGTCTAGCAATCTCAATTCTTTCATAAAATGATTAATGGTCATCCTACATCCATTGTGCGTACAGTCCAGTCCTGTTGATCTATCTATACCGGGATTCAATGTACAATTAAAATCCCCTGCTATTATATGTTGCCCTGTAAGTGATGATAAGATAAGAAATAAATTAGCAAAGAACTTTTGATCATCTATATTGGGACCATATAGGTTCACCAAATTTATATTTTCTAATAGCAAAGATCCTTGAATGATTACATGTCTTCCAAATTTGTCTCCAATTACATTTTTCACTTGAAAAGGGACTGATTTATGTATGAGAGTCATAACTCCCCTGGCTCGGGATGAAAATGATGAGGTGAAAACACTTCCTTGCCATCTACTCCTAATTCTTTTTACATCCTCCTCTATTAGATGAGTTTCTTGTAAAAACACAATTTTTGAACCCATGTCTTTTATTTTATTCATAACTTGTTTAAGTTTTTTTTAAATTTTGTAGACCTCTGCAATTCCATAAAGTTAAATTAAGATTAACGCTTTGGTTTATGATCAATAGGGAGTTTGGGATTACCTTGCAGTGTAAACATGCTCATACAGAGAAGCAAAAAAATGAGTGGTTGAACATTCATCCTACAAACTACACACAAACAAATTCCCCCTTCCCACTCTTGTGGCAAACCCCCCAAAATCAAAAGAAAAATTCCGTCTCCCGATATAGCCATCGACTGCTCCACATCCACGAGGATCAGCCTAAGCCACTCCTTCTTCATCCTCCCAATCACCCTAACTCTACTGCTTTTAATGACGTAACATTAACTCTCCTCTGTAGTTTTCCAACTTAACTCCAAAATTTTTAGCAACTTTGTACATCATAGTTTTTTTTTTTGTTGTTTTTTTTAAATTATATAATGCAATCTATATTTTGTAAACTTGCTATTTGCTTCAAGTCAGTCAGATGCCTGTGCAAATGCTTAATTATTCTACCTTATATTTCGTTCATGCTTAGCTCCCACCAGTCTCTTCTTCTTGGATCTTCTTGATAAACTCCTGCGCCTCCTCTGGGGTCTTGAAGATGTGGGTTCTGCCCCCATACATGGTCAGCAGTCTCGCAGGATAGATTACACCATGACGAATCCCAAGGTTGCGCAGCTCCTTACGTACGGGATCATACTGCTTCCTCAATTATTGGATTCCTGTGGCCCAATCTGGGTAGAACCGCACCTGCTGATCCTGGTGTTTAATCTCTCCTTTAGCTCGTGCTGCGTTGAAGATCTTCATCCTGTCTCTGTTGCTGACAAACTTCATAATTAAGGTCCTCGTGGTCCCTTATCTCTCCGTGGGCCAATACGATGCGCGCCCTCCAAAACCACCGCCGGCCGCAGCTCCGCACTGCCCAGCGCCTCCGGAATCCACTTTTCCAGAAAGGAACACGGGTCCCGACCTTCGGATTCTTCCGGTAGACCCACCAGCCTCAAGTTGTTCTGTCTCGACCGGGATTCCAAATCCAGAATGTTTTCTTCCAGACATTTTTTTTTTTTTTTCCAAAGTGCGCACCTTTAATTGGAGACAATTGACTTCATCTTCAGCACTGGAAATACGAAGCTCCATCTGCGCCATTCGTTCCACACAGTCACCCAATTCCTTTCTCATTCCTTCCAACGCTGCCATAATCCCATCAAATCTAGAGGAAAAGTCCGCTCTCATTGAACTCATAGCCGCCAGCAACGCACCTGTGTCGTTTCCCGCAGCTCCCGCGCCGTTGTTAGCTTCCTTCGCCATATTTGGTGCTTTCTCTGCTGCGTCACAGACCTGAAAGTCCGTTAATTTGGACTGTTTCTGCGGCTCGCTTTTTCCTCTACTTGGTTTTCCAGCCTTAGGCTTCACCGACATATCCTCGCTCAAACGCTGGGATACGTTCTGTCCCAAATGAGAGAGTTATTTGCCGATTTTTTTTCTCCAGAAGCAGAGCAGAGTGAGACGTGTCCTTCTTACATGGCAGCCATAACCGGAGATCAGGAAGAGGAATGTTACCAAACTGACGTCTTCTCAGGCGTAATTTCACACCTCCACGCTTTCCGCGTTTCCTTCTCCCATCTCTCTTTTCACCGCTGTGTCCATGAACGTCTCTCAAAATAAAGTCCGGCAGTTGCGGCTTAGACTCAATCACAGACGCTGCATCAACCATGTTTAAATGCAGCAACATGTCCCTGGAATAATGTATTCTGCCCGGCATGATCCCGATCGCGCTTACCTCAGAGACAAAGAGCCGGAGGAAAAAGTAGCAGCAGTGCAAAAAAGGGGAGGAAATCCATATTGAAGGAACCAGGGAGCTCTTCGCCATACAGTCCACAAACATTCCAGGACAGAAATGACACAGAGAATTTCGTTAAAAACACATTAAAGTGCATAAAAACAGACACACAGATGACGGACTTTTTCACCAGCTGCCAGTCGCTGTGTGCGCATGCGCAAGGAGATGTCACCATACCCTACAGGTGAGGGGGACCATGAGTGTGAGGCCAGTGTCTCTGCTGCACCTGACCAGGCACACTCACAGAGCTCCATCATGCCTTTTGCCTCCACTGCTGAAGGGCAGCACTCTTTCCGTGTCCTCAAAATTGCTGTGCTTGAGTCACTGAAGGAAATCATCAATATGATGAATGCCATCTGCAGCAACAGTAAAGGAAAAATCATAAAAAAATAATAATGTTCTTGGTGACATAAGTACCACATTCAAAGACGTGGATAAAAATATGCCAAGGGTCAGTTTACCAATTTGTGTTTGTATACTAGTGCATCTCAAAAAATTAGAATATCACAATTCATAATTTTATTCAAAGAGTTAAGTCATAATCATCAAAATTTAAAAAAAAAAAAAGGTTTTAAATAGCTTACTTTGTGCTTGATGACGATCAACAATGTGAAAGTTTAACTTTTTAAAATGGAATTATTTTTTTTAAAAAAACTTTCACAAGACACTATTTTTTAGATGCACTAGTAGCCTTAGCAGTTGAAGTCTCATTTGGTTAACTGGGGTCAGGTTCCACGATCCATAGTGGCAGAGGTACAGTGCATCTGGAAAGTATTCACAGCGCTTCACTTTTTCCACATTTTGTTACGTTACAGCCTTATTCCAAAATGGATTAAATTCATTTTTTCCCTCAAAATTCTACACACAATACCCCATGATGACAATGTGAAAAAACTTTTTTGAGATTTTTGCAAATTTATTAAAAATAAAAAACTAAGAAATCACATGTACATAAGTATTCACAGCCTTTGTCATGAAGCTCAAAATTGAGCTCAGGTGCATCCTGTTTCCACTGATCATGCTTGAGATGTTTCTATAGCTCAGTTGGAGTCCACCTGTGGTAAATTTAGTTGACTGGACATGATTTGGAAAGGCACAAACCTGTCTATATAATGTCCCCCAGTTGACAGTGCATGTCAGAGCACAAACCAAGCATGAAGTCAAAGGAATTGTCTGTAGAGCTCTGAGACAGGATTGTCTCAAGCCACAAATCTGTGGAAAGGTACAGAAAAATTTCTGCTGCTCTGAAGGTCCCAGTGAGCACAGTGGCCTCCGTCATCTGTAAATGGAAGAAGTTTGGAACCACCAGGACTCTTCCTAGAGCTGGCCGGCGGTCTAAACTGAGCGATCGAGGAAGAAGGGCCTTAGTCGGGGAGGTGACCAAGAACCTGATGGTCACACTGTCAGAGCTCCAGTGTTCCTCTGTGGATGAGGAGAACCTTCCAGAAGGACAACGATCTTTGCAGCAATCCACTAATCAGGCCTGTATGGTAGAGTGGCCAGACGGAAGCCACTCCTTAGTAAAAGACACATGGCAGCCCGGCTGGAGTTTGCCAAAAGGCACCTGAAGGACTCAGACCATGAGAAACAAAATTCTCTGGTCTAATGAGACAAAGATTGAACTCTTTGGCGTGAATGCCAGGCATCATGTTTGGAGGAAACCAGGCACTGCTCATCACCAGGCCAATACCATCCTTACAGCGAAGCATGGGGGTGGCAGCATCATGCTGTGGGGATGTTTTTCAGTGGCAGGAACTGGGAGACTAGTCAGGATAGAGGGAAAGATGAATGCAGCAAAGTACAGAGATATTCTGAATGAAAACCTGCTCCAGAGCGCTCTTGACCTCAGACTGGGGCAACAGGTCATCTTTCAGCGGACAACAACCTTAAGCACACAGCCAAGATATCAAAGGAGCGGCTTCAGGACAATTCTGTGAATGTCCTTGAGTGGCCCAGCCAGAACCCAGACTTGAATCCAATTGAACATCTCTGGAGAGATCTGAAAATGCACTGACGCTTCCCATCCAACCTGATGGAGCTTGAGAGGTGCTGCAATGAGGAATGGGCGAAACTGGCCAAGAATAGGTGTGCCAAGCTTGTGGCTTCACATTCAAAAAGAGTTAAGGCTGTAATTGCTGCCAAAGGTGCATCAACAAAGTATTGAGCAAAGGCTGTGAATACTTTATGTACATGTGATTTCCTAGTTTTTTATTTTTCATAAATTTGTAAAAATCTAAAAAAAAACAAAAAAACAACAAAAAATAATGAAAAAAAATAAAAAAACAACCTTTTTTTACACTGACATTATGGGATATTGTGTGGAGAAATTTCAGAAAAAAATATGAATTTAATTCCTTTTGGAATAAGGTTGTAACATAAAATGTGGAAAAAGTGAAGTGCTGTGAATACTTTCTGGGTGAACTGGAACTCACATTTGTGTGCCATATTGTGCAGCACACTGTATGCATACACAGTGTGACACTCTGTCTGTGTGCTGCAGCATGCCACTATTGACCAAGCACGAGCACCTTGTGTACACTTTGTCTTAATTACATATCAACTAGTGGATCGATTAATTATTCAAAGTGCATTTTTCCAAACCAAATTCCTCCCAGGAGAGATGGATCTGTGTGTATTGCATCATGGACTATACATCAACTGTATAGTCTTTGGCATATGATAACATCTCTTAGTCACATTTACAGAAACTCAATCCAGTTTACAGTACCAGTCAAATGTGTGAACACATCTATCCTTTCATTTTCAATAGGTAGATGTGTCCAAAATTTTGACTGGTAGTGTATATGCAATTTTGTTTTTTCTGTAGTGAGTGTGGGAGGTCATCTGAGGGAAAGTAGTTATTATTCATGTTTTCACTGTGCTCAATAAGTCAGGTTATAGAACTAATCAGTCCCTCCAGGATTTCACAATGTTACAATTGCACAAATTCACTTGAAATCATTGATTGGCTGCATCTTTTGCGCAACCTTGCAATTGTGTCCAATCACTGCAACTTTCCCACAATTTTGGCCAATCGTCTTCAACTCCACCAATTTCACCAATCAAATTTGTTCCCGAATAGCACTCAAATGCTCAGTCTAACCAATCAAATGTGTTGCTGCACCACGCTCACTTCCATGTTTACAGTGAATATTAATGGAACACATCAGCAAAAAACAGAGTGTGTGATTTAAACAAAACACAGACAGATAGATAGGTAGGAGTCAGGCACGGAAAGATAGAATATTCAATAATTTTTTTCAGAAAACCACAGACTTCGATAGACAATACAGAGCAACAGAATAAATAATTTCTTTTTTCCTCTGCGCTCAGTATCGAGTGGTTGGGGTCCACTGCAGTTAGAGAGTTTTCAAATGAAGGTGCTGCCACTAGTTTCCAAATCTATGCTCTTTAACATGTATTGAGTACAATTTAGCTGTTGTAATTGATATTGTGTTAAAGTCTGTATTTGCTGTTGCACAAGAGTTTCTGCTTAATTTACAAATTACTGTTTAATTGGAAATTTTTGACAATCCTGTCCTTTTCTTGTGGTGTTATAGAATATCATTGCAGTAAACTATGGGGGAAAAAAAATCTGCTTTATAATTTATAATTCTTCCCACAACTTTTAGTGCAAAAACAAACCTCTCAAATCATCGGCAACTTTTATCGCAATTTTTTTTTTAAAAAAAGCTCCTGCGAATTCAGGCTTTTTGGCCCATAACGATCATAAAAACATCCTGCGAAATCCTGGAGGGACTGGCTAATGAATGAACTAGGAAAAGACCCAAATATAGACAACACAGATACCAGAACTCAGATGCAAGGTATGTATTTAACGAACTTGGTTTAACCCCTTAGCATTCCAGCCAATTTCCCTAAAAATGTCTAAAGATAGCTTACACAAAGTAAATCAAATTCTTCACTGAGTGGCAGTAGAAAATTTGGCACGCAGGTGAGACACCAGAATTTTAAGAGGTTAACAATAAGGACCAGTGGGAACACCCCTGTGGGAAGGAGAAGGGTGAGGGTAAGTATGTGAATTTACAATGTAATGGGTACACAAATGTGGCTATAATATTTTAAAGGACTTACTTCTTAGGAGTATAGGAGCTGTGGGGAACAAGAGGCATGGTAAGTATTAATCACTCTCAGAGCAGGTGGAGGAATGGACCAAGTAGGGAGAGAAGCTTCTTCTGTGGTGAGGTTTCCAACTGTTGGTGCTCAGGCTGGGGACTTTTCTTTGGTAAGTGTAGCACTCACATCACTGATTCACAAGTGAAAATAAGCTACTGGATCAGTTCTAGGTTCGGAAGGAGTGGTAAAGTGAAGTAAGAGACCAGAGTCAGAGACTTAAATGTAGCTGCCGGCAGTTTACTTACAAAACTCAAAATGACAAACAAAACAATCACAAGTAAGTTATGACACTAAACCTAAAAACATATAGTCTCGATCTTCGAGTTGACTTAAAAAATTTAAATAAATAAAATAAATTCACCTTTGTTAAACAGGTGTTAACCTGAGTTAACCAATCAGATCACCTGTTTTAGTATTAGTTCTTCCTATTTTAGAGTTAAATATTTCCTATTTTAGACCGGTCTCATGTTTTTTTTTAAACTATAGGGGCCTAATTTGGTTTTGTTGCAAATCATCCCTTTTTTAATCCTCTTTGCATGAGAAATCAAATTAGGTTAATGTCGCTTTTTACATATTAACCCTTTAAATGGAGCTCTTCAGAGAAACATCTTGTAAGTTTAACACTGTATTCAAATACGAGAAAAACATATCAGTGGAATGTAACAGTGCACAATATCACATCCACCCAAATATTAGAACAGTCTGTATCAAACTTAGTATCTCAGTTCAGCTGTTTTAACCAGTGAAAGGAGAACCACAGTCCTACCGCAGCAGCAGTGAAGCAGTGTTTGTGGAAAAGACCAAACTATGTGTTATTGGTCCAATTGCAAGTATGTCCTTTCAGTCCATCAAGGCACGAAATCCATGGGTAGGCTTGCCATCAAATGTCCATGTGTGCGCAGGCCCTATTGGCAAACACACACCCTGAAGCAGAGAAGCTCGAAGGAACATAGAAAATCCAAGCCCACATCCTGGCACTCAGAAATTCTTCTCTGCAGGAGGAAAAAAACCTGGCCTAACAAAGTAACAGGCCATGTAGAAAAGTCAATTAATTACTTTAACCACAAAAAAAAACAAAAAACAAAACTGAACATGCACATTTTCAGCGTGTCTATTTTTAGCTCGCAGTGGCGCCAATTTTTATCAGCGCCATTACAGTGCATCATTGTTAATATCCACCAAAATCAACTCAAATTGTATAAAACGCACAACAAATCAAGATAAAACAAAATAATATAAACACTCAGTGGCTGGAAGTTAACCAAAAGACAGTAAACACAGTATGAACATACTTTTTACTCTTTTACCAATCTACAACAAGGCCTTAATCACCTCGTTAATGGATGAAAATGCACGTTTCTCAAACTCGACAAAACAAAAGGAAACTCACCAAAACCACTCTGGTTAACGTTCTTGGTAGGCCCAACGAAAGGTGGTATCAGATTAAGAAAGAATAAGCTCAATTTCTCTCTTAAATACAAGACTCAGAGCTCTGCAGTGAAGCTATGGCTGCTCAATGGTCTCAGAGGAGGAAGGAGGAGGGAGGGGCAGGTTAAAGGTTATGACAATGAAAAAAAAAACTTTCTTCCGCTTTCAAAACATTACTTTTTTAAATGAAATAGTTTGACTATGAATTACTTATTGTGTGCCTTCTTTGCTATTTATTACCAACATAAAATCATTATTTTTTTCTATTTTATCCCTAATCAATCATTGGCCTTTGTGACCTGGATTACGTCCTCCTTTCCTTTCCCTATGCACGTCCCTGTGCATGGCATTTGTGTTTTACAGCGTTATAACACTATGCGCATGAGAGTCATTCAATGAATATGTGATCATTGAACTTAAACTTTGAAATAATTACTGCACTATGGTGACTAATGGGTTTCCGAGGTCAGGATAAGTCAGCCTCTGTGCAGGTTTTCTAGGTCTGGTAGACCGTCTTAAGCGGTCATCAGAGTTACTGTCACGGCAGTCACTAATGTCTTTGTTCTGTTCAGCTTCTGAAGGGGTAGGTGAAAGGGTGTCACCTGGAACTTCTTCAGGCTTTGCTTCCATCTCAGCTGAGTTGCTTTCAACAGGGTCTGATTCAGGTAGGTTGTTTTCAGCAATTCCCACTGGAACATCCTCAGAGGAAGGCTTGACAGTGTCTGGAGGATCTTGCTCTACAATGTGCATTGGAAGAGGTTCAGGCATGTGTCCGTCAAATGATGCCTCAATTTGGGATTGCTGATGAGTTTTTGGCCACCTGGGCTTCTCGTTTGCTGTGGCCTCAGCTTTGACTGGGGTGGCAGGAAGAAAACCACAAGGAAAGAGTAAGTCATGGTGAAGAGTACTTAATGGACCATCTTTGTTCTCAGGTCGTACAACAGGGAGATCACCTGGCTGCTTCACAACAATATACACGTCTGAATCCCACCTATCACCCACACCAGTGGGTGCCCACCTACCTATACCCACGAGCCCACCTATCTCGGCGCCACACCAGTAGGCTGCCTTTTGCAACAGCGGCTCGATTCCGAGTTTTTTTTCCCTTCCTCTCTCTTTTGATCACTTTTTTTTTCACCCCACTTATATCACGGACACACAGATCATCCCAAATGTCTCCTGAGCCGGTGGACGGAGCCACTGTTTATAGCAGGATACGATACAACAGGGAAGAGCTGCTAGCATTTAACCGCCACCCGGTCCCACTGGAAAAACTCGACATACCGAGAGAATTGAGGCGAAAGCGTCGCGGCTGCCGGGCTGGAGTAAGGCGGAGGACAAAAAATATAAGGTACAGACCCTCCCTTCCATCTGTTGTCATGGGAAATGTACGGTCGATACTGGGAAAGTTAGATGAGCTAGCGGCTATCTCCCGTTATGATAGCACTTACCGGGAGTGCTCTCTCCTTTTGTTTACTGAGACGTGGCTAACTGAACTAGCAGCAGATGCTAACATTGAGCTGGAGGGTTTTCACATGATACGAGCTGACCGAACACCAGAGAGTGGCAAAACTAGGGGCGGTGGAGTGATAATGTATGTTAACAACAACTGGTGCAGACCGGGACATATCACTGTTAGACAACGACACTGCAGCAAAGACATTGAGTTGCTAGCTGTTAGCATGAGGCCTACATATCTCCCGAGAGAACACTCACACGTGATCTGCATTGTTGTTTATGCAAATCCGACGGCGAACGCTGGGACAGCGCGTGACATCATCCATTCAGTAACCAGCAGGCTGCAGACAGAACACCCAGATGCTCTTCTCCTCATCTCAGGCGATTTCAACCACGTTTCACTGTCTCCCATTCTGCCCACTTTCACCCAGTATGTCACATGCCACACTAGAGACAATAAAACACTGGATTTGTTCTACGCAAACACTAAGGAGGCGTACACCTCATCACAACTCCCCCCACTTGGGAGATCGGATCACAACTTGGTTCATCTCCGACCGGTGTACAAACCCCTAGTGCACAGACAACCTCCGGCCATGCACACTGTGGAGTTATGGTCTGAGGAGACAATGGACACTCTAAAGGACTGTTTTGAAGCCACTGCCTGGAAGCAGCTCTGCGATCCACATGGTGAGGACATCGATAGCCTCATTCACACCTTCACGGGCTACCTCAGCTTCTGTGTGGACAAATCCGTTCCCACCAAGACCATACGGCGTCACTCAAACAACAAACCCTGGATCAACCCTGAGATAAAAACACTTCTGAGAGAGAAGAAGAGGATCTTCAGGTCGGGGAACAGGGAGATGCTGAAGTCCGTACAGAGGGAGCTGAGGAGAAAGATCAGAGAAGGCAAGGACAGCTTCAGGAAGAAGATGGAGGACAAGCTGCAACAGAGCGACATCAGCGGGGTCTGGAGAAACCTCAAAACCATCTCGGGGCTCCAGAATACCTCCCCCCAGGCCACGGGGGGCAGGGAGTGGGCGAACAACCTGAATCTGTTTTTCAATAGATTTGACCAACCGCCCTCCCCCCTGTCTGCACAACAACCACTGCTGCCTCTAAGAAATCAAGTCCTGCTGCCCACTCCCCACTCCACCGACACCCGCCCCACTCCCAACACACAGCCCCCCATCCTGACCCTGACCAAGACCCAGGTGAGGACGGAGCTGAGGAAGATCAAGGCGAGGAAGGCGTCGGGACCGGACGGCATCAGCGCAAAGCTCCTCAAGTCCTGTGCAGACCAGCTGTGTGGGATTGTGACGTATATCTTCAACATGAGCCTGAAACTGGGGAGGGTACCACAGCTGTGGAAAACATCTTGTGTGGTACCTGTACCAAAAACTTCCCACCCCAAAGACCTGAACAGCTACAGACCGGTGGCCTTGACGTCCCACTTGATGAAGACCCTGGAGAGACTGCTCCTTGCTCATCTCCGCCCCCTGGTGGAACCAGCGATGGATCCACTCCAGTTCGCCTACCAGCATGGCATTGGGGTGGAGGATGCGGTGATCTTCCTCCTTCACCGTTCTCTGTCCCACCTGGAGAAGCCCGGGAATATGGTGAGGATCATGTTCTTTGACTTCTCCAGTGCTTTCAACACCATCCAACCGATGATCCTGAAGGACAAGCTGCTGCGCGCAGGGGTGGACCAGCACCTGTCATCATGGATCCTGGACTACCTCACGAACCGGCCTCAGTTTGTGAGAACCCGGGACTGTGTTTCCGACACGATCATCAGTAGCACGGGGGCCCCCCAGGGAACGGTGCTGGCTCCCTTCCTGTTCACTCTTTATACTGCGGACTTCTCACACAACACAACACATTGCCATCTACAGAAGTTCTCTGATGACTCTGCGATCGTTGGTCTCATCTCCAACGGAGATGAAGCTGAGTACAGAGGGCTTATCCAGGACTTTGTGGACTGGTGCCATCGGAACTGCCTCCAGATCAACGCGAGGAAAACTAAGGAGCTGGTGGTGGACTGCCGCAGGCATGGGCAGCCCCTCACAGCACCAGTAAATATACAGGGAACAGACATCAAGATGGTGACATCCTATAAGTACCTGGGTATTCATCTGAACAATAAACTAGACTGGTCACACAATACTGACGCACTCTACAAGAAGGGACAGCGCAGGCTGTTCCTGCTGAGGAGACTCAGGTCTTTTGGTGTACAAGGGGCGCTGCTGAAGTCATTCTATGACACGGTGGTGGCATCAGCCATCACTTTTGGAGTGGTCTGCTGGGGCAGTGGCATTACTGCAGCCGATAGGAAGAGACTGAACAAACTGATTAAGAAAGCTAGCTCTGTCCTGGGGCAGCGCCTTGATCCGATGGAGGAGATAGGAGAGAGAAGGACGGTGGCTAAACTGTCATCTCTGCTGGAGTCCGAGTTCCACCCTATGCAGGACATACTGGATGCACTGAGGAGCTCATTTAGCAGCAGACTACATCATCCCAGGTGCACAACCGAGAGGTTTCGTAGGTCCTTCCTACCAACGGCTGTCAGACTGTACAACCTAAGCAGGGCTGCTCGCAGAGATAGCAAAAAGACCTAACAAACTAATAGTTTTTTTGAATGCAAAAGATGCAATAGACTTACACAATGGTCCTCTCCGGCATACAACTAGGAACATACCGGTCGCTATGGAGGGTGAGAATATGTATGGGCACATAATCATACCATGTAGGATAACTAAATAGACGGTTATGCTGTTTCATCCCACCTAGCAACAATGCTCTGCACTGTGTGTGTTTATATATTTACATATTTATTCCATCTAGCTACAATGCTCAGCACTGGGTGTGTTTATATTTATATATCTATATATTTATTCCATCTAGCTACAATGCTCCGCACTGTGTTTTTATATATCTACATATTATTCCATCTAGCTACATTGCTCCGCACTGTGTGTGTTTATATACTTGCATATTTATTCCACCTAGCTGCAATGCTCCGTACTGTGGGTGTTTATATATTTACATATTTATTCCATCTAGCTACAATGCTCTGCACTGTGTGTTCATATATTCATATATTTATTCCATCCAGCTACAATGCTCTGCACTGTGTGTCTGTGTGTGTGTGTGTATATATATATTTTATAGTAATATGTACATATGTATATTAGCTGCTCTTGCTTGCTTGTTTTTTTTTCTTGCCTTCTGATTGTTGCTCTGAGTGTTGCTATCCCTGTGCTGTTGCAATCCTGGAATTTCCCCGTTGTGGGACTAATAAAGGCTTATCTTATCTTATCTTATCTTATCTTATCTTATCAGCTAATTTATGTTTACCTCGAATGTGAGCATTTCTTACTGAGACTCTGTTGCCTTCTATTACGGCTTACTCATTTTTGGAGTCAGACCGCTCTGTGTATTTTTTCCATGTGCTGTAGGTGGAGCTGCGAGGGACCGCCCTGGTTGAAAGGCAGATATAAAAGCCATCTCTGCGTGCCTGTCAATAGCATTCTGCTCCCGCTGGAGGCCAGTTGCCTTCTGTGTGCTTTGCCTACTGCTTCTATTTTCTGTTGCCTGGTTGGGGCTGCGCTGGCAGTCCTGTTCTGTCTGTTGGGATTGAACCTACAATGGTGAAGGGTGGGATTGAACCCATGACCTTCTTGCTATGCTGCCACAGTGCTAACCACTGCTCCACTAAGCTGCCTTGATGATCACATAATGTGCATGTTTAATCGTTAATTTGTGCAATTTTTGGATAGATCCTTTGGCATTAAAAACACTTTAGAAGCAGGTCCAGTTTTTATAATATGTTTAGTATGTGATTGGTAGGTAGGTAGGTACATACAGTAGCAGTGTTACTTTCTTTGATGAATGATTTTCGTCATAGTCTTCATCAACGACATATTTTTTCTGAAGGAAACGAGACATTAACTAAATAAAAAAGTGATTCATGAAGCTAAAATTCTGACTACATCAACTGTGGCACATCTGTAGTGTGACCGACTACTGATCGGAGGGTGAGGGGTTCGATTCCCGCTCTGTCTGCAGTCTGTGTGTCGAAGTGTCCTTGAGCAAGACACTGAACCCCCAGTTGCTCATGGTGGGTCAGGCCAACACCTGTTTATGGCAGCTCCGCTACCATCAGTGTGTGAATGGGTGGATAGCAGGACCTGTAAAGTGCTTTGGTCTTCCAGAGATGAGTAAAATGCATTATATAAGTGAATGCCTTTTGCCATTAAATGTACTGACACGTTTCATCAATGAATTAAAATGTTCCAGAGATGAGATCTTATCAGAATGGTTTGAAATAGTGATTATTTTCAACAAAGAAAAAAAATTCTGACTAGATTCAGGTTGTGCTCCGTTGTCTATCACTCACCACACATTTTTTCCCGGGCTGCGGTATGAAGGGGATATTGACCCGTGGTCGAGACTGTCCATGGCTTCCCAACTCCCTTCACGGTGGGTTCATTTTGCGACCGGTCTCTGGAGAAGTGCGATGTATGTATGTAATTTTGAAATAATTTCTAGATCTTGACAAGTTGTTTTTATCATAAAGTGAAATCGCCTACTATATTTTTGAGTTCCAGAGTTCCAGATACTAGTGTGTTAATGTTTTTTGCCTTTGTAGATCCACTGTGAAGTTTAAGTTGTAATGCACATATTGACCCCTTGGCTCTTAAGGGGTACAAATGAGCATTTGGATGGACCCTAAAAATGCATTACCCTTTATATCATATAAGAATTTAGTAGACTAAATCTACAATAGATTTAGTCAGCTAAGTTTTTATGATATTTAGTTGACTAAAACTAGATTAAAACTAAAATGGTTAAGCTAAATAAATTATGACTAAAAATAAATGACATTTTAGTCAAAAGACTATGACTAAAGCTAAATAAAAAATCAAAGTCAGAATTATTAAAAATTAACACTAGTAGGTTGGTTGGTTGTTTGTTTGGCTGGTAGGCAGGTAGGTGGGGTGGCTGGCTCCAAAAGCACAACATACATTTGTCCTCATTCCATTACACCATAAAACAATAAATAAATAAAATAAAATAATGTAAAATAAAGGTTTTAAAGTGACACTCCGCCAAAAATCTTTTTTTTTTCTGTTGTTAACATGTCTGTAACATGCTTTTGTGACTTACAAGACATATCAAGAGCAAAATCAGTCCCAAATCCCAAGTCTGTGTTTTTCTGCTGTGGATATCCAGTAAAGTGCTGGCCCCCCCACCAAAAAAATGTGAGTTTGGACAGAGCGTTTCTAGCTACATAAGCATTCCTGCTTAGCCTGATTGGTTATAACATTAACCAATCAGACTAAGCACTGGGCATGGTTACAGACCTGAGTTTTAGAAGTAAAAAAAAAAGGTGGGGGGAGGGGGATGCTTTTCGCAGTAGACATGCTTTTCTCGGCACAGTGTTGTGCCAGGAGTGTGTTTCTGAGGAGCAATGCTGTAACAACACACACAAAAGAGAAATATAACACTGCAGCCATATGCCGTAACCCTTTATATGATTTTACAAGTAAAAAAAAGGGGGTGCTTTCCGCAGCAGACATGCATTTCTCGGCACAACACTGGCCTCGCAGTATCTGCTACTGGTGGGTGCGAGTATGGGTGGAGCTAATTTGAATATTCATAGATCTACGCATACTTAAGTACAGAAGGTGGAAGATGTAAAAGCTCTTTCCAAGCAATTCTAAGGCAATTAAAGTTTTTGTGTGTGTATGGTGACCCACCACAACCTACGGGACAGGCAGAGCGCTCAGCTTGAGCAGTTAGCAGAACAATGAGATGTATGGACCGATATCAATATG
The DNA here is from genome assembly GCA_020510985.1 of Pholidichthys leucotaenia. NCBI lineage: Eukaryota > Metazoa > Chordata > Actinopteri > Cichliformes > Pholidichthyidae > Pholidichthys > Pholidichthys leucotaenia. The sequence goes on along the minus strand of CM035846.1, from coordinate 249,499,304 downwards.
TAGATGTGCCTTGCAGCCTTGCATCCTTTGTCCTACAGCCCCGGAGCAGAGAGGAATTCCGGCGCCAGTAATCCTGCTATTGATATGTGTGACTCTCATGTAAATGTCCCATGCATTCCTGCTGTACTGTGATGCTAATATGCCATGCATGCATTGTCTGTGGCTGAGTATATAAGAGCTCTCTCTTTGATGACGCTAGTGCTTGTTGCTGACTTAGAGACACAGGGCTTACTCCGGCACGCTGCCACAGCGCTGAGTGAGCCTCGTGATGGAGGATGAATAAAGCACCCTTTTAACCTTCAGTTCGCCGTGTCCGCCTGCACTTATTTGATCCTTGCCTCCACACTGGTGACCCTTATTCGTATCCTTCACAGTGTATAAAAAGCCTTAATATACCATTGTGGGCAATACACATTTGTTTTTGAAATGTTTTAGAGCCACCGGAGTGTATTTTTAAATATTTTGTTGTAGAAGTCATGTGATGTTATATATGGGGGCATACCAAACCAATTTCCAGCCAACTAGGTTGAAATGGCAATAAATTTGAATTATTTCATTGACTAGTGTTTTTTCCACCAGGTTTCCCCGGAACATTCAGGTTTCCGTGACAAAGAGGATTTGATTGGCGTCTTGTAACTAACTGAGGGTTGGTTAGAGTATTCATCTTTAATTATGTAAGATAACTACAATTACCCCGTTACAAGACACATGAATTTAACGGAAATGTTCTAAACCTAATGTGTAAATATTTTCTTATAAAAACAGAAATGTGTGTGTTGGTCCTGGAGGGGAAGGAGGAGTTCGATTAAAAAAGAGCACTTTGATGTGGTAAAGTTAATGTCATGTCCTCACTGGGGAAGGCAATCATTTTTGAAAATGCTGTACAGATCTAGGGCTTTCGAAAAGAAAGAGACTATGTAGACTGAATTATTTTCTATGCCACCACACAGTTTGTACAAGTGCTGCAGTCTGTGTTCAACACCCTGTTTTATTAATTACTGCTGAATTCAAGGCTCTGCTCCTCCACTCTGTGATTTAAGTATTCATAAAACTTCTAATTATAAAATAAAATCTAAAGTACCCCAGATTAGTTCACATTTGGTTTTTATAACCCATTTATGTAATAATTTAATCAAAACAAATTTTTGACATTGGGGAATTGAAGTGACACTGCCAAAAATCGATTTTTTTTTTCTTGTGAACATGTCTGTAATATGCTTTTTCATGACTTACAAGACATATCAAGAGTGAAATCACTCAAATGTGTCATGATTCTGTTTTTTGCTTTCAAGTTTCAGTTAAGCCCTGCCTCCTGAAAAATGCAAGTTTCGATGGTGCGCTTTTGGTGACGTAACTATAGCAGTTCTATAGTGTTGAGACAATCAGGACTCTCTGGCCTAACTCAAGTTAGCCTCCAGGGCCAGTTAGCATTTTTGGACAGATTAATTGGACCCAAATTAAGATGGGTTTTACCATTAAACTGCTTTTAAGGGTTGATGCAGTTTCAGTCATTATCCTAGGCTAACATGCATGGGCATGCCCTTCAAATGTTGTCTTTTTATCACAGGATTTATTCTGTTTAATTGACATGGTAAGTGGTTATAGACCCATATACAGGCAGCAGGAGAGACCAAGGTTGTAATGCAATAATGTGAGTTTATTGAAAGAACGTGCAGAGGTGATGATCCGGAGAGTCTGGCAACCCTGCAGAGGGGAGAGGAGAAATGCTATTAGTTCAGGGACAAGTCTGCGTTAAACTTTAGCTTATGTTCTTTCTTACAGAATTGGTCAAGGAACCTGACGTTGGCTGGTTTCCTTCGGTGACTCTTCGGCGTGGTGAAAGGGGTCTTTGGGAGGTGAGTGGAACGCCGAGTGAACAGTGACACTGGGGAAAGAGAGATGAGGGCACAGGCTTAGTGTACGTTGGTAAGTCGACTTAGTTGGGGGGGGGCGTGAAGATGAGAGAATCCGGATCCACAGTTCTGGCAAGGAAAAGCTCCACTCTGCCAAGGATGTCCTGAGGGAAATGAGGAGAAAAGATTTGAGGGAGAATTAGGTGAAGACTAATGGTGCCGCGGTAGGAGAGCGTTGGCTGGATTTATATCCACCGGAGTGCATCTTTAATTCACAGTAGACCGATTTCCACACAAACAGGTGATACTAGGAGTGAATTAATAATGTATCTATTTGTAAAGCATCTTTCAGTGTCTATGATAAAGCGCTATATAAATCTGCTGCATTATTATTATACTAATGACATTAACGAGTGATTTGCTGTGTTAAAGCTCAAGGCTTTAATGTGATTAGAAACACCTGTTTTCCAACTTTTTAATAACAAAATGGCAGCTGTGCAACAGGCCTCTGTAAAGAAAAGAGAACAATCGCAGTATCAATGTTAAACAAAGTTCATCAGTTGTTCAAAGGTAGTTTTGGTATTCATTCACTTTCTTAACCATTTGGGTTAAGAAAGCTATTGTAGTATACTGTGTGAAAGCTCAGTCAAGTCAACTGGATTCAAGGTTTAAAAACCTTGAATCCAGTTGACTTGACTGAGCTTTCATACAGTATACTTGACCCACATGGATGGCTGAGAATCTTCATCAAAGTAAAGCTATCTTAGCTTCTTCGAACAACAGGCAGGCTACGTCCTAGAGAGATTGCCAGTCCATCACCAGGCCAGGTTCTGGCAGGACACTACAAACATAGGCTCACTAAGTGAAATTGTAATGAACTTACAAAAAAATCATTACACCAAGAAAATATAGTCTACATAGATGAGCTTTGGCATTGATTACGGAACACATCTGTTTTTCTACTTAATATCTCAGCAAAAACATTTTTTTTTTTCAGTGCAGAGAACTTTATAGTGGTCTGAACCCCTATTGCAGGGGTCACCAACTAAAATTGCAAGAGGTCTCATAAGTCGGTCCTCCTTCCCAGCTGAGGTCCAAATTAGGTGTGGAAATCTTAAGGCATCTCATGATTCAATTATGATTCAGAGGCTCCGATTTGATTCTGAAATGATTCTTGATGCAGCTTCATGTATTTTTTTTTTTGTCAATTCAGGAGTTTTCCCTCCCACTGTGTGTCATGATTCCTCATGCGCCATTATGCAGCGCACGAGGGAGGGAATAAGAAACCCAATAGCGAGAGTAGAATGTACACTTTTATTAACAAAACCCATGAAAATAACAAGTCCAGTTATGACCACAAATACAGAGAGTTGTACTGATGAGAAAATGGCCACCAGACATAAAGAGCGCCTCCCAGATGCTCTACAGCCAGGCGACGGGAAAGCCTAGTGCCGCAGAGCAGCTGTCGACACAGGGAGAAAGGCAATTGACTTACGGAACTGGCGCAATCTGGAGCTTCCCGTGTAGTCTGGCGGATGAGGGAGACAAGCTGGGTCAGCTGCTAACATCCAGGGATAGATCATCTGAAGATGTCAGGCTGAATGTGCGAAGGTAATAATACAACATTCATGGAGAACTCGCTGCCACGAATGAGGGTGAATGCTGCGACGATCTCTTCCTACTAACTCATCACTTAAATAATAATAAACTTAACGAGGGAAGAGATCGCCGGTGTGGGAATGCGTGGGCTGGACAAAATGAACCCCAGGTGTGCATGAGTGAGCGTCTGCGCGTGTGAATGAGAATGAATGGAGTGTGTGTGTATGTGTGTGAAACACCCAATAACAGAACACAGCTGATGGCACTAGACAGGAGAAGGGGGCGTGCCCGAGCTGTCAGGAAGCGAAAGCCAAAAGCTCCTTGACGTGCCTGATGGAAAATAGAGCAAGTAAATAATAAGTCAGAACTGGGTTTGGAACAGCCAAACCCAGATTCATGACAGGACCCCCCCTCTAGGGGTGGATTCCAGAGACCCCAGTACCATCAGCCGAAAACAAAAGGACAAGAAAAAACACACCCTTAAGGGACAGCCCCCCCCCCAACAACAAACAATTACCCAGGGCGGGAGGTGGGGGAAAACTGGTTAGGAGGGAAGCAACCGGTGGAAAAAACAACAAATGATAAGCACATAACTAGCAGTGGCCCTCCTAACAAGCCCCCACCCAGGACACTACCCCCCCCCCCCGCCCCAGGAGTCCAAAGTTTAGGGGGTCTGCCAAAGTCCCAGGCCCCCAGCATGGTGAGGCGTGACTGATCGGGTGGCCTGCCCAAGTTCCATGTCCAGTAGGCGGCCCGCAGAATAGCGTCCGCCGGCCTGCCTGGCGCGATGGACCACCTGGCCCGAAAGCCAAGTCCTTTGGGTGGCCGACCAATGTGGTGGAGCCACCAGAACCGGAGGGGAAGACGGAGAGGCAGCCTACATACTCGAGAACTTCGGTGGCCAAACCAAGGAACAGGAGCCTCCCTGCCGTCCGAGGCTTGGGGCAGGGGGACCGTAGCACCTGCGGTGGTCCCGGTCTGGGATGTGGCTGCATCCAGGATGGGCCCAGCCTGGGACATGGCTGCACCAGCAGTGGACTCTGGCTGGAGCTCTGCTGCACCGGCAGTGGACTCCGGCTGGAGCTCTGCTGCACCAGCGGTGGACTCCGGCTGGAGCTCTGCTGCACTGGTGGTGGGCTCTAGCTGGAGCACCGTTGCACCTGCGGTGTGTCCCCATCATGGGCCTCATTGCTCCCGTGGTGGCCTCCCCAGCAAAGGAGGTGATGCTCCTCACGACACCTGGTGCTGGGCCTTGATCCTCAGCAACCTCTGACCAGATCAGCAGCTCTCCGGTGACCCTGGCTGGGGGCTCTGAACCCGAAGGGAGAGAAAGAGAAACTGGGTCAGGGTCGCTGGCAGCGACGGAGCCCAGTGAGGCGCCCCTGAGGGCTACTACAAGCTGCCCCGGGCCCTCCTTGCCATGAGTCGGGCAGTGTGGCATCAATATTGACATTACTGGCATAATGGAGAACACTTGCCTGAACTCGGGCTCCACTGCCATCCAGGACTCCAGCAATTTAGGGTGCGCGGGCTCCACTGGTCCGTCGGGTGCTATCCCTCCGTCGACCTCCTCTGGAACAACTGGACCCGCGTCGTCATCCGTGGGCAACCCAGGTAGTAGCAGCTCCTCTCCGGCAACCCTAGGAAGGAGCTCGAAGGGGATCGGAGAGGAAGAGTGGTTAGTGTCGCCGGCAGCGGCAGAGCCCGACAAGGGGAGTCTGGATGCCGCTGAGGCCTGCACCTGACTCTCCTCCCAAGAGCCAGACAAGATCTCTCAGTCATAGACAAATGAACTACAGGAGAGATTACTTGCCTGTGCTCAAGCTCTACCACCATCCAGGACTCCAACGACGCCGTTCCGGGTCCCGTCGACTGGAGATCTGGTCCAGGGAGTGACTCTGCAGCGGTGGCCCCCGCAGCAGGCGTGGTGGTGATTGCAATCGTGGTACTCCCGTGCGCCGTCCTCCACCACTCCGACTCCTCTGGTGTGGCGGCCAGGAACAACCTCTCTGCTGGCCCATTGGCTGGACCCTCCTGGTCCTCCGGCTCCTCTCCCCCCGAGCGACCTGGATCCAGAACCGGTGGGCTCATAGGGGCGTACAAAAAGGAATTGATGAGGTCAAGTATGGGAGCACTATATGCCGCTGGGGCGGAGCACTCAGGGGACTGCACACCTCGAGCCTCCTCGTCAGGAGGCAGGCAAAATTGTTCATCAGACATGAAAGTTAAATGAGACATCACTTGCCTGTCCTCCTGGCACGGAACATTGTCAGCGGCCTTCGAGATGTCCCCCGTCCTCTCCGGGCGTTCCTCCTCTTGCTGCGCCGGCGGGACCGGAAGCCTCTTCCGGCGGGAGCTCCTCCTCCTCTGCCCCTCAGACGGCTCAGGAACCAGGTAGTCTGGAACGCAAAGCGTTGTGCTGGACCGCGAGTCCGCCGCACCGAGAAGCTCCGTCTTCTCAGGGGAGGGAGGCAGAGTGGCTGCGGGGAGCTCGACCGCTGGGGAATCCTCATCTGGCTTCTTCTCCATCTGGCAGCTGAGCCGGGCCAGTCTCTGCTCCTCCTTCGCCCGGCGCTCCTCCTTAACCCCGCGGTCTAGCTGAGCTAGCAGGGCCAACCACTCCACTTTCGTCGATGAGCCCGTGGATTGGGTTGGCACGGGGGGTGTAACCCTCATTGCTGGAGAAGCACATCCTTGAGCCTCTCTCTCGCAGTGCTCCTCCTCAACCCGATAGCTTGCCATGGCCAGCAATCCCAGTCTCTCCTCCTCCGTCATCACGTCCGAGGATTGGGTGGGCGCCGGCCTGGGAGATGAAAGAGTATCCGAGGGGAGGGGAGGTCTTCCTCCGACGGGAGCGTCTCTTCTGCCAGGTGGCTGGCTCCAATGGTGGAGAGGCACCCTCCGGCCCCACATCTGGAAGGAGAAGGATGGCGGAGAGGATGGCGTCCACCCTAGGAATTACCCGGAGGTTAGGATAGCGCCGCTCGATGTCCTCCGCAACAAAACATGCCCACTGCCGGTCCTTGGGAAACTGAGGCCACTGAAAGGCGAAGATCGCCTCCTCCAGCAGATCCTGGGCTCCCAGTTCCTCGTCCGTCCAGATCATTATGCCAACAACTCGAGGAGGAAAGGGAAAAGAAGGTGAAAGGGGAAGGAAAAACACAAATCTACTCCGCTGGGTTTTTTCTATGGTTGCAGCATTCTGTCATGATTCCTTGTGCGCCATTATGTAGCGCACGAGGGAGGGAATAAGAAACCTAATAGCAAGAGTAGAATGTTCACTTTTATTAACAAAACCCATGAAAATAAGTCCAGTTATGACCACAAATACAGAGAGTTGTACTGATGAGAAAATGGCCACCAGACATACAAAGCGCCTCCCGGATGCTCTACAGCCTGGTGACGGGAAAGCCTAGTGCTGCAGAGCAGCTGTCGACACAGGGAGAAAGGCAGTTCACTTAAGGAACTGGAGTGATCCGGAGCTTTCCGTGTAGTCTGGCGGATGAGGGAGACAAGCTGGGTCAGCTGCTAACATCCAGGGATAGATCATCTAAAGATGTCAGGCTGAATGCGCTAAAATAATACAACATTCATGGAGAACTCGCTGCCACGAATGAGGGCGAATGCTGCGATGATCTTTTCCTACTAACTCCTCACTTAAATAATAATAAACTTAACGAGGGAAGAGATCGTCAGTGTGGGAATGCGTGGGCTGGACAAAATGAACCCCAGGTGTGCATGAGTGAATGTCTGCGCATGTGAATGAGAATGAATGGAGTGTGTGTGCATGTGTGTGAAACACCCAATAACAGAACACAGCAGGTAGCACTAGACAGGAAAAGGGGGCATGCCCGAGCTGTCAGGAAGCGAAAGCCAAAATCTCCTTGATGCACCTGATGGAAAATAGGGCAAATAAATAATAAGTCAGAACTGGGTTTGGAACAGCCAAACCCAGATTCATGACACTGTGTGACAACTTGGTACTTTTAAAGAAAAGTATTTGCAATGACCTATGAATTTACTTCCAATATCTTTTAATTAAACAAATGGAAGAGAAATGTGTCATGTCACATGGACAAATTTATCTCAAAATGTGGTTTTAAGAAAAGTCATCCTTTCATGGACATTCTTTCAGAAGACCCCAGCTGCCTCCAGCCAGGCCAATATCATTTAACTTGCTTTCACGCAATATTTCATTAAGCTCATGTTTCAGATGCTTTTAGTTCTGTATTAATTCTTAATAAAAGAAATCAAATGAATTAGTTGCTTAATTAAAAAAACCCAATGTAAAATAAAATTTTATAATACAGGAGAACACTAAGGTTGCATTCACACCAGGATAGTCCGGGGGTCTCGGTTTGATTGGGTGGGGAATGCCGAGAATGTTCACACCTTTGTTTGGTTTGGTTTGGATTCACGCTGCAGCAGACCAAACTGCCTGGACAACGTCACACAGCTCAACAATTGCTGGTTTGGGGCACTGTTGCCAAAACCACCAGGAAGAAAAAATCTCGGTGAAGAAGAAAAATCCCGCTCATCAACTGGCCAAGACAGAAAACAGAAATCCATTCCCTTCAGCCCGGTTGTTCATCCGCCACAAATGTGACATTTTTTAACTTTTCTCCACGGCTTTCTCCGGTAAAAGGATTTCTCGGATTTGCGTGGTTGTCTTTGTTATTATTTTCTACCCAAAATGTGCTACAGTAAACGCCACTTCCTCTTCTCAGACTACGTATTGCTATGGTTACACAAATACCGAGGGGCACTTCCATCCTTTGGTCCGCTGGATAGTCCGTCTGCAGTCACACTGCAAGTGAAGCGCACCAGACTTGGTTTGCAAGTGAACCGAGACCCCCGTTTTCAGGCAGACTAGACTTCGCTTGTTTGGTGCGCACCAGAGTTTGAACGCGCATTCGGATGGCACTGAACGAATCAAACTATCTGTGGAAGCGGAGCAGAGTTCCTTTGATCCAGACCAAACAGAGGCCGTGTGAATGTGCCCTAAATGTGTTTATTGACTCCAAATAAATAGCTATATAATTCTAAAATCTACAACTAAAATGATAAAAAATGTAGTTTTACAGGAGATTCAAACTACATAGCATTGCATTTAAAAAAAGATTAATATGTAACAAATACAATTTCACAAAAAGTCCATGTCTATACTATATTTTCAGAGTTAAAAAAAAGCAGTTTTAAACTGTAAGCCTAAAAAAAGACAAAAAATAATAATATTACAGAATTCCTCAAACAGTTTTTTTTTTTTTTTAAATTTCAACAGTAAACTCTGTTCCAGCATGGAGCTATAAGTCCATGATTACAGGGAGAGGGGAAGTGGAACTTTTCATGTTCAGTAACACACAGAGCTTTTACGGAGTTTTTATGTGACATCAAAGGCTACGAAAAGGACCTCCATAACCAGCACAGGCCCTACGGGATCGCGGTCCCAGGGAAAGTGACTTCACCCCTGCATCCCAGCATGGAACACTCTCAGCAAAATCGGAGGCAGGATCTCCACAGTAGATACATTAATTCTACAATAGCACTTCATTTCGTGGGTACAGACCGGGAACGAAGCATCTCTGTTTGGGTGGATATCCTGGCCTGTGTGTGTGGTGCATGCAGCGAACCGTGATTTTGCTGTGGGTCCAACAGTTGGACCCACAGAGTCTCTGCAAGGAGCGAGTGTCAGTGGGACAACGGAGAGTAGAGAGTGCCTGAGGGCTCACACCGTAAACTGTTCGGGGGGCCACCAATACAGCATTTCATTTTCGCTTTTTTCTTTCGCCAAAACAAAACAATCTTCCTTTTCCCCAAATTGTATCAAAAGGCTTTGGGGTCTGAATGGAGAACGCTCGGGGTCCAGATCTGAACTGGGGTCTGCCAGTTGTGACCCCTGCCCTTTTGCCTTCAGAAGTGCATTAATTCTTTATGCCTTACATCCAGCGAGACGCTGGAAACATTCCTCAGAGATACTGGTCCACATTGACACTGTACCGTCCCACAGTTGCTACAGATTTGCTGCTAGCACAATCATGATGCTCCATGCATGCATGCATCCATTCTTTAATGTTGTTTAGATCAAATTCTGACCTCCCCATCTGAATGTTGCAGCAAAAATTGAGACTCAGACCCAGGTAGTACTTTTTTTTTCAATCTTCTTCTCTCTGAATTTGGTGAGCCTGTGTGAATTGTTGCTTCTGGTTTCCTCTTCTTTGCTTACAGGAGTGGCACCAATTGAGGTCTTCTGCTGCTGTAGCCCATCTGCTTCAAGGGTCAATGTATCTTGCCTTCAGGGACACTGTTTACCTTGGTTGTAATGAGTGTTTCTTTAAATTACTGTTGCCTTTCTATCAGTTTGAGCCAATCCGGCTATTCTTTTCTGACCTCTGGCATCAACAAGGCATTTAGGCACCCTTCTTCACCATTCTGCTGCTCGGTTTGAACTTCAGCAGGTTGTCTTTACTATAACTATATGTATGAATGCATTGAGTTACTGCCATGTAATTGGCTGGGTAGATATTTGCATAAATGGCCAGATGAACTAGTGTACCTAATATAGTGGCCGGTGAGTGTATTCTGTATATATTATATGTGAAAGTGACTGTCAATTAAATGTGAAGATGTGTCTAGTAAGTTAAGTGTGTATTAATAGACTTTTATGCCTATCAATACACAATGTGTGACTTTGCCTATTACGTACAGTGGGGCAAAAAAGTATTTAGTCAGCCACCAATTGTGCAAGTTCTCCCACTTAAAAGATGAGAGAGGTCTCCAATTTTCATCATAGGTATACCTCAGCTATGAGAGACAAAATGAGAAAAAAAAAATCCAGAAAATCACAATGAAGGATTTTTAATGAATTAATTGGTAAATTCCTCAGTAAAATAAATATTTGTTCAATAACAAAAGTTCATCTCAATACTTTGTAATATACCCTTTGTTGGCAATGACAGAGGTCAAACGTTTTCTGTAAATCTTCACAAGGTTTTCACACACTGTTGCTGGTATTTTGGCCCATTCCTCCATGCAGATCTCCTCTAGAGCAGTGATGTTTTGGGGCTGTCGCTGGGCAACACGGACTTTCATCTCCCTCCGAAGATTTTCTTTGGGGTTGAGATCTGGAGACTGACTAGGCCACTCCAGGACCTTGAAATGCTTCTTACGAAGCCACTCCTTCATTGCCCGGGCGGTGTGTTTGGGATCATTGTCATGCTGAAAGACCCAGCCACGTTTCATCTTCAATGCCCTTGCTGACGGAAGGAGGTTTTCACTCAAAATCTCACGATACATAGCCCCATTCATTCTTTCCTTTACACGGATCAGTCGTCCTGGTCCCTTTGCAGAAAAACAGCCCCAAAGCATGATGTTTCCACACCCATGCTTCACGGTAGGTATGGTGTTCTTTCTCCTCCAAACACGACAAGTTGAGTTTTTACCAAAAAGTTCTATTTTGGTTTCATTTGACCATATGACATTCTCCCAATCCTCTTCTGGATCATCCAAATGCTCTCTAGCAAACTTCAGACGGGCCTGGACGTGTACTGGCTTAAGCAGGGGGACACATCTGGCACTGCAGGATTTGAGTCCCTGGCGGCATAGTATGTTACTGATGGTAGCCTTTGTTACTTTGGTCCCAGCTCTCTGCAGGTCATTCACTAGGTCCCCCCGTGTGGTTCTGGGATTTTTGCTCACCGTTGTCGTGATCATTTTTACCCTACAGGGTGAGATCTTGCATGGAGCCCCAGATCGAGGGAGATTATCAGTGGTCTTGTATGTCTTCCATTTTCTAATAATTGCTCCCACAGTTGATTTCTTCACACCAAGCTGCTTACCTATTGCAGATTCAGTCTTCCCAGCCTGGTGCAGGTCTACAATTTTGTTTCTGGTGTCCTTTGACAGCTCTTTGGTCTTGGCCATAGTGGAGTTTGGAGTCTGACTGTTTGAGGTTGTGGACAGGTGTCTTTTATACTGATAACGAGTTCAAACAGGTGCCATTAATACAGGTAACGAGTGGAGGACAGAGGAGCCTCTTAAAGAAGAAGTTACAGGTCTGTGAGAGCCAGAAATCTTGCTTGTTTGTAGGTGACCAAATACTTATTTTACCGAGGAATTTACCAATTAATTCATTAAAAATCCTTCAATGTGATTTTCTGGATTTTTTTTTTTCTCATTTTGTCTCTCATAGTTGAGGTATACCTATGATGAAAATTGGAGACCTCTCTCATCTTTTAAGTGGGAGAACTTGCACAATTGGTGGCTGACTAAATACTTTTTTGCCCCACTGTTCTCCCTTCTTTCCATATATAAGATATGCGTATGAAGCTTTCTTGTCATTGTACACTAGTGTTTAGTACTATGCACACTCAAACATTCAGTTTCTCTTGGTCTGTCAGCTACTTTGGCGTATCTGACACCGTTTGTGAATGAATACATTAAAACAAAATGAAGGTCTCTAACGTTAAGTGGGAACAGCATCATTCATCACTGTTTCTGGCACATTAATCATTATCAGTCCTGGCTATGAATATAGAGAAGTGCAGCTGAACTTTATACATTTTAAAATATGGAGATAACAGTAACCCTTGAGTGAATTGTAAACAACTTTCAACCTTTAACATCTTCATCAAGCCAGGGATATTCTGACAGGAGAATATTGAAGAGATTTTCCATATACAGTGGGGAAAAAAAGTATTTAGTCAGCCACTAATTGTGCAAGTTCTCACACTTAAAAGATGAGAGAGGTCTCCAATTTTCATCATAGGTATACCTCAACTATGAGAGACAAAATGAGAAAAAAAAATAATCCAGAAAATCACATTGAAGGATTTTTAATGAATTAATTGGTAAATTCCTCTGTAAAATAAGTATTTGGTCACCTACAAACAAGCAAGATTTCTGGCTCTCACAGACCTGTAACTTCTTCTTTAAGAGGCTCCTCTGTCCTCCACTCGTTACCTGTATTAATGGCACCTGTTTGAACTCGTTATCAGTATAAAAGACACCTGTCCACAACCTCAAACAGTCAGACTCCAAACTCCACTATGGCCAAGACCAAAGAGCTGTCAAAGGACACCAGAAACAAAATTGTAGACCTGCACCAGGCTGGGAAGACTGAATCTGCAATAGGTAAGCAGCTTGGTGTGAAGAAATCAACTGTTTGAGCAATTATTAGAAAATGGAAGACATACAAGACCACTGATAATCTCCCTCGATCTGGGGCTCCATGCAAGATCTCACCCCGTGGGGTCAAAATTATCACGAGAACGGTGAGCAAAAATCCCAGAACCACATGGGGGGACCTAGTGAATGACCTGCAGAGAGCTGGGAACAAAGTAACAAAGGCTACATCAGAAACACACTACGCCACCAGGGACTCAAATCCTGCAGTGCCAGACGTGTCCCCCTGCTTAAGCCAGTACATGTCCAGGCCCGTCTGAAGTTTGCTAGAGAGCATTTGGATGATCCAGAAGAGGATTGGGAGAATGTCATATGGTCAGATGAAACCAAAATAGAACCTTTTGGTAAAAACTCAACTTGTCGTGTTTGGAGGAGAAAGAACACCATACCTACTGTGAAGCATGGGGGTGGAAACATCATACTTTGGGGCTGTTTTTCTGCAAAGGGGCCAGGACGACTGATCCATGTAAAGGAAAGAATGAATGGGGCCATGTATCGTGAAATTTTGAGTGAAAACCTCCTTCCACCAGCAAGGGCATTGAAGATGAAACGTGGCTGGGTCTTTCAGCATGGCAATGATCCCAAACACACCGCCCGGGCAACGAAGGAGTGGCTTCGTAAGAAGCATTTCAAGGTCCTGGAGTGGCCTAGCCAGTCTCCAGATCTCAACCACATAGAAAATCTTTGGAGGGAGTTGAAAGTCTGTGTTGCCCAGCGACAGCCCCAAAACATCACTGCTCTAGAGGAGATCTGCATGGAGGAATGGGCCAAAATACCAGCAACAGTGTGTGAAAACCTTGTGAAAACTTACAGAAAACGTTTGACCTCTGTCATTGCCAACAAAGGGTATATAACAAAATATTGAGATGAACTTTTATTATTGACCAAATACTTATTTTACCAAGGAATTTACCAATTAATTCATTAAAAATCATTCAATGTGATTTTCTGGATTTTTTTTTTCTCATTTTGTCTCTCGTAGTTGAGGTATACCTATGATGAAAATTGGAGACCTCTCTCATCTTTTAAGTGGGAGAACTTGCACAATTGGTGGCTGACTAACTACTTTTTTACCCCACTGTATATGTTTACGTTTTTATGTAAAAGGTTGCTTTCTTGTATGTTTTAATTGGAATTCCCTGGATGTTGTTCTGGATGACATATCCCAGGTCTGTGGTGTGATGGGGGGATTCAGGACTACAATAGCCATCAGCCTCGGGCACCATGTTCAATTTCCTTCGGTGAGCATTTTTTAAAAGTGTATGTCACCTTAAACAGTGCATGGTTGACACTGTTTTCAATAGTTTGCAGTTGAAATGTCTTTTTTTGGATTTTATATATGAATTTATATGAATACTGTAATTTCACCATTGTGGGACTAATAAATCTAATAAATCTAATCTTAATTTATAACCCCTCCGTAGTAGTACAATATGGGTAGCAGCTGCAGTGTTCTCTTTGGTTGGCCAGTAGGCTAGAATATTGATTAAATCCGTAAAGAGCCTTGGTCATATCCTCAGCAGTCCACCTATTGTTAAGATAATAAGTCAACTGGGGCAGCCAGTGAGTGATCATCCTGTGTAGTCCCTGGAGAAATTGAAAGGTTTCTGAGAATGATGTGGTGAACTCTTAACCCCAGCATAATTACCAATCCCATTACTGATCAAGCCAGGAACTGTAGTCCCAGACAGAACCATACCTAAGGACTGCTTCAGACACACTCTGAAATCCTTTGAGGATTATGGATTCCTTTGAAATAACAACAGGACTTTTTTTTCCCCTTTTTTGGGCCATGCTGTCACAAGAAATCTCATAATAGATGATTAATCAATCGTGTTTTTTTTTTTTTTTTTTTAAAATCAGGAATTTAACCTGATTAGCAGGAAAAAAAAAATTCTTGTTTCTTCTTTGCATCATTATTATGAAAACATTAAATGTGGACATTCCTGTAACACAGTCAAGCTCCTATTTTATATTTCAATGCAATAAGCAAGCAACCTGTGGCATTCTTTTAGAACAAATAGAAAGACTGTCGATAGAGCGGCTGTAGGAGCAGATTAGAGAATAACAACACACTGAAGGTGGTGTCCAGATTGAGAGACTTCCCCTGTGAGCACAGACACACAAGCAAAGCAGCCATTCAGCAGTGGGATGAATCCTGACTACTAAAGAGGGAGAGAGAGAGAAAGACAGAGAGAGAGAAAGAGAGAGAGAGAGAGAGAGAGAGAGAGCGAGAAATGGGGGAGTGGTGGGAGAGAGATAGCAAGAGAGAGAGAGAGATGAAGAGAGTGAAAACCACCACACGGCAGAATATAAATCTGTATGTTAACAGGACTAAAGCTTGGGGTCTTGAAGCGGCTTTAGCGGCTATGCTGGTGGGGGGTGACCGTAAAGCATCAAGAGGTGGTCATTCCTACTAACTGAGGATCTATGCAAATAAGAAAGTGGAACCCGTGGAATCTGTGAACGCCGGTTGTCAAGCACAGTGGTGGGTTGGTGGGAGGTCTCTGACCCTCCTCATTTTCATTTCTGGAAGAAAAGAGAAGCGCAAAAGAGACACGAGAGAAAAAGCAAGGTGGCAGCGAGGGACCAGTGAGCCAATTCTGTCTTTATTACCTTCATTCACAAAACCATTGCATCCCGTTATCACAGCGATGTAGAAGCATTCTCTCCGATTGGAGGAGGAAGGGTCCCATTGACTGCTCAGGCTTAGCACCTCTCTAAAAACGCTAGCCTTTTTCTTTGCAGCCCCCCATTTCTTGCCTCTGTCTTTACATCTGCTATTATCTCTGTGCTCTCTTCTCTTGTCCTCTTGTATTATTTTTCGTTTTCACATGACTCAGGAATCAGGAGGCATTGCGTTTTGGTTGAAGTGGGTGTTTCTGTCATTGTGTTTGGTGCTGCTACAAAGGACCGCTGAGCAGTGACTGTGAGAAGCAGCTTTGGAGATAATAAAACAGCAGCCTGAAAGAAAAGGGGGGACCTGGGACTCAAGGAATAGCTGACAGCCAATGGAATGCGAACTGTGATGAAAAGAAAACTGTTACAGAGACTGCCAGTCCCCTTTAAGGTAGCTATTTATTGAAACCATTACCACTTCTTGAAGGAACAAAAAAAGCACTGTGTCAAACCAACGTTGCTGGTTGCATTGTGCTCGTCCTGTTGCTAAGCAAAGTCTCTAACCTGAAGTTCTTGGAGTGACCGTAGTGAGCCATCACTCTCCAGCCATGAAGGGAAGCTCAGAAGAAAGCATAGAAAGCGTCAGGCCCTCCAACCTGCAAGCTTTTGCTAACAGATCCACCCTACATGGAATGAGTCACATATTTGCCTATGGGCACATGACTTTCCGTCGATTTCTTTGGTCTCTTTCATTCCTGGGTTCACTGGCTTTGTTGATGCTGGTCTGCATGGATCGAGTGACATATTATCTGGAGTATCCTCATGTCACCAAGCTGGACGAGGTGGCAGCAACAAACCTCACCTTCCCAGCAGTCACCTTCTGTAACCTCAATGAATTCCGGTTCTCCAAAATCACTAAAAATGACCTCTATCATGTTGGAGAACTACTGGCCCTTCTCAACAATTTCCGAGAAATAGCAAATCCACACTTGGCTGAGCCTGAAGTTCTGGCTTCCCTAAGGGAGAAGGCAAACTTCCAGAACTTCAAGCCCAAACTGTTCAACATGACTGATTTCTATAACCGAACTGGTCATGACATCAGCGACATGCTGCTGCAATGCACCTTTCGAGGTGAGGACTGCTACCCGGTGAACTTCACCACAGTAAGTACCCAGACATCAGTCATCTTTATACAGTAAATGTGCACAGTATGTCTGCTCTTCTATTTTATAGTGTTTCAGTTTCCAAAGTTGGGTGAAGAATGCTTTAAATATCTTGTGTTGTCATTGTTGACTTGTCTTCTGAGTTGATGTTTGTGTTGGCAGCAAGTTTTGCAAAAAGCTTGTGATAAGAGTTTGGACCTGAGGTGAAATGCTTCCGTTACCTGCGAAGTGATCTCTGGAGACAGCACTTTTTTCATAAAAATCTATTGCAGTTAGTCAAATAAACCGTCATATTTATTGTTTTGTATTCTTGTTTGAGGAGATGTGACAAATGTTTCGTATCATTTTAAGTGTAACAAGCTGGTGTTGAACAACACCATCCATCATACAGTACCTTGTGCTTTGATTGATACAACTCTGGCAGTCACACAAAGCTCCTCAGCAACATGAATGAAGTTAACCAATTTCTTTTGATTGTGTATGACAAGTAAATCTACATTTTAAAACTTTGCATGTGTTTGATAATGATGAAAAACTGATAACCCATTTGAGACTGTAACATAAACATGTTCCAATATTGTTCCATGTTTTGATGTGAGTAAATTGATTAGTCACAGGTGTTCATGACATGGGTTCCCAGTGCAGCACCTCTAGTGATTTAAGCAGCACTGATATGCACATTTGTTTGCATTACTGTTTGTATGTATCTCCAAGTACCACAGTGGTTTTCTTCTCTCCCTTTCAGTAATATGAACAATGGAGCAATCTTTTGCTTCTTCCATTTCAGCGCAAAGACAGTTTGGCTCAGCACACAAAAAAGTTTCCTTCCTGTTTTGTCTGGTTAATTGCTTACGTAGTACAGTCATTCTTGCAAGGAACTTGAGTGTGCATTGAACTAATTCTTTTCCATGTTACTGGAGAGGAAAATTATAAAGTAAAAGCAAAATTTATACAGTCAAAATCTAATGTGAATGCTCATTCCACTGTGCACTTGTAAAATAGACTTGAAAAATATGGGTTTCAAAATTCAAAATATTACTTTTAAAGCATGGTGCCCTGTTCAAATTTAAAGAAGAAAACTAGGGATCCAGGTGATATGATATGAGACACCCTTAACCCCACCCCACCCCCCCAAAAAAACAAAAAAACAAACCCTGTGACTGATAGATTTTGACTGTATGTGTTATCATTATGTACATTGTAAAAATATAATTGCATATTTAGAAAGAACAGCATTAAGCACTTTTTACTGTATTTTTTACAGGTTTCTTCAGATATCTAAAATTTGGGTCTTTTATTTTTTTACTGTTAACTCTGTTCTCTATCTTTAATTCTAATTATTATGTATTAACAGCTACTCCATCCTATTGAAGTCATTCTTGTCGGAAAAGCCTAGTATGGTGCAAAGACAGGTTGTTTGTGGCTTGTAATGATTCAATGTAAGTCATGTACAGTATGGTTCCAATTCCTGAGCTATATACAGTATATATATATATATATATACTGTATATACAGTGGTGTGAAAAAAGTGTTTGCCCCCTTCCTGATTTCTCATTTTTTTGTATGTTTGTTACACTTAAATGTTTCAGATCATCAAACAAATTTGTTACCGGAAATCTCGTGTGATGAAATTTATGTCATCGTCTCCACTTCGCCAGTGTCCGACCGCAGACAACCGCGTGCAGCCCAAATTTTGTGACCACGCCACCTGCCCACAACCTGAACGCATTGAAAAGTGCATGCACAAGGCTGAATGTCCCATTCACGAGGTGGCGATATCAGCACAGCATACCAAGACAAAGTAGATGAAGAAGACAACGAGGAAGCGGAAGATGAGAATAAATATACATGAATCATACATAAATACTTCAGCAGCAGCAGCATCTTTGTGGAAAAGGAGTGAAAACCGGGAAGTCAAGCAGCAGAAAGCAAGCAACGTTTCTTTGTTGGTGAAAATCCTGGCGCGTCAGCGCATTGGCACTACCTATCGGGCAAGAGTGAAACTACAAATGATGGTTGTGCACATGTGCCAACCGCTTGGCCTGGGTAGATGAAAAAAGTGAGCATGAACAGCGCTGCATGCATGCCGGGCTCATCCAAAGCGCATGCGGACCAAAGCAAACTAGAAGGGAAATGCAGCATGAATAAAGCCTTATTGTGGAGTCATGAACACTGACCTTAACTGAGGCAAGTGAGGCCTGTAGTTCTTTGGATGTTGTTGTGGGGTCCTTTGTGACCTCTTGGATGAGTCGTCGCTGTGCTCTTGGGGTAATTTTGGTTGGTTGGCCATTCCTGGCAAGGTTCACCACTGTTCCATGATTTCACCATTTGTGGATAATGCCTCTCACTGTGGTTCGCTGGAGTCTCAAAGCTTTAGAAATGACTTTATAACCTTTTCCAGACTGATAGATTTCAATTACTTTGTTTCTCATTTGGTCCTGAATTTCTTTGGATCGCAGCACGATGTCTAACTTTTTTTTTTTTTTCATGTTGTCATTATGAGGTATTGTGTGTAGAATTTTTTTTTTGTCATTTTTTTTTTATTTAAGTTTTTGTAAAGGGTATACATGTCATTACAGCATTGCATTGTTTACATTTTCATCACATATTCCCTTTTTTTTTTTGACAAGATTGAAAAAAAAATTATTACAACACCCTTTTTTTTAAGTGAAAGAAAAGAAAAAATTAAAAAAAGAGAAGAAAAATAAAGGAACATCTGAGTAGCATTGGAACAAAGAGAGGAGCCATTATTGAAATGATGTTTGTCAAAGATTAGATCTGATGGAAGACACATATGCATTCCAGGGTTGCCAAAAGTTCAAGAACCCATCCATGTCCTGTCTCAGTGCGAATATCAACTTTTCCATCAAATAAATGTCCTGAATCACGTTAATCCAATCTTCAGGTGCAGGGCAGTCTCTCGACATCCATTTTTTTTGTAAGTGCTTTTTTACTTGCCAATATTAAAACAGTGAATAAGTATTTTTCTCCTCGTCTTTCCAGTGATTCCGGTAGTAAACCCAAATACAAAGTTACAAAAGAAAAGGGAACTGTTATTTTGAATATTTTCCCCAATATTGTCTGTACATTAGTCCAATATTGGTGGATAACTGGGCATGACCAAAACACATGAAAATGATTTGCAGTCTTTTCACCACACAAGCGCCAGCAATTCAACCCTTTATGAGTAAATTTGTTTTGTGCAGGTCTTCTGAAAAATCTTACCAAATTTTTCCATCCAGTCTCTCTCCACAGCAGGGATGAGGTACAGTACTTTTCCACCGTTGTTTATTTAGTTTTTCCCATAATTCCAGTTGTAAAGTGAAATTCCCCTCTTTTTCCCATTTCTCTTTTATATATGATGTGTTGTCTCCTTTTAAATCTTGAAGACCATGGTATATTTTAGAGATGTATCTGATCCCTGGGATCCCTTTATATGCCATTAAGAAAACCTTCAGAACACCTGACTGGGCCCTTTCCAAATCATCCTTTTTAAGTATTTTGTTTATGTGGTGTCTAAGCTGAAAGAACCTGTAAAGGTCTTGATTTATTAGACCTTGTTTTTTCAAATCTTCAACACTTTTTAGATTAGATTAGATTAGATTCAACTTTATTGTCATTACACATGTATGGTACAATGGTATTACACTTGGTCAGAAGGAACATAAAATAGCACTCTTTGCTGATGACATCTTAATATACCTGGGGCAGCCGGACACCTCTTTTCCAGAACTAATCTCAGTTTTTTCAGAGAATGGAGAGTTATCGGGGTACGAATTGAACATGCATAAAACCCAAATTTTAACATTCAACTATAACCCAAATCAATATTTGCTAAGCAAATTCAAAACTAACTGGGAGATGGAAACTATGAAATGTCTGGGGATCAATATCCCGAAACAACTCATACAATGTATGGTACAAGGTAACGAAACACAGTTTCGTTACCTTGTTACCTTGGTACCTTCGTTACCACAGTTTTTGCCCTTTAAAAAAATCGTAATATTTTATCAGTCCATTCTCTTTCCACTTTTTAAATCTAGTGTCTGTTTTATTAGGAGTAAAACCCTGATCATAGGAAATCCATTGCAATAATCGATAGGGTTCTTTAGTTTGATTCTCTCTGACTATCTTAAACCAAATTTTTAGCGGGGTCTCTATCCACGGGTTAGTGTTATTCAAATGTTTAGGTAAGGCATTATTCCCTATTATCGCCTGTAGGGGAATGACACTTGTTATTTGGCATTCTATCTCCTTCCATTGTGCAGTGTAGAATGGGTTACATATCTCTACTAAAGTTTTAATTTGTGCGGCTTTAAAATAGTCCCTGATATTTGGCAGCGCGAGCCCACCTTTGTCTTTGTTTAGCTGTAGGGTTCTATACCTGATTCTTGGTCTCTTGCCCTGCCATATGAATCTTGAGATCCTTCTGTTCAGTTCTTGCCATGTTTTTTGGGGAGGTTCTACCGGTATTGTTTGAAAAAGGTATAGAAGACGTGGAAGTATATTCATTTTGACTGCTTCAATTCTTTGTGCAGTACCCAAGAATGGTATCATATTCCATCTTGCTAGATCAGATTTTATTTTTGCCATCAGTGGATCATAGTTTAGTGTTATAATTTTGTTGAGTTGTTTCGGGATATTGATCCCCAGACATTTCATAGTTTCCATCTCCCAGTTAGTTTTGAATTTGCTTAGTAAATATTGATTTGGGTTATAGTTGAATGTTAAAATTTGGGTTTTATGCATGTTCAATTCGTACCCCGATAACTCTCCATTCTCTGAAAAAACTGAGATTAGTTCTGGAAAAGAGGTGTCCGGCTGCCCCAGGTATATTAAGATGTCATCGGCAAAGAGTGCTATTTTATGTTCCTTCTGACCAAGTGTAATACCTTGAATTTTTTGATTCTGTCTTATCCATTGGCTCAGAGGCTCTATGAAGATTGCAAAGAGCAGTGGAGACAAGGGGCAGCCCTGACGACATCCTCTCTCCAGTTCAAAAGGTGATGATAATTTACTGTTAATCCTTATTTTAGCTGTTGGTTTTTTATATAATGCCTGGACAGTTCTGATGAAGTTGTTATGAGAATTGAAACTGGACAAGATTCTATATGGGAAAGACCAGTCAACCGAATCAAATGCTTTTTCAGCGTCTAATCCCAGTATGGCTGCATTTAAATTATATTTTTTTATATGATGAATTATGTGTAAAATGCATCTAATGTTATCTTGTGTCTGTTTTTGTCTTATAAAACCTGTTTGGTCTAAATGAATTAAGTCTGTCAGTATATTTTCTAACCTTTTGGCAAGGATAGCGGTAAAAAGTTTATAGTCCTGATTTAACACACTGATTGGTCTGTAGTTGGAGCAGTCTAGTTTATCCTTTTCAGGTTTAGGTATGACTGCAATGACCCCTTCTCTTCAGGAGGGGGGGATTTCCCCTGTGTGGAGGACATAGTTAAATGTTTTCAGGAGGAGAGGAGATAGTTGCTGTTTAAAAGTTTTGTACCACTCTGCTGTATAGCCATCTGCTCCTGGGGATTTGTTAGCTTTAAGTTTCATAATTGCTTTTTCTAATTCTTTAGGTTGTATTTCTGCCAATAGTTTTTTATTTTGTGACTCAGTAAGTTGGGGAAGATTTAATGCATTTAGGAAGGCTTCGGATGTGTCTTTGTGTTTTTTGAGGGAGTACAAGTTCTTGTAGTAATTCTCGAAGCTTTTATGAATTTCCTGAGTTCTAATTTTTATTTCCTTTGATACTGGGTCTCTGATTTTGTAGATTGCTCTCTCCGTTTGTTGTTTCCTCAGTTTATAGGCTAGCAATTTTGCCGATTTGCTACCTGTTTCATAATATTTTTGTTTCAGAAATGTAAGTTTCTTCTGGATTTCTGTTGTGTAGATCTCATTTATTTGTTTTTTTTTTCCTTAATTTTGAGTGAGTCATTAGAATGAGTGTTGTCTTTGTGCTCTTTTTCTAGTTTCTAAAGTTCTGACTCTAATGTGATTAGTTTTTCTTGTCTCAATTTCTTTTGGAGAGCCAGTTTTGTAATAATCTTTCCTCTTATTACAGCTTTGCATGCGTCCCACAGTATTAAAGGGGATACTTCTCCATTATAATTTTCTTCCAAATATCTGAGGATATCTGACTCCAATTCATCTTTCAGCGGTCCTTTCAGCACATTTGAATTTAACCTCCAAGAAAATGTATTATTTGTGTATTTTTGGATATTTAAGTCCATGTAGATCAGACTGTGGTCAGAGAGATCCATCAGTCCTATTTTACATGTTTTTACTCTTCCAATGTCTCTATTAAACATAAAAAAAATAGTCAGTCCTTGAATATGATGAATGTGGTGCTGAGTAAAATGTATAATCTTTTACACTGGGGTTGAATTCCCTCCACCCATCACAGATTCCCATTTCATTTAGTAGTATCCTAGTTTTTCTACTTTGAGTGTTATTTTGATGTGGAGAATTACCTGATGCATCCCAGTACGGATTCAGTCTTAGATTGAAGTTTCCACCACATATCACTAAACCTTGGGCTTTAGTTATCATTAGGTCAAATACATTTTCATAAAATTTCCAGTTAGCCCCTGGAGGTGCATATACATTCAGCAGGGTGATATCTTCTCCCTCTAGCCGACCAAGTGCCATGCTAAATCTCCCTTCTTTATCTTTGTGTTCTGATTTTTTTTCAAATATAGTTTTGGTTGAGATCAATGTCGCTACCCCCCTCCTCCTCCCTGACTTATATGAAGATGAAAAGATCAGTTTTAAACCCTTGTCTATTAAGTTTAGTGTGTTCCAAGTCTGTTAGGTGGGTCTCCTGTAAAAATATTATTCCTACTTTGTCTTTTTTCATTTTGCCTAGAATCTTGGATCTTTTAACTGGATTCAGGATCCCTTTTACATTATATGAGATTATTTTGGTTGAACCCCGTTTCTCCATTGTATTGTCTTATTTAGTATAATAGTATAGTGGCCCTCTTTTATGCTACTCAAAAACTGAAAGAACATTAAGAACATAAAAAGCATTAAGGACATAATATATAAAACTTTAAAACAAAAAAACTGTCAAAAAATCTTCCTGAACTGAGGTCTTTTTAGTGACCTTAGAGGAGCCTTGATGGTGTGTTGGCTCTGAGGGAAATTCCTCAAACTTTGTTACGTGTTGAGGGCCCTCTCTTACCCCTGTAAGTTGTCCCACATTTTTCACGTGATTTTCAGATTCCAATCTGAACTTGTATAGATTTTTTTTTTTTTTATGCCTATACCCTATGAAATTATGCGCAACCTCCCACTACCAACCATCACAGCAAACAATCACGGTAATACAGCATTTGTTAGTGTGGAGAGTTCAGGTGGTTCATTGTCACATTTCTATTTTAACAAGTTTTTTTTTTTTAAGACTTATTTGTTTCTAATATTATGACTGTTCCATGAAATATTTTACCACTTCATATTTGCTGATTCTGCATCTCCTTTAATGTTTGTTACCTTGTAGGAGGAGGGTTGGATGCACAGATTGACTAAAAATATCATTATTCCCTCCTGAAAGTGTCCAGTTTTTCCTTATAGCCCTGGCGCTGGGTTTCCCGCTGCTGGCCCGTGGATTTTGAGGGTCTCTGTGTGCACCACGTTTGAGCCTTGATTCTTTCGATCGGATCTGCTGCGGGTTTATACACCATTACCGGGAGCCCTCTTCTCGCCATATCCCTGGTTGCTTCTTCTGCTGAGTTGTAGAGACACGTCTCTTCCCCGTAAAAAACCCTCAGCTTTGCCGGAAATGGAGTTTGAAAGCGCAGTTTCTTCTCTCTTAGTACCTTTTTAGCGTCATTGTATTCCCGATGTTTTTTAAGGACCTCCGGGGTGTAGTCATGCTCCAGAAAAACTTTTCTTTCTTGGTGCATAAATCCTTTTTTCTGCCAAGCCAGTCTCAAAACCTCTTCTTTTGTTCTGAAGTTGGAAAACTTCACCACCACCGATCGCGGGGGAGCTTCCGCCGACGGCCTTGGGGCTAATGAACGGTGCGCCCTTTCTATCTTCAAGTCGGTGGATTGGGGAATTTCCAACTTCTTTCTCAGTATGGTTTCCACGCATGCAGCCATTGTGGTGAAACCGTCCTCGACTCCTTCTTTCAGACCATGAATTCTTATGTTGTCCCTTCTTAGTCTTCCTTCCAGGTCGGTTAGCTTAGCCTCCAGTCTTGTCTGTCATTTCAGTAATTCCAGCGTGGTTTCTTAATACCCTTTTATTCTTTCCTCTGCTTCCATGACTCGGTCCTCAGCCCGGTCCACTCTGTTGTTTGTCCTTTTTATTTTGTCTTTAAGTTCACGAAATTCGGCCCAACACTCTCGGCGAAATTCTCTTAATTCTTGAAGTATCGTTTTTAAGCTAGCCGTGTTGCTAGCCTCATTTTGGTCCTCTATTTCCAAGTGGCCATTGTCTTCGAGGTCAGTTTCTCCGGCCGATGCGTGTCTTGGCCTGGTAAATGTCGATCTCTTCTGTTTTCCTTTAGGCATAATGACTTTGTCTTTTGATTTTCACTCTTCCACAAATCCGCCAAATCCGATTTTCATGGTATTTTCACGGATAGGATCTGGGAGCTTCAGCATTAAGCTGCTACCACCATGGTGTCCAGACCGGAAGTCACGATGTCTAAATTTTGAGGATCTTTTAGTCTACTTCACTTTGTCAGGCTGGTCCTATCCAAATGATTTCTTGATTGAGAACAGGTGTGGCAGTAATCAGGCCTGGGTGTGGCTAGAGAAATTGAAATCAGCTTTCCAAAGATGTGATAAACCACAGTTAATTTATGTTTTAACGGGGGGGGGGGGGTAATCATTTTTTTACACAGGGCCATGTAGGTTTGGATTTTTTTTTTACCCTTAATAATAAACACTTTGATTTAAAAACTGCATTTTGTGTTTACTTGTGTTATCTTTGTCTAATATTTAAATTTGTTTGGTGATCTGAAACGTTTAAGTGTGACAAACATGCAAAAAAAAAAAAGAGAAATCAGGGGGCAAACAGTTTTTCACACCACTGTATATGAAAGTGCTGCATCTTAAACAGGTTCTTGTTGCACTATTTAGTAATTGCAGTTTGGAAATAATTATGTAGTGTTCTTAGAAAATGTTCTAAAATATATCATTTAAAAAAACTCACCATTTTTTTTGTACAATTCTCCCACCCAAAGCTGCAATTATTTTATTTAAGTGTAATTACTCTACTTTGGTTAGTGACTAATGAAGTACGGTCAGTGTAAAAACAGATGTGACATTTCTATTTTACATCTCTTAATATAAACTCATATTTTCACAATCTGTGTTCTCTGTATGTTAGTGCACATTTCATGGATCAACTTACTAATCTCATTAAATATATACACTTAAAAAATATGATCACTTAACTTTGTTGTGCCTTTAATCAGCCATCAGCAAAACCTCTCTTGATGACCAGCTTTTAAATGCCTGATTCTTCAGTTTTCAGAGATAATCAGAGCCCTTCACTCCTGAATGAAGAGATAAGACACAAGTTTAATTGTGATTTTTAGCCTTGTTTCTTTTCAATTTGTGTTGCAAATATTGCAAATTGGGAATATCTTCATTTGCATGTTATTTTTTTTTTCAGAGAGCACTGAAGAGAGTCTTTCTTTAGAAGCAAGTCATTCATGGGAAACTAATTGCTGTTGTATGACCTGATTGAAAATTTGTGCACCACCAAATGAGGTGCACACAATTTAATGACTTTAGTTATGTTGCATGTTGACTTGCTGTGGTCTGGTAAACTGTAAACTTTCACTCAGCCAAAGATGAGTGGCAGGAGACATGAACAGTCTTGCTGATACTCAATTGCTGTTGTGTGTGTGTTGTTTGGAAAGAGTGGATAAAGCAGTGCCACACCATGCTGCATTAGGCTCTCTTTTTTCAGAAATGTGTTTGTCATGATCTGGGTAAGTGACACAATGCCTTACCCATCCAGCAGCATGTTGGAGCTTGATTTGATAATAATCTCACACAAATAAGTACATATGGAGTTGCTTGTGCTCTAATAAAGTAGCTGAGTTCATTACCTACTGCAGCAGGGAAAACATGTTCAAGACTCTGTTTATCTTAAAATCTTATGCTGAAAGCACAGTGAAGATTGTGTTGAGTTGGGTGACATTATCTACTAATATATAATTTTCTCGCTCTTAAAAAACAACTAGTGCATGCCCGTAGAAAGCAAATATTCCTGTCTGAAACAGGGAGCCCAATCAGGCTTTACAGGCCCAAATATGGGCTATGTTTGAAAGTGGAATACAGAGGTGTAGCCTATATGTAGGCAATCACACATTAGACTCTGACAAATATAAAAGGGACTGAACTGAGATTTGTCTGGTTGTGTGAATATTAATTACAGAATAATTGAAAATGAATGGGACATCCAGTATTAGTGACTGTTTAAGAACCGTTTGTTTATTTTTTTTGTCAGATCACTTATTTGTGTGATCTTTTGTGAGTTATATTCCTAATAGTTTATCTTGCACTCTGGGGAATGGGCGTTGTTCAGTTACCATTATAATTTAGTTTATATGTGTGTTTATAGTCTATTGTCAATAAACTCATGCAGTACTATAACAGGACATGTTTACAAATATTTGAGACCCATTGTAATGCATCCATTTATATTTTAGCAATATTATAAGTATAAAACACCAAACATTATTATTATTATTATTATTATTATTATTATTATTATTTGTTTTTTTTGCATTTGTATCTTGTATACTTTATTCATCCCCAATGGGAAATTCAGGGCATCCACGGTATGGCACCAATCCCTTCACCACACACACACACACACACACACACACACACACACACACACACACACACACACACACACACACACACACACACACACAACAGAATGACCCATTTGGCTGCAACTGCTGCATTGATGTTGCCCATTTGTCTGTAAATATTTAAATAAAAATGATTAATTTTGTTATTTGGGCATTTTTGCATCTTGTTGTCATTTAGTCAAAGCGTGCATATGTGTCCGCAAATGATACACACTTGATCTGGCGGGGACCCGTGGTGCCACAAAGGACATCACTGGCACACGGGTAAAGCAGCAGCTGAGACTCCCATTAACTGGGCAGGCTGGGCTTGGCTCCTTGTGAAGGACTGTGATCCGCCAGTTCAGCTGCTGCTTCTTCAACACAGATGTCCGACTGGGCGCTCCACGATTGTTCGCGGGGAGGCACGCCCAGCCTGCTAGACGGCAGTCCTTCCGGCCATTCCGCTCCACAATCATGGCGGTATTAAGTTTTTAGTTTTTAGATACTCGCACGGGAGGGGGCACTCGCGGTCCTGCAAAGTACAGTGGTACCACACGGGTGAAGCAGAAGCAGGTACTCCCGTCTACTACTTACTGGGCAGGCTGGGCGTGCCTCCCCACGAAGGACTGTGGTCTGCCCATTTGAGCTGCTGCTTCTCCCAGCATGTTCTATGTTGATACACCAGTATTCTTTGTCAGACCCAGTCCCCACTGAAGCTCCATCCAGTCTACTTGCGCACCTCATGTTCTCCACATATGGCGAATTATCCTCGAGACCTGCGCAATCATGGCAACTTTATGGTATAATTTTTTTAAGCATTAAATCTTCAGTATTATCTTTTTTTAGTCAAATTTGTCATTTTTCACTTCCTTGTTTTGTCCAGGGAACACTGTAGTGACTAACAGGTTGTGATGCCACGTATTATCCAATCAGCATGGTCGTGATGCTGCGTATTATCCAATCAGCATGGTTGTGATGCCGCGTATTATCCAGTCAGCATGGCCGTGATGCCACGTATTATCCAATCAGCATGGAGTCAATCTGAAATCCCACCCACACTTTTTGAAGCTAGGGCATGAAGAGACACAGAGGGGTGACAGAGCGGTGGCTAAAAATTACATATTTTGACTGAGCGACTCCATACTTGGGGATGCACACCTCGTAAGCTCAGCAAAGCACTTATAAAATCTTAGGTCAGTCTGAGGAACGGTTCAAGAGATATGCGTGGAACAGACAGACACACAAACACACACACAAAGTTTTCATACATTTATAGACAGATGAATCACTTCACTGTCAGTGTGCTGATATTTAGATGACTACTAAAGGGAAGAATATTCAGGTCCCCCCACTGACATGTTGAGAGGAAGATTTACAATGCAAAAGACTGTGGGAGTGATGAGCTTTGACCTTGAATAAATGAAGGAAGAATTGCATTAAGTCTGGGTTATGATGCAGTTGGGAAACAAAGCATTGAAAATGTTTTGCATTGTAATAGAGTGGTGGGAAAAGGAGGAATAGCAATGTGTATTTTAAATGACAAAATCTTTTATCCCTCCTAATGACATTATGGAGTATTATTTAAATGGTTACTTGAAAATTTTAAATTTGTTGTGTTGCCCATTGTATCATAATTTGAAATGTCTCACACATCATCCATCAGATTTTTTCTGACAACCCATTTATGTCCAAATTCTAAAATCAGTTTTAGAAAAATTGGAGTTAATTTATTTTGAAATCTTATATTTGGGCAGTTAACCCCAGACCAAGGTAATGAGGGGCACAAACTGTCATTGTGAACTTAATACTTAAAAGCTTGGTAATGTATTTGACACCAAAACAGCAAATTCAGTACCAGTTTCAAAACATGCTTCATTAGAATGTATAGTAACTGCAAACAGACAGCATGCTCTCATACATACCAACATGATGTTTCTTCAGAAAAACTCCCATTTTGGAGAAAGAAATAGGCGAGGCAACGAGCTGAGTGACACAAGACTTTATTCTCTCTCCACCAACATAACAGCAAAACAGCGATGCCGGGTCTCTGTGCATTCCCCTTTTATATCTTTAATTCCATCCATCGAGACCCAGAACTTCCGACCATCATACATTGTTGTTTAACAAAGAAATGTGTGGCACATTAACATGACATACACTGGCGCCTCTCTCACACCTTTCTTCTCTCTGTGGGTCCGGTAATTCTTCCTCTCCCCAGGGGGTGCATAGACCTAACTGTCCCGTCTGATACTCCCCGGTGAAACCTCCTCCATCGGTCCATTGTTTTCTCCTTCCCCCTGCCCTCTCTGGATGGAGAAACCCCCAACACAGCCCCCCCTCCCCCCAAACACCCAAAAGGAGAACTAACCTCCCTGTCCTTTGGGCTTGAGCTGGCGCCCATAGCAGCAGTAGCAGGGGGTCGCCAGTCCAGTCGAACTACCCTGCTGGTGAGGTGTGCAGGAGGGCACATCAGTCTGTGGAGGGAAAAAGGGAGGGGGGGCACATTATCTTTGCAAGCGCAGGTCCCTGCTGAGGGATCACCAACCTGCGGGGCCACCAACAGTGCCAGGGTGCTTGGGCCAACACCACCTGCTCGTCTGCCAACACAAAAGTGGGCTTCAGCCTGTTGATGCAGACGGTCTCCCTACATCCCCCAAAGTCTAACACAAAATGCTTCACCCCAGGTTCCAGCACCCTGAACAGTCCGTCGTACGGTGGGCACAGTGGGGTCCGGTGTGGATCATGCCTGATGAAAACAAAACCGGCATTCTGCAAGCTTTTTGGGACGAAGGTGTGAGGAAAGCAATGGTGGGCCAGGCCCGGTATGTTAAAAGCCCTCGAAGCCGAGCAAAAATTGTGCAGGCGGATCAGCCTCGGGTGTGGGATTTTTCAGTAAAAACTCTCTGGGGATCCGCAGCGGCTGAAAAGAAAAACAAGCTCTGCCAGGGAGGCCGCCAAATCCTCCTTAGGTACGGAGCGCAACCCTAAAGGAACCCAGGGCAGGCTGTCGACCCAATTTGAGTCCGTGAGCGAAGCTCTGAGCGCTGCTTTAAGCGACCTATGAAAACACTTGCATAATCTGTTAGCCTGGGGGTTGTATATGGTAGTGCGGTGAATTTTGACCCCCAGGCTCTGGGCCATCGCAGACCAGAGTTCTGAAACAAATTGTGGACACCTGTCGGACGTGATGTCCGATGGAGATCCGAAACGCGTGACCCAAGCCGACAAAAATATGCGAGCCCCTTCCACGGATGTGGTAGACGCCAGTGGGACCATTTCAGGCCAGCGCATGGTGCGGTCCACGACTGTCAAAAGGTGCGTGAAACCTTGCAATGGTGGGAGGGGTCCAACCAAATCCACATGGACATGGTCAAACCTCCTAGCCGGGATTTGGAATGGCTCGAGAGGGCCTCTTGTGTGCTTGGGCACTTTGGCCCACTGGCAAGCGACGCAAGCTGCAGCTCACTCTTTCACGTCCTTGCACAAGCGCGACCAGATGAATTTTGCCCCCACTAGCTTCACCGAAGCGTGCATTTCTGGATGTGAAAGGGAGTGGACCAACTCAAAAACGTGACGGCGTCAAGAGCTCGGAACTACTGCGTACGGGTGGCCAGTAGAGACGTTGCAGAGCAAGGGAGGGCACAGAGCAAGGGAGGGCACCCTTCTTGCACCACCCTACTCTCCAGCCTTAATCCAGTTGCCACAGATTGGAGTGCGCAAATGTCCGTGTCCCCGGCTTGTTCCACGGCCATGGCAGGGAAATCAGTTCCCATATAGACCAGAGTGATTAATGTGTGCGACAGACAATCGGCCACGACGTTGAGCTTACTGGCAATGTGTTGAATGTCGGTAGTAAACTCCGAAATTGCGGCCAAATGCCATTGCTGCCGGGCTGACCATGGTTCCGAAATCTTGGCCATTGCATATGTCAGTGGCTTATGATCCACGAACGCGGTGAACTCGCGCCCCCCAAGCCAAAACTGGAAATGGCGTGTCGCCAGGTGGAAAGCCAGCAATTCTCTATCGAATGTGCTGTATTTGTGTTCGTTTTCGCACAAGGTTTGGCTAAAAAATGCTAACAGCTGCCATGAACCTGTGATGCACTGCTCCACCACTGCCCCTATGGCAACATCAGACGCATCTGTAGTGAGCGCTATTCAGTTTAATTCAATTCAATTCAGCTTTATTTATACTGCGCCACATCACAACAGAAGCCGTCTCGTGGCGCCACAGTGTAGAAAAAAAAAACCCACACAGTCTCAGAAAAACCAGCAATCAGACGATCCCCTATGAGCAAGCACTAAGCGACAGTGGAGAGGAAAAACTCCCATTTGGCAGGAAGAAACCTCTAGCAGAACCAGGCTCAGGGAGGGGCAGTCATCTGCTGTGACTGGCTGGGGGTGAGGGGATAGGGAGGATGGAAAGGACAGACATAAAGAACATAACAGTAAGATGCCAAATACATTATTGGAGGTCAACCAGCAGTATGGATCAGATAACAACAGAACAAAAGTGGGGTTAAGAGACACAAAATCCCTCCTTAACCGTAAGCTATATTAAAAAGGAAGGATTTTACCCTATTCTTAAAAACAGAGACCGAGTCTGACTCCCATACCCAGGGTGGTAACTGGTTCCAGAGAGAAGGGGCTTGGTAGCAGAAGGCTCTGCCTCCCACTGTACTTTTGGAGATTCTGGGCACCACAAGTAAGCCAGCATTTTGGGAGCGTAATGCTCTATTCGGATGGTAAGGTAATATCAGATCTTTTATATATTGGGGGGCCTGATTGTTAAGAGCTTTGAAAGTAAGAAGAAGGATTTTAAACTTGATTCTAAATTCTATGGGAAGCCAATGAAGGGAGGACAGAACCGGGGAAATATGATCTCTTTTTCTAGAACCAGTTAAAACTCTAGCATCAGCATTTTGAATCAACTGAAGATTTTTTAAGGATACTTTAGGACAACCAGATAATAGCGAATTACAATAATGTAACTGAGAGCTGACAAAGGCGTGAATCAGTTTCTCAGCATCATTCAGAGACAAGATGCTCCTGATCTTGGCAATATTGCGTAGATGATAGAAGGCAGTCTTAGAAACAGTTTTAATATGTGAATTAAAGGACGAATCTTGATCAAAAATAACACCAAGGTTCCTCACAGAACTGTTCAGAGTGAGAGTGGCTGCATCTAAATTAAGGGCATAATTTGAAAAGGAATTTCTAAGATGTTTTGGGCCAACAAGAATGACTTCAGTCTTATCAGAGTTTAATAGTAAAAAATTACAAGTCATCCAAGCTTTGATGCCCATAAGACAGGCATCTAACTTGGCTAATTGATTACAATCATCGGGCTTCATTGACAGGTATAGTTGTGTGTCGTCTGCGTAACAGTGAAAATGTATACAGTGCTTTCTGATGATAGTACCTAACGGGAGCATATATAGACTAAAAAGAGTAGGGCCCAACACAGATCCCTGTGGATCTCCGTGACTGAGCTTAGAGTTGGAAGAAAATTCATCATTGATATGGGCAAGATCAATATTGTCAAAGGCTGCACTGAGATCTAAAAGAACAAGAACAGAGACAAGTCCATTATCAAATGCAGTCAGGAGGTCATTAGTGACCTTCACTAAGGCAGTTTCAGTGCTGTGATGAGCTCTGAACCCAGAATGAAACACCTCAAACAAACCAACTCCCTGCAAATGGTCAGATAATTGTACAGCAACAACTCTTTCCAAGATTTTTGAAATGAAAGGCAAATTAGAGATTGGTCGATAATTGGCCAAAACTCCAGGATCGAGCGTCGGTTTTTTGAGTAAGGGTTTAATTACAGCAGTTTTAAAAGCCAGTGGTACATAACCCAGAGTTAAAGAAGAATTAATTATAAGAAGAATACGGCTACCAATAATTGGGAAGATAATTTTTAATAACCTGGAAGGAATAGGGTCCAAAAGGCAAGATGAAGGCTTAGATGAGGAGATTATTTTATCCAACTCTAAGAGGTTGATTGGAGTAAACTTATCTAAGCAGATATCAATTGAGGGAGTTGTAGTAGTTGTCATGACTTGCCGCTCATCAGCGGCGCCAGCCGCGCGCACACCTGCTCCTCGTCAGCGGTGAGGTATTTAATCCACTCTGCCCTGGGCTTCGGCCTGAAGCCGTCTCTCAACTTCGGCCCCTTTGCTACTACGGATCTCAAACCGACTAGTGAAGAAAACTTGGGTAAGCTTCCCTTACCTCTCTCCTCTAGCCTTCCCCTGTGCACAGGTGGACATTCCCGGCGGCGGACTTCCTCATCTCGCCGTTGGCTCTACGCTGCTGCCACAGGTACTGCAGGTCGCTGTCTCCCGGGCCTCGCCCTTGTCGACGCCAGCCACCTGTCACAACCAAGTAAGCCAGCTATCATCATTATTCTCTGTATTGGTGTGGTGCCCGTTACCCTTCTCCCTCTGCTCTCTCCCACAGGGTTGTTCGGCTGTACGGCCTCCTGCCCCCGTGCCTGACGCAGACGCCACCACCAATACATTCTTATTCCACAGACACGCAGCCATACACTTCCCTGTTGCTAATAAAGCTGTTAAATCTATCCTGAGCCTGCGTGTGTGTCTCCTGGGCCGTGCATTATGTCAGTACGGCTTCAGCAGAGCGGCTCGGCAGACAGCGGGCTCGCACGCCGTCTTTCCACCCTCGAGGCTCGGGTGGATTTAATAGCCCATCAGCAACAGGTGATATTTAATCAATTAATTGTCATTACTAACCGATTAGACCGCTTGGACCCCCAGCAGCCGTTCCCCTTGGCTCGTCCGGGTGGCGCGGCTCCTGCGGCTCCGGTGGCCGTCCAGCCCGCTCCGGGTGCGCCAACACGGCTCACACCAATCCCCACTCCTGCAAGCTTTAGCGGTAAGCTGGGTGGAGCTCGGGGTTTTATTATGCAGTGTGAGTCCGTGTTTTGTTCGCGTTCCCGGAGATTTTCCCTCAGACCATAGCAGAATTGGCTATATAGGTAATTTCCTTGAGGGTCGTGCACTTACCTGGGCTTACGCCATTATGGTGAAGCCCAGCTACGCCACCCTCACCTATGGCCAGTTCGTGCGACAGTTTCTGGAAGTGTTCGATCATTCGCGTTTGGACAGTGTCCAGGTCGACCACCTTCTCGGACTCCAACAGGGGAGCCGATCGGCGGCCGACTACGCGATCGACTTCTGGGTTACCGCGGAGGAAGTTGGCTGGGAAGAGCGTGCGCTCTGCAGCATCTTCCTCCGCAGCCTAAATTCTGGTCTGAGGGATGAGCTGGCCGGACGGGATACCCCGGAGACGCTGGCGGAGCTGATTTCTCTCACCATCAGTTTGGATAACAGGCTGCGCGAGCGCGCCTCCGAGCGGAAGCAGTCTTCTCGCTCGCGGGGCGCCTCTGCACGCCTGCCCCAAGCTCACCACCTGGCGTTGCCGCCGCCGGAGGTCTCCGAGGAGTCGGAACCAATGGTGACGGGCCGAACAAAGCTCCCCCTGGCGGAGAAACAGCGCCGTCGTGACCTGGGCCTCTGCATGTATTGCGGGGGTAGCCAGCACACGGTGGAGCATTGTCCGGAGAAGCCAAACGAGGTGGTCCGCGAGTCACTGCAGGGGGCCTCGCGGACGCTAATCGGTTAAATCCCCTCACACATTTGGCGCTGCCCATCCGCTTCTGTCACAACCTCACTGGGCACCTCACACATGCACTGGTGGATTCAGGCGCGGAGGGTAGCTTTATTTCACAAAGCCTGGCAACCCGACTGGGCATTCATTGTCACCCCCTCGACACTCCTCTCACCCTGGTTAATCTCTCCCGAGTTTCCCTGGGAAAAGTAACTCACCAAACATCCCCCGTCCCGGTGATCATCTCTGGAAACCATTGGGAGGATATCTCCTTCTACGTCCTGCCCACCTCAGTAACTCCTGTCATCCTCGGATATCCCTGGCTCCGCCTCCACAACCCCGCCTTGGACTGGAAGACTGGGAAGGTGTCAGCGTGGAGCACTTTCTGCATGGGCACCTGCCTCCAATCCGTGGCCTGCGCCCCGTCCTCGCCTCCCACAGCTCAGGACACCGCGCCCCCGGATCTCACCCTTGCGCCCTCAGAGTTCCACGACCTGGGTGCTGTTTTCAGTAAGTCCAAGGCGATGTCTCTGCCTCCTCACCGGCCCTACGACTGCGACATTAACATCCGCCAGGGGGCGCCCTTACCTTCAGGACGTCTCTATAGCCTGTCAGCGCCGGAGAAGGAGGCAATGAACAGCTATTTGAAGGAGTCGCTCAGTGCTGGGATCATCCGACCATCCTCCTCTCCAGTAGGTGCAGGGTTCTTCTTCGTGGGAAAGAAGGACGGATCTCTTCGTCCTTGTATCGATTATCGAGCTCTCAACGATATCACGGAGAAGGACCGGTATACCCTGCCCCTTATAGATACTGCCTTCCACTCCCTCCAGGGGGCGACCTGGTTTACTAAGCTGGATCTCCGCAGCGCTTACCACCTCGTCCGGATCCGGGAGGGAGATGAGTGGAAAACCGCCTTCCGTACCCCAAACGGTCATTTCGAATACCTCGTGATGCCGTTTGGGTTGACCAACGCTCCAGCCGTCTTTCAGCGCCTCATCAATGACGTCCTCCGGGACTTCATCGGCCTGTTTGTATTCGTCTACCTGGACGACATTCTCATCTTCTCCAGGTCCAGGGATGAACACCGGGTCCACGTGAGGCGGGTCCTGCAGAGACTGCTGGAGAACCGTCTGTACGTCAAGGCGGAAAAATGTGAATTCTACGCCAAAATGACTTCCTTCCTGGGGTTCGTCATCTCCCATGACCAGGTGCTTCCGGACCCAGCGAAGATCAAAGCGGTGGTGGATTGGTCCACACCTACCTCTCGGAAACAGGTTCAGCAATTCATCGGGTTCGCCAATTTCTACCGCCGCTTTGTCCTGAACTTTGGAGCCATCGTCGGGCCCCTGACCCGCCTCACCTCTCCTAAGACCCCATTCCGGTGGACTGAAGAGGCCGCTACGGCCTTCCAGGCACTGAAGACGGAGTTCTCCTCCTCCTGGGTCCTCAGCCAGGTCGATCCCGCGCTGCAGTGCATTGTGGAGGTGGACGCTTCGGACACGGGGGTGGGGGCGGTGTTGTCCTAGCGGTCCCCAGCCAACGGAGTCAAGCGACCCTGCGCCTTCTTCTCTCGCCGCCTGTCCCCGGCGGAACGAAACTACGACGTGGGGGACAGAGAGCTTCTTGCCATCAAGCTTGCCCTTCAAGAATGGTGTCACTGGCTGGAGGGGGCAGCCTTGCCTTTTGTGGTCCTCACTGACCACAAGAACCTGGAGTACCTGAGATCTGCCAAGCGTCTGAATGCCTGCCAGGCGCGTTGGTCCCTGTTCTTTGCAAGGTTTAAGTTCAGCATCACATATAGGCCTGGCTCCAAGAACGGCCTGCCCGACGCCCTCTCCAGGCAATTTGCCCCGGAGGCCGCAGAAGACGTTGCTCACACCATCTTGCCCAGGTCGTGCGTTGTGGGGGCTGTTTCATGGGACATAGAAGACAAGATCCAGAGGGCGCAGGAGTCGGAACCGGACCCTGGCGGCGGACCGGAGGGGAGGCTCTTCATGCCATCTGCCATCCGGGGGGACGTTATACACTGGCTCCATACCTCCAAGCTCACCTGCCATCCTGGAGCTTCACGGATGATTGACCTTCTCCAGCGGTCCTTTTGGTGGCCAGGCCTGCAGAAGGATGCCGCCCGTTACGCCCGGGCCTGCCCCATCTGTGCTACCAATAAGTCAGGTAACGCTCCCCCTGCGGGTCTGCTCCAGCCCCTGCCCGTTCCTGGCAGGCCCTGGTCGCACATCGCCCTAGACTTCATCACCGGGCTCCCTGTCTCCAACAACTTTGACACAGTTCTGACCATTGTTGACCGTTTTTCCAAGGCTGCCCACTTTGTGCCCCTACGTGGACTTCCCTCAGCCTTGGAGATGGCGGACCTCCTCATCCAGCACGTGGTCAGACTGCATGGAATCCCGGTCGACGTGGTCTCCGACCGCGGCCCCCAGTTCTCTTCGGACATCTGGAGGTCATTTTGCAACGCCCTGGGAGCCAAGGTAAGCCTCTCCTCCGGCCATCACCCCCAGTCTAACGGGCAGTGTGAGTGGACTAACCAGGAGCTGGAGGCTACGCTCTGTTGCGTCACTTCATCCAAACCCACGTCCTGGAGTTCTCACCTCGCCTGGGTGGAGTACGCCCACAACACCTCTCGCTCTACTGCCATCGGGATGTCGCCCTTTAAAGCATCCTTGGGCTATGATCCACCTCTATTCCCCGAGCAGGAGGGCGAGTTGGCCGTCCCCTCTGTCCAGGCACATCTGAGGCGGTGTCGGTCCCTTTGGTCCACGGCGCGTAATGCGCTTTTACGCATGGCGGAGCGCAATAAGTCTACGGCGGACCGACATAGGAGACCTGCACCTGCCTACCAGGTGGGACAGCAAGTTTGAGTATCCACACAGGACGTTAACCTTAAGGGTGAGAGGAGAAAGCTGGCCCAACGGTTCATCGGCCCTTATCCCAAAACCAGGATCATCAACCCGGTGGCTGTGCGTGTGGCTATTCTCTCCTCCCTCCGCATCCATCCCACCTTCCACGTCTCCAAAATTAAACCGGTGGTCTCTGACCCCCTCTGCCCTCCACCTGCGGTGCACCCCGCTCCCCGGATGATTGGTGGCCATCCGGCCTGGACCGTCGCTGAGATCTTGGACGCCCGACGCCAGGGTCGCGGATTGCAGTACCTGGTGGATTGGGAGGGCTATGGACCCGAGTGGAGACAGTGGGTGCCTTCCTCGCTGGTGTTGGACCGGTCACTCATTTCTGAGTTTCATCGAGCGCACCCGGAAAAACCATCGCCAGGAGGCGCTGCTAGAGGGGGGAGTACTGTCATGACTCGCCGCTCATCAGCGGCGCCAGCCGCGCGCACACCTGCTCCTCGTCAGCGGCGAGGTATTTAATCCACTCTGCCCTGGGCTTCGGCCTGAAGCCGTCTCTCAACTTCGGCCCCTTTGCTACTACGGATCTCAAACCGACTAGTGAAGAAAACTTGGGTAAGCTTCCCTTACCTCTCTCCTCTAGCCTTCCCTTGTGCACAGGTGGACATTCCCGGCGGCGGACTTCCTCATCTCGCCGTTGGCTCTACGCTGCGGCCACAGGTACTGCAGGTCGCTGTCTCCCGGGCCTCGCCCTTGTCGACGCCAGCCACCTGTCACAACCAAGTAAGCCAGCTATCATCATTATTCCCTGTATTGGTGTGGTGCCCGTTACCCTTCTCCCTCTGCTCTCTCCCACAGGGTTGTACGGCTGTACGGCCTCCTGCCCCCGTGCCTGACGCAGACGCCACCACCAATACATTCTTATTCCACAGACACGCAGCCATACACTTCCCTGTTGCTAATAAAGCTGTTAAATCTATCCTGAGCCTGCGTGTGTGTTTCCTGGGCTGTGCATTATGTCAGTAGTTAATATACTTGAGTTTACGGTAGGAAGAATCTGACTGATTTCATCTCTAATAGATAAAATTTTAAGATTGAAAAAGTTCAGAAAGTCCTGACTAGAAAGCTCAGGGGGGATGCGAGGATTGACTGAGTCCTGGCTCTTTGTAAGCCTGGCTATAGTGTTGAAGAGAAACCTGTGGTTATTCTTGTTTGCTTCTATTAATGCAGAGTAATAGCTAGATCTAGCTTTTCTAAGAGATTTTTTTATAGATTAAGAAATGATTTCTCCACACTAAAGCCTGTTTTCCACTAGCCCAGCACACCTCGGTACGGCTCGGTTCACTTCAGTACAGCTCGGAATGCTTCTGTCTCCACTGGTGTTGTGCTTGTGCTGTGATGGTTTAGGAGGTTTTAGAAGCGGTGCAGCAGCAGATTCTGAGCGAGGCGGGGCCACACTCCCGTGACGTTAGGCACCCGACTGAGTCCTTGTTTACACGAGACAAAAAAGGATTCAAGGATTATTGCCTTGCTCGCTCTGTGGATTTATCTCACAATTAATTTTATCTCATAATTAAGCTGCAACAACACAAGTCACTTTTGTTTTGAATTAACTGCCAAATGACCTAGAAATAAAGAGCTGAAACTTGTTTTTATTCGTATTAAATAATGAGACGTGGCACACTGGCCTACACCAAAGTATTATTTTTTACATCCTAGGGCATTTTGGATGTACTGAATTAAAAAAAATTCATGTTTTTCACCTTCAGGTCAACGTTTGGAACAACAGTATTATTATTTTCCGTTTAGATGATGCTACACTCCTTCTAAAGTATTGTAATTCTCTGAATTTGGAATGCCGATAGAACATTCAATTTACATAGACTTACTTTTTTACATTGACTTGTAAGCTTGATCAGTCTCTCCTGCTGCATTTTAAAGTCCAACTGTGCAACTTCTTATAAGTTAACATAAAAAATGTACCCAAAGTTTAGAACTGGATCATGTGGGGCTAATTTTTTATGATATTTCAATAAAAAGAACAGAAAGCTTACAAAAACATTTGTTTTTTGGTCTAGTTAAAAATTACATTACCTTTACAATGGTTGACCCTGACAGGAAGATCAGTATCATTTTGATCAGTCTAGGCAATGGAATTTCTATGAAATTATACTGTTTTATAATTCAGTGTTATAACAGACAAACCACACTTTCCAAAACAATTCCATTTTATTATACACAAAATATTAAAAGAAAAAAAAAACTTCGCAACACAACATGAAGGTTAATCGACATTTTATACACGCCGACCACTGAGTGCCTACACCAGCTTCCCAAACTGGGTCACGACTCGGCTGAATGAAGCGTCTCTGCCAGCTGTGGGTCAGGATGGCTCGGTTGAATAATCCGGACGGGCTGTCGCGGCGGACGCGTGGGATGATTCTACAAGGAAAATGCACACAATAAAATACAGCACAATAGTTTTTAACAAGAATACATAAGCTTATTTCAGCGTATTGTTCACATGAATAATTAAAATAAAAGCTTGAGTCCGCAGTGTGCTGCAATTAAGCTGCGATCCATCCACAAATGAACAGCTTTTTTATTGCATAAATAAACTGAGCGTCTTACTGAATATATTTGCGAAAAAACGCACAATAAAAAAAAATTACAACTCACCGTTAAAGGACTCCGATGTCGAGACCTCCCGGTATATTTTTTCATTCCGGGCAGCTCCGTCTAACTCGCGCTGCATACGTTCGTCTGACAATGCAGTGAGCAGACACTGCAGCTCCTTACTGGTCCATGGAACACCCTTATTACGCGAAGCCATTTTTGATAGAGAATAAATGAAAATAGCACAGCAATACTCTGAAAGGAACCGCCAACAGTGGTTGCGTGCTGAGTAAAGGCGGTCGTGGAAGGTTCTTTTTTTTTTTTTTTTTTCAAAAACTTTATTGAGAAGGTCGTGAAGATTTGGTAGATGAGGAGGAGGAGAGGGGCGGTTACAACCTGACCAATCAGCACCGGTTACGACCTGACCAATCAGCGGCGACAAGTCTGTTAACGTCACAACACGGCACAGCTCAGCACTGCTGTACCCTGCCCTTCAGCGGGGCTGAGAATTGCGGCTGTTAAACCGTGTTGGGGCTTGTGGAAAAGCGTACAAAGCGTGCTGAGCCGTCCCGTGTCGCGCTAAAGCGTGCTAGTGGAAAAGGCCCTTAAGTAGAATTCATCTGAATTAGATGAACGCCATTTCCTTTCCAATTGATGAGTTTTCTGTTTTAAGCCATGAGTTTCTGAATTAAACCAAGGGGTTAGAATTCTCTGGTTAGCCTTTTTCTTTTTTAAAGGGGCTACCAAATCTAGAGTCCGATGCAGAGAGGCTGTAACACTATCAACCATGCTATCAATCACGAATGGAGCAGACTCTCCATCATTTATTTCTGTTGTGTTGACCCATGGCATAAAGGAGACAATCTGCAAAAATTTAGCAACAACGTCATCAGAAAGACATCTGCTGTAGTAGTATTTTTCTTTAGGAAATAAGTGATCAGAGATAATGAAATCAAAAATTAACAGACAATGGTCAGACAGTACGGGATTATGAGGAGACACTACCAGATTTTCGATATCTATACCATAAGTCAAAACAAGGTCCAATGTATGGTGGAAATAATGGGTAGAATTTTTTACTTTTTGGGAAAACCCCATT
The DNA here is from genome assembly GCA_020510985.1 of Pholidichthys leucotaenia. Taxonomy (NCBI): domain Eukaryota; kingdom Metazoa; phylum Chordata; class Actinopteri; order Cichliformes; family Pholidichthyidae; genus Pholidichthys; species Pholidichthys leucotaenia. Next base: position 249,457,852 of record CM035846.1, on the reverse strand, counting down.
GAGTCTAAAATTGAATTGAATGCCTTATTAAGACAGTCACTCTCCACATCAACATGTATATTAAAGTCCCCTACAATAATTATTCTATCGGATTTCAGCACTAAATCAGCTAAAAATTCGGCAAAGAAGAAGTGGAGGAATACCGACAACAGAAGGAAGCAAGGCCACGAACCACGAACAGGTCGGGTAGGCCGAAAGGAGAACACATCTCACTGGACCAGGACTCCCACCACGCTCCATATCCCGATTCCCATTTCGAGTACGGACGATCGTATGGACAGCATGTGTGTGTGCACCTTCAGACCGCGACCTTGACCAGATCATGCAAAATCTCACAAAATTTGATCCAGGCCCTACCGGTTCATCTGATACCAAAGCCTATTTACAAGACATTGACTACTGCCTGCATAAGTACCCTGATGCTACGGTTGACGATCACATCTATTTGATTAAACTAACATCTAACAGGTTGGTATCAAAATTTATAGAAAGACAGCCGATAAACATCAGGACGGACTACATGCGACTCTGCAAAGCCATCAAAAAGGAATTCTCCGATGACTGCCTACAATCAGGGCTATCAGCAGCCCTGACCATGAAACAAGGTCACTCAGAGCCTCCACAGGCCTACTACCAGCGACTACTTCTTGCATATTTCGGATATCAAAATACACCAGGGATAGAATAAGACCACAATTTTAAGACCCTCTTCATCCAGAACCTCCATCCTACTGTGAGTCACCACCTTGGAGTTACAGCTAATCCAAGGTCAAGCTCAATAGGCCAGCTGAGCGAGTTCACACATTATGCGTTCCAAAAACAGCAACAAATTCACAACAAGCACGGTGAGCCTGCCACTGTGCTAGCTATCAGTGCTACTTCTGACACCCTGGAGTTGGAAGGAGCCGCTTGCCCTACTCCATCTCCTACACCACGATCACATGAAAATCCGAGACATTTCCCCAACCGACCTCATCAAGGTCAAAACCAAACTAGGTCCTCTGGATCCCACTCAGGACCAACTTCGCGAAAGCCTGACTACCGTCGTAGGCCAAATCCACCAGCTAGATTGCAAGAATATGGTATAGACTCTCAAGATGACAGATACCGATCCAAAGACGCGCATATCCGCGGCAAATGGTCTTCTCCACCTCATCATAGAAGCTCAGAAGCAGGGACCAATCAGATACCTTAGAAGAAGAAAGAAACTCCTACTCTCAGTAGAGAAGATATAGAAGCTCTCAAACATCTCCTAGCAAAGATTCAAAACAACAGAGAAGATGAAACAGCTGACATCCTAGCTATTGCAGCTATGCCAACTCAGAATAAATGTTTTAAATCATGAAGAAAAGACAAAACAAGAACCTTTCCTACAAATGGAGAAGAACTAAAGGGCCTAGTGCAGTCCAGTGCTGTTCTAGCAGCCCAACCACAAGCCAAAGACCACTCCTCTAAAAACGACATTTTGCAAATCCATGTCGAATCACTGGTTCCACAATTTCTGTGTGATTTAAACAAGAGGGGGGTGTCACGAAAATTCTATCTTCCACTGACCCTTGAAGACTTGATGTGTCAGGACGCTGTTTTAGACACTTGTCTATCCTACTTACAAATCCTTTTGATGTTGATATGCTTCCTGTAGAAGCAGTTGACATTCCTTGTATTCAGACTTCACATTTTCAAGTTGACCTTCAACTCTTCTGAGTTCCTTTTTTGTGTCCTGAAGAGCATCTTCAAGTTCACTGTTCTCTTGGCGAAGCAAGTCGTTGTCATGAGTCAACCGTTGCTTTTCTGTTTTTGCCTGGTTCAAATCTCATAACGCATTATCAAGCTGAGCTTGAGTATCGTCGTTTTAATTTTGAGATTGTTCCAGTTTCTTCCTTAGTGATTTGTTCTCTTCTTGGAGAGAGAGGGTTGTTGATTGCTGATTCCTTAGCTCATTCTCGGCGCATAACGCTTTAGCTTCAGCTACTTTCAATCTCACGACTAATGCTGTCGCAAACCCAACGCGCTGGAGAGATTCTTCCCTTTTGGTGGGTTTTCTGTGTAATCATCCAAAAGTTCTTCAGTGAGTTGCTTTTGATCTTTGGGCTGTGTTTTCTTGACCCATGTTGTGAAGCTAGATACAAAATCAGAAGTCCATTCTTCCAATGTTGCTTGAAGGTCATCCAGCTCGGTAAATCGGTCGGTTGTTTGTTGACCTGCCATGTTTTACCAATGTTTGTTAGCTTAAAAATCAACTTGTTGATTGTAGCTAAATTTGTTAGTCAAGGGTTAACCTTAATTGTTATTTTACATCAGTGGTAGTTATAAGCTCTTTTTAGAACTTGTTCTAACTCACAGTCTTGCAAGAAGGAAGGTAGAATTTTGGAATTATTGTAGAAATATGGAGATGTTTTAATTTATTTGTTTGTTGAAACTGTATTTTGGTTTATAGATAAAAATTTGTGTGGATTGACTTCTTTACTTGAATTTTCAAAGCTTAGTATTGGAATTGTCATCAATGACTAGTTTTGGAATTTTGTTGTATGTCACTTTAAAATGATTTTATTTACAAAAAGGGAACAACAAAAATAGAAAAGGTTAAATGCTTTAGAGATTTAAGGTTATAAATTTTCACTTTCTTTTAAAGTTAAGGTTGACTTTGTCTTTATTTGTTAAAGCATATTTTCATTTGAAGCTTTAAATGTTTTAATATTTACAGATTAGGAAACGTGAGTGAATTGTTTTTGTGTATTGTCATCAAGGATTTCTTAGGATTAAAGCTTATGGTAATTTACTTGATTGTTATCTATAAAGTTTTTTTTATTTACAGAATAATCAGTGTTTTCACCTTTTGACTTTTATCTTTTAAATCCTGGTGAGAAGTAGGGAGTTGGTTAATGTTTTCTTTTTCCTGTGGAGAAAAAAAAATCATGAACCAAGAATAACACAATGACTTTAGATAACACTTAGGTCGTTTAAGTGATAACTGATTAATGTGGTTTCCTATTTTGAAAAATGTTGGTAAATATTCAGTGAATCACTAAATCCTTTAGCAGTATGGACAGGGTTGACACTACTTTAAGGTCGCTTTTGAATAAATATTGACATTTATTCAAACCCTTAACCACTTGCACTCCGTTGTTCTGCGAGCGGGCAAGTCTCTGTGTCCTAGGGCGCACGAGGGCGCATGAGAGCGCACTCGTGCGTGCTCGGACACATGACGCATGATAGAGATACTGATGGTGGTGATGTAGGTGGTGTGGCCTCCAAGCGCCACTGAAAAAAAAAGCTGCAGTCACAGCCGTGAACAGATTAGTTCATCTGATTGACCTCTCATTCGACTAATAAGAGCCTTGAATTGGGTTTCTGAAACCATGAAGAGCCAATGAATGAAAACCTAGGAAGGAGGACCCGCCTACTGTGAATGCAGGAGCCAATTGAAGCACAGAAATTCGGGCTGGTGAAGAGATATTTACTGTTGCAGCAGATGAAAACAAAGGACGCTGGACAAACCTGCTACAGACCCAGGCTCACCCAACAGCATGGAGACCACCCACAAGTGGGACCTGCACTCATTCCAGCAGAATAGACGTTTAGGATTCTCTTCCGTCATCATAGACCGACGGACGCTGACGACAAAGGTCGTAAATCATTCACCAAAACCGCAATATTGGAATTATGTTTTGATCGGGATCCACGAGCGGACCAGCGTCGCGTTCGTCTGACAATGGGGAAGAGAAGTTCGCCAGGACTCTGCTGCTGTGAAGAGGTAAGGTGTTATAAGCTAAATTATTATTTCTCCCTGAAAACTGTAATCCAAAAATGACTTTTGACCGATCGGTAAATTACAACTGTACTGCGCACGAAGTACGAAGTGCGTGCGCCGCGATAAACGGTTCATTTGCTGTGTTTGGACCGTGAACGCCCCCCCCCCCCCCGCTGCAGAAGAGGAGCGGGGGGGGCGTTCAAGGTCTGAATGCCCCCCGGTCTACGGGGGGAAGCATATGAGTCTATTCCGTCATGTAGCGATGGCCGTCTTCTGTAGCAAGGGGGGGGGACAACCCCCCCCCACACACACACACAGTAGCGAGGGGGGGGGAGCCGCTGTGAAAACATGCAAGGAGTGTAATCCGTCATGTAGCGAGGGCCGAACTCCATCTTTTGTAGCGGGAGGGGGACAACCCCCCCCCCCACACACACACAGACACAGCCCTGAATGTGACCTTTCATTAGAGCCTAAAATGAAGATTCTACATTGAATTATTCAAAAGTTACAGACGTTTTTCCAAACTGTGCCATTTGGCACAATTTGGCACAGTTCCAAAATGCCTGGGAACAACCTGAGAACAAAGCTGTGTAAAATATTCATTTTTTGTGGTATTGTTACCAAATTTGGACCTCAGCTTGATAACACTTGGTTCTACATTTCTGTTGCATTTTCCAGCCGGATTGGACAGCTGTGTGTTATCTGCAAGCATTTGTATCCAAAAAAACACCGTGGCCAAATTTATTTTCTTCAAGTTCAGTATGTTTAGATGACTGTAACTCAGTGGCCAGAGCACGTAGAGAGATCATGTTTTTTTTGCCAAAAAATTCAAAGTGTTTTCTTTTAAATGAGACCAACCCCATGAAGATGCTGCAAAGGGTTGAATAACAGCTTTCGATTTACTTTGGGCACGTTTTTTTTTGTGGCATTTTTAGGAAAATTGCCCGGAGTGCAAGGGGTTAAGCTGAAATGGACTTCCTGTGGGAGAAATCAAACAATGCAGCATTTAAAAAACAAAACACATATATATATATAGCTTCAACAGTTTGCAATTGTTTAAAATGTGTAAACATATGTGTTTTTTAACTTTAAAGATTAAAATGTGTGGTTAAAATAAGTGATTAAATACAAAATGTGTGCTTCATGCCCTTCTGGTATTCATTTACATTGGGCCAATCTGGTCTACCAGTGGCAATAAACGTTCAAGAGCCAAAAAGTTTCCTCTTCACTGCTTTTAGCATAGAAACTTTAGATTGGTTTTAAATTTAGGTTATTCTGAATAATATGGATTGCTTTGAAGTTAATTTGTAAGCTCCATTTGGTTGGAAATCGGCTTAACAGATTAAAGGTTTTAGATGTGATTTTAGGAGAGGATGCAGTTCTTATGGTTGACCACAAGATGGAGGCAGTTCCTTCTGCACTCAAGGAGGAGGAGACACAGTGATGTCACTCAAAGGCGGTCTAACTGTCTCAGCTCCAAAATGGCATTCAGGATGACTCACCCTGGTGGTTTTCAAAATGGCATTTGCACTGCTTAGTCTGTGCAGGTGCTGCAACCATGCAAAGGGGAACGGGACGGGGCCCTTTCGGTCATGCGCGAATGTGAACTCACACCGTGGCCCGCGGCTTCGAACGCAGCCTGCTGACCAACCACGCCTTTGCTTTGTTTCACGCTTCTACTGGCTTGCTTCTCCCAGCAAACTTTTTAAAAGAATGGAGGATGGGCTCCCTTTAATCTGGTTTGTCATGAGCCAAACTCCAGTAACAATTCTAGCAATTCTGCAGATTATTCATACAAGAAAAATCTCACAGTTTTAACTTTGTGTACGATTCGATGCTATTGCCTCAAATGATTTCCTCTCAGTAACTTTTATTACTGGTGTTCAGCGTGAACTAGCTAGGTTCACAGCTTCACAAATGAAGTTTAAGATAAGATAAGATAAGATAAGCCTTTATTAGTCCCACAATGGGGAAATTCCAGGATTGCAACAGCACAGGGATAGCAACACTCACAGCAATAATTTAGAAGGTAAGAAAATAAGAGCAGTGAATATACATATGTACACATTCATTCATTCATTCATTCATTCATTCATTCATCTTCTTCCGCTTAATCCTTTTCTGGTCACGGGGGGGCTGGAGCCTATCCCAGCATCTTTGGGCGAAAGGTAGGGTACACCCTGGATAGATCACCAGTCCATCGCAGGGCCAACACAGAGAGACAGACAACCATTCACTGTCACAGTCATACCTAAGGACAATTTAGAATCCCCAGTTTGATGCCAATTAACCTAACTTGCATGTTAAATATATAAATATATATACACAGTGCAGAGCACTGTAGCTAGATGGACTAAACAGCATAACTGTCTATTTAGTTACCCTACATGGTATGAATATGTACCCATACATATTGTCACCCTCCATAGCGACTGATATTGTCCTAGTTGTATAATGGAGGGGACCATTTGTGCAAGTCTGTTGCGTCTTTTGCATTCAATACTATTAGGTCGTCACATATTTTTGCTATCTCTGTGAGCAGCCCTGCTTAGGTTATACAGTCTGACAGCCGTAGGTAGGAAGGACCTGCGCATGATGTAGTCTACTGCTAAATGAGCTCCTCAGTGCGTTCAGTATGTCCTGCATGGACATGTGCTTAAAATGGCTAATTCAGTTTATCCAATGTAGGAAACTCGCTACTTCGGCGAATTAACAAAAATGGGTTGGATTCTTCACAATTCCATCTTTTCAGGCCTTTATCTTAATTAAATCAGCATATGATAATGCTTTTTGAACTTTTAGTATGCTTAAAAAAACAGTCTGTGGGTGAGTGGCACTTTGAGTGGGGGAATTCCCTCCTCCCCTCTGCGCTTCTTCACACAGACCTGGCTGCAGGGGGGCAAGTGCGTGTGGGGGGGTAAATCATCTCCTCCCTTTTGTGTCCTACACACACACACACACACACACACACACACACACACACACACACAGACTTGGCTAAGCTCAGGCAGATTAGAGAGGGGGTGTGAACATGTGTCTTGCTGGGCAACCAGAGATACAAACAGAGAGAAAAAAAAAATTACTGTGCAAAAAGATCATATTTGACTATAACCACACAGTTTGTGACCTCAGAATTCCATGTCCATCTCTAGACTCAAGCAGAGCCTCAGGCGGAGAACCATTCTATATTGTAGTGGATTTAGATTAATGGGTTTATAGGTGTTTTATTGTTGGTACAAGTATTAATGTAAAAATGAATGTGAGTAGGAATGAAGATTTCCTTTCATTACACTCATATCCTCATAGGGCACCAGCCCAGATAATGGACAATTTATTAACAAGTCTTTATTTGTGCCAATTATGACACAGTCTCAAAAAAACAAAACAAAAAACAAACCTTTGTGAGTTCTTGTCTGCAGATAATCAAGAAGATGGACATGAAATCAAACAATAACTCGTTAGTTATAGTTTAATAACAAATGTCAGAATAGGTTAACAGATTTGGATGATTTTAAAACAAAGAATTCAACATATATCATGAGCGTCATAGACGGTTATTGAATTACTGAGCATCACATGTGAATCAAACATTTGTGGAACCAAATAAACCATAGTTTAACTTGGCAATATACTGGAAATTGGAAAACCATAAACTAGCACTGGTCAAGAAAAATGGATGCAATTTTATGAAGAAAATGATGAGTAAACTATCTAGAAAAATGGAAAATTGGTGTTACTCTGAAAAAGAAAGTAAATTAATGAAAGGAAAAAATGCATTTTGAAACTCTGACGGGAGTTTGCATGAAATTAAGTTTAAAGAACTTACACCAGGACTATTCAGAAGAATTAAGTTTAAATTAATCAACAGACCATCAGCCAAGCAGAGTCATATTGCGTCCCGTGGCAGCAGGCAGTCCATTTGGATCTTGTTCCATCTGGATGGGCGTAGATTTCGATGGAAGAACTGTCAGACAGATTTTTTTTACCACGGTTATAGCCTTCTCCCAAGATCATATCTGCTGATTCTTCAGCAAAGCTGGGTGAGGTCTCTCTTATGCTCTGAAGAAGGAATTTGTTTATTGTACAAGGTCTGATCAGAAAGTCAAATTGGGACAAAAACACACCACAGATCCGTTTCTTCTGATGTATGTGGCTTGAATAAGTTGGTTTAAGCTTAGAAAAATCAAACAAAATCTTCTTGCATGGTGATTTAAAGAAAAGGATTAAAATAAGGAAAAGTGAACTTTAAAGAAAAGAAAAAGAATTTTCACAGAACATGGGAACTCTGGGCGTACTTGAAAACAGAAAAAGAAAGGGAAAAGCAGAAAATACTCCTTACAGCTTGACTAACGCCCAAAAACCTGAAACAAAGGGAACGTTTTTTGGTTTTTTTTGGGTGTGGCAGAATTTCACTGACTTTGATGAAACCTGAGCTGAACCAATTACATGGAGTTCCATTTGTTCAGCAGAAGGCTGTGTGGGTCTCCCAGCAGAGAGAAGAGGGAGAGAGACATTTGATTTGCAAAGTGAGATCATCCTGCACACATATATGCTGCTGAATAAAGCATAAATTCCTTAAACTTTAGTGACTAAGATATTTTACCTAATAATAAGGGAACATACAATGTGTCTACATTGTAACTGTAATTAATTTGTGATAGTAAGCATGCAAATGTTAATTTCCTCCTGAAAATAAAGCAACACATATCAAATCATATCAATAAAAGCATTTCAAACCCCAATTGTCCAACACAGGTTCAGCCATGTCTTCAGTAGTGGATGCTGTCTTGAGAGAAAGAATATGAATTAATTCATTTGCCCATAACTCAGAAATTCCACTGCAAAGAGAAAAAAAATTAAATATTCCTGATTCGTCCACCAGATAGCACTGTGAAACTGTCTGGTTGTTTAATGAAGAATCTTGACTTCCCTGTCTGGACTCCATCAACCATAAATCTGTCATTTGGGGCATTCCTGTGCCAAATAGAGAAAAGGGAGAATGACTAAGTCCTGGAGAAGGGATTAACTTCCACTTTATGGCTGATGGGTTGTGTTACAACTCTGGTCCTTGGGTGAGAGAAGCAGTTCATGACCAGACTTTTGAGTTAAAATGATTTCCTTCAGCAAAGAATGATTTTATAGACTGGAACCCACGGTCAACACTACACAGCAAACAGACAGGTAGGCATGGAAAAAGAGAAAATATTCCCTGTATTTTTTTTTTTTTTTTTCAGAAAAACACAGACTCCAATAGCCAATACAGTGCAACAGAATAAATTATTTATTTTTTCCTCTCTGCTCGGTACTGAGTGGTTGGGAACCGTAGGGAGTTTTCAAATGAAGGTGCTGCCAGTAATTTCCAAATCGATACTCTTCAACATGCATTCAATGCAATTTAGCTGTTGTAATGGATACTGTGTTAATGTTTGTATTTGCTGTTGCACAAATGTTTTTCTGTATAGCAGAAGTTTCTGCTTAATTTACACATCACTATAATAGGAAATTTTTATAGAATATCACTGCAGTAAACTGGAAAAAAGCATCTGCCTTAAAATTTGGAATTCTTCCCACAACTTTTAGTGCAAAAAACACTCTAAAAACATTTTAACTTTTATTGCAACTTTATAAAAAAGCTCCCACGAATTCAGACTTTTTGGCCTGTAACAATCATAAAAACATTCCGCAAAATCCTGGAGGGACTGTTAAGTATAAGAGTAGTTATCTAAAAAGTAGGTAAGTAAGAGTAAGAAAATATCTATGTAAAAAGTTACTTGAGATGTGATTTTAGTCTTGGCAGTTTGAAAGGTTTTCCCTCCTAATTTATTTTGAGTATTCTTGTAAATTTGCTACTTTTCCCTTGTAAATTTTAAAGATTTTTTCACTTTAAATTTGCAACTTTTTTCCTCTTTGTGTTTTTCCATCCATCCATCCATTTTCTTCCGCTTAATCCTTTTCGGGTCGCCGGGGGACTGGAGCCTATCCCAGCATCTTTGGGCGAGAGGCAGGGTACACCCTGGACAGATCGCCAGTCCACCACAGGGCCAACACAGAGAGACAGACAACCATTCACTCTCACAGTCATACCTAACGACAATTTAGAATCTCCAGTTTGATGTCATTGAATCTAACCTGCATGTCTTTGACCTGTGGGAGGAAACTGGAGTACCCGGAGTAAACCCACGCAGACATGGGGAGAACATGCAAACTCCACACAGAAGGGTCACCCATGGTCAGGGGGTGGGATCGAACCCATGATGGTCAGGGGTGGAATTGATCCCATGACCTTCTTGTTGTGCTGACACAGTGCTAACCACTGTGGTACCGTGCTGCCCTCTCTTTATTTCCAAAAACAATAATCTCAGTTTTGTCTTTGTTCAGCTTTTATAAAAATTAGGGTTCATCCATTTATTTATCTGGGCTAAACACTGATTTAGTTCGTCAACTAGACTGAGGTGGTCCGGTGACAGAGCCAGGTACGTATATCTGAGTGTTATATGCATATGTATGGTAATCATTGTTATTGTCTTTAATATTTTGACTAAGTGGCAACAGGACTGTGTTTCCGACACGATCATCAGTAGCACGGGGGCCCCCCAGGGAACGGTGCTGGCTCCCTTCCTGTTCACTCTTTATACTGCGGACTTCTCACACAACACAACACACTGCCATCTACAGAAGTTCTCTGATGACTCTGCGATCGTTGGTCTCATCTCCAACGGAGATGAAGCTGAGTACAGAGGGCTTATCCAGGACTTCGTGGACTGGTGCCATCGGAACTGCCTCCAGATCAACGCGAGGAAAACTAAGGAGCTGGTGGTGGACTGCCGCAGGCATGGGCAGCCCCTCACAGCACCAGTAAATATACAGGGAACAGACATCAAGATGGTGACATCCTATAAGTACCTGGGTGTTCATCTGAACAATAAACTAGACTGGTCACACAATACTGACGCACTCTACAAGAAGGGACAGCGCAGGCTGTTCCTGCTGAGGAGACTCGGGTCTTTTGGTGTACAAGGGGCGCTGCTGAAGTCATTCTATGACACGGTGGTGGCATCAGCCATCACTTTTGGAGTGGTCTGCTGGGGCAGTGGCATTACTGCAGCCGATAGGAAGAGACTGAACAAACTGATTAAGAAAGCTAGCTCTGTCCTGGGGCAGCGCCTTGATCCGATGGAGGAGATAGGAGAGAGAAGGACGGTGGCTAAACTGTCATCTCTGCTGGAGTCCGAGTTCCACCCTATGCAGGACATACTGGATGCACTGAGGAGCTCATTTAGCAGCAGACTACATCATCCCAGGTGCACAACCAAGAGGTTTCGTAGGTCCTTCCTACCAACGGCTGTCAGACTGTACAACCTAAGCAGGGCTGCTCGCAGAGATAGCAAAAAGACGTAACAAACTAATAGTTTTTTGAATGCAAAAGATGCAATAGACTTACACAATGGTCCTCTCCGGCATACAACTAGGAACATACCGGTCGCTATGGAGGGTGAGAATATGTATGGGCACATAATCATACCATGTAGGATAACTAAGTAGTCGGTTATGCTGTTTCATCCCATCTAGCAACAATGCTCTGCACTGTGTGTGTTTATATATTTACATATTTATTCCATCTAGCTACAATGCTCAGCACTGGGTGTGTTTATATTTATATATCTATATATTTATTCCATCTAGCTACAATGCTCCGCACTGTGTTTTTATATATCTACATATTATTCCATCTAGCTACATTGCTCCGCACTGTGTGTGTTTATATACTTGCATATTTATTCCACCTAGCTGCAATGCTCCGTACTGTGGGTGTTTATATATTTACATATTTATTCCATCTAGCTACAATGCTCTGCACTGTGTGTTCATATATTCATATATTTATTCCATCCAGCTACAATGCTCTGCACTGTGTGTGTGTGTGTGTGTGTGTGTATATATATATCTTATAGTAATATGTACATATGTATATTAGCTGCTCTTGCTTGCTTGTTTTTTTTCTTGCCTTCTGATTGTTGCTCTGAGTGTTGCTATCCCTGTGCTGTTGCAATCCTGGAATTTCCCCGTTGTGGGACTAATAAAGGCTTATCTTATCTTATCTTATCTTATCTTAACAGATAAATATTTAAAAAGAAGAGGACCAAGGACAGATCCCTGTGAGACCCCACAATTCAGTGGTACTTGGTTGGGCCTATAACTTTCTATATGTATAAAATATACCATCTAAGTATGATCTAAATACAAATTAATACAATTCCAGTCAGTCCAATCCAGTTTTCCAGCCTATCTAGCAGTATATCATGATCTGCTGTGTTGAATGCGACCCTGAGATCCAGTAATACTAAAACTGATACTTTGCTAGCATCAGTGTTAACTGAATATAATTTAACATTTTAATCAATGTTGTTTGTTGCTATGATGGGGTCAAAAGCTTGACTGAAACTTGTCTAGGTAAGTGTTTGTGTTAGCATGATTGCTAAGTTGATTAAAAACAATTTACTGCACAATTTTTTCTACAAAAAGAAAATTTGACACAGGTCTATAATTGGTTATCACGGTAGGATCAAGGTTATTTCTTTTTCAGAAGCGGCCTAATAGCAGACATTTTCAGGGACTATGGTTTTATACCTGATGACAATGAAGTGTTTTGCAAAACATAATTTTTTATAGAACTAAAATATTTTTTTAAATTCTGTTGTGAGTGTATCAACACAGCATGTAGTTGACTTAAAGGGGTCATTGACTGCGAAATGGTGTGTTTGTAGGTTTTAACTGTCTGAAATGAGTCTACTGGTTACCTAATTATCAAAAAAAATTTAAAAGTCAATTGTCTTGAAAAACACACAGCCCTTACCTCGTTTTTCTCTCCCAGAAACGCCAGAAACATTTTTGACTATTCCGTCTAAATCGTATTCTTCACGTTTAGAAAAAGCCAACCCACCGCCATCCTTGAGACCCGCCCACTGCTCTATTATTGGGCCGCCTAGCTGTCTGTTATGTAGATGGAAGGGGTGCTAAAGGTAGCCTATTAGCCCCTGAGCTACTAGCTCCCAAGCTACCACTAGTACCAGGAAGCTTGAACCAAGTGCGGCTTATATTGTTATTTTCTTCAGATCTTAGTCACCCTAATAACCATCCCTGTTACCACCTGGTTCACCAGTCCACAGTCCACAATATACCTTGCTTCGCTCTGGCCCATCTCCCAGTGGTTTTGCCGTGATTCCGCAGCAGGTTGCCGGGGCCGGCGTTATGGTCGTGGTAACCACCTACACCATGACCTGAGGCTGCTGCCTGGAGCTGCTGGCTCTCATGGCCAGCTCCCCCACAATCCTCCGGGGTTCTGTGCGACTCTCAGAAGCAACGTAGGGGGGTCGCTTCATGACGGGGCATCCCCCAGCTGGCCGTGTGAGAGGAGCGGAGTACTGTGGAATGAGGCATTGCCCTTTGAGATCCTGTGGCTCAGCAGCTTGGCTCAGCCAGCAGCCTCGGGTTGCAACAATTGGTGGGTAGCCCGGCACGCGGTGCTGGCGATTTGTTGTGGCATCCTGGCAAGGTTGTTGGGAGATAGGCCAGAGTGACGCAAGAACACAAACAACTCCGGATCAGTGAACCAGTGCTGCTCATCCAAGCTAGAAGGAGGCTAGAAGCTAGTCAGCTAATGGTTAACTGACGTAAAAAGGAGGGCAGAGTTGAATAGTTGAAGGACGTTTTTTAAAGTAACAGGCTTTAAATCAGAACATTTCAGGAAAGCCGGAAAAAAAGAAAAAAAATTGCTTCAATAATTAATTTTGACCGGAAGAGCTGAAAAGCTGGTAACACACACACAGACAGATGCATTAATTGATTACCGTATGCCTCTCTGTTTCACCGAGGCATAAAAATTTGAATATGAGAATTAATATACTCACTGCTCAAGTAATTTTCAGAGTTTCTTACTTTTAAAAAATTTTTGGTGCAAAGTTTTACTTCTACTTGAATAACTAATATCATAAGGTAATGTGTTTACTTGAGCACAATTTCTGTCTACTCACCTCTGTAACATGTCCAAATATACATTGATGTGCTTAGTAAAACCTGACAAACACTGACTTCAAAACCCCAACTCTTATTTTCTGGTGTCCAGAAGTGAGTGTGGGTGGTTATATGGAGGCAGTAAATTATACGTGTCTGCCACCTTCTGAGGTGGAATATTTAGTACAACTGGGGATTTATTATGGTTTATGGCCACATCACATAACAGTTGCAGAACTGTGACACAGACACTCCACAGCGCTATCTGTCCATGAAACCAAGACTGACAAAGGGTTAAAAAAATTAAAGAAAATGTGAACAAGCAGCAGATGAGAATCAGCACCTCCATGTCCGAGTCCATGGTCCTCAGCCGGAAAAAGGTGGATTGTCCTCTCTGGGTTGGGGACAGGCTCCTGCCCCAAGTGGAGGAGTTTAAGTATCTTGGGGTCTTGTTCACGAGTGAGGGGAGAATGGAGCGAGAGATTGGCAGACGGATTGGAGCAGCATCTGCAGTGATGCGGACGTTGTGCCGGTCTGTTGTGGTGAGGAGGGAGCTTAGTTCTAAGGCAAAGCTGTCGATTTACCAGTCAATCTACGTTCCTACTCTCACCTATGGTCACGAGCTTTGGGTAATGACCGAAAGAACAAGATCGGGGATACAAGCGGCTGAAATGAGCTTTCTCCGTAGGATTGCTGGACTCACCCTCAGAGATAGGGTGAGGAGCTCAGTCATCTGGGAGAGGCTCAGAGTAGAACCGCTGCTCCTCCACATTGAAAGGAGTCAGTTGAGGTGGTATGGGCATCTGATTAGGATGCCTCCTGGACGCCTCCCACTTGAGGTGTTTCAGGCACGTCCCGCTGGGAGGAGACCCCGGGGCAGACCCAGGACTCGGTGGAGAGACTATGTCTCCCAGCTGGTCTGGGAACGCCTTGGTATCCTCTCCGAAGAGCTGGAGCAGGTGGCTGGGGAGAGGGAAGTCTGGGCTTCTCTGCTTGAACTGCTGCCTCCGCGACCCGGACCTCTGGAAAAGCGGTAGAAGATGGATGGATGGATGGATGGTGAACAAAATATGCCATTGACACTTCATTAAGACACAAGCAAGCTATTAAAATGTGGAAAAAGTGCAGTCAATGACCCCTTTAATAAGGGAAATATATTTTTTTAATATATTGTGATCCACTTTATTAAGCTCTGACCAATTGGTCACATTTTTGCTAGGAATAGGTTAAAACACTGCTTAATTGTAGCGTAATGATGGCGTAGGGCTGTCATGGTGGAGGAATTTCCCCTGCGGTGATGGTGGATAGCTCAACACAGCGATATGCAGTATTATTGCAAATGTTTTTAGGACCCTGTGGTCTCGTAATTTAAAGAGGGTTCATAACTTATGTGGCAAACAATGGAAGCTGTGAGAAACTCGCTGTAGCTCTGCTCTCAACTTTATGTGCGTGTGTGACAATTGTGCGGTGCTCCCGTCTTCCAAGGCATGAACTGCTGATTCTGTTAAAAAAACAAAACAAAAAAACCCCGATCATTTTCATAAAGCAGTGGTGGTAACCAGTATTTCAACTACAGGGTGTGTGGACTGGAGACTGCAGCAACATTTAGCATATTTAAATAGGACATCCTCCATACAGGACCCTGTGTGGCTCTTGTCACTGTGATTTGTGGATTTACCTTATTAAACATCAAGGTACTGCACGCTGCAAGAATCGCGGCGATCAGTTGTGATTTGGACATCCTACGCCAGCATGGAATTCTGGCAGAGTCCCCGCTGGAAGCTACCCATGAGAGGAGGAAGCGGAAGCGGAGCGAACGCAAGCAGAAGCGCGGAAAAAGGGCCGGGATCCATGCTAGGCTAAAGGCTAACCCCTCCAGACCAGCGGTACCGTCGCTTCTTCTCTCAAACGTCCGTGCCCTCGAAAACAAGGTGGACGAACTGTGGCTGCTGAGAGAAACCCGGAGAGAGTGGAGGGACTGCTGTGTGTTTGTTTTTACCGAGACATGGCTCCACAGCAACATTCCTGACGAGGCCATTCAACTGGAAGATATGGCGATGTTCCGTGCCGACAGGGAAACGGTGAGCTCCGGTAAGAGCCGGGGGGGGTGGGCTATGCATCTATGTTAACAAGAACTGGTGCGTTAATGCCACGTTAGTGTCTAAACACTGCTCTCCGTTGGCGGAGTTCCTTATTGTAAATTGTCGGCCTTATTATCTGCCTAGGGAATTCAGCAACGTGTTTGTAGTTGGTGTTTACATAGCGCCGAGCGCTAACGCTAAAGCTAATGCTAAGAAGGCACTCGGGGAACTGCACAATGCAATCAGTGAAATCCAAACTTCACACCCGGACAGTTTTGTGGTGGTTGCGGGGGATTTTAACCACACCAGCCTAAAGACTGTGCTCCCCAAGTTTAAACAATGTGTAGACTTTAAGACCAGAGGAGAGAATATGTTGGACTTAGTGTACACAAACACAGATGCATATAAAGCGATACCCTGCCCCCATCTCGGCCGTTCTGATCACATATCCGTGATGCTGCTGCCTGCTTACAAACCTTTATTGAAGCGCAGCAGGCCAGCAGTGAAACAAATCAGGATTTGGCCAGAGAGTGCAACCCCTGCACTGAAAGACTGTTTTCAGCACACAGACTGGAAGGTCTTCAAAATAGCAGCCTCCCAGGAAGACAGGACAGATGTGGAGGAGTATGCTGATACGGTCACCAGCTACATCGCGAAGTGCACAGAGGATTTCACTACAGTGAAGACCATCACTATGCGGGGTAATCATAAGCCCTGGATGACTGCAGAGGTGCGCTCGCTGCTCACAGCCAGAGATGCAGCCTTCAGAGCGAAGGACAGGATCGCCCTCCGCTCAGCCAGGTCTGCGCTTTCAAAGGGAATTAAGGCGGCAAAGCGCGCCTATGCGGAGAAAATCTAGGGACACCTCTGTGACACTAGGAACACCAAGCAGATGTGGCAGGGAGTTCGGACACTGACGGGCTTTAAGCCTAGGCAGGGGGTCGATGATGATGACACTTCGCTTCCAGACAGGCTTAACGACTTCTTTGCACATTTTGAAGCATCAAACTCGACAATCAGAGGGAGGGCTGGCCCTCCCCCACCATCGGTCGGACCAGCTTTTACCATCAACACAGCGGACACACGGAGGACTCTAACCAGAGTCAACCCACGCAAAGCTGCAGGTCCAGACAACATTCCGGGACGTGTGCTCCGAGACTGTGCGAGCGAGTTGGCGGATGTCCTGACTGACATTTATAACATCTCCCTGAGTCAGGCTATTGTTCCCAGATGCTTCAAGACCTCTATCATTGTACCGGTGGCAAAGAAACCAGTGGTGTCCTGTTTGAATGACTATCGTCCTGTTGCACTGACACCAATTGTGATGAAGTGTTTTGAGCGGCTTGTCAAACCACACATTACAGCCTGCCTCCCTGCATCACACGACCCGCTCCAGTTTGCATATCGTTCAAACCGCTCCATGGAGGATGCTATAGTCACCACCCTACACTCTGTCATCACCCACCTGGACCAGAAAGACACCTACGCCAGACTCCTGTACATTGATTTCAGTTCAGCATTCAACACCATTATTCCCCAGAGACTGATGGACAAATTACTCCTTCTCGGTCTGAACACCGCCACATGTCTCTGGATCCTGGATTTCCTGACTGAGAGACCTCAGTCTGTCCGTGTTGGAAACAACATCTCCAAGTCTGTCACGCTGAGTACCGGATCCCCTCAAGGCTGTGTACTCAGTCCACTGTTGTTTACACTTCTAACACATGACTGTGTATCCAGACACGAGGGAAACCAGATTATTAAGTTTGCAGATGACACCACAGTGGTGGGACTTATCCAGAGGGATGAGGAATCAATGTACAGGGAAGAAGTGAGAGACCTGGAGGGCTGGTGCAGGGAGAACAATCTGGTGCTCAACGTGGACAAAACGAAGGAGATGATTATCGACTTCCGGCGGTCACAGCCTGAGCATGCCTCCCTCAGCATTGGCGGCCGTTTAGTGGAGAGAGTAGAGAACATCAAGTTCCTCGGAGTGCAGATCTCGCAGGACCTGACCTGGAGCAAGAATTCCTTGGAGATCAGGAAGCGGGCTCAGCAGAGACTGCACTTCTTGAGGAAACTCAAACAGGCCTCTCTCCCCATTAGCATCCTCAGGACCTTCTACAGAGGTGTGGTGGAGAGTGTTCTGACGTACTGCATTGCTACATGGTATTCCAGCTGCAGTATGTCAGACAAAAAAGCCCTGCAGAGGATAGTCAAGGGGGCGGAGAGGGTAATTGGAGTCTCCCTCCCCTCTGTCCAAGAACTTTTTCAGAACCGTTGTAGGAGCAGGGCACTGAACATTGTCAAGGACCTTTCTCACCCTCTGCATAAACATGTTGAACTTCTTCCATCTGGTAAACGATTCTGGAGCATCAGAGGCAGAACCACCAGACTGATCAACAGCTTCCTTCCACAAGCTGTCAGGATGCTGAACAGTTGACCTGGAATCTCTCATACACACTACTGCACCTACGGACATTTTGTATATTATAGTTAGTTATTCTTTTTTTTTCCCCAAGTATGTCTCAGGGATGTGTGAATGGATGGGGGTGGGGGGGGGGGGAGCTATGTGGGAATGTGTCTTAAATCATGCTGCTTCTTATATGGATGCCGAGAGAAACGCAATTTCATCTTGCCTGCACTACAGTTGTTTGCACAGCAATATGACAATAAAGTTTGATTTGATTTGATTTGATTGATTTGATTTTTGCTGCTGTCCAAAAATCACATTCAAACAAGCAATGCACTATGCAGTAGTTGTTTCACTCTCGGAGCTCAATTGTCAGGATCATAAACACTCCACTCAGAAAGAAATATCATGCTTTGTGCCCTTTCAGTGTTCACTGTTAACTTTAGGCCATGTACCGCAGGCTTTTAAAACGGCTGTAATTAAACCCTTACTCAAAAAGCCAACGCTAGATCCAGGAGCTTTAGCTAACTATAGACCAATCTCTAATCTCCCTTTCATTTCAAAAATCTTAGAAAGAGTTGTTGCTACGCAATTATTTGACCACCTGCAGGGAAATGGTTTACTTGAAGAGTTTCAATCTGGGTTTAGAATCCATCATAGTACTGAAACAGCCTTAGCGAAGGTCACTAACAACCTCCTCATTGCATCTGATAATGGACTAGTTTCTGTACTTGTCCTTTTAGATCTTAGTGCAGCTTTTGATACTATTCATCATAATATTCTACTTGATAGATTAGAACACTATGTTGGACTTAATGGAACTTCGTTGCAGTGGTTTAGATCTTATTTATCTGATAGGTTCCAGTTTGTTCATGTAAATGATTAGTTTTCTTTCAGCTCAAAGCTTAGTCATGGAGTTCCAGGGGGATCTGTGCTAGGCCCTACTCTTTTTAGTTTATATATGCTTCCGTTAGGCAACATTATTAGAAAGCACTGTATACATTTTCATTGTTATGCAGATGACACACAATTATACCTGTCAATGAAGCCAGATGATACTAATCAATTAGCCAAGTTAGAAGCCTGTCTTAAGGAAATCAAAGCTTGGATGACTTGTAATTTCCTGCTATTAAATTCAGATAAGACTGAAGTCATTCTTGTTGGTCCAAAAAACCTTAGAAATTCCTTTCCAAATCAAACTTTCAGTTTGGATGCAGTTACTCTTTCTCTTAATAGCTCTGTGAGGAACCTTGGAGTTATTTTTGATCAGGATTTGTCCTTCAATTCACATATTAAATTTGTTTCTAAGACTGCCTTCTATCATTTGCGTAATATTGCCAAGATTAGGAGCATCTTGTCTCAGAGTGATGCTGAGAAGCTGATCCACGCTTTTGTTAGCTCAAGATTAGATTATTGTAATTCTTTATTATCAGGCTGTCCTAAAACATCTTTAAAAAGTCTTCAGCTGATCCAAAATGCTGCAGCAAGAGTTTTAACAGGTACTAGAAAGAGAGATCATATCTCTCCGGTTCTGGCCTCCCTTCATTGGCTTCCCATAGAGTTTAGAATTAAGTTTAAAATCCTTCTTCTTACTTACAAAGCTCTAAACAATCAGGCTCCTTTTTATTTAAAAGATCTGATACTACCGTATCATCCTAACAGAGCACTACGCTCCCGAAATGCAGGATTACTTGTAATACCTAGAATCTCCAAAAGTACAATGGGAGGCAGAGCCTTCAGTTATCAAGCTCCTCTCCTGTGGAATCAGCTGCCAATCTGGATTCGGGAGTCAGACTCGATCTCTGTTTTTAAGAATAGGGCTAAAACCTACCTTTTTGATATAGCCTACAATTAGGGAGGGATCATGTGTTTCTGAACCCTCCCTTAGTTATGCTGCTAATGGGTTTAGTCAGCCGGGGGACCTCCAGTAATGCACTGGGCCTCACTCTTTTCCTCACTCTCTATGAAATATTTTTTTTTTTGCTGGTCATTAACATTTGTTTGTTCTCTCCCATAGATTGAGTCCCCATCGTGCTGTTTGCTCTCTACATGTCTGTTCTTTTCTTCTTCTCTATCCCCTCACCCCCCAGCCAGTCGCAGCAGATGACTGCCCCTCCCTGAGCCTGGTTCTGCTGGAGGTTTCTTCCTGTTAAAAGGGAGTTTTTCCTCTCCACCATCGCCAAGTGCTTGCTCACAGGGGATCGCCTGATTGCTGGGGTCTTTCTGCAACTGTGGGGGTCCCCCCTACAGTTGATAGTGCTATGAGATGACTGTTGTTGTGAAATGGCGCTATATAAATAAAGTTGAATTGAACTGAATTGAATTGAACTGTCACAGCTGTATTTACCAATTCGTCCAAACGCTTCCCCCACTAACTACCTGCTGGAGTCTGTCTGGAGAGAGAGTGCCCCACACGGTGCTGGGGGCAGCAGCAGTGCTGTGGAAGCTTTCACAGTACCAGGTGCAAACGTGCTATTGGCAATAAAAATATACTTAACATTTAACAATTTATTTAATAATCAATAGGGGCACAAAAGTGAGCAATGAAGTTTAGCCACACACACAAAAAGGTGAATGCCACAGTTATTGTGGTTGCTCATTATCCTCTGCGGTAGGCTTAACCATAGCGCGGTCTTACGTAATTGCGGTTATCGTGACAGCCCTATGATGGCGTTTCTTATATTTAGGATTGTTTTAGTGAAAAAGCAAGCAGATTCATTGCATTTATCTTTAGAAAGGAATTCAGAGACCACCTGCTTTGGAGGGTTTGTAAGTTTATTAACTATAGAAGAAAGTGCAAGCATTATTGGCATTTCTATTTATTACAGTATATCAGAAAAGTATTGTCTCATTCTATATAACACACTTAAATCTAGACAAACTGCTTATGGAGTTATAGACTGTTGTACACTTGAGGCTTTGTTCTCATAAATTTGTGAGGTTTTTCTAAATTTTTTGCTCAAGATTTTTTTATAGTCTTTACTCTTAAATTTATCGCGATTTTATAATGAATGTTTTTCCTTGAAAGAGTTGTGATAAAATTGTGACTTTTTAACATATATTTTAATGTTAATTTGCAGAGGCAGAACAGAAAATGATGATTTTGAAAAATAATGAATAAAAATATGTTTAATTAAAAAAATCATTAAAATAAATAATGCTGTGGCATTGCAGGTGGTGAGGTGTAATCTGATGCTGCATTAACTTGCATTCAGAAATCATAATTTTCTTAAATATTAACAAATTAGTAAAACAAAGTTTGATGCCAGAGTCTGGAGTTTTAGAGGGGCACAGTAACTGGAGTTAGTGGGCACAGCCCGCAAATGCCCCCTTCCCCCAATGGCACGGAAAGCATACTTCTTTCTGTCTTTCTCCTGTCATCCATTTAACCATGGTGAAACCCAAATACGACGCTATATTTGGGTGTGCAAAAAAAAAAAAAGGCAAAAATACCAATTATTAAATTAAATAATGCGACTTATCATCCAATATTCAGCTTCACTGCATAATGATTGTCCAGTTGTGGAAAAGTAAAAGCAGGTCCAAACATTATGTTTTGGGAAGAATTAATAACTGTTAACCACTTGTTAAAGGTCCTGTATTGTGTAAAATTATATTTTTGTGTGGTTCAACTTTATAAATTATGGCCATCCATCACATGTATACTGTTGAAATATTAAAACCCTCATTTCAGCAATACATGCATTGTCCTTATGTAATTAAACTCTTAAAGAAATGAGTGTATTGAACTTCCTGGGCTTTATGATGTCACAAATAAGTAAGGCTCACCTTCACTTCTGTAAAGCAGCACAACATATACCCTGACTGCCACCTAACTTGTGACTGCCCCCCTCAAAAAAATAAAAACCCTTTACCCAATCATATTTGGTGCTCATCAGTTGTGATGAACAGGCTGAAAACTCAACACATCCAGACAAAATATTAAAGGCAGCTTTTTTAGGAGCTGCAAAACAACACGGAAACGTTTTTTGTTTTAAAACCACATACTGTACTTAGTATGTCCTTGAGGATGTCAAATCTTAAATCAATCCCTGGGAAATGAACACAACGATATCTTTAAAAGGCAAACTTTCCTCTGGCATTGTCTTGGTCACCACAATTACACATCCTTGGTTGCCATGATTACAAGTCATTGTAATTACATAACAGTGACAGCGGCAGTAGGGCACTTTTTCCCGAGGTCTCATCACATTTATTTTAGTTCAGGAGCTCTTATTGAACGATATTGCACAACCATGCACACTGAAAAATTGAGCTAACCCAGCACTGAGTCTGTAATAATGTAAACCCTGTGGGTCATAACCTATGGGTCTTAAGTGTCAAGATGTGATGGAAGGGGATCATTTACCCTTCCAGAAACTGAAATTT
The DNA here is from genome assembly GCA_020510985.1 of Pholidichthys leucotaenia. NCBI lineage: Eukaryota > Metazoa > Chordata > Actinopteri > Cichliformes > Pholidichthyidae > Pholidichthys > Pholidichthys leucotaenia. The sequence goes on along the minus strand of CM035846.1, from coordinate 249,435,207 downwards.
TATTGTTTCTTTCTCTCTCTGCTATAGTCACTCAGAATGTCCCAAAACATTTATTCTAGTTGGGCAGCATAGTATAAGAACTACAGTAGGTCTGAGAAACCACCAATCATCCATTTGTTAAAATAACAAAAAAAATAAAAATAAAAAATCTTGTGTAGCTTTTATGCTCTTTGGATGCCTTTGTATTGATGATTTTTGGCAAATTTTTTTAGCTGATATAAACTTCATCCTCGTAATATTAAGCTTCAGAATAATGGAATGCATATAACCATATCAACAGAAACTGACCCAAATATTTTAATTGTACTGGAAATTATATTTGTATGCTGAATAGAATATTTGTTATTTTTGAAATATATTGACATCAACTGGCTTTGCTCAAGTTTCATCAAAATGTGTTTATCGACTCGATGTCACTCTGAAAGACCGATGACTAATACTGTGTAAACAGCATCTTAGTCGATGATAGACTGTACCTAGTGAGCAAGTGGTTGATTATCATAATCCGATAGTGTGGACGTAGCACGCTGTTCTTAAGTCCTGACAGGTTATGACAAGTCCCTGTGGGATAAATTTCTGCCCATTTCATAGCAAGTGTGTAAAATCAGTATTCATCATTGCATTTTGCTGAAATACAGTCTTTAAGATGTAAACTGTCTTTCATCTTTTCATCCAGTTGACAGCTGGTGCCAAGGGGATAAAAGTCGACTATACTGACACAGTGTGACTCTTGTATCAACACATGGGAGAAGTGGAAAGGATTCTTCAACATCTAGAGGCTCAATTTTTCTCTAGACTGACTTTCCGGTCATTCCGGTCGACATTCATCTTCCGGTCGAGTGAACGCTGGCGTGTTTTGCTGCCGTTGCTCTCCAGTTTTATTTTAATTTACTAGTTTTAACTTACTTGTTTTTGTTATCTTTGATCTTTTCTTATCTTTGAGAGTTTTCTTGTTTGGACTGAAGTGATTTACCTACAGGCTATTTGTATTGCAACTGGTTCTTACCTCTTGTCCACACCTGGCTCCTCCCGTCACTTGGTGCCCAAAACAACTATGTGGATAAAGGGGTTATGTGTGTGGTCTGTGTTTCCCTAGACTGCCCTGTCCTTGATCCATCGTCCTGTGACAGCATTGCTTCAGTATTCTGCTACTGAGCTCCTGCAACTGCGATTTCATCTGACTGTTCCACCACCTGTGGCCCTTCATCTCCACATGGACATCACAGTGCAGCCTCGCCACAGATACATACACCGAGGATCCCGTTGGAGCTTCAGTTACGACAGTTATCCCATAAAGTCCATTTGGTCCACAACTCGTCGTCCTCCCCGTAACACCGGCTGTGCTACTGAGCACAGTGTGTTAGCCCATCTGGCTAGGTCGGCTAACTCCACCGTCAAAGAAGGTAACACCAGTCTCAACTTCGGTCTGCTTAACATCCGCTCACTCATGGGCAAGGAACATCTCATCCAGGACCTTTTCTCAGACCGTAAGATGGATTTTCTCCGTTTATGTGAAATGTGGTAACAGCCCAATGACTTTGCATCTCTGAATGACTGCACTCCGCCGGGGTTTGTTTACACCTGCCAGCCCCGTGGCTCCGGCTGTGGTGGGGGTGTCGCTATGATTCACCGCAAGAGGTGAAAAGTTTTGCTGGTGTCTGCTTCAACTTTCCACTCATTTCAATATTCAGAATCACAACTCACTGGCGTTATTCCCACCATTATGTGTACTATTTATAGGCCACCCAGGCCCAACAAGGACTTTTTAAATGACTTTGCAGCTCTCATCATTCATTTTTCCATAATATCTCCTCACTTGGTCGTCCTTGGTGGTTCTAATATTCATTTAGACAATGACAATAACACCTGTGCCAAAGATTTTACATCTTGCTTGGACAGTTTTGGACTCCACCAATATATTAATTTTCCTAGCCATTGTAAAGGTCATATGTTGGACTTGGTTTGCTGTTCTGGTGTCACTCCCACTGACTGTTAATCTCATTTTATCCCCTTTTCCGACCATATGCTCATCTCCTTTAATATACTGTAAATTTACCAATTTTCAAAACCAACCCTCCCCTTTCCATTACCTTCAGAAAAATTAGGGATATTAATCTTGACACCTTTTCGTCTGCAATAAATTGCCCCCCCACATAGCCATTTCACCCCTGATCAATTAGTCTCCCACTACAATGATAATCTACATAATCTTTTTAACACCTTTGCTCCACTGAAACAGAGATATGTTTCTTTCTCCCGCTCTGCACCCTGGTATACTCCCTTCCTATGTGAACTCAAGGGTAAAGGACGTCAACTGGAACACCTTTTCAAGAAAACTGGACAAACCATTCATAAATAAATGTACAATAATCATGTCTTGCTCTACAAAGACGTCATTGCATCAGCTAATTCTACATACTACTCTGATCTAATCTCTGTCAATAAAGGCAACTCAAAGGCACTCTTTTCTCTCCTCAGCAATGCCACAAGGCCCCTGGACTCACTCCCCTCACATATGCACTCACCTAGCTTCTGCAACTCTCTTATGTCATTCTTTACTTCCAAAATCTCCAATATCCATCAACAGCTTATATCTGATGGAGCTGTAGTTTCTGGAGTGGATTCCCCGATTTCTTTTCCTTCCGTTATTCATTCCTTCTCGAGTTTAACAGACATATCCCAGCTAATTCACAAATCAAAATCATTCACTTGTCAGCTTGACCCCCTCCCTACTGTCCTTGTTAAAGCCTGCCTTCCTTCACTGGCTCCTTTGATTACCACCATTATTCACTCTTCCCTCAATACTGGAATTGTTCCGTCACCACTCAAAACAGCTGCTGTTACACCTCTACTTAAAAAACCTGGTGCAGACTCATCTGATTTTAATAACTTCCGACCAATCTCTAATCTCTCCTTCATCTCTAAGATTCTTGAAAAAGTCTTTGCCTCTCAGCTACACAGTCACCTCAATAATAATAAGCTCTATGAACAATTCCTGTCCAGTTTCCGCCCCCCCCCCCCCCCCATAGTACAGAAACAGCACTGATCAAAATCCTGAATGACCTCCTGATGGCTGCAGATTCTGGCTTACTCATTATACTCATTCTCCTAGATCTCACCGTGGCCTTTGACACCATTTCTCATAGCACCCTTCTAAATAGACTGGCTTCCATTGGCATCACCCACACTTTCCTCACTTGGTTCACTTCATATCTCTCCGGCCTCACTCAGTTCATCCAAATCAAATCCCACACCTTGAGTTTGTTCCCCATTTCTGCAGGTGTTTTGTAGGGCTCTATCCTGGGGCCCCTTCTCTTCATTATTTACATTCTTCCATTTAGTTACATTTTCCATAAATACAATATTCATTTCCATTGTTATGCGGATGACACCCAGCTTTACCTCTCCTCTAAACCCAGCTCCATACTGCCACCTACAGTACCTCTCTCCCTGATTGTCTTTCTGAAATTAAATCATGTTTTACCCCCAATTTCCTCAAACTCAATGGCAACAAAACAGAAATTTTACTTGTTGGTGCACCCTCCATCTTAACCAAATCCCCTAGTTTCTCCACTGATATTAATAACTCTCCCATTTGCCTTTCCCCTCAGGTTAAGAGCCTGGGTGTCATCCTCGACAGCACTTTATCATTCCAGTCTCATATCAATAATATTACTTGGTCCGCCTATTGTCATATTCATAACATTAACTGACTGCGTCCCTCCCTTACTCCGCACACTGCTGCCATCCTTATCCATAGTCTTGTCACTTCCCGCATTGACTACTGCACCTCACTTCTCTTTGGTCTCCCAAATAAATCTCTCCACAAGCTACAGCTCCTTCAGAACGCTGCTGCCCGGATCATCACTCGTACTCCATCCATAGAACACATTACCCCTGTCATTCAGCATCTTCACTGGCTTCCAGTAAAGGACAGAATAAACTTTAAGATACTGCTCCTCACCTTCAAAGCCCTTCATAACCTGACCCCACCATACCTGTCTGAACCCCTCCACATTGTCACCCCTAGTCGCTCTCTCAGGTCCTCCTCTTTCCTTCACCTTGTTGTTCCTTCTGCCCGCCTCATCACTATGGAGTATAGAGCCTTCAGTCGCTCTGCTCCCCAGCTCTGGAACTCACTCCCACCAGCCATTCTCAACATTGACTCTCTTCCATTATTTAAATCCAGACTCAAAACTTATTTGTTTAAACAAGCTTACTCTCTTTGATAATCTACCTTTAATTCACTGTTTTTGGTTTGTTACTTAAGTTTTGTTATTGCATTTTAAATCTGTTTTTACTGTTTTAATGCTTTTTGTAAGGTGACCTTGTGGGTTGAAAGGCACCTAGAAATAAAATATATTATTATTATTATTATTATTATTATGTTGTTGTTGTTGTTGTTGTTGTTGTTGTTGTTGTCAGACAATGTACTTTTAAGCCCAAGAATAAAAGTACAACAACACTCACTTGAAATCATTTAGAAATTGTTATGATTTCATTGCTTGTCAAGAAGTTTCTTGTTTTCACAGCCCTCTGGAACAGCTGAGTTGGTGGAATAAAATATCACAGTTCAGCAGATGGTGATACAGATTTTGTTACTAATATCTAATGATTAGCTGTGAGAAACCTTGTAATATGTCTTTGTCCCAATTGTTTACCAGCCACATACTGTCACGCCGCGCCATTCATCAGCGGCGCCACCTGCTCACGCACCTGCTACTCGTCAGCGGCGAAGGATAAAAGCCGCCTCGCCCTGAGCGTCGGCCTGAAGCCGTAGACTTCATTTCCTTTGTATGGACTTCTACCACATTCTCTTCAGCATCCTCATCTCCGGTAAGAAGTTCACTTACCTCATCTCTCCAGTCTGCTCCCCTGTGCACAGGTGGATTCCTCGGCGGCGGACAATCCCGTCCCTCGTCTCTCCTCGCTGCTGCACCGAGCCCTGCAGGTGGCTGTCTCCCGGGCTTCCATCCTTGAAGCGCCAGTCATCTGCCCAAACAAGTAAGCTTCTCTCCCTCGCCTATTCTCCTCCCGTGTTGGTGTGTGCTCATCACCCTGTGTCTGATTTCTCCCATAGGGTTGCCGGCTGAACGGTCTCCTGCCTCTGGGTCCGAAGCAGACGCCACCACCAACACATTTACATTCCGCAGACACGCACCCAAACATCCCTGTTGTTAATAAACAGTTTGAACTACTCTGAGCCTGTGTGTGTGCGTCTCCTGAGCCGAACGTTATGTCAGTACGGCTTCAGCAGAGCGGCTCGGCGGACGGCGGGCTCGCACACCGGTTTACCATCCTCGAGGCTCGGGTGGATCAGATTGTTTATCAGCAACAGGTGGTTCTTCATCAATTATTAGAACTGACTAACCGATTGAACCGCTTGGACCCCCAACAGCCGTTCCTCCCGACTCACCAGGGTGGCGCGGCTCCTGCTGTTCCAGCGGCCGTCCAGCCGGCTCCAGTGGCACCGGTTCGGCTCACGCCGATTCCGACCCCCGCCCGCTTTAGCGGTAAGCTCGGCGGAGCGCGGGGGTTTATTATGCAGTGTGAGTCCGTGTTCCACCGTGTGCCCGGAGATTTCCCCTCAGATCACAGCCGAATTGGTTACATAGGGAATCTTCTGGAGGGGCGTGCGTTAACCTGGACCTACGCCGTAATGGCGAGGCCCAGTTATGCCACCCTCACCTATGACCAATTCGTGAGGCGCTTTCTGGAGGTCTTTGACCACTCACAAACCGAAACGGTCCAGGTCGATCGGCTTCTCGCTCTCCAGCAGGGAAGCCGGTCGGCAGCGGACCACTCGGTCAACTTCCGGGTAGCGGCGGAGGAATTGGGCTGGGAGGAACGCTCCCTCTGTGGCCTGTTCCTCCGCAGCCTCAATAGTGATCTGAGGGATGAACTGGCTGGTCGGGATATCCCTGGGACGCTAGCGGAGCTGACATCCTTAGCGATAAGTTTGGATAACAGGCTGCGCGAGCGCTCCTCGGGGCGGAGGTCTTCTTCTTCTCGCCCTCGTGGAGCCTCGCCGCACCTGTTCCAAGCTCGCCCCCTGGCGGCGCCGCCAGCATCGCGCCCCGAGGAGTCGGAGCCGATGGTGACGGGCTGGACTAAACTTTCCCCTGTGGAGAAACAACGCCGCCGTGAGTTGGGCCTCTGCATGTATTGCGGAGGCGACCAACACACCGTGGAGCGTTGTCCACGGAAAGCCAGTCGGTGGGGTCCGCGAGTCACTGTTGGAAGCCTCGCGGATGTCAATCGGTTAGGATCACTTACTCAATTGAAGCTGCCCATCCGTTTCTGCCATAACCCTACTGGGCACCTCACCCACGCACTGGTGGATTCGGGCGCAGAAGGCAGCTTCATTTCACAAGGCCTGGCAACCCGATTGGGCATCCGCTGCCAGGCACTCAACACTCCCATCTCCCTAATCCACCTCTCCCGTGCCACCCTCGGGAGAGTGACACATCAAACTGTTCCCCTACCGGTCATCATCTCGGGAAACCACCGGGAGGAAATGACCTTTTACGTCCTTCCCAACTCTGTGTCGCCCGTCATCCTGGGGTATCCCTGGCTCCGCCTTCACAATCCGGTCCTGGATTGGAAATCAGCTGGGATCTCGGCATGGAGTACGTTCTGTATGGGCACCTGCCTTCAGTCCGCTGCCTGCTCTCCGTCCGCTCCTCCCCCTGCTACGGACGCTGCACCCCCGGACCTGTCTCTGGTGCCCCCAGAATTTCACGACCTGGGTATAGTGTTCAGCAAAGCGAAAGCTATGTCTCTTCCCCCTCATCGGCCCTATGACTGCGCCATCAACCTCCGCCAGGGGGCTCCCTTACCTTCTGGTCGCCTTTACAGCCTGTCTGCGCCGGAGAAGGAGACGATGAACGCCTACCTGAAGGAATCATTAAGTGCTGGGATTATCCGCCCATCATCGTCACCCGTGGGGGCAGGGTTCTTCTTCGTGGGGAAAAAGGATGGGTCCCTCCGCCCTTGTATCGACTACCGGGCCCTCAACAATATCACGGAGAGGGACCGTTACACCCTGCCTCTCATGGACACTGCCTTCCACTCCCTCCAGGGGGCGACCTGGTTCACCAAGCTGGACCTACGCAGCGCTTACCACCTCGTCCGGATCCAGGAGGGAGATGAGTGGAAAACGGCCTTCCGTACCCCGAACGGCCACTTTGAATATCTGGTGATGCCGTTCGGGTTGACCAACGCTCCTGCAGTCTTCCAGCGCCTCATTAATGACGTCCTCCGGGACTTCATTGGCCTTTTCGTGTTCGTCTACCTGGACGATATCCTCATCTTCTCCAAGTCCAGGGATGAGCACCAGGTCCACGTGAGGCGGGTCCTCCAAAGGCTGCTGGAGAATCGTCTGTACGTTAAGGCGGAAAAGTGTGAATTTTACGCCAGGAGTACATCCTTCCTGGGGTTCATCATCGCCCACGATAAGGTGCTCCCCGACCCAGAGAAGGTAAAGGCGGTGGTGGAATGGCCCACACCTGCATCTCGGAAACAGGTGCAGCAATTTGTTGGCTTCGCCAATTTCTACCGCCGCTTTGTCCCCAACTTCAGTGCCATCGTGGGACCACTGACCCGCCTCACGTCCCCGAAGGTCCCGTTCCGGTGGACCGAAGAGGTCGCTGCCGTCTTTGAGGCGCTGAAGGCGGAATTCTCCTCCTCCCGGGTCCTTCGCCAGGTCGACCCCGCGCTGCAGTGCATTGTAGAGGTAGACGCCTCGGACACGGGAGTGGGAGCAGTGCTGTCCCAGCGGTCACCGGACGATGGCGCCAAGCGACCGTGCGCCTTCTTCTCCCGGCGCTTGTCCCCGGCGGAGAGAAACTACGATGTGGGGGACAGAGAGCTCTTGGCCATCAAGCTCGCCCTGCAGGAGTGGCGCCACTGGTTGGAGGGGGCAAGCCTGCCGTTTGTGGTCCTCACGGACCACAAGAACCTGGAATACTTACGGTCTGCCAAGCGCCTGAACGCCCGCCAGGCGCGCTGGTCCCTGTTCTTCGCCAGGTTCCAATTTTCCATCACCTTCAGGCCTGGCTCTAAGAACGTCCTGCCTGACGCCCTCTCCAGGCAGTTCGCCCCCGTGGAGTCGGAGGAGGCGCCCCACTCCATCCTGCCCAGGTCGTGCGTTGTGGGAGCCATCTCGTGGGACATTGAGAGCAAGATCCGGAAGGCACAGGAGGTGGAACCTGACCCTGGCGGCGGACCGGAGGGGAGGCTGTTCGTGCCATCCGCGGTCCGAGGAGAGGTCATCCACTGGCTCCACACCTCCAAGCTCACCTGTCACCCTGGCACCTCCCGGATGATAGATCTCCTCCAACGGTCCTTTTGGTGGCCAGGCCTGCGGAGGGATGCAGCCCGCTACGCCCGGGCTTGCCCAATCTGTGCCACCTGCAAGTCGGGAAATACCCCTCCAGCGGGTCTGCTCCAGCCCCTGCCCGTCCCTGGCAGGCCCTGGTCACACATCGCTCTGGATTTCGTCACCGGACTCCCCATCTCCAACTCCTATGACACCATCCTGACCATCGTGGACCGCTTCTCCAAGGCCGTGCACTTCGTCCCCCTGCGAGGCCTCCCTACTGCCCTGGAGACGGCGGACCTCCTCGTCCAACACGTGGTCAGGCTGCATGGGATTCCGGTGGACGTGGTCTCGGACCGGGGCCCCCAGTTTTCATCTGAGGTTTGGAGGTCTTTCTGCAACGCCATCGGAGCCAAGGTGAGCCTCTCCTCTGGCCATCACCCCCAATCCAACGGGCAGTGTGAGAGGACCAACCAGGAGCTGGAGGCTGCGCTCCGCTGTGTGTCCAGATCCAAACCCGCGTCCTGGAGCAACCATCTTGCCTGGGTTGAATATGCCCACAACACCGCTCGCTCTTCTGCTACAGGGATGTCCCCCTTCAAAGCGTCCCTGGGTTACGACCCCCCGCTGTTTCCGGAGCAGGAGAGTGAGGTAACTGTCCCGTCAGTTAGGGCCCATCTCAGGCAGTTCCGCTCCACCTGGGCTGCCGCGCGCCATGCGCTATTGCGCACAGCGGAGCGCAACAGGACTGTGGCGGACCGGCGTAGGAGACCTGCCCCGGCGTACAGAGTTGGGCAGCTTGTTTACATTTCCACCCAGGACGTCACTCTAAAAGGCGAGAGGAGAAAGCTGGCACAGCGCTTCATGGGTCCCTACCCCATCACCCGGATCATCAACCCGGTGGCTGTGCGCGTGGCTATTCCCCCCCTCCCTCCGCATTCATCCTACTTTCCACGTGTCGAAGGTGAAACTGGCGGTTACTGACCCCCTTTGCCCTCCTCCTGCAGCGCAACCCGCGCCCCGGATGATTGGTGGCCATCCGGCCTGGTCCGCTTCCTCCATCCTGGACTCCCGGCGCCGGGGTCGTGGGTTGCAATACTTGGTGGACTGGGAGGGCTATGGGCCCGAGCATCGACAGTGGGTGCCCCCGTCGTTTGTGTTGGACCCATCGCTCATCGCGGACTTCCACCGAGCGCACCCGGATAAGCCATCGCCAGGAGGCGCTGCTAGAGGGGGGAGTACTGTCACGCCGCGCCATTCATCAGCGGCGCCACCTGCTCACGCACCTGCTACTCGTCAGCGGCGAAGGATAAAAGCCGCCTCGCCCTGAGCGTCGGCCTGAAGCCGTAGACTTCATTTCCTTTGTATGGACTTCTACCACATTCTCTTCAGCATCCTCATCTCCGGTAAGAAGTTCACTTACCTCATCTCTCCAGTCTGCTCCCCTGTGCACAGGTGGATTCCTCGGCGGCGGACAATCCCGTCCCTCGTCTCTCCTCGCTGCTGCACCGAGCCCTGCAGGTGGCTGTCTCCCGGGCTTCCATCCTTGAAGCGCCAGTCATCTGCCCAAACAAGTAAGCTTCTCTCCCTCGCCTATTCTCCTCCCGTGTTGGTGTGTGCTCATCACCCTGTGTCTGATTTCTCCCATAGGGTTGCCGGCTGAACGGTCTCCTGCCTCTGGGTCCGAAGCAGACGCCACCACCAACACATTTACATTCCGCAGACACGCACCCAAACATCCCTGTTGTTAATAAACAGTTTGAACTACTCTGAGCCTGTGTGTGTGCGTCTCCTGAGCCGAACGTTATGTCACATACGGAGTCCACTGAATATATTACTATTCATTACAATACTATATTAATATTTTGTTGCCAGACAGTATACTGTAAATGAAAAAAATAACATTGGCAGTTCATCAGTTAATAATTTTACAGTCAATGAAAGGCTAATATATTCTCGTTTATTTCAGTTGAAGACCACCATTAAAGATGACCTGTTATGCTTTTCTTAATTCCTGTCAAATTTTGGATGCTCATGTAAACATGGCTAAAAAAGATTAATCTATTTTGAAGTTTAGTGATCAATTTGTAGTCAGTTTTTTTTTTTTTTGTCATTTAAGCAATATTATATGAAATATGATATCTTTGGACCTCTGCTTCGCGTCAGGCCTACGACCGAATCACCCCAGTGATAAACATATCTATTGATACTGCATGACCTCGAGTGTAATATTACTTTTATACAACAGTTCTACAAGCACAGTTTATTAACTGACAGCTATTCAGGACAAAATATTGTGATTTTTGTTCAACCAGTTATTTTGCACTGCTGAGAAAAATAGTTCCTCCAAAATGTACCAGTTAACTTGGTGCTAAGTACCATAATGATCATAATGTGGAACAGACTAGGACTGTTGTCATTCCACATACATGTTCACACATACATGGGGGCAGTCATAGCCTAATGGTTAGGGATGTGGACTGGGGACTGGAAAGTCGCCAGTTCAATCTCTGGACCAGCAGGATCGGATCTGATCCTTTACAAAGCCATGATGATGTTATCATCACATAGGGATTATGAGCCTCTGATTGGGATGGTAAATCCAATAGAGAGCCTTAGTCATGCCCCCTCGACTTCCACATACTTACTACTACTACTACCTGGGAATAACCAACGGAGGAGAGAGCTGTGCTAGAACTGAACTTTATTACAACAGATTGTTATTAATGCAATACAGAGTAACTGAGCACTGACCTCCTATGCGTCTATCCGTCGAGAGAGAGGCCTAAGATGGCCGGCTGTCTCCCTATGTAGATAGATAGATAGATAGAGCCTTTATTGTCATTGCATAAAAAAACAACGAAACTGCATATGCCCCCACCCACATAAAAACTACGAACAACACTCAATCCATACACATCAACAACAACCATAGCAAAACACACAGAACATAACATATCAGCATTAAAAAGAGCTTATAAAAGTGAAAAGTGCAGTCATTTTTGTGTCTAGTTAACAGAAGACATTAGAAAGACACATTTAAGAATAAAGATAAAAATTTCTTTCCCTGTCAGATGTAATGTGCTAGAGACTATGATGTGTATTGGTGATTTAAAAAGTAAATGGCTTTTGGAAAGAATCTATTAATGAATCTAGTGGAGTGCGATTTAATTGACCTGTATCGCCTCCTTGAGGGCAAAAGAGTAAAAAGGTAATGACCGGGGTGAGAAATGTCTGTACTGATGGTCCTGGCTCTTGTATGATAACGGGTGTTAGCGATATCCTGGAGTGATGGAAGAGGGCAGCCAATGACCTTTTCCGCAGTTCTTACAACTCTCTGTAGTGCTGTTTTGTCCGCAACAATCAGCACTTTAATATTGAGATGCAGGATGTTGAAAGGGAGTTCCGCGCTGTAAAAGTGAACAAAAGTCAGGGCCCTGATAATACATGTGGGCGCTTGGTAAAGTCCTGTGCACATGAACTGAGTCCTATATTTCATTACATTTTCAATAAGTCCTTACAGACACAACATGTGCCTAAGATCTGGAAAGATGCCGTGGTTGTTCCCGTTCCAAAATCCAGCTGTCCTAAAACGGTAAATGACTTTAGACCAGTTGCTTTGACTTCAATTTTAATGAAAATTTTTGAAAAACTGGTCAGATGTGAGGCAGACTGAACATGCATTGGATCCTCTGCAGTTTGCCTATAGGCCTCACAGAGGAGTGGAGGATGCCACTGTCACTCTGTTTGACATGCTTTTTAAACATCTGGATTTTAATGGGACACACGCCAGGCTTTTATTTGTGGACTTTTCTTCTGCCTTTAATACAATCCAACCTCATATTTTAGTTGAAAGGCTCCTGCAACAATTTGATTTAAGCAATAATCTGGTGGGTTGGATTCTGGATTTCTTAACCAACAGGACGCAGAGAGTAAGGGTCAATGGCACATTGTCTGACCTAAAGTGCTCTTCTACTGGCTCCCCTCAGGGGTGTGTGTTGTCACCACTACTCTTCATCCTGTACACAAACATGTGTCGGAGTAGACATGACAACAGACACATTATAAAGTATGCTGATGACTCAGTCATTGTCAGTCTCCTCCAGGATGGTGAGAGTGGCCGCGGCCCAGTAGTTGATGACTTTGTTCACTGGTGTGAGGATTCCTACCTGCAGCTGAATACAACAAAAACGAAAGATATGATTATTGACTTTAGGAGGAAAACTCCCAGGCACAAAGTCACCATACTAAAAGGCCAGACCACCGAATGTGTACAATCGTACAAATATCTTGGGACGATTATTGATAGTGGATTGAACTTTGAGGTGAACTGTGAAAGGGTGTGCAAAAAGGGTCAGCAAAATTTGCATTGTTTGAGGAAACTTGCACGCTTCCAAATTGACCGACCCATAATGACTATGTTTTATCGGGCTTTTATTGAATCTGTTTTATCCTTTTCTTTAATGTCATGGTTTGGTCAGATAAAACTGAAACAGAGGAAATCCTTGGATCAGGTAGTCAGATGGTCCAGTCGTTTGCTTGGTGAGTCACAGCTGAGCCTGGCATCCCTGTACGCCAAACAAGTACAGAGGATGGCCGACTTGATTTTAAATGATGACTCCCACCCTTTGCACTGCAACTTTCAGCTTCTTCCCTCCAGACGGAGGTTTGCTGTCCCAAAAAGTAGAACCCAGCGCTACAAAAACAGCTTTGTCCCTGCTGCTGTCAAAGAGTTGAACAAGCTATAAAATTATATTGTACATATTCTATATTTACCTATTTTGTAAGATGTGTGCCTGTGTTTGTGTCTATGTTGAATGTAATTAGTGGCTTGTAAATATGGATGTCACCAACTGCAAAACAAATCTACCTACGGGTACAAATAAAGTAACCTGAACCTGAACCTGAACCTGAACAGAGCAGCCTGCACACCAAGACGCAATGCAGTATGTTAAGATGCTTTCAACAGCAGAGTGGTAAAAGGTCATCAGCAGCCTCTTACAAAGGTTGTTTCTTATTAAAATCCTGAGGAAGTGGATACGTTGTCGGGCCTTCTTAACAATAGCTGTGGTGTTTGTGGTCCAGGAAAGGGTGTCTGTGATATGTATACCAAGAAATTTATAGCTATGCACTATTTCCACACAGTCACCATTGATAAAAATGGGGGATGGGTCAGCTCTGCGTTTCCTGAAGTCCAATATGAGTTCCTTAGTTTTCTTAGTATTTAAAATCAGATTGTTTGCAGAGCACCACAGAGACAGATTTTGGACCTCATCACGGTAGGCGGACTCATCCTCCCCTGAGATGAGTCCCACCACAGTTGTGTCATCTGCAAACTTAATGATGCAGTTGGACGGATGAATAGGTGTGCAATCAGAGGTGTACAGACAATACAAAAGTGGGCTCAGCACACAGCCCTGCGGGGTGCTGGTGCTGAGAGTAATGGTAGAGGAAAGGTGAGGGCCAAGTCTAACAGTTTGGGGGCAGTTTGAGAGAAAGTCCATAATCCAGGAGCAGAGCTGTGTGTGAAGACCAAGGTGAACCAGTTTCCTAATCAGAATATGTGGTGTAATAGTATTAAATGCAGAGCTATAATCAACGAAGAGCATCTGGACGTATGAGTTCTTGTGTTCAAGATGTTCCAGAGCTGAGTGGAGAGCAATGGTGATGGCATCCTCTGTTGACCTGTTTTCCCTGTAGGCGAACTGAAAGGGGTCAAAGGTCGCGGGTAGTCTGGTTTTGATGTGCCTCAGTACAAGTCTCTCCAAGCATTTTGTGACAATAGAGGTGAGAGCAATGGGTCTGTAATCATTTAAACAGTCCACAGCATGCTTTTTGGGAACAGGGATTATGACAGCTGATTTGAGGCAGGGTGGGACAGTGGCTTGTGACAGAGACAGATTAAAGATTTTTGTAAACACCGGGGCAAGCTCAAAGGCACAGGCTTTGAGTACCTTTCCAAGTACGCCATCCGGACCAGCCGCCTTCCTTGGATTCACGGATCTAAACACTTTCCTCACCTCATACTCCTGTACAGACAGCACCTGGATGTCAGTGTCAGGAAGAGATGAGTATGGTAATGATCTGGTCTTTTCTTCAAAGCGTGCAAAAAAGCAGTTTAGCTCCTCTGCCAGCGATGCCCTGGTGTCGGGGATGATGGATGTGCTGCCCTTGAAGTTGGTGATCTGCTGCACTCCCTGCCACATCCACCTTGTGTTGTTGTTTGTGAGATGCTCCTCGATTCTCCTCTTGTAGGTCCGTTTGGTCTCTTTAATGCCCCTCTTCAGGTCAGCTCTTGCTACTGCATATAAGGCCCTGTCACCTAATTTAAAAGCCATGTCACGAACTCTGAGAAGGTTGCAAATATGTCCAGTCATCCAGGGTTTCTGATTAGGATAAACCCGGATGTTTTTCTTAATTGTAACATTTTCTGTACAGCATGAAATGTAGAATAACACCGTCTGTGTATATTCCTCTAGGTCATGGTGTTCAAATAAGTCCCAATTTGTCTCAGCAAAACAGTTTTGCAATTTAAGGAGAGCGTCTGCAGGCCAGATATTAACATTTTTTGTGGTGAGCTTTGTTTTCCTCCTGAGAGGGGCATAGGCTGGGACCAAAAGCAGGGATGTATGGTCAGACAGACCAAGATGTGACAGGGGTACTGCTCTATTGGCATGCTTGATGTTTGAATACACCCGATCAAGTGTATTCCCTCCTCTGGTGGAACATTTCACATGTTGGGTGAAATTGGGGAGAACAGTCCTTTAACATGCCTGGTTAAAGTCTCCGGCAATAATATGTACTCCCTCGGGGTAAGCCCTCTGATGTTTGTTTACAGTGTCATACAAGTGGCTGACAGCAGTGCTAACCTTAGCATCAGGTGGAATGTAGACAGCTGTAATAACCACGTTTGATAACTCTCTTGGCAAATAGAAGGGTCTGTGTGTAACTGACAAAATCTCTATATCCGGTAAACAGTAGCTGTCAATAATCCGGCTCTGTGAGCACCAGTCATTATGGACATAGATACATAGACCTCCACCTCTGCTCTTACCAGAGTCTCCATTGCGGTCCTGCCGATGTAGCATGTGCCCTGCTAGCTGGACAGTGGCATCGGGGATCGCCGGGTGTAGCCACGTCTCTGTAACTATGAGGACACAACAGTCTCGAACAGAATGATTTGCAGCAAGCAGCAGCTCCATATCATCCATTTTGTTCATGATGGATCTGGCGTTTGAGAGAAAAATGCTCGGAAGCGGTGGATTGTGGGGCTGTTTCCGCAGCTTGGCTAGCAGGCCTGCCCGGCAGCCCCGCTTTTGCTTCCTCTCTCTACGCCGACGGCGCCGCTTGATACTCCTGATAACAATCCACAAAGAGCTGTGGGGTCTCGTAATGTCCACGGGAATGTTGTGCGCCCACTGAAGGTCAGCCGTAATATCCACCCTGGCTTGTAGTCCATAAGTTATCAGCTCCTGTCGACTGTATATAAACTTTGCTTGGCAAGCCTCAAACACACAAACAAGCAAACACACAAACAGCCACCATACTGGGGAGCAAAGAGCCGCTGCACTAGTGCGCGCCGCCATCTTTTCTTTAGAAAAGTGTGGTGCCATGATGGCGTGATGATGGTGCCAGCCGGCTGCGTCATCACACCACTCCCTGGTGTTAACCCCTTCACTACACTTTGTCCTCTTCATTCTGTCAGGAACATAGGGCCTTCACTGCAAATCACCACAGAAGCTTTCTGTAGCTTTTTAAGAGACAGAAACCGAAACTGCAATACCAACACTACTTCTGCATATGGGACCTTAAATTGGAAAAATTCTCCATTGAAATGAATGGCAAGAGCAAAATTAACTTTTGATCCTAATCAAATTTTGCCACGAGTTGCACCTCTGATGTTTGTCAATTTAATAGATAATTTTCCATCCATCCATCCATCTTCTACCGCTTTTCCGGAGATCCGGGTCACGGAGGCAGCAGTTCAAGCAGAGAAGCCCTCTGAAGCCCTCTCCCCAGTCACCTGAAGCCCTCTCCCCAGTCACCTGTTGGGGTGGCTGGGGAGTGGGATAATTTTCCACGTAATTAAAATTGTCAGCTCTTGTATAATAACAGAGTAATATTTAGTTTTTGTGAAAACGATCAGTAGACATCGCCCATCATCCTACATCACCAAACACGATCATGGCAGGAGATTACTAAAACCTCAACTCCTGTTTCCTGACCGATGAAAGAAGAATCCAAAGAGGAGAAAAACAACAGAAAGGTATTGTTTTGTATTTTGTGTGGCCACCATTATTTTCCAGCACTGCCTTAACTCTCTTGGGCATGGAGCTCATTAGAGCTTCACGGGTTGCCGCTGGAATCCTCGTCCACTCCTCCATGACAACATCATGGTGTTAGAGACCTTGTGCTCCTCCACCTTCCATTTAAGGATGCCCCACAGGTGCTCAATAGGATTTAAGTCTGGAGACATGCTTGGCCAGTCCATCACCTTTATCCTCAGTTTCTTTAGCAAGGCAGTGGTTGTCTTGGAGGTGTGTTTGGGGTGGTTGTCATGTTGGAATACTGCCCTGCGGCCCAGTTTCCGATCATGCTCTGCTTCAGTATGTCACAGTACATGTTGGCATTCATGATTCCCTCAGTGAGCTCTCCAGTGCCGGCAGCACTCATGCAGCCCCAAACCATGATACTCCCACTACCATGCTTGACTGTAGGCAAGACACACTTGTCTTTGTACTCCTCACCTGGTTGCCTCCACACATGCTTGACACCATCTGAATTAAAAAGGTTTATCTTGGTCTCATCACACCACAGGACATGGTTCCAGTAATCCATGCCCTTAGTCTGCTTGTCTTCAGTAAACTGTTTACGGGCTTTCTTGTGCATCATCTTTAAAAGGGTCTTCCTTCTGGGACGACAGCCATGCAGATCAATTTGATGCAGTGTGCGGCGTATGGTCTGAGCACTGACAGGCTGAACCCCCACCCCTTCAACCTCTGCAGCAATGCTGGCAGCTCATGCGTCTATTTTCAAAAGACAACCTCTGGATATGATGCTGAGCACATGCACTTCTTTGGTCAACCATTGCGAGGCCTGTTCTGACTGTTCTGAGTGGAACCTGTCCTGTTAAACCGCTATATTGTCTTGGCCACCGTGCTGAAACTCAGTTTCAGGGTGATGGGAATCTTCTTATAGCCTAGGCCATCTTTATGTAGAGCAACAATTCTTTTTTTCAGATCCTCAGAGAGTTCTTTGACATGAAGTGCCATGTTGAAGTTCCAGTGACCAGTATGAGAGAGTGTGAGAGTGATAACACCAAATTTAACACACCTGCTCCCCACTCACACCTGAGACCTTGCAACACTAACGAGTCACATGACACCGGGAAGGGAAAATGACAAATTGGAAACAATTTGGACATTTTTACTTAGGCGTGTACTCACTTTTGTTGCCAGCGGTTTAGACATTAATGGCTGTGTGTTGAGTTATTTTGAGGGGACAGCAAATTTCCACTGTTATACAAGCTGTACACTGACTACATTGTATCAAAGTGTCATATCTTCAGTGTTGTCCCATGAAAAGATATAATAAAATATTTACAAAAATGTGAGGGGCATACTCACTTTTGTGAGATACTGTATATTGTGGCTTTTTACCCACAAAAAAAACAAAAACAAAAACAAAAAAACCCCCAACTTCCATTGCCTTAGAATTGCTTGGAAAGAGCTTTTAAATCTTTCACCTACTTAAGTATGTGTGGATCTATGAATATTCTAATTCATGGCCAGTAGGCCTTGCACGTGATTGGTCACCATGCTCCCCAACCTGCAAGGCTTGCATGTGATTGGTTGCCGCAACTCCTGGCTGCAACTTACAGCTGAAATCCCATTCCTTTGCTAAAACCAGTCTAAAAGAATTCAACCTATTTCCTCCTGTGCCCCTTTATTGCCCCCATAAACATGCAACAGACCTAGAGTCCTCATGGCCACACAGATCCACAACTCAGTTAATTTCCTTAAACTCTGGGACATGCTGGATTTAGCCAGTGAACTTCTGGCTGCTAGTCTGTATTGACACTTCTGGACATTAAAGTTTTGCTTATATCTCCAAAAGTAAAAAATGAAACATTTTTCTGAAAATGGTCGAGGCAAGACATAAAGGTGTAGTTGCCAAATATGTGTTTACTTTTTACTAACAACCAGTTCCTCGTCCACTGGTGACTGGGAAGCGGGGGGCGGGGGGGTCCGATTTGAATGCTGCTGCTCTCAGCTCACACTGTGGTGCCTGTCTGCCAACAAAGTGAGCACGGTCTCGCGCAGCCACATTCAAATCGGCTCCCCCCACCTCTCTTCCTCTCTCTGCTCTCTCTCTGCTTCTACCCCAAACCCGCTCTGCCTGATTTTGTGCTTGATATGTCTTGAAAGTCACAAAAAACGTGTTACAGACATGTTAACAACAGAAAAAAAAAACTTATTTTTTTCCCCAAGTGTCACTTTAAAACAAAAAAGGGGAAAAAAAACCCCAGAAAAGACAGACATGCATTTTAGATGATAAATCAGACCGTTGACAGCTCAGTTTGAATAGAATATCAGCATCTCTTTTGTCTGTGCCACTGGAGTATGTACATTGGGGGGGTGGCAAAGCTTTCGAAAGCACATTCTATCAGGCCAGTCAGTAAGCTACGCTGACCACCAGCGCTGGAGGAAATTTTGTTTTAACAGACTGATGTGGGAGAACATTAAAAAGTGAAAGCATAACTTAAAAACATGTAATCAGAATGTTAATTTTGTATTATCAACTTGTAAGATATGTTTTTAGGCCTCAAATGCTAATTTAAATCCTGTCTGTGTTGCCTTTAATCTGTAAATGATGCAAATCCACTCATCAAGTAGAAGAGTGAAAGTGAAATGACCATAATGTGTCCACATTAAAGCTTCAAGTTTGTTGATGAATTACTGTCTACTTCTAGTCAATCTGCTTAATAGATTTCTTTTTAGGTTAAAACAGCTATCTGTGTAGCTGGGAACAGAAACAGTGTTGACGAGCACAGCTCAGGCAAACATAAAGCACTGGGAGATGACAATTATATGATTCACGTATTGGTGATACGTCTGCAGTTGTTATCACCATTGAATGCCAAAGTAGTGGAATTGACTGCTAAAACTGAACATCACTCAGACATAAATCAATGCTCATGCTTATAAATTTGTTTACTTATCTTCCCACCCTCTATACAAATAAATAAGTAGACACATAGAGGCATGTTTTCATCTGACACTGCTGCATAAAAGGTTATGTACACAGTCAGAGTGAGTCAGTGGCAAAATATGAAGCTGAAATATCTAGAGCTGTTCAATTTTAAGAAAGTTTGCAATTGCATTGGTCAGTTTTGTGATTTGCAAGTGCAATATAATAAATAAAGAATATCAAGAATCAACTGTACTTGCTTGTTTAACAAGGAAAATGCAAAGAATATTTATAGTTTTGAAATGTGTAAATCTCAATTCAAAAGATTCAGATATTTAATAGCATAAAAATTCAAAAACTTTAGTTTGTCCTGTACTGTTTTCAAAATAACAATGTTTATACAGCATTAAATTAGAAAATATCTTCTTTAAAACAAAGTAATTTCTGTAAAGTGCAAACAGGGTCACTGTTGATCTGTAAATGTGAGGAAAGCGTTTCTCTAAAATACAAAAGCTCTGGCACATCTTTCAGCTGGAAGCCCTTTCTGCAGGCATTTCTTTAAGCAATTAGTACAATAGGGAAAAAAAGGATATATAATAGAATCCAATAAAGACATTTTGAATGTTCAGCCTTAAAATCACAGCACTACCCAACAGTCATAAAGCTCTCATGAATGTGATATTTAATCTCCTTTTACCAGTAAACTTAATGCAAACAGATCCCAATCACTGTTAAATCAAACCCCCACCATTTATAGAACCTCATATATCTGTTTTGCCAGGAGTATACGTTTGTGGGCTGACTGTGGAACAAAACTATCCAGAGACTCGTACGTGGCTGCAACAAGTAGTCTTTTAATCTGCTTCATTAAGCCAATTGGTTTTAGTTTTTTTAATGTCCAGACAGGTTGCAGTAAAAGCTGACAGCAGCTGATATCTGTGGATGGTGAAGGGAAGTGGCAGTTTCAGAAAGAAAGAAAACAAGATGCTCCACTGAGTAATATTTCATATAGGAGGCGATGAGTTATGAGAACCCAGCAGAGTGTAGCAGACACACTCTGTATAAAAGTGAGGAGTGGAGGGAAATGGAGGGAAAAGATGGAAACATGGGCATACTGTATCTGGAAAGTAAAACAGTGAAGATTAGATGGCATGCATTTTTAAGAGAAGAATCACCACTGTATGTTTTATACGTGACCTTTTCAGATATCTTTTCCCTTAATATAAAGGCTAAGATAATTTAAAGCATGTGCAGGTAAAGTTATATTTGACTCACAGAAGAGGATCTCCTTGTTGTACAAGCAGATATCCTCAGTTAGTGCTTTATCCACCTAGATATTTCAGGTATTACAATAATTAATGGAACATGTGTAAGTCCAGTCTATACAGTATTTTTTTCAGCTAGCTGGACAACCCCTGGCAAAACCACTGATTCTCAACAGTCAGAGGATATTCATTATGTTTTTTCCCCACCAGTTTCATGTATATAGAAGAGCATTACACATAAGATCAAGGTTGCAAATGACACAGATTGAGTAAGAGAAGTATATCTATGGATAAATTTGTATTTGTTATACAAGGAAGCAGCTATGATAAGATGCATGCTTTATTTTTTGCATCATTTATAAGTATCAAGTTGGATCTAAAAATAAATCCATGATTCCACAGAAAAAGACAGGATGTGGTGGTGGTGGTGTGTGTGGGGGGGTGGGGTGGGGTGGTGTCAGTGCATTTGAAGGTTGTAGTTCAGTAATGTCTGGCAAATTGAATAAAGCACCTTCTGAAAATCACAACAGGCTGTCAGGGTTAAATGCAGACGAATAAATTCTTGGACAGCTATGACCCATTCTTTTGTTTGTATAGTCTGTTATAACTGTCATAATTGCTGAATTTGTTATATCAGCCTCACAAGCTTACTAATTAAAAGTTTGACTTTTGTGGATCATGCAGTCCCATGACATTCACATGCTTAAAGTTCTATGAAAATTTAATTAATTAGAGCCACTTTTTTATATTTTAACTTACCAACAGCATTCATCATATCTCCTGACCTAAGCGGTTATTCTCCTCTGCATTCCAGTCAGAGCAACTTCACTGAGCTTAATCTCTACCTGAGATTGCTTTGTGTCAAAGTTTACATTTAACATCAGCAGATAACAACATAAGTTATTGCTACTGCTTCTGCAACCAAATGAGAAGTCTGCTGTATCCCAAACACTTTTCTGTATACTGTTCTCTAACAATTAAAAGGATTACTTTGGAGAAAATTACTTGAAGGGAATTATGGTTATGCAAATAGAATCTCTGTCTAATAATTTCTACAAGATTATCTTGTACTTTTTTCAGATGGTAATTCTGAAAAAACAAAACAAAACAAAAAAACAAACAAACACTTGTTTATGTTAAATAAAGTTATTATGAACAATGCTTACCCCTAAACATTTGAAGTTTATCAAAAAATGATCATCCAATATCTGGGGACTAAGAGACTACTGCAAAATCTGCAAAACTTCCTAAATTAACATTTCTACATGTATGACAGCCATTTACTTTGATTATCTGTTGAATTCAAACACAAGGACACCTCAAAGTACTTAAGAAGGTACTGAATAGGTGATCATCTAATCATGGTAAGATCCCTGAAAGCTGTGAATAAAAGTAAGAGTTATTACACAAATACAAATTTCTGAGTTCTTCCTAAAGGTGGATTCACGCTACAACGTTTGAACTGACTTTTACTGATGTTTTGGCAAACGTCTGGCTCTGCTGGAAAAAGTGTCACGATCTGAGCATGGGGGAATTCCACCGGGCTCAGTCTTTCAGCCTTTTTTTCATATTTGTACAGTGCTGTTGTTTTGAGTTGCATTCCTGTTATTTTATCCTTGGTTGATTTGTCACGTGTTCTGTATTGTGTCTTAGTATGATTTAGTTTCCTGTTTACGTCGTTATAGTTTGTTATTCACATTCTGAGGTTACTTGTCTTTATTTTGCCATCTCTTTATATTTTTATTCTGTTGTGTTCCCTCTCTAGGCTGACAGCTGTCAGTGACATTTCCGGGTTGCTGCTCCGTGTAGGCAGGGTCCCTGTCAGCTGTCAGTCCGCTCTTTCTCATTACCCCCAGCTGGTCCAATTATGTATCATTGCTTCCTTCTGCCCGCTCATGTGACCCACACCTGTCACTTCTTGTGTAATTTGTTTCTGATCCTATTTCAGGGCAGTATTTTCATTTTCTCATCGCCGCTGACTTGACTGAGCTTCTCTTCAGCTCTGCCAGAGCCGTGTCCCTGCTCCGGTGTACCTTATCAGTAAGTTTACTCTCTTGTTTGTATTTTGTGTTTGAGCACAGTTTGGACTTATGTTGTGTTATTGTCGATAAACCTCACAAACTCACAGTTTAGCATGTGGGTCTCACCTCTCTGCTCCAAAGGGCAATTCATGACAGAAGACAGTGGCCAGTAAGAGACCCTGCTGTTGTGAGTTTGTGGATTTTTTTTTTTCACTCACCTGTATTCTGTGGAGTTAATCATGTTCCCAGCATGCCGACCTCTGACAGTCAAAGGGAGATCGGCAGCGGGACCCCCGAGTGTGGAGGAGGAATGGGCAGCCAAATTTATCCAGGAATTTGTGGATGAAGCCCTCACCTCCTGCAGTCCAAAGAAAATCTGGGAAAAGGTGGATGCAGCAACCGCCATTGTCGAGGCACATCCGAGATTGTGAAAGCATGCTCAGTTCACGGACTTGTTGGCTACACTCTCAATCCTCCAGCAATTCTTCCCTAGGCTGAGGTGGGGGCCGCCTCCAGCGAGCCCGAAGACGACACAGAAGCGCGCTCTGCGGCGGATGCCCTGCTCCACCTCCAATTCGCCCATTCCTGCTTCAACTCTATCCACTCCAAGACGCCATCATCGGAGGGATACCCCCACCTCGCAGGCAGCAGTTTCCCCATCGCTGAGGTTGAAAACTCCCACATCAGTTTCTTTCTCTGGTTCTGCTTCTCTGGCTGTCCCGTCAGCTTCTCCTCCTGTTGCTGCTGCCTCTTCCTCCTCCTTGGCGATTCCTCCCACTGCTGTGAGGCCGGCCATTTCCTTCCTGGCTCCGCCCATCACCATGTCTGCAGGGGCGGCTCCACGTTCCATTGAGGGGCCCATGTACACTGAAAACACGGAGAGGGTTGTTTCCTACCCAGTTGCAGCAGAAGACATCGCACCCAGGGAATTCAGGCAAGTGTTTTTCAACTCTCGTTCCATCAAACATGAATTATCTTGCCTGATGCCTGGCAGTGAGGCTTAGCCATTGCAGTCCTTTGAGTCCTCACCATCTGCTGCAGTCATAAACTGTTCATCTGCTCTCTCTGTGTCTCCTCCTGTTCCCCCTGAGTGTCCGCCGGCCCAAGGATTGTGCCGCTGGATGTTGGAGGAGCCTGCAGTCCTGGAGGACCTGGTTCCAGCCCTGTAGCCACGCTCTGGATGGAGGGTGAGCGCTGAGACTGAGCTGATGCCTGCGCCGATGAAAGAGCGTCCCCGGGCTTCATCTGAGCAGGATCCAGCGCCAGCAGGAAGTCGACCACCTGTCACCATGCGGGCAAGCCACCTGCGTGGGTCACCTTGCTGGGGGGTCCCATGACTGTATTGACCACCATGCCTGCTGCTGGGGCTGCTGCAGCAGAGCCAGAGTTGAACCTCCAGAGGGCCGGGCCCAAAGAACCATCACCTGGATCGATGGAATCCTGGACAGCGGTGGAGCTTGAGATCAGGCGAGTGCTCTCCTTTATCTTTGTTGTCTCTGTTTTGGAAAGATCTTGCCTGGCTGTTGGTGGAGAAAGCCAAGTGCAGCACCGCCGCCGGTGACCCTGACCCTGTTTCTTTGCCTCTCTTGCCTGAGCTTTTCCCTAAGGCCACCGAGGATCATCCAGCTCTGCCAGAAGTCTCCGTGGGTCCTGGCTTTCCTCCTGAGATCCCCATGGGTCCAGCTTCTCCCGCCAAGGTTGTCGTGGGTGCTCCGCCCCAGCCCAGGACCTCTGTGGGTGCTGCTCCGCCTCCGGTTGAGGTCATCGTGAGTGCTCCGTCCCAGCCTGGGACCTCCGTGGGTGCTGCTCCCTCTCCGGATGAGGTTGTCGCGGGTGCTCCGTCCCAGCCCAGGACATCTGTGGGTGCAGCTCCTTCTCAGTCCAGATCTCCGTGGATGCCGTGTCCTAGTTGAGAACCAGTGTGGGTGCTGCACCCCAGCCTGAAACCAACTTGGGTGCTGTACCCCAGTGTAGGCATGCCATGGGCGTTATGCTCCAGATCGGGGGCCACCGTGGGTGCAGCTATGGCCCAGTCCGGGTCCACTGAAGATGCAGCATTGGCCCAGCCCAGGGCCACAGCGGGTGCAGCTCCACTCCAGCCTGGAGCCACTGCAGGTGTAGCTCCGCTCCAACCCGGAGCCACTGCTGGTGCAGCTCCGCTCCAACCCGAAGCCACCGTGGGTGCTGCGGGCCAGTCCGAGGGCGTCGTGGTTCCCTCTCCTCTGCCTGACACCATCGTGGTTCCCCCTCCTCTGCCTGATGTCGTTGAGGCTTCCCTTATTCCTCCATCCTCCTTGTTTCTGGTCATCCCGGTTGGGCAGCCACCCCCTGGACCACCTTCTCTGTGTTGGTGATTAAAGAACTCTGGTCAACTACCTGACAGACTGTGCCATTGGGTTGGGTGGCTCATATTCTCCGGCAGGCCACCCGATTTTTACCACCTCGCTGTCTGCCAGCCAGGCCTGGGACTTCGGCCGGCCACAGGAACAGTCTAGCTCTTTGGTCCAGGGTCCTGAACCTTTGTTTTTTGTTCTTTCCTCTTTGTCTGGACTCTGCTGGGATGTTAATTATGGAAGTTTTTCTTATTTTCTCTGGTTTGGTTCGGTCCCGCCGTGCCTGGGTCCCCCTCCTCCCACCCAGGGTGGGGTTGTTTCTTGTTGGGGTGGTTTTTTGTGCAAGGGGGTTCTTTTCTTTTGCTGTTACCCTGGGATGTCTAGTATCCACCCCTTGAGAGAGGGGGCTCTGTCATGATCTGAGCACAGGGGGATTCCACCGGGCTCAGTCTTCCTGCCTTTTTTTTTTCATATTTGTACAGTTTTGTCGTTTTGAATTGCATTCCTGTTATTTTGTCCTTGGTTGATTTGTCACATATTCTGTATTGTGTCTTAGTATGATTTAATTTCCTATTTACGTCATTATAGTTTGTTATTCACATTTTGAGGTTACTTGTCTTTATTTTGCCATCTCTTTATATTTTTATTCTGTTGTGTTCCCCCTCTAGGCTGACAGCTGTCAGTGACGCTTCCGGGTTGCTGCTCCGCATAGGCGGGGTCCCTGTCAGCTGTCAGTCCGCTCTTTCTCATTGCCCCAGCTGGTCCAGTTATGTATCATTGTTTCCTTCTGCCCGCTCATGTGACCCACACCTGTCACTTCTTGTGTAATTTGTTTCTGATCCTATTTCAGGGCAGTATTTTCATTTTCTCATCGTCACTGTCTTGACTGAGTTTCTCTTCAGCTCCGCCAAAGCCCTGTCCCTGCTCCGGTGTACCTTATCAGTAAGTTTACTCTCTTGTTTGTATTTTGCATTTGAGCACAGATTGGACTTATGTTGTTATTTTCAATAAACCTCACAAACTCACAGTTCAGCACATGGGTTTCTGCCCCGAAGGGCAATTCATGACAAAAAGTTAATGATATTTGGTGTTTGTTGACAAACGCTGGTGAAAGTTGTGTTCTTTGAAAATTTTCAGCATGCTGAAAATTTGCCAACATTTGGAAATACACAGTGAAAGTTGTGCTCAGTTTGTAAAAGTTCCTGAGTGCTGGGCTAAGTTATGCAGAGTTTACCTAAGTTGGCCTAAGTTAAAGCTGGATTCTCTCTATAGCATTTGGGCAAACTTTTACAGACCTTTTGAAAAATCAGAGAAATTAGTCTGAACATCAGTGAAATTACATTTGTGAGCAGGTCTTTTTTAATTCAGCACAACAACTTTTACGAACTTTTGCTAGTATTTCCCAGTGTTGCATTCAGCATTGACAAACTTTTGCCAACTTAGGCTAAGTATGTGCACCTGTTGCCAAATTATAGGTTAACTTATGCAAATGAATACTCAGCGCAGGTCAGCTGACATCAGCGTCAGGTGATGCTCATATAAAGATCAGCATTTGTGGAGGCTTCCTTCCATTCTGGACCTGCTTTTGGAGTGAACACATCTCCCTTGGGGATACGTTTCAGTTTTATTCTTCTTTTATAGTCCTATGTAGTTTCTTCTGCATGCCCTTTTCCCTTGTTCATTCATTCATTCATTCATTCATTCCTCTAAAAAATACAATAATGCTTATCATTAAACTCCAGCAGTAAGTCAGCAATTAAAATGTGCATGTGGAGGGAATTTAAAAAAAAAAAACTATTTAGTGTATCATCATATAAATAAAATGATGGGTGATTATATTTTGACTGTTACAACTCTCCATTAAAATAACATAAAATCCCGTTAAATGTCATTTACTTTTTGACACCATGGCAGTGGCTCAGGAGGTAGAGCAGGTCACCCAATAACCGGATGGCTGGCGGTTCGAATCCTGCTCTCCCCACATATCCTGCTGTTGTGTCCCTGGGCAAGACACTTTACCCCCAATTGCTCCTAGTAGTAGTAGTAGTAGATTAGTTTATTTGACAGGGACAGTGCAATAAACATAGACAATTAATCAAAGACAATCAATCTGATGTGTTGCACATAGAGTGTATAGCTATTAGCTAATTTGCAACTCTTGTCCCTGGATGGGCTTTAGAAAAAAGAATCAAGATAAAAAATATACACAATAACCACATACATCAATGCAGAAAAATTATAAATACACAATTATAAATATTATAAATATTATAAATACACAAATATAACAGCCTGACTCACATTTAACACATATAACATAACTCACATTTGCCTATTTCAGGCCTTCCTCCCTCCGTCACTCACTATAAACAAACACATTTATTCCTTCCCTTCATTCACTCTCACTTTGCAGACAATTAATTCATACATGAGTACATTCTTGTTTATTTTTCAGCCAGTTTTTAACATTTTTAGTGAATGTTTTAAAGTCCGTTATTATTTTAATTTCATTTGGCATTGTGTTCCAGATGTGACTGCCCTTTATAGAGAAAGCTGTTTGTCCAAATGTGGTTCTGCGGTGGAATATTTTACAGTTATTGTTAACAGAACTCCTGGTGGCTCTGCTGCTGTCCTGTCTTTGGACGAAACCAGCAAGTGGCTCGGGTGCTGATTTATGGAAACATTTGAACGTTAATTTCAGAAGACAGAGGTCAATGAAGCTCTCAAAACTCAATAGGTTGTATTTTTTTAAAACATTACAGTGATGCCACCTAATGGGCTTTTTGTCCAAGATTTTTAGGGTTTGATTATATAATGAACCTATATGTCTTATTGTGGAAGGGGCTGCTTGAGCCCAGACTGTCAAACAGTATGATATATGAGAAAAAACCATAGAATGCATATACAGTGCAGCTGCTTCGTAAGGTATGTAATATCTAATTAATTTAAAGCAGTTCAGATTTTTTTTTACTGTTTTTGAAATTTTCTTTATATGAAGATTAAATTTGAGTTGAGGATCTAGTACAATGCCAAGGTATTTGAATTCTGTAGCTAAACTGATGTCATGATCATGTATATTAACTTTAAAATGTTGCAGGTTACATTTTTTGATTGAAAAGCACATTGAGACTGTTTTCTGAAGGTTCAGCAATAGATGGTTCTTGAGGAGCCACTCTTGGACATCAACCATACTTGTAGACAGTACATCTGCAGCCTGTGCTGGAGTCTTGGCAGCTGTGTAAATAACTGCATCA
Organism: Pholidichthys leucotaenia; assembly: GCA_020510985.1. Lineage (NCBI taxonomy): Eukaryota > Metazoa > Chordata > Actinopteri > Cichliformes > Pholidichthyidae > Pholidichthys > Pholidichthys leucotaenia. The sequence goes on along the minus strand of CM035846.1, from coordinate 249,406,824 downwards.
TCTGCATAAAGTTGGCATGTTGCAGCTGAGCAGTGTAACGGCAGGTCATTAATAAAAATGCTGAAAAGTAAAGGACCAAGAATGGACCCTTGTGGGATACCCATGCGGTTGTTTAAAAATGAGGATTTATCCTGGTGAACTTTTACACACTGTTCTCTATTCTGGAGATAAGATGCAAACCATTCTAATGTATTTGGGGAGAAGTTAAAAGATACCATTTTGGATAAAAGCAAACTGTGGTTTACAGTATCGAAAGCCTTTTTGAGATCTAGAAAAACAGCTCCTACCACATTACCCCTGTCCAAGGACTGTTTGACGTTTTCAATAAGGCAACAATTTGCTGTTTCTGTTGAGTATCCTGGTCTAAAACCAAATTGATGTGGATGAAGAAGTTGACTGTCTTGTAAGTAGTCTATCAGCTGTGTAGCTACAACTTTTTCAAGAACCTTAGATAGGACTGGTAAGATAGAGATTGGGCGGTAATTGCATATATCGTCTTTACTGCCTGATTTATGAACTGGTATGACGACAGCTTTTTTCCAGCCAGATGGAAATGTACTAGACCTAATGGAGAGATTAATGAGATGAGTCAGTGGTTTGATTAATATTTTGCTGTGCATTTTGAGAAAGGAGGTGCTCATATTGTAGATATCATTAGTTTTTGAGTTTGACAGTGTTTTAACAATACCAGCAATTAACTTCTCATTTACCTCATCGATGTGAAAAGTATCTGTTGGAAGTATGGAATTTGTGTTGTTGAGCACATTTGGCAGCACAAAAATTTTTGTTAAGTCTTCCACAGAGCCCACAAAGTGTGAATTAAATTCATTTGCCAAAGTAGCCTTGTCACTGACAGTCTTGCCATTGATTCTAAGTTCCTTTACCCCCTTCTGATCGTTTTTTTTATTAGTTAAGTTATTTAAATGCCTCCATAGGGAACTGTTGTTACCCTTTGCATGATCTATCAGTTTATTGTAATAAGATATTTTTGATTTTCGCAGCTCATGTACCACTTTATTTCTTAAACTTTTGTACACAAGGTGATCATTTTGTAGTTTGGAGGTTAGTGATGTTTTCAGTGCATAGTCTCGCCTCTTCATAAGTTTTCTTATTTCATTATTTAACCATGGTAGGCTAATCTTCTGTTGTCTACTTTTAATTTGCTTTGAAAATTTTTCTATAGACTTTGTGATTGTTGCAGTTATAAAATTACAACAATCATCTACTTCACATGTTGACATGAGCTGCTCCCAATTTTGATTCTCTAAGTAATGTTCAAACTCCTCATTTTTTGATTTGGGGATAATAAAATTTGATTTGTCAATATCGACTCCCCCAAAATACTGTAGTCGCTTTTTAGTAAGTTTCCTGACAGCAAGAACCATGTTATGATCTGAGAGACCAGTTACAAGATTATAGGTTCTGGTTATTCGTTCTGGTTTATTAGTAAATACCATGTCAATAAGTGTTCTGGATTGTTTGGTTATCCTGGTGGGTCCTTTGATGATTTGCTGGTAATTAAATTTAGTCATGAGGCTTTTCAGTTTTTGTTTGTCTTTTTTATCAGACCAGTTGATATTAAAGTCACCATGAATTATTGTTTCTCTGTTCTTCTCAAGTTGTTTAACCAGATCACTTAATTCATTATAAAAGGAAGAGTTGTGTGATGGTGGGTTGTACACTACTGCAATGTTGAAATTCATTACCGGAGAGAGATATACATTCACAGCTAAACATTCAAGTGAAGTATTCAAATCAACCAGTTGACATTTATATTTCTCTTTGATGTAAATTAAAACACCTCCTCCCCTCCCTACCTGCCTGTCTTTTCTAAAACACTGGTAGCCCACAATATCGATCATATTAGTGTCTATGTTACTGTGTAGCCAGCTTTCTGAGAGACAAAGGTAGTCCAGATTTGAGTCCAACAGCAACACCGAAATCTCATCTCTTTTGGGGATTATGCTCCGTATGTTTAAATGACCGCCGAGGATCCCCTTTGGTTTAGCCTTGGTGTCCCAAAGAACTTGTGCATGATTAACAGTTTGGAAAAATAAATGTTGTTTTTGCTTTTGTACAGCTCGGTTTTGTGCTAGTGGGTCTGGGCAGCTATGCCGCCATGAGTGTGTGTGTGAATGGGTGGATAGCAGGATCCGTAAAGCGCTTTGGTCATCTAGAGATGAGAATAAAAGTGCTATATAAGTGAATGCCATTTATCACATCAGCGCTGTTTGATTCCCCACAATGGAAGCTGAACCAATAAATCCAGAAGAATGATTACACATAGAACAGAAAATTAACAACAGTAAATTATTTCTCAATGAGGAGATTTTTTTTCTTTTGGGCTGTCACATTTTTGGGAGATTATATATATTTTTTCTTTTTTAAATTCCCCCTTCTCTCAATTTCTCATTCATCCGTGCATGTCTGAAGTGAGTTTTGGTCTAAAAACATCTGCTTCCACCAGAATTTCAGTCATTGTTTGCCACTGAAGCTTAACGTTACCCTTGCACTCCGGTCAATTTCCCTAAAAATGCCAAAAAATAACGTGCCCAAAGTAAATCGAAAGCGGTTCTTCAACCCTTTGCAACATCTTCATGGGGTTGGTCTCATTTAAAAGAAAACACTTTGAATTTTTTGGCAAAAAAATTCATAATCTCTCTAAGTGCTCCGGCCACTGAGTTACAGTCATCTAAACATAGTGAACTTGAAGAAAATAAATTTGGCCTGGGTGCTTTTTTGGATACAAATGCTTGCAAATAACACACAGCTTCAGATCCGGGCTGGAAAATGCAACAGAAATGTAGAACCAAGTGTTATCCAGCTGAGGTCCAAATTTTGTAACAATACCACAAAAAATCAATATATTACACAGCTTTTTCCTCAGGTAGTTCCCAGGCGTTTTGGAGCTGTGCCAAATTGTGCCAAATGGCACAGTTTGGAAAAACGTCTGTAACTTTTGAATGATTCAATATAGAAGCTTCATCTTGGGCTCTAATGAAAGGTGACAGTCAGGGCTGTGTGTGTGTGTGTGTGGGGGGGGGGGGGTTGTCCCCCCCCCCGCTACAGAAGACGGACATCGCCCGTTGCGCCACGGTCCGTCATGCAGCGATGACGCACAGCTGTAATTTACCGATCAGTCAAAAGTCATTTTGATTACAATTTTCAGGGATAAAGAATAATTTAGCTTAGAACACCTTACCTCTTCACAGCAGAAGCGGAGCTGGCAAACTTCTTCCTCATTGTCAGACGAACGCGACGCTGGTCTCGCGACCCGATCAAAACATAATTCCATTATTGCGGTTTTGCGCTTCCATGATTGCGGGTTTTGGCGAACGATTTTTCAAAACAAATAACAGTAGTAATTAAAAACAGACTGGCGAGCGCGTGTGTGTCACTCAGCCTTCGTCGTCGGCCTCCGTTGGTCTATGATGACCATGGAAGCGAATCCTAAACGTCTACTCTGCCGGGACAAAAACAAAAAAAGCACCGCCTGTGGCCGCACATGCCGTTGCGCGAATGGCAGTGGCTGTCACACAGGTAGCACTTGTGGATGGTCTCCGTGCTGCTGGGTCTGTGGGGTTCTTCCTGCAGGTCCTTTTTTTTATCTGCTACAGCAGTCAGTCTCTCTTCACCAAGCTTTACACAAAAAAGCTTGCGAACTTCTGTGCTTCAATTGGCTCACTGCATTCATAGCGTTGGTAGGCGGGCCCTTCTTGCTAGGTTTTCAGTCATTGGTTCTTCAAGGTTTCAGAAACCCAATTCAAGGCTCTTATTAGTCGAATGAGAGGTCAATCATATCTGATCTGTTCGCGGCTGTGTCTGTAGTGGAAGAACTTTTTTTTTTTTCAGTGCGCGCTTGGAGGCAGCCCCTCGTGCATCCTAGAGCGCCCTCTTGCGTCCTAGAGTGCACGAGAGCGCCCTCGTGCGCTCTGGGACGCAGAGACTTGCCCGCCCGCGGTACAACGGAGTGCAAGAGGTTAACTTAGGCCGACTTAGGCAAACTCTGCATAACTTAGCCCAGCACTCAGGAACTTTTACAAACTGAGCACAACTTTCACCAAAATTTATTTCAAAATGTTGGCAAATTTTTCAGCATGCTGAAAATTTTCAAGGAACACAACTCGCCACCAACAATCATTAACTTTTATCAGCTTTTGCCAGCAGAGCCAGACGTTTGCCAAAATGTCAGTAAAAAGTTGGTCCAAACATTGTAGTGTGATTCCACCCAAAAAAGCAGGTCCAGAATGGCAGGAAGCCTCCACAAACACTGATCTTTATATGAGCGTCGCCTGACGCTGATGTCAGCTGACCTGTGCTGAGTATTCGTTTGCTTAAGATAACCTAAGTTGACAACAGCTACACATACACTAGCCTTAGTTGACAAAAGTTTGCCAATGCTGAATGCAATGCTGGGAAATGCTACCAAAAGTTTGTAAAAGTTTATAAAAGTTCGTAAAAGTTGGTGTGCGCTGGATTTAAAAAAAAAAAAAAAAACTTGCTCACGAATGTAATTTCAACAACGTTTGGACTGATTGCTCTGATTTTTCAAAATGTCTGTAAAATTGGTCCAAATGCTATAGTGTGAACCCAGCATTAGTTAAAACTTAAGTATTGTAGTGTTTAAGAATGAACATGAACTTCTTGTCTTTGCATTATTTGATCTAAAAGCAACATTGTGGGGAGACTTGAATAACGAAACCGAATTGTCTTTCATTTCAGTTTATTCAAGAAATCATTCCACTGTCTGCTCTTATTCTTGAGCAGCGAACAAAGAGAGTGAACACACCAAAGTTCTCTCATTTAAACCTTCTCACATCAAACCATTTCCCTCGCGGGGGAAATCACACATCTATATCAAAGTCTCTTTATTCACATTCATTAGCCTTTTATTTACATAACTCCCCCTTCTCTCTTCCCGAGCCTCAGTGGTCAGGAAGTCTTCTGTCCCCTGTCCTCCGCAGGGGGTCCAGGCTCTGTGGCTCCGCACCGCAGGGGGCTGGCTCTCCTTCATCGTGGTTAAATCACATATGCAGTGTCCAACATATACATGTCTCACAACACAGCCATATAACCCCCCCCCAAACGATGAAGAACAGACTAATTCCCAAAATTTAATAGCACCTTACTCACTACTGAATAATCAACACCAACATTCAGTCTGTGCGCCGCTTGGGCTTCAGCCGTCTGCCGAATCTGCTGTGCGTTGGCCCCGCCTTGCCTGCGGTGCTGTTCTGCTCCGGGTCTGTTGACTGAGGAAGAGAGTGGTTAATTGCCCTCTGCGGGGGCCTGCCTCGTCGAGGCGCCACCGCGACCGGTACAGACACGTCCTTCATGACAAAAGCAGGTTTTAGTCTGTCAATACTGACTGTCTTTTTTCTGTCCCCAAAATCTAGCACAAATTGCTTATCACCTGCCTCCAGCACTCGAAATGGCCCTTCGTAAGGTGGTTTGAGCGTTGCTTTAAGGGCTTCGCGCCTGACAAAAACGAAATCGGCATTTTTCAAAGCCTTGGGGACGAAAACTCGTGGAAAAGCGTGATGAACCGGACCCGGGAGCGTGTCTGCCCCCGTGCCAACTAACGGTCCCAGAGCAGAGAGAGGTGGGGGCTCTGGGTGCTCTGGTAAAAACTCGCCCGGCAGCCTCAGAGTTTGTGCGAATACCAGCTCCGCTGGGGAGGCGTCTAAGTCCTCTTTAGGCGCAGAACGCAACCCTAATAAAACCCAAGGGAGTTTATTTACCCAATCTGCATCCGTGAGCGACGCTCTGAGTGCTGCCTTCAAAGACCTATGAAAACGCTCGCATAAACCATTAGCCTGAGGGTGGTAAGCCGTAGTGCGGTGAATTTTGGCTCCTAAGCCGTTGGCCATCGCTGACCACAGCTCAGAGATGAATTGCGGTCCTCTATCGGACGTAATGTCCGACGGAACCCCGAAGCGCGCCACCCAAGCCGTTAAAAAAACGCGAGCCACCTCCGCGGCCGTGGTCGTCGCAAGTGGGACCACTTCCGGCCAACGTGTGGTGCGGTCCACCATTGTCAAAAGATACGTGAACCCCTGTGATGCCGGTAGGGGGCCCACAAGGTCGACGTGCACATGGTCGAACCTTCTGGCCGGAATGCGGAACGGTTCTAACGGGGCTCTTGTGTGCCTGTGAATTTTGGCCCGTTGACAGGAAATGCAGGTTTTTGCCCATTCCTTCACGTGCTTGCGCAGGCACGGCCAAACAAACTTTTCCGCCACTAGTTTCACCGACGCGCGCACCCCCGGGTGCGCCAGTGAGTGGACCGAGTCAAAAACACGGCGGCGCCACGTGGCCGGAACCACCGGACGCGGGCGCCCCGTCGACATGTCGCAGATCAGGGGGGGCATACCGGTTTGTAAACACTTGCTCTCCAGCCTCAACCCTGTTGGTCCAGACTGGAGCGCGCGCACGTCTGCGTCCGCCCCCTGGTCCGCTGCCATGGCTGCGTAATCTATACCCACGTGCACCGGGGCTGCGCGTGCCACCGTGCCGCTCTCCTGCGGCGCGGTCACGGTGGCCCGTTCTGCCTCTGCGCGTGTCGGGGTCGTGAACGCGCGTGAGAGACAATCCGCTACTACATTGAATTTGCCCGCGACGTGCCTAATGTCAGTGGTAAATTCCGAGATTGCGGCCAGCTGCCTCTGCTGCCTGCCGGACCACGGATCTGAAATTTTGGCCATGGCGTATGTGAGCGGCTTGTGGTCCACATAAGCGGTGAAGCACCGTCCTTCCAGCCAGAACTGGAAATGACGAATAGCCAAATGCAGCGCCAACAGTTCTCTGTCAAACGCGCTGTATTTTCGCTCAGCCGCGCTTAAAGATTTGCTAAAGAAAGCCAAAGGCTGCCAAACTCCGGCTACCTGTTGCTCAATAACGGCCCCTATGGCTAAATCTGAAGCGTCTGTCGTCAGCGCGATACGTGCTGCAGGGTCTGGGTGGGCCAGGAGCGCAGCGTCAGCCAAGGCTTTTTTAACCTCTGTGAACGCGCGCTCCCGCTCCGGGGACCATTCGACCGCCTGGGTCGGCTTTTGTTTTTTGAGCGCGGCATATAACGGTTGCATGATTTGAGCTGCGTGGGGCAGGAACCGGTTATAAAAATTCACCATCCCCAAGAATTCCTGTAGTGATTTGACCGTTTGTGGACGGGGAAAATCCGCTACCGCGCGTACTTTCTCTGGTAACGGAACCGCTCCCTCCGGGGAGACGCGGTGACCCAAAAAATCAATCCGCTCAACGCCGAACTGGCACTTGGCTGGGTTAACTATTAAGCCGTGCTCTCCCAGCCTCCTAAAAACTGCTGTGAGGTGCATTTCGTGTTCGTCCTCTGAAGTACTCGCGACCAAAATGTCGTCGAGGTACACAAACACGAAAGGGAGATCGCGTAACACGGCATCCATCATCCGCTGAAATGTTTGCGCCGCCCCTTTGAGACCAAACGGCATGCGTAAAAATTCGAAAAGTCCGAACGGGGTTATTACCGCTGTTTTAGGAATGTCCTCCGGTTGGACCGGGACTTGGTGATAGCCGCGAACTAGATCAATCTTTGAAAAAATGCGCGCCCCCCGCCAGGTGCACCGAAAAATCCTGAATGTGCGGGATGGGATAACGATCGTGTGCCGTAGCGTTGTTTAGCCTGCGGTAATCCCCGCACGGTCTCCAGGAGCCATCGGCTTTCGGTACCATGTGCAGCGGCGAAGCCCACGGGCTCTTCGACCTACGAACGATGCCCAGCCTCTCCAGGCTGGCGAACTCCTCGCGCGCAATGGCGAGCTTAACTGCATCCAAGCGCCGAGCTTTTGCAAACACGGGAGGACCAGAAGTGGGGATGAAGTGTTTCACCCCGTGCTTCGCGACCGTCGCTGAAAAAGTGGGCACAGTGAGCGCTGGAAATTGGGTGAGGAGTGTGTGAAACTTACCACCTGCTGTAGCGACGTGGGTCTGTACTGGTGGCGGGGACACTCGAGCTGAACAGGGGAGAGAGTAAAAAGAGAGTGCATTTACCAGCCGTCTATTAGCAAGATCAACTAACAGATTGTGTGAACACAAAAAATCCGCGCCCAACATGTTGAAACTCACCGCCGCTACTACAAAAGTCCATTCATATGTGCGGCCATGTAAGCATAAAGGCAAGGTCCTTCTCCCGTAGGTGTTGATGTTCGAGCCATTTGCCGCTGTAGCTCCGTCACCGTGGGGTCCAGCTACCCGGTCCGCGTATGTTGGGGTGATGAAGCTCACTTGTGCTCCGGTGTCAATGAGGAACACTCGTCCGGAGCGCGCATCCGTGATGTAGAGCAGCTTGTTGCGTTCTCCGAGGGTCGAAGCTGCTAGCGACCCCCGGTCTTGCCGTTTCCCGAACTCCTGAAGATGCAGGGCGGCACACACCTGCGTGCCTTCTCTGCGAACCTCCGATGGTAAAAGCAGAGATCTTCTCCTCCGCTGTGTCGTGCCCGCGCCTCTGTCGCCGGGCTATTGGCTCCCCCTCGTCGCGGCCGTGTTGCCGCCATCGTCGGCCAGTCTGGTTCTGCCGCCTCTGGCTCCCCGCTGTCTCGGGTCGCTGCTGTGGTTGCTTGCCCGCCGCAGGCGTCCAGGATCCCGTCTGCCTCCTGGGCCAGCTCCCGGAACTCCTCCAGGGTGTGACACTTTTTGCCGGCCAGCGTGCTTCTCGCATGCGCCGGGAGGTTGGAGAGGAAGATGAACTGAAAAATGAAATCATCGTTGTCCAACCCTCTCAGCTGTATCATCTCCTCCATCAGGGCGCTCGGCCTGTGTCCACCTTGGTCTAGCAAAGACAGGATCCTCCTCGCCCTCACTTCAGCCGAGGGGGTGAAAAACTTGATGAGGGTGGATTTCAGCTTGCTGTACCTGTCGGTCGCGGGTGGCTGCTCCACCAAGCTTTGCACGCACCGAGCTGTGCTGTTGTCCAGTTTAGCGATGACATGGTGGAACTTAGTGTCATCCACCGTTACTCCTGCGAGCGCGAACTGCGACTCTGCTTGCAGAAACCACGACCGTGGGTTATCCTGCCAGAAATCAGGCAGCTTAACGGCCACTGCGCTCGCCAGCTCTGAGCGCTGTGAGTCCGGGACCCTGAGAATTTCTTCGTTCATTCTCAACGTCGTCAGTCACCAATGTGGGGAGACTTGAATAACGAAACCGAATTGTCTTTCATTTCAGTTTATTCAAGAAATCATTCCACTGTCTGCTCTTATTCTTGAGCAGCGAACAAAGAGAGTGAACACACCAAAGTTCTCTCATTTAAACCTTCTCACATCAAACCATTTCCCTCGCGGGGGAAATCACACATCTATATCAAAGTCTCTTTATTCACATTCATTAGCCTTTTATTTACATAACTCCCCCTTCTCTCTTCCCGAGCCTCAGTGGTCAGGAAGTCTTCTGTCCCCTGTCCTCCGCAGGGGGTCCAGGCTCTGTGGCTCCGCACCGCAGGGGGCTGGCTCTCCTTCATCGTGGTTAAATCACATATGCAGTGTCCAACATATACATGTCTCACAACACAGCCATAACATCTTTTTTTTTTTGTCATTTTGGCCAGTTGTCATTTTCTGTAAATAAATGCTCTAAATTAAGACATTTTGACTTGGAATTTGGGTGAGTTGTTATTATTAAAACAAAATTGTTCATTTTACTCAAACACATAGTATGTACGTATAAATAGTAAAACCAAATAAAGTGATAATTTATTTGGAAATTCTTTGGACTCTTTAATTTTTTTCCAGAAGTGTTTTGTTTTGTTCATTTCCACCATGTGCTCGTGTGGTTTTTTTTTTTAAAGAAAAAAACAAAAACTTTTTTTTTTTTTTTTGTGTGTAGCAACTGTTGGTCTATTGTCAGGAAGGCCTCAGTTTCACTTGTATAGTCCAAATAATAGTGATGTACCAGTACAGCTTTTTTTCATGCTCGTTCCAATCTGATATATTTAAATTTGGGTATTGGCCGATGCTGATACAAAACTGATATGCAGCTTGTTGCCTGAATAAATTCGGAGTACTCTTTTCCATGGTATTTCTGTAAGTGTTTAAGGTTGGAGATATTTAAGTTATGAAACTACTCTCTTATAACTGCACTTTTAAGTTTTTTTTTTTTAAATATACAGTCTGTCATTTATTAAGCATATAAATTTACAGTGTGGGGGCATGGCGTGGGGGCTTTCTCAACCCGGAGAGGGCAGGGGGAAGGAGGAAACAATGGACGGATGGAGGAGGTGTCACCGGGGGATATCAGGCGGGACAGTTAGGTCTATGCACCCCCCGGGGAGAGAAAGAATTACTGGAGCCGTGGAGAGAAGAAAGGTGTGAGAGTGGCGCTGTGTATGTTATGTTAATGTGCCACACATTTCTTTGTAAAACAACAATGTATGATGGCTGGAAGCTCCGAGTCTCGATGCATGGGATTAAAGATATAAAAGGGGAATGCACAGAGACCTGGGAGCACTGCTTTGCTGTTATGTTGTTGGAGAGAGAATAAAGTCTTGTGTCGTTCAGCTCGTTGCCTCGCCTATTCCTTTCTCCGCACTTGTGACCCCAAGACGTGCCATGGAAAGCGAGCCGAGCTCCCCCCAGAGACGACCTGGAGGGAGAGCACCAGCACTCCGTGGGATAACTATGGATGACACAAAATACTACTATGAGGTCGCAGCGCCGGACGCGAGCGCCACGCAACAGGCGACAAGCCTGCTCCAGGAGCCGCCAGTGTCCAAGAGGGATTCCAGCGAGGTTGAGGAGCCGTTGGTGGTAGCCGGAGCAGACGCCAGGAGATGCAGGAATGGGGCGATCTGCTTCTATCATCACCGTTTTGGCTCAAACGCCCAGCAATGTGTGCCGCCATGCCAATGCAAGAAGTCAGGAAATGGCATGGCCAGCAGTCAGTAGCAGCTGCGACTGCTGGCAACAGAAACAAGCTGCTGTATGCCACAGACACATGTTCGGGGAGACAGTCTCTGGTGGACTCCGGCTCCCAGAAGAGCCTCATCCTGCCAGTCAATGCAGACAGGGGGGCAGGGAGCAGCGGTCCCGAGCTTAGGGCCGTCAATGGATCAACCACCAGGACATTTGGTGAGCGGACATGGACGGTACTCTCACAGACGTAAATTGGGTTGACTGCCAGCCCTGGGTTCTTTTAGGGCTGCGCTCCGCACCTAAGGAGGATGTGGCAGCCTCCCCAGCAGAACTCGTTTTTTTCTCAGCCGCCGCTGATCCCCAGAGAGTTTCTACCAGAAAATCCTGCACCCGAGGCTGATCCGCCCATGCAATTTTTACACAGACGGAGGCTGGAAGCGACCCAACCCAGCCCACCATTGTATTCCCTGCACATTCATCCCAAGAAGCTTGCAGAAGGCAGGTTTTGCTTTCGGCAGGCACGATGCTCACCGGACCCCGGTGCGGATGTCCACCATTTGTGGCTCTGCAAGTTGGCAATCCCTCGGCAGGGACCTGTGCTCGTGAAGCTGAGGTGCCCCCCCACTTTCACTCCACAGACTGACGTGCCCTCTGGTACACCTCACCAGCAGGACGGTTCTACTGGATCGGCAACCCCCCACTACAGCTACTATGGGCGCCGGCTCGAGCCCAAAGGACGGGGGATTAGTGCCCCTTCTGTGTGTTTGGGGGGGGGCGTATATGGGTATTGTGTGTGTGGGTTTTCTCAACCTAGAGAGGGCAGGGGGAAGGAGGAAGCAATGGACCGATGGAGGAGGTGTCACCGGGGGGTATCAGGCAGGACAGTTAGGTCTATGCACCCCCCGGGGACAGGAAGAATTACCGGAGCCGTGGAGAGAAGAAAGGTGTGAGAGCAGCGCTGGTGTATGTCATGTTAATGTACCACACATTTCTTTGTTAAACAGCAATGTATGATGGTTGGAAGCTCCGGGTCTCAATGCATGGGGTTAAAGATATAAAAGGGGAGCGCACAGAGACCCGGAAGTGCTGCTTTGCTGTTATGTTGGTGGAGAGAGAATAAAGTCTTGTGTCATTCAGCTCGTTGCCCCGCCTATTCCTTTCTCCACAACAGTACATTTATATCTATTTTAATAAAAGTAATAATAGAGGATATTAAGCTGTAACATTTATATGTCAGCAACAGTATGTTAATTTTTATCACCAAACAGCAGCATTAATGTAACTGATTAAAATTTGGATTGATCATTAGCAGTGATCATATGCAGTATGGATAATTAATACCAAATAACACCTAATAAATTTTTATCATTTTAAAAAATCTGTTACTAAATTGCATAAGACAGTCTGAACTCTGTGGAAATATCACAGAAAAAATACATTTATAAAAGATGTGTTTATGTGCGCTATGATTTTGATGAGTCGCATGCGAAGCCCTTATAAGTCACAGCTCTAACATAAGGTTAAGTTATATTTTAGTCATTTTCTGTAACATCTAATTATGACTGATGAAATATCTCAAGGGAGAAAATGCCAGCTCTGTGTATACTAAGATAACATTATCCCCTAACACCCTGACATTAAAACATTTTTTTAAATTAATATCGTCCTAAATAATTAACCGCTCACCTCACTATAACAGCCGTCAGACAGATGGGAACTTCCCTTGAATCATATGCTGTGTTCAGAATGTTCACTCACTCCCTCCCTGCTCGCTATATAGTGAATTTAGATATAGTGGACTATACAGTAAACTCAATATAACAATAAAATTAACAGCTTTTGGACACTACTGGGCTCGTTTTCATGGCACAGTTAATGACGTAATCATGGTGAGACAGTAAAACGTAACAGACTAATGGTGGTAAAAAAAAAAAATGAATACCTGCATGTAGTTTGTGTTGTGTATGGGATTTGCATACACTCTGTATGCAGTTGAGCGTTCTGTATAATAAAGCTGAGTTGGATGTCCCTCAAGAAGCTCTCCGTCTCGTGTCATTTTCCCAAGATAGCATTTGGCGACGAGAAGACCAATGGGAGCGTGTTGGTTTAATGAGCGGCTGTTGCTGTTACTGGAGAGCCCGGGTGAGCCGTTATTTTCGTGGCCGCAGTGGAGACGGGAATTCGAGGAGTATGCCGACTTGCTGGGTTTCCCTTGGCTTGACGGGAGACAGTGGTGGGCCCTCCTGGCCTGTAAACTTGGCGCGGAGGGCCGAAATATTCTTGACTCGCTGGGCACAAGTGAGGGCTATGTGGAGGCTGTCGGGTTCATGGAGGCGCACTTCGCGGAGCAGACGCACTTCGCGGCCAGAGAGTTGTGGGGGAAGAGGCTGGTGGCGCTGGACACACCGGAGTTAGTTAGCTTGGGCAAGCTAACGGCTCAGTCGGAGCCTATGGACAGGCTAGCTGGCAGGCTAGTTTTGCGCCGAAACAGGGCTAAGGGCGCGAAACTGGGCCTCGAGGCAGAACCGGGGCCATGTTTGGAGAAGCCCCTGGCCACTGACGACAGCGGACGAGGTGTCAACATAGCGTGACCTGAAGGATGGTCTGGACTGCAACGGGTGGTGGAACTGGACAGTGTGAGGGCGCCCTGCGCTCCATCGTGAGTGAGGCCTGGGTTCAGACGCTCACACCTCGGCGCCCGGATGTGGCGGAATTGCCGGACGACGAGGACCCCGGGAACGGCAGGTGTATCATGCTGGCGGTGCAGTATGGCGAGAAGACCATTCCCGTGTTCAGGTTCCAGGTGGCATGCCGGGGCGAGAATGTGATGGGGTGGGACCTGTTTGATGAGCTGGGTTTCACTTTTGAAATTGGTGGACAGATGGTCAGCGGCCCAGGACTGGTTTACATGGGCTTTGTGGACGTGGGTGCAACCGAAGATCTTAGTGTGAGTGAAACAGACAGTGAATGGGACTCAGGGAGTGACTACAGCTTGGATGATGATGATGATGATGAGATGGAGGATGAGCAGGACCGGGAATTGCCCTCACCCCTTGAGCAGCCAGAGCCGGAGCGAAGATGGAGAGAGCCCGAGTTAAGTGCGACCAACACTGGCGGAGAGGTGGCACAGCAGGAGTTAGCCCCGCAGCTGGAGGCCATGCAGTGGGAGGCTGGACAACAGTTAGGCGAGACCAGAGAGGCTGACAGCCCAAGGGAGGAGCAGCAGCCACAGGACACAGTGACCGCGCAGCACAGCGCCAACACCGAGAGCGCTGAATGCAGCGGTGAGGAGCCCAGGTCAGTGAGTGGGCCCAACGCGGGTGATGGTGTGTGTCCTGGAGGTGAACAGGAGCCGATTAAGGAGGCTACACAACATGACACAAGGAATGAGGGAGTCAAAAGCTGCGTCGAGGTGCCTGGACCGGAGAACGATGCCAGTGAGGATGATGCTGTGAACCACGAAGGTGAGCGGCAACGGCCGGACACGGTGGCAGCGTGCGGCACTGAGGAACGGGCTTTGGCGGCCCCTGGAGCACTGACCACGGGGGGTTGAAGTGTTCGAGACCAAGAGAGAAGAGAGCAGAGCGGGACAGTTTGGTGCGGTTTGGGACACGAGCTGGTCTGGCGAGCTGGGTGTAAATGGTGACTGGTGTGACGATAACCCAGCGAGGGTTGATCCCGGTGCCGGTGGCCACGGTACCCTTGGTGTGGGTACCGGAAGGCACTACGGGGTCCCCCGTGAAGAGACCTGCCGAAACTGGAGGGCATGTAAGTGGAGCAGGAAAAATTGGCGCAATCCTACAGAGCGCCAAACGCCATCGTCAAGTTGTGGGTTTGGACCGGGTCGGCGGGACAGCACGACGCAGGAAGGAGGTCCTGAGACGGCGTGGTGGGCACAGGAGACTGGGTTGGGTTTCCCTGCGGGTCGACGGCGGGGTTCGGCCAAGAAAGAAGAAAACAGGTTTGGAAAGTTGGAGAAAGGTTGGCCAGAGAGTGGTGTTTCGACCCTGGGGGGCGGCAGCGGCTAGACTTGAGAATGCCGTGGGGGTGCCCAGGCCCTCCGTGGCTGTGTAGAAGATGGTGGCTACCCAGGGACGTTGGGGTTACCTAAACTTTTATTTTTTTCTGATGTGAATGTCTACGTATATGTACTGTATATGTGAATGAATATGTGTTCTTTCACTGTTTGGTGCCCCGGTAAATTTCTTTAAAAAAAAAAAAAGAGGAGAAAAGAGAGTAAGTGCGGTAGGCATGATGAGGTGTGTAGTTGTGAGCCTGTGTTGAGTGTTTGCATGTCAGTTTTATTGACCTGTGTGGTGACATGCCCGTTGTAGCACTGAATTTCAGTGTTTTTTTGGTTAACTGGTATTTGTTTGTTAAATTTTGTAGTCAGAACAGTGGCGTCTTGGTAAGTAATTACGTTTAGGGTGAATTTGAGCCCACCTGGTTTGTTTGCTCTGTCTAACTGAATGACCCAACGTGATTGTGCTTTGAACGCCCATTGTGGGGTGGGAGTTGAGATGGGGGGGGGGCCGCCAGTAATTTATGTTTTGTGATTTTATGTGATGTGTATATACAGTATTGTAGCGAACTCAATATGAGCACCCTACTTGGCTTGCCAAGTGGGTTGACCCTATTGGCGACACAGGTAGGGTGCGGGACTCCGGAGCGGGAGGCGTGAGTTCGAATCTCCCGGTGGGACGTCGCCATGTCGAGCAGCACGTTACACTGGTGTCAGAAGTGGGATCTCCTGTCCAAAGCAGTAATGGGGCGCTGACATCGGGACGATGTCGAGAACCAGAGGGGAGTAGTGTAGCGAACTCAATATGAGCACCCTACTTGGCTTGCCAAGTGGGTTGACCCTATTGGCGACACAGGTAGGGTGCGGGACTCCGGAGCGGGAGGCATGAGTTCGAATCTCCCGGTGGGACGTCGCCATGTCGAGCAGCACGTTACACTGGTGTCAGAAGTAGGATCTCCTGTCCAAAGCAGTAATGGGGCGCTGACATCGGGACGATGTCGAGAACCAGAGGGGAGTAGTGTAGCGAACTCAATATGAGCACCCTACTTGGCTTGCCAAGTGGGTTGACCCTATTGGCGATACAGGTAGGGTGCGGGACTCCGGAGCGGGAGGCGTGAGTTCGAATCTCCCGGTGGGACGTCGCCATGTCGAGCAGCACGTTACAGTATTATTATGGGGATTGTTTTAGAGTTAGAGACACGGCTTTATTTTGTTCTGTTAAATTGTTTTTTTTTTAGCGGCAGAATGTCCCGCTCAGCCATGTAGGGGGTGCTGGCAGTCTGCCCGGCCCCCCAGCCTTAGTTGTGTGAATGGATAGCAGTTTATTTATTTTTGTACATATGTTCTTCCCTTTTACTGTGTGAGTCGGGTGACAAATTAGGGTGGGTTGTTTGTGTGCCTGACATTTTTTTAAAGGGGGGGGGAGGAATGTTGTGTATGGGATTTGGGTGTCTGGGATGCCGTGCCCACCCACAGGATGACGTCAGGCTGGCACGGCCCACTCTGTATATAGTTGAGTATTCTGTATAATAAAACTGAGTTGGATGTCCCTCAAGAAGCTCTCCGTATTGTGCCATTTTCCCAACATAACAGTTTGTAGTAAATATGTATTAAATCAAATCGTTTTTGCTGAATTAATAAATACAAATACCTGAAGGTAGTTTATATTGTGATGTAAAGCAGTCCACTCACTGTTCCACTGGCTGTGCATTGCACTGTAGGATATATTGGCTAATGTAGTGACCATCCATTGTACATTTCTTTTCAAAATGCACTGTGGGATATTTTGAGTGTACTATATAGTGAATGAAATTTTCAGTTAAGATTTCAAACAGCACTACAAAATGGCTGATTCACTCTATAGTACACTATATGGGGAAAGAGTGAACATTTTGAATGCAGCAAAACTTTTATTAAATTATTTCAGAATGCTTTTATCGCAGACAAGTTTTACCAGAATATCCAACAAAGATCTTCTCTATAGCAGGAGCATTCATTCTGTCAAGTCTAGAAAGATTTTATGAAGAACTTAGCAGTAATACCCGGTGAATAAGGCTGCGTGTCCACAAAACACATTTTTTGTCACCCGACCGCCCTGAGCATTTTTTTCAGCGTCTGTGCATGACGCTCTGGGGGAAAAAAAAAGTCTGTGCCCTGTATCCCAGCCACAGCTTGTCACTCTCAGCTCAACACTTCCACTTTCCTATGGTCAGACTTTCTTCTGATTTTTTAATAGCAGTCTCTAAATAACAATGGACAGGAAACGTGTTTTAGCAGCTCTGGATGTGAACTATGATGACACGGAAAGCAGCAGTCTGAATGCAGACTAGTACCGGCGTCCTATGTCCTTCCCACACAGCAGTTCTGATTGGCTGCTTAGGTCTGTCATTGATGAGCTCAGCTGCAGCCTCTGAAAAGTTGAACTTTTTTCAACTTTGACCGCTGTGACAAAAAATGGCCATTTCTATCAGTATGCTGTTAATATTGTTTAAACACATTACTGTTAATAAGAGACAATTATGTCCTTCACATTTACCGCACTTACAAAGCAAGTGGGATAAACAACAGTCCGCATTCAAAAGAATATTGAGGAAGTTAGCAGACAAAGAACATTTATACGACTCGTCCTAAACCTAATAATTATATACGCTGTTAAATTGATGACAACAGCCGGTGTATATATCGATTTGTGTCACGTCTTGTCTTTTTTTCCTCTGTTGCAGCGATTGCATTAGAAGTTGTTCTCCACACTTGCCCATTCTCCGCTCTTGACACGATTTGAACAGAAGTTACTGGACAGGACAGAAAGCTGTTTTGGTAACACACAAACTCATTGAAAGCAGTACACAAATAGAAATGAGTGGAATACAATAATGAGGATAATGAGTGTTCCTGCTTCCAGCTTCCAGTCACAACTGACACGAACAGTCAGGGTGCGCTTGATTCTATCCCTAGCATACACCTCAATTTGAGTTATATGAGAAGATTAAAGAAATACAGTGCATCCAGAAAGTATTCACAGCGCTTCACTTTTTCCACATTTTGTTATGTTACAGCCTTATTCCAAAATGGATTAAATTAATTTTTTCCCTCAGAATTCTACACACAATACCCCATAATGACAACATGAAAAAGATATTTTTTTGGGGTTTTTTTAGGTTTTTGCAAATTTTTTAAAAATAAAAAACTAAGAAATGTACGTAAGTATTCACAGCCTTTGCCATGAAGCTCAAAATTGAGCTCAGGTGCATCCTGTTTCCACTGATCATCCTTGAGATGTTTCTGTAGCTTCACTGGAGTCCACCTGTGGTACATTCAGTTGATTGGACATGATTTGGAAAAGCACACACCTGTTTAAATAAGGTCCCACAGTTGGCAGTGCATGTCAGAGCACAAACCAAGCATGAAGTCACAGGAATTGTCTGTAGACATTTGATACAGGATTGTCTCGAGGCACAAATGTAGGGAAGGGTACAGAAACATTTCTGCTACATTGAACGTCCCAATGAGCACAGTGGCCTCCATCATTCATAAATGGAAGAAGTTCGGAACCACCAGGACTTTTCCTAGAGCTGGTGGGTTATCTAAACTGAGTGATCGGGACAGAAGGGCCTTAGTCAGGGAGGTGACCAAGAACCTGATGGTCACTCTGTCAGAGCTTCAGCGTTCCTCTGTGGAGAGAGAGAACCTTCTAGAAGGACAACCATCTCTGCAGCAATTCATCAATCAAGCCTGCATGGTAGAGTGACCAGACGGAAGCACATGGCAGCCCGCTTTGAGTTTGCCAAAAGGCACCTGAAGGACTCTCAGACCATGAGAAACAAAATTCTCTGGTCTGATGAGACAAAGACTGAATTCTTTGGTGTGAATGTCAGGTATCATGTTTGGAGGAAACCAGGCACCGCTCATCACCAGGCCATTGCCATCCCTACAGTGAAGCGTGGTGGTGGCAGCATCATGCTGTGGGGATATTTTTCAGTGACAGGAACTGGGAGACTAGTCAGGATAGAGGAAAAGATGAATGCAGCAATGAACAGAAACATCCTGGATGAAAACCTGCTCCAGAGCACTCTTGACCCCATACTGGGGCGATGGGTCATCTTTCAGCGGACAACAACCCTAAGCACACAGCCAAGATATCAAAGGAGTGGCTTCAGGATAACTCTGTCAATGTCCTTGTGTGGCCCAGCCAGAGCCCAGACTTGAATCTAATTGAACATGTCTGGAGAGATCTGAAAATGGCTGTGCACTGACGCTTCCCATCCAACCTGATGGAGCTTGAGAGGTGCTGCAAAGAGGAATGGGTGAAACTGCCCAAAGATAGGGGAGGCAAGCTTGTTGCATCATATTCAAAAAGACTTGAGGCTGGCAAAGGTGCATCAACAAAGTATTGAGCAAAGGCTGTGAGTACTTATGTAGATTTGATTTCTTTGTTTTTTATTTTTAATAAATTTGCAAAAATCTAAAAAAAAACAACCCTTTTTTCACATTGTCATTTTGAGGTATTGTGTGTAGAATGTTGAGGAAAAATTAATTTATTCCATTTTGGAATGAGGCTGTAACATAAAATATGGAAAAAGGGAAGCACTGTGAATACTTTCAGGATGCACTGCAAATGTAAATATAGTTAAATGTAAATATAGTTTTTGTGTTCCAGCACCCAGCGGTATCCTGTACCTCCGTCTCCCCATCAGTCCACAATGCCTGTACCGTGGAGAGAGACCCATGGATTCTAAACTCCGCTGGTGTACACCTCCATCGGTAAAGGCCGATTAAAAAAGTCACCTCTTACTTCTTTTATGGTCAAGCGGTCAGTGAAACCATGTCAAGGTCATTCTTCAGGTATTATGGCATCACCATGCAAGACCAATGTCAAGTGGCTTCTGAGTTAGTAGGGGGACAAAGTTTGCCACATACATACTCACACCGCAGAATCTCTTTTATATGTGTAGATTAAATAAATATACAGAACAGAAGAAATCAGTTATCTATTTGTCTGTAAAGCTTTCATTTATTTATTTATTTATTTTAATTGCATTTTTGTTTGCAGGTGCTTTAATATTTTTATGTAAAGCACTTTGAATTTGTACACGGAATGTGCTATACAAATAAACTTGTCTTGCCTTGCCTTGCAATGATATATTTTATTTAGTTTTTATGTCTCTTTTAATCCTAAAAAATGTCCAGTAACAACCGTCGTGCTTCTAACATTACATCACTGCATGCAGACTAGACACACACTGTAGCTGAGAGCTGCACAGTGAGGGAGAGCGAGAACGGAGAGTCATTTAGACAATGTCAGCGGAGTTAAAAAAAAAAATTGTGTTTATGGACTGTTTTTTTTACATTTTGTACTGTGCCCCGATACTGATCCAGCAAAATGACTGGATTGATCCAATACCAATACTAAATGTTGGATTGTCCCATCTCTACTAAATGAAAGTCAGTGTGACTCCTTTTCCCAACTGCAGTGTTTTAATTGGTTTCATTTGTTTTCTACCAGATGCTGATGTTATATTCAGTGATGTTCTGTTGTTTGCTGTTAAGATGAGAAGTATATCTACAGTGGTGGAGACAGGAGTAATGACCTCCTGTCCAATCTATTTTTTTCTGCATAATTCCTTATCTGTCTTTTCTCTCTGACCTACAGACCAGCTCAGAAAAAAATCTTCTTCAGCTATCTTCAGCATTGACTTCATATTTACAAATTGTGTTAAATTGTATTTTTTAATATTAACTAATATTTGCAGCTTCATTCTGAAAAGGCAAAGTGAGCTAATGCCATTGCACTGCAACTGTCTTTTCCTCTCTCCCTCTCTGTCAGCCCACAATTCACCAGAACTGCCACTCCTTCTAAGGAATTGCAGGTCCCCATCATACTCATACAATGATCCTCAGGTGGGTCTGCATCCACGTTGTTCTCAAAGTTTAAATGTTAGGAGATATGGGCACTTGTGTGATTTTACAAAAATCTTCACCTCTCACAGGCAATTGCTGGCATGAAGGAACATGAGAAACTGTAAAAAAAACACCAAGGACTTAAAGAGAAGCTAGAAAAGTTCTGAAAAGTGAAAGTGACAGTGGTAATTGGGCAATCAGGGCTGTGACCCCTAAACTGGGAGAGTTGCTCCAGCAGAAAAATGTCCAAGCTCTCAGTGCAGAAGAGCACATTTCTAGGAATAGCTAAGCTACTGCGGAGGACCCTCAGACTCTCAGGCCTCTACCACACCAAAGTATTTGATCCTTTTAGGAGAACTGTTGGCAATGGAACTCTTTCAGGAAGAACACACTTTGAAGACAGAGGGCCGTATTACAACAATGCGGTCAGTCAGTCAGTTGTCACTGATCCAGTTTATGGGCATTTCCAAATTCATTTCCTTATCACTACAGCATAGAAACAAACATTCCACCAGTGCATGACACAAAGAGGCCAGTCTAATTATTCAGAGGTGTGTTTTGGATGATCCAAACCAAAATGCTCTTGCCCATCCCTTTAATGCAGAGAGGCGCGTTATCTAAAGTGAACTGTGATCATGATGGTTTAAAATGGGTTTTGTGCTGACCAAAGCCTGTGCATGTGAGCCAAAATGCACGTGATAGTAATGCTGCTTGGTAATAAGGAAGACATCAGTTGCAGTGAATGCCCAGTTAGTTATGCTAGAAAAAACAAACAGGGAAGAATGCTGAGCTGAGAAATCAGCTGAATGTCTTAATGTAGTGTGCACTTCATGTAGTGTAGAATTTCAAGAAAAGAGGATGATGCCTGTGCAAACTTTCATAAACTTTCATTAACAATAGTGCAGAAGTCACTCCCGCCCTGTGGGGAGATGGAGTGCTCCCTCTCCTGTTGCTTTCGCTGACCGAGGGTCTTCCCTGTCTCGCCAGGGTTTTGCCAAGGTTAGCGACTCTTTGTCCCTGTCCCTCCCGGGCTGGAGGCTAGTGGGAGATCTGGTGCAGCTTCCCATCCGCTGCCGACCCCTGCCAGAAAGCGAGCCCACTCTCGGCAGCCTCTGCCTGGGGTTGACGGGTGGCAATCGGGGAGCTTGCTAGAGCAGGCGGCCGAGGCAGATGTGGATGCATCGCCTGTCTCTCTGTGAAAAGTAAAACGCACCACACTCCTTGTTCATTCGTTTATTCCCCTAAAAAAATCCTACATGAATGCTTAATCGATAGACTCCAATGGTAAGTCCACAATTAAAATGAGAGTTTGGATGGAACAATAATTAAAAAAAAAAACAGTGTGTGATCATCATATAATTAAAATGATGGGCGATTAAGATAAGATAAGATAAGATAAGATAAGATAAGATAAGCCTTTATTAGTCCCACAATGGGGAAATTCCAGGATTGCAACAGCACAGGGATAGCAATACTCAGAGCAATAATTAAGAAGGTAAGAAAATAAGAGCAGTGAATATACATATGTACACATAAATATATAAATATACTGTATATACACAGTGCAGAGCATTGTAGCTAGATGGAATAAACAGCATAACCATCTATTTAGTTACCCTACGTGGTATGATATGTACCCATACATATTGTCACCCTCCGTAGTGACTGATACTGTCCTAGTTGTATACTGGAGGGGACCATTTGTGTAAGTCTGTTGCATCTTTTGCATTCAATACTATTAGGTTGTCACGTTTTTTTTGCTATCTCTGCGAGCAGCCCTGCTTAGGTTATACAGTCTGACAGCCGTAGGTAGGAAGGACCTGCGAAACGTCTCGGTTGCGCACCTAGGATGATGTAGTCTACTGCTAAATGAGCTCCTCAGTGCGTTCAGTATGTCCTGCATAGGGTGGGACTTGGACTCCAGCAGAGATGACAGCTTAGCCACCGTCCTTCTCTCTCCTATCTCCTCTACTGGGTCAAGGCGTTGCCCCAGAACAGAGCTAGCTTTCTTGATTAGTTTGTTCAGTCTCTTCCTATCGGCTGCTGTAATGCCACTGCCCCAGCAGACCACTCCAAAAGTGATGGCTGATGCCACCACCGTGTCGTACAATGTCTTCAGCAGCACCACTTGTACACCAAAAGACCTGAGCCTCCTCAGTAGGAACAGAATCAGAATCAGAATCAGAATCAGAATCAGGTTTATTGCCATTGTTCATGTAGTACACAAACTAGGAATTTGTCTCGGTACAATGCTGCAACATTAAACATGATAAGATAAGAGAAATAAACTATACATGTAATAAAGTGTAGGATAAGATTAAGTGATACTGGTCAACAGTTAAAATATATATTAGCCAGCAGCAGATACTGTGGAGAACTATATAGTGCAGTCGGTAATGCAGGAAGAAAACAGTGATGAATGACATGAGTCTGGTTGAGCTGCTGTACATGGTGCACGAGAGTCACTTAGTGTTCAGCAGTCTAAAGGCAGAGGGGAAGAAGCTGTTCATGTGACGGGAGGTTTTAGTCTGGATGGACCGAAGTCTTCTACCAGAGGGGAGGGGGGCAAACAGTACGTGACCAGGGTGTGAGGGATCGGCTATGATCCGGCCAGCACGCCTCCGGGTCCTGGAGATGTACAGATCCTGGAGAGATGGGAGCTTGCAGCCGATCACCTTCTCAGCAGTGCGCACGACGCGCTGCAGCCTTAGTCTGTCCCTGGCAGTGGCTCCTGCGTACCACACGGTTATGGAGGTGGTGAGGATGGACTCGATGATGGCTGTGTAGAACTGCACTAACATCTTGGTGGGTAGCTTGAGCTTCCTCAGCTGCCGCAGGAAGAACATCCTCTGCTGGGCTTTTTTGATGAGTGAGCTGATGGTCAGCTCCCATTTGAGGTCCCTGGTGATGGTAGTGCCTAGGAAGCGGAAGGAATCAGCAGTGGTGATGGGAGAGCCTGAGAGGGTGAGGGGGGGCAGAGGAGTAGTGACTTTCCTGAAGTCTACAATCATCTCCACTGTCTTCAGAGCGTTCAGCTGCAGGTTGTTATTGCTGCACCAGGACGCCAGCTGGGCCACCTCTCTCCTGTAGGCGGACTCGTCGCCGTTGGAGATGAGCCCGATGAGGGTGGTGTCGTCCACAAACTTGATCAACTTGACAGACTGGTGGCTGGAGGTGCAGGAGTTGGTGTAAAGGGAGAAGAGTAGGGGGGAAAGTACACAGCCCTGGGGTGATCCGGTGCTGATGCTAGTATAGTCTGAGACAGTCTTTCCCAGCCGCACATGCTGCCTCCGGTCCGTCAGGAAGTCGATGATCCACCTGCAGAGGGAGTCAGGCACGTTGAGCAGGGACAGCTTGTCCCGGAGCAGAGCGGGGCGGATGGTGTTGAATGCGGAGCTGAAGTCCACAAACAGGATCCTGGCGTAGGTTCCCGGGGAGTCCAGGTGCTGCAGGATGGAGTGGAGGGCCAGGTTGACTGCATCGTCTACAGACCTGTTGGCTCGGTAGGCAAACTGCAGCGGGTCCAGGAGAGGGGTGGTGATGGACTTGAGGTGGGACAGGACCAGGCGCTCAAAGGACTTCATGACTACAGAGGTGAGCGCTACAGGTCTGTAGTCATTAAGTCCAGTGATCCGTGGCTTCTTGGGGACAGGGATGATGGTGGAGGATTTGAGGCAGGATGGCACGTGGCATAACTTAAGGGAGGTGTTAAAAATGTCTGTGAATACAGGAGCCAGCTGTTTCGCACAGAGTCTCAGGGTGGAGGGAGACACGCCGTCTGGGCCGGGGGCCTTGCGCGGGTTCAGTCTGGAGAACTGTTTGAGCACATCCTGCTCACTGATGATAAGGGGAGGGGGGGAGGAGGGGGGGGGGTGCCTTAAATGAAGTAGGGAATGTGGAGGCTGTGGAGCTGGAGGGAGGGGGGGAGTTGGACACAGATGACGAGGTGTCAAAACGGGCATAGTGTTGGGACAGTCTCTGACAAAGGGCTTTGTCATCCTGACCTTTAGGAGCCTGAGGCCGATAGTTGGTGATCTGCCTCAGTCCTCTCCACACGGAAGCCGAATCATTAGCAGTGAACTGCTGCTGGAGTCTCTCTGAGTACACAGATTTAGCCCTCTTCAGCTCTCTGTTAAACCGGTATTTAACCTCCCTGTAGCAGTCCCTGTCTCCACTTTTCAGCGCTGCTTCCTTCTCCTTCCTGATCTGTCTGAGCTTAGCTGTGAACCAGGGTTTGTCATTAGAGTAACTCACCCTGGTGCGTGATGGAAGAATGTTCTCTTCACAAAAGTGGATATATGAGTTCACAGTGTCCGTGTACTCATCCAGATCATGCGTGGCTCCTTTAAGCATGCCCCAGTCAGATATTTCCATGCACGTTTCCAGCTTCTCCTCAGCATCACTGGTCCGTATCTTCGTAGTGCTCACAACAGGTTTAGTGAGCTTCAATCTCTGTCTGTATGTGGGAATGAGGTGAACCATCACGTGATCAGATAATCCCAGCGCAGCTCGAGGGACAGCGCGATATGCGTCTTTCACTGTGGTGTAACAGTGATCCAGTGTGTTTAATCCTCTGGTGGGGCATTTAATAAACTGTTTGTAGCGGGGGAGATCGTGGCTCAGATTGCACTGATTAAAGTCGCCAGCCACAATAATCAGCGAGTCTGGAAAACTCCGCTCTGTGTGTTGAATGTGATCCGCGAGCACGCGCTGAGCTTCGCGCGTGTCCGCGTCGGGAGGGGCGTACACAGCGATCATTATAAAAGAAGCAAACTCCCGCGGGGAATAGAAGGGCTTGCAATTGATAACAAGAAATTCCAAGGCAGGAGAACAGTGTTTGGAAATTACCGTTACATCAGAGCACCAGATGCAGTTGATGTAGAAGCAGACTCCGCCTCCTGTGGTCTTGCCGGAAAGCTCTGTGTCACGATCAGCACGGAAGAGCTGGAACAGCTTGCGCTGTCCCTTCTTGTAGAGTGCGTCGGTATTGTGTGACCAGTCTAGTTTATTGTTCAGATGAACACCCAGGTACTTATAGGATGTCACCATCTCAATGTCTGTTCCCTGGATGTTTACTGGTGCTGTGAGGGGTTGTACTTGCCTGCGGCAGTCCACCACCAGCTACTTAGTTTTCCTCGCGTTGATCTGGAGGTAGTTTCGATGGCACCAGTCCACGAAGTCCTGGATAAGTCCTCTGTACTCAGCTTCATCTCCTTTGGAGATGAGGCCGAAGATCGCAGAGTCATCAGAGAACTTCTGTAGATGGCAGTGTGTTGTGTTGTGTGAGAAGCCCGCAATATAAAGGGTGAACAGGAAGGGAGCCAAAACTGTTCCCTGGCGGGCCCCCGTGCTAACGATGATCGTGTCGGACACACAATCCCGGGTTCTCACAAACTGTGGCCGGTTAGTGAGGTAGTCCAGGATCCATGATGGCAGGTACTGGTCCACCCCTGCGCACAGCAGCTTGTCCTTCAGGATCATCGTTTGGATGGTGTTGAAAGCACTGGAGAAGTCAAAGAACATGATCCTCACCGCGTTCCTGGGCTTCTCCAGGTGGGACAGGGAACGGTGAAGGAGGAAGATCGCTGCATCCTCCACTCCAATGTCATGCTGGTAGGCGAACTGGAGTGCATCCATTGCTGGTCCCACCAAGGGGCGGAGGTGAGCAAGGAGCAGTCTCTCCAGGGTCTTCATAATATGAGACGTCAGGGCCACTGGTCTGTAGTTGTTCAGATCTTTGGGGTGGGAAGTCTTTGATACAGGTACCACACAAGATGTTTTCCACAACTGTGGTACCCTCCCCAGCTTCAGGCTCAGGTTGAAGATGTGCTCCACAATCCCACACAGCTGGTCTGGGCAGGACTTGAGGAGCTTTGCACTGATGCCGTCCGGTCCCCAGGCCTTCCTCGCCTTGATCTTCCTCAGCTCCGTCCTCACCTGGGTCTTAGTGAGGGTCAGGTTGGGGGGCTGTGTGTTGGGAGTGGGGGGGTGTTGGTGGAGTGGGGTGTGGACAGCAGGTCTCGATGACTTTAGAGGCAGCAGTGGTTGTTGTGCAGTCGGGGGGGGGGGGGGGCGGTTGTTCAAACCTATTAAAAAACAGGTTCAGATTGTTCACCCACTCCCTGCCCCCCGTGGCCTGGGAGGAGGTATTCTGGAGCCCAGAGATGGTTTTAAGGTTTCTCCAGACCCCGCCAATGTCGCTCTGTTGCAGCTTGTCCTCCATCTTCTTCCTGAAGCTGTCCTTGCCTTCTCTGATCTTCCTCCTCAGCTCCCTCTGTACGGACTTCAGCATCTCCCTGTTCCCCGACCTGAAGATCCTCTTCTTCTCTCTCAGAAGTGTTTTAATCTCAGGGTTGATCTAGGGTTTGTTGTTCGAGCAACACCGTATGGTCTTGGTGGGTACGGTGTTGTCCACACAGAAGTTGATGTAGTCCGTTATGGTGTGAGTGAGGCCATTGATGTCCTCACCATGTGGATCGCAGAGCTGCTCCCAGGCAGTGGTTTCAAAACAGTCCTTTAAAGCGTCCATTGCCTCCTCAGACCATAACTTCACTGTGCGCATGACCGGAGGTTGTCTGTGTACTAGGGGTTTGTACACCGGCAGGAGATGAACCAAGTTGTGATCCGATTTCCCAAGTGGGGAGAGTGGTGATGAGGTGTACGCCTCCTTAGTGTTTGCATAGAATAAGTCCAGTGTTTTATTGTCTCTAGTGTGGCATGTGACATACTGGGTGAACGTGGGCAGAATGGGGGACAGTGAAATATGGTTGAAATCACCTGAGATGAGTAGGAGAGCATCTGGGTGTTCTGTCAGCAGTCTGCCAGTTACTAAGTGAATGGCGTCACGCGCTGTCTCCGCGTTCGCCGTCGGTTTTGCATAAATAACAATGCAGATCCCTCAGGAGATAGGTAGGCCGCATGCTAACAGCTAGCAGCTCAATGTCTTTGTTGCAGTGTTGTTGTTTAACCGTGATATGTCCCGGTCTGCACCAGCTGTTATTGACATACATTATCACTCCTCCGCCCCTTGCCTTCCCACTGCCTGGTGTCCGGTCTGGTCTGCCCGTATTGTTTGGAAATCCTCCAATTTGATGTTAGCATCTGTTGCTAGTTCTGTTAGCCATGTCTCAGTAAACAACATCAAGCTAATCTCTCTGAAGACGCTCTCGTAGCGGGAGATAGCCGCTAGCTTGTCAGCCTTATTGAGTAGCGATCGTACATTCCCCATAATAACGGATGGGAGGACGGGTCTGTACCTTATATTCCTCGCCCGCCATCTTACTCCAGCTCGACATTCACGCCGTTTCTGTCTTATTTCTCCCGGTATGTCGAGTTTTTGAGCTAACATTATGGGCCGGTTAAGTGCTAACAGCTGGTCTCTATTGTACTGCCTCCTGCAATAAACAGTGGCTCCATCCGCTGGCTCAGGAGACATTTGGGCGATCTACGTGTCTGTGATGGATAAGGTGTCGCTGGATCAGAAAGATTAGCAAGAGAGCCAGATAGTAAATAGAAATAGGAAGAAATTGATCCGCTGTTGCAAAAAGGCAGCCTACTCGTGTGGCACCGGAAGTAGAAGAAGTAGAATTAGAAGTAGAATTATATAATGACTGTTCAACTCTCTCAAATTAAAATTAAAGAAGATCCCAGTGCTGCCATTTCCTCCTGTGCTCCGGAGCTGCGTGATTTCAAAACATGCCACTGAAATAGCATTACACAATGCGCTTCTGATGATGGACCTCCTTTTTCCTGATCAAAACGGATTGTCATGACATACATTATAATTGTGATGTGCATTCCATTGCGTGCCGCCACAACTTGTTGAAATGAGCTGCCTCCTCCCAGTGTGTTGCGGGCGCACTGTCTACTGGTAATTAGATGGTGTGATGCAACATGTGAAAAACAGACAATGCACTGACAGAAACTAACAAAAACACTGGCGTGAAGTGTAAAGTCTGGCGGAAAAGTCTGGGGATGATCATCCTAATAGGGCCCAAAGAGGTGTTTGATGACATAATCACGTAAGGACAGCGGCATGCCAAAGTGACAAAACTAGCAAATGGCAGCCAGTACTAGCAAAATTGTCATAATAATCATTGATTATCACAGAAATAATAAAAACTCACAGCTGAATTTGCAAATGGTGGTTTTGAGTCTTGTGAAGATGATGCTCTCATCCACTGACCTTACGACCTGGCCAATCAGTGGCCTGCAATCTGTTGATGTCACATTTTCAGCTTGATTCAGCACAGTTGGAACCTCACTCGAGTAGGTACCAAACTAGTACCAGGTACAAGGTACTAATGGAAAACCTTACAAACTGAGTTGAGTCAAGGCGAGTTGGGCTGAGTAGGTGCTAGTGGAAAAGGGCCACAAGTGAGGACCTATGCACAGGTAGGTGTCATGAAAAGGCAAGCATTTAATGAATGAATAAATAAACAAGCAGCCAAAGTTTGAGGTATTCAATGGGAAAAGTTAAGCAAATGAAACACGGGTAGCTATGAAAACAAAGCGTGGCACGATGGCCAGAAAAACTAACTAGCACAAAGTTATTGGATTTACTGATATGATGAATTATTCTTGCTTATGTCCAGGTTTATGTATTCATGCTAGGCTAAAGGCTAACCCCTCCAGGCCAGCAGTACCGTCGCTGCTACTTTCCAATGTCCGCTCCCTCGACAACAAGCTGGACGAGCTGCGTCTGCTGAGAGAAACCAGGAGAGAGTGGAGGGACTGCTGTGTGTTTGCATTCATGGAAACATGGCTCCACAACAACATTCCGGACACGGCCATTCAGCTGGAAAGGATGACATCATTCCGGGCAGACAGGGAGGATGCTAGCTCCGGTAAGAGCCGGGGGGGGGGGGGGCTATGTATCTATATTAACAAGAACTGGTGTGTTAACACCACGTTAGCAACTAAACACTGCTCTCTGTTGGCGGAGTTACTTATCGTGAATTGCCGGCCATTCTACCTGCCGAGGGAGTTCACCAACGTGTTTGTAGATGCTGTTTACATAGCTCTTAGCGCTAATGCCAAAGCTAATGCTAACGAGGCACTCGGAGAGCTGCACGACGCCATCAGTGAATTTCAAACTTCACATCCGGACAGTTTTGTGGTTGTTGCAGGGGATTTTAATCACACTAGTTTAAAGACTGTGCTCCCCAAGTTCAAACAATGTGTGGACTTTAAGACCAGAGGAGAGAATATGTTGGACTTGGTGTATACAAACTTCCCAGATGCATATAAGGCAACATCTCGCCCCCACCTCAGCCATTCTGACCACCTATCCGTGATGCTGGTGCCTGCCTGCAAACCCTTACTGAAGCACAGCAGGCCAGCAGAGAAACAAATCAGGATTTGGCCAGAGAGTGCAGCCTCAGCACTTCAGGACTGTTTTCTGCACACAGACTGGAAGGTTTTCAAAATAGCAGCCTCCCAGGGAGACAGGACAGATGTGGAGGAGTACGCTGAAATGGTCACCAGCTACATCGCGAAGTGCATAGAGGATGCCACTATAGTGAAGACTTTCACTGCACGGGGCAACTATAAACCCTGGCTGACTGCACAGGTGCGCTCGCTGCTCACAGCCAGAGATGCAGCCTTCAGAGCAAAGGACAGGATTGCCCTCCGCTCAGCCAGGTCTGCGCTCTCAAAGGGAATTAAGACGGCGAAACGCGCCTATGCGGAGAAAATCCAGGGACACCTCTGTGACACAGGGAACACCAAACAGATGTGGCAGGGAGTTCGGGCGCTGACGGATTATAAGTCTAGGCAGGGGGTCGATGATGATGACGTTTCGCTTTCAGACAGACTCAACAACTTCTTTGCACGTTTTGAAGCATCAAACCCGACAATCAGAGGGAGGGCTGGCCCATCTCCACCATCTGTTGGGCCAACTATCATCATCAACGCAGTGGACACACGGAGGACCCTAATTAGGGTCAACCCACGTAAAGCTGCACGTCCGGACAACATCCCAGGACGTGTGCTCCGAGACTGCGCGAGCGAGTTGGCGGATGTCCTGACTGACATTAATAGCATCTCTCTGAGTCAGGCCATCGTTCCCAGATGCTTTAAGACCTCTACCATAGTACTGGTGGCAAAGAAACCAGTTGTGTTCTGTCTGAATGACTATCGTCCTGTCGCACTGACACCAATTGTGATGATGTGTTTTGAACGGCTTGTCAAACCACACATCACAGCCTGCCTCCCTGCATCACATGACCCGCTCCAGTTTGCGTATCGTTCAAATTGCTCCACGGAGGATGCTATAGTCACCACCCTGCACTCTGTCATCACCCACCTGGATCAGAAAGACACCTATGCCAGACTCCTGTACATTGTTTTCAGTTCTGCATTCAACACCATTATTCCCCAGAGACTGATGGAGAAATTACTCCTTCTCGGTCTGAACACCGCCACATGTCTCTGGATCCTGGACTTCCTGACCGAGAGACCTCAGTCTGTCCGTGTTGGAAACAGCATCTCCAACTCTATCACGCTGAGCACTGGATCCCCTCAAGGCTGTGTACTCAGTCCATTGCTGTTTACACTTCTAACACATGACTGTGTATCCAGACACAAGGGGAACCAGATTATTAAGTTTGCGGACAACACCACAGTGGTGAGACTTATTCAGAGGGATGAGGAATCAATGTACAGGGAAGAAGTTAGAGACCTGGAGGGCTGGTGCAGGGAGAACAATCTGGTGCTCAACGTGGACAAAACGAAGGAGATGATTATCGACTTCCGGTGGTCACGGCCTGAACACGTCCCTCTCAGCATCAGCAGTCATTTGGTGGAGAGAGTGGAGAACATCAAGTTCCTCGGAGTGCAGATCTCGCAGGACCTGACCTGGAGCAAGAATTCCTTGGGGATCAGGAAGCGGGCCCAGCAGAGACTGCACTTCTTGAGGAAACTCAAACAGGCCTCTCTCCCCATCTGCATCCTCAGGACCTTCTACAGAGGTGTGGTGGAGAGTGTTCTGACGTACTGCATTGCAGCATGGTACTCCAGCTGCAGTATGTCAGACAAAAAAGCCCTGCAGAGGATAGTTAAGGGAGCTGAGAGGGTAATTGGAGTTTCCCTCCCCTCTGTCCAAGAACTTTTGCAGAGCCGTTGTAGGAGCAGGGCACTGAACATTGTCAAGGCTCACTCTCACCCTCTGCATAAACACCTTAACTGCTGCCATCTGGCAAACGATTCCGGAGCATCAGAGGCAGAACCACCAGACTGATTAACAGCTTCCTTCCACAAGCTGTTAGGATGCTGAACAGTTGATCTGGACTCTTTCATACATACTACTGCACCTTATGGACATTATGTATATTATATGTATATAGTTCTAGTTAGTTTCAAGTGTGTCTCAGGGATGTGTGAATGGCTGTGTTGGGGTGGGGGTGGGGGGGTGAGGGTGTGTGTGAGTGTGTCTTAAATTATGTTCTTTTTACTTATATGGATGCCTAGAGAAATGTAATTTCATCTTGCCTGCACTACAGTTGTATGTACAGCAACATGACAATAAAAGTTGATTTGATTTGATTTGATTTGATGTTTGAAAGTATTTCCTGTGTCGTCCTTGCTTAATTTAATTTAACATGACCCTTGCCTTATTTTGCAAAGTATATCCTGTCAATCCTTGGCTTTGATTTCAAATTTACTTTTAGGTTTAGTTTTGTATGCCCCCAAAATAAATAATCCCTTATGTTTCAACCAGTCACATAAACTAACATCGCTGGAAGGTTCCAGAGTCCTTGTTCTGGAGTTGGAGCTAAAAGGACTGCTAAAAAAAGCAGACTTTAAGGTGCTAAAATGATCCCTAGTGCTTTCAGAGGGAATAAAAAGAAAAAAAAGAGGTAGATCTGAAGAGAGGATGTAAATTTCAGTTCTTCAGAAAACAAGCATTAAAAGATTAAAATCTGAGTATCAAGATTCCCTCTGAGGAAGATAATGCTGACAAAAAAGTAGTCTGGACCTTCGGGCTGTGCTGTATTCTGTTTGTAAATGAAAGAAAAAGAATGACTCTTTCAATCTGTTTGAGACCATTAGTGTTGTGAATTTGATCCATATGGCCTAATATCCCTTGATAAAATTTATTGGTTGAACTATGCTTTAATGTTAGAGAGGAACCATATTTATACAGTAAATAAAGGTTAATCTACTTTAATTTACACTTAGGAGTTGCCAGTGTAAAGCAGCAGATAAACAAAAGATGATATTGCTTTAGAAAAAATAATGGACTTCCATATTTTTGGTGTTGCATAAACACAATGGACATTTTGCACCTTCTGCTTGCTTGAGTGCTTTTTTCATTAACTTACAGCTACACAATGAGAAAGGACAAATGAATATGTCTCTGTGTAAATTGATTCTGCCTCCTACATGTTCAGAATGTTTATTAAATCCTGCCAGTTTTTGCCCAGAGGTTGAAAACACTGCCACTGCTTTAGTCGCTTACATTTAGGCTCATCGAACCACTAATCAACTGGACAGAATTGTGCTAGAAATCATTACAGCTGCCATTACCTTGACTGTGACCTGTGTCACACCGTCATAAATAGGCCTGCAGTGCTGTTACTCATTTACATTCCTGGACTGCTGTGGTTTGCTTATCTTCACCAAGACAGGATTACAGTGTACAAGGTCCGAGTTGTCAGCATACTAGTGTATTGTGTGAAAATATTTGTTTAGTTAAATCTTGTGGAAACAGAAATTACATACAAAAATATCTTGAGCTTATTCTGCCTATGCAATAAAAGTTGTCTGCTGAGCTTTTGCTTTGATGTGAAACTGCCTGAAGCCTTGAATCATAGTTCCTAATGAAATTAATCTTAGTGAGATTGCTGTGTGCCTGTAAGCTCTGCACTAGCTAATATTTTCTCTCATTAAATCCCACTTCACTTTTGGTATGCGGTGTGCTCTGTCATGGTTTGGTCCTTTGATTTGTCCCATAACAATCACTCAATACCGTACCATTATGTATCATAATCCTCAATTTGTGGTTAATACTAAATCCAAATGTTCTTTTAATACAAATACAAGACCGCTGTGTGTGGCTGGCCATCTGTCACTGTCACTTCTGTCTGTATGTTTGCTCTTTTTAGCAATATTTTATTTTATTTATTTTATTTTATTTTATTTTTGATGGACCATGAGTCTGGAATAAAGTCTTTGATTGATTGATTGAATGATTGATTGATTGATTGATTGATTGATTGATTGATTAGCCTTTGGCACTCAACAAATCAAAGCACTGCTGGCGTATGATCGCCAAACTATTTTGGATCTTCAAAGCTCTGCTAAAAAATTTCATTATATTTGAGTATGGTGGACAGAAAGTCTTGCCCGCGCTCCCATCGGGAATCCCATCTCGCCTTTATCGTGTCCTGGCTGCTCCATCTCCTGGCGGAAGCGTCAATGTCGCTGAGGTAAACACAGTGGCCGGTATTCCACCAAGAATTGCTCGCTTGCCGAGAATTGCATCCCATCGTCACAAGCAGGTGTTTAGTGTAGGTCAAGTCAATACAACGACATACTTTGAAAATACTTTGAAAAAGTGATTACCCTTTTTACCAACAACGCATAAATGCAAAATCTTGACTTTAAAGATCGTAAAACGTGGACTTGGATCACATTGATTTCTAACCCTCTTTGAAACACTAAAATGTCTGGCAAATAAACATAATTTAAAGATAGTTTACAAGCGGTAATGACAATTTTTACTTCTAAAAAAGTATAATGGGTACTTCTAAAATGCACAAATGGTTTCAAGCCTGGCTGTAGTGTTATATTTTATAGTTTTGGCGGGTGGGATGCAATTCTCGGCAAGCGGGCAATTCTCGGCATAACACCAGCTGGTGAAACTAAAGCTGTCCCTGGCGTGCTCTGTTGTTTCCCAGACAGAGCATGGATTATTTTCTCATCTGTTGGTGTCTTGGTACTTCCTGGATTCCATCGATGCCTACCTGCTATGTGTGACTGGATTTGATCAGGTGCAGCGGCCCCGCCTTCCTTGCGCTCCCCAGCTTCACCAGCGCAGGGTGAACCTCTGGAGCCTGAGGCCACTGTGTTGGGCTCCCCGGGCCGCTCCACTACAGGCCCCAGCTCCTGCCAGGATTGGCCTGGTAAACGCCAGATCACTGGTAAATGAAACTTTTATCCTCAGAGATTTCTGAGGATTTCTTTTGGACTTCCTCTGTACGAATATGTGAGACTTGGTTGAGTGTTGGTGACTGTAGTGTTCTTTCTGAACTTTTGCCAGCAGGTTGCTCTTATTTTAACTCCCCGCGGACTTCGGGTCGAGCAGGAGGAACGGCGACTATTTATAAAAATGACTATAAATGTAAGCAGTGCTTTTTATCATCTTCCTTCTCCAGCTTTGAAATGTCTTCATTTGAGGTGGGTCACGCTGACCCGGTGCTGGCTGCTGTCATTAAATAAAATACAACACAATATAGGATTTTATGAATGACTTTGCCGATTTTTTGGCTGAAATTTTGTCTAAGTATGGCCGAGTCCTTATTGCTGGAGATTTTAATATAAATCTGTGCTGTCCGGATAAGCCACTGGTGAATGACTTTTTAAGCCTTATTTATTCTTTTAATTTGGAACAGTTTTTACCTGGTGGTCCTACACATGAACACGGACACACAATAG
Organism: Pholidichthys leucotaenia; assembly: GCA_020510985.1. Taxonomy (NCBI): domain Eukaryota; kingdom Metazoa; phylum Chordata; class Actinopteri; order Cichliformes; family Pholidichthyidae; genus Pholidichthys; species Pholidichthys leucotaenia. The sequence continues at coordinate 249,371,367 of CM035846.1, read as the reverse complement.
ACCTTGTTCTCTCTCATGGTTTGTCTGTATTTAACCTGGAGATCTGTGACAATGTGTTGTCTGATCACATGCCAATTTTGTTTGATGTTGGTTTCTTCTGTTCCGAAGTTAAAACCCGTGGTCTGGTGCTGTTGGACTTTTAACCCCTCCACTGCTGGTCAGTTTTCGGCTGCTTTTGCCCAGCTCTGTGCTCCCCCTGACTTAATTCTCTCTGATACAGAGAAACTTAATTCCTGGTTTTTACTTCTGCCGGCCATCTCTGGATGATCAAAGCCCTTTACAGATCCCACTATCCACCCATTCACACACTGATGGTGGCAGAGCTTCCATGCAAGGCGCTGGCCTGACCCATCAGGAGCAACTGGAAGTTTAGTGTCTTGCTCAAGGACATTTCCACATGCAGACTGCAGACAGAGCGGGAATCGAACCCCTGACCCTCCAATCAGTAGTCGGCCACACTACACCTGTGCCACAGCCGCATACTTTGCTAAACATATGCAACAAGTCTTTTTTATGGATGCTAGGTCCAGAACACACTATAACTGTTCTTTAAAAATACATTTACCCCTGTGTCTCGCAGTGTGGTGGGTGCTGGGGGGCCGTCAGTTTGCTGCCGTTTACCGGACGTTTTTACTGTTAGAACCAGTTTTTCTTGTCACAAAATTTTTTGAACATGTTCAAAACAATGTCCAACCAGAGGATTTAACACGCTGGATCACTGTTACACTACAGTGAAGGACACATATCGCGCTGTTCCCTGCGCTGCGCTTGGACTATCTGATCACGTGATGGTCCACCTCATCCCCACATACAGACAGAGACTGAAACTCACTAAACCTGTTGTGACCACCACGAAGAAATTGACCAGTGAAGCTGGAGAGAATCTGAACACATGCATGGAAATAACTGACTGGGACATGTTTAAAGGAGCCACACATGATCTTAATGAGTACACGGACACTGTGAACTCATATATCAACTTCTGTGAGGAGAGCATTCTCCCATCGCGCACCAGGGTGAGGTACTCTAATGATAAGCCCTGGTTCACTGCCAAGCTCAGACAGATCAGGAAGGAGAAGGAAGCAGCGTTGAAAAGTGGCGACAGGGACCGCTACAGAGAGGTCAAATATCGGTTTAACAGAGAGCTGAGGAGAGCTAAATCTGTGTATTTTGAGAGGCTCCAGCAGCAGTTCACTGCTAATGACTCGGCTTCTGTGTGGAGAGGACTGAGGCAAATCACCAACTATCGGCCTCAGGCTTCTAAAGGTCAGGATGACAAAGCCCTTTGTCAAAAACTGTCCCAACATTACGCCCGTTTTGACACCTCGTCAGCTGTGTCCAACTCCCCCACTCCACCCAGCTCCACTGCCTCCTCGGCCCCTAATTCATCAAAAGCGGTCCCCCCCTCCTCCTCCTCCTCCCCCCTGCCCTTGTCATCAGTGAGCAGGACGTGCACAGACAGTTCTCCAGACTGAACCCGCGCAAGGCCCCCGGGCCGGACGGTGTGTCTCCCTCCACCCTGAGACACTGTGCGAAAGAGCTGGCTCCTGTCTTCACAGACATTTTTAACACCTCCCTTAAGCAATGTCACGTGCCGACCTGCCTCAAATCCTCCACCATCATCCCTGTCCCCAAGAAGCCACGGATTACTGGACTTAACGACTACAGACCTGTAGCGCTCACCTCTGTAGTCATGAAGTCCTTTGAGCGCCTGGTCCTGTCTCACCTCAAGTCCATCACCACTCCCCTCCTGGACCCGCTGCAGTTTGCCTACCGTGCCAACAGGTCTGTGGACGACGCAGTCAACCTGGCCCTCCACTCCATCCTGCAGCACCTGGACTCCCCGGGAACCTACGCCAGGATTCTGTTTGTGGACTTCAGCTCTGCATTCAACACCATCCGCCCCGCTCTGCTCCAGGACAAGCTGTCTCTGCTCGATGTGCCTGACTCCCTCTGCAGGTGGATCACCGACTTCCTGACAGACCGGAGGCAGCATGTGCGGCTGGGGAAGTCTGTCTCGGACTCTGTTAGCATCAGCATCGGATCACCCCAGGGCTGTGTACTTTCCCCCCTACTCTTCTCCCTTTATACCAACTCCTGCACCTCCTCCCACCAGTCTGTTAAGCTGATTAAGTTTGCGGACGACACCACCCTCATCGGGCTCATCTCCAACGGCGACGAGTCCGTCTACAGGAAAGAGGTGGCCCAGCTGGTGTCCTGGTGCAGCCACAACAACCTGCAGCTGAACGCTCTGAAGACAGCGGAGATGATTGTGGACTTCAGGAAAGTCACAACCCCCCTGCCCCCCCTCACCATCACAGGCTCTCCCATCACCATTGCAGATTCCTTCCACTTCTTGGGCACCACCATCACCCCGGACCTCAAATGGGAGCCAACCATCAGCTCCCTCATCAAAAAGGCCCAGCAGAGGATGTTCTTTCTGCGGCAGCTGAGGAAGCTCAAGCTACCCACCAAGATGTTAGTGCAGTTCTACACGGCCATCATCGAGTCCATCCTCACCTCCTCCATAACTGTGTGGTATGCAGGAGCCACTGCCAGGGTCAGACTAAGGCTGCAGCGCGTCGTGCGCACTGCTGAGAAGGTGATCGGCTGCAAGCTCCCATCTCTCCAGGACCTGTACATCTCCAGGACCCGGAGGCGTGCTGGCCGGATCATAGCCGATCCTTCACACCCTGGTCACGTACTGTTTGCCCCCCTCCCCTCAGGTAGAAGACTTCGGTCCATTCGGACTAAAACCTCCCAGCACATGAATAGCTTTTTCCCCTCTGCCATCAGACTGCTGAACATTAAGTGACTTATTGACTCTCGTGCACTATGTACAGCAGCTCAACCAGACTCATGTCAATCATCACTGTTTTTCTGTTGCATTATCGACTGCACTGTGGTACCCCATATTATCTGCTACTTGCTAATTTATTTAAAACTGCCTTGACTAGTATTACTCATTATTACTATTATTATTATTATTATTATTATTATTACTTATTTTTCTACACTTATTGCACGTTTTTAGTCCTTTAGTTTTTTAGTTTATCTCTTTATCTCATCATGTTTTTAATGTTGCAGCATGGCACCGAGACAAATTCCTAGTTTGTGTACTACATGAACAATGGTAATAAATCTGATTCTGATTCTGATTCTGACAAGAGAAGCTGCCTGTTTCTTGCCAAAAAGTGATGGGCTGCCAGAAAAGGATCGGCTGGCTGTGGGACCACACCTTGCTTGGCTCAAGCCATTTCTCTTCTGATTATGAGGCTGACGGCTGCTTTTGAGCAAAGTGGACATACGTAACTTTTTGTCCATGCAATTATTAAAGGTATGTCTGTGAATATTTAATGCGGTGAGGGACTAATCATAATTTTAGCCCCATGAGTTCTGTGTTACAATAATCAGATGTGACATTTTATCCTGTAGCAGCTTTTAATGTTTTGCCTTATATGTTAAAAAACGTGTGCTAAAATTAACAAAATCCCTGTATAACGATGTAAAAGTCAGTAAAGCTTTTGTTTCCCATGAATACTAGTGTTTCATGAACAAACTCATGAAACAGGCCTGGACAAAAATCATGGTACCCTTAACTTAATATTTTGTTGCACAACTTTTTGAGGCAATCACTGCAATCAAACGATTTCTGTAACTGTCAATGAGACTCCTGCATGGGAGTAATTGGCACTAAGTTGGCACTAAGTTTTATTTGATTGTGTGAATATTAATTGCGGAATACCTAAATATTGAAACTGAATGGGACATCCAATATTAGCGACTGTTTCAGATCCCTTGTTTATTTATCTGTCAGATCACTTATTTGTGTGATCTTTAATCACTTATATTCAAAATAATAATGTATCTTGCACTTTAGGGAATGAGAGTTGTCAGTCATCATTGTAATTATTTTAGTTTATATCACTGTTTAGTCATTGAGTTCAGTGTAATATTGAATTTCTTCTGTGTGTCATAAATTGCATTGGCAAGGGCGGGTTGAGGACACCAAACGCCGGCTGTGAGTTTGCACATTTAATCATGAAAAACACAAAGTACACAAAATACTACACTTACACAAAAAGGCAGGATAACGGGAGGAACTGCGCGGGGCTCACGTCTGGGGTGAAAACAGGAGAACAGCCTGGCCAGACCCAGGCTGGGGTGTACAAAAACGCCGGGAGAAAAAAGAGAAGAGAGACTGGATGAAGCTCATCCGCTGAGAGGAGGAAGGACAGGGGATTCCTGTCTAAGCACACAGTATGCCACTGCAATGAGACAGTATTGCAGCGGGGGTTAAATAGGTACAGATGATTACACAGATCAATAACAGGTGCAGGTCATATGAGTGAGGGAGAGTTGACCTAATTACTGACAGCTGTCAGCTGTGACAGCCCGCGAACCTGAGCTAAACACGGAAGTAACACGGGGTGCTGTCAGAAACAAAAGTACAGGAGAATAGCACAAGAATGACTGACTAAAGGTAAGAAATGAATACAAAATAAGAAACAAACCAAATAATAACAGGGAAAAATGGACCATAAGGGAGAGGACATAATGAATACAAAAACAAGAGATACAAATACTGAAACACTCATAACAAAATACAGAACGAGAACAGAGAGTAATGGTGAGGGTAGGCACATGTCTAACAGGAAAATAATTACAATGAGATACTAGATGGTAGTGGGTGCAAAATATAAATGACTAAAGCTATAGGGAAAATAATAACAGGAAGTCAAAACATAGTCAAAGACAAAAGACCACTAATAAACATCCTACATCCGAAACCAACTTATAACACAAGAATGAAAAAAATACAGAAAATCTGAAATGAACTTAGAGCACCCGTGCTCAGCATCATGACACTGTGCATCGTCAATAAACTCATGAAGTACTAAAACAGGACATGTTTACAAATATTTGAGACCCACTGTAGTGCATCATTTTATGTTTTAGCAATATTTTGTTATTAAAAGGTTTTTTAAAACTGTAATCAACCGAATTAACTACAAAACACCCAATATTATTATACACAGAAGGACCTGTTTGACTGCAACCATTGCATCAGTGTTGTCCATTTGTCATTAAACATTTAACTAAAAATGATTTATTTTGTTATTTGGGAGTTTTTGTGTCCTGTGTTTAGGCCGTGTCACACCTAGACGATTTAGGTAGCGTTTGCAAAACATATGAAATATTTGGAGAATATGCTGGTGTACGTCAAATCAGTTATGGCTAAGTTTTGTCTAAGTTAAGAGCATGCTGAAGAATGCTGAAGCACCCTGAAGCACGCTGGTATACGGCGTAGTTCGCCAAGCACCTCTGAAAATATTCAGCATGCTGAAAATTTTCTGACATATCCATCTTGTGGTTGATACGTCCCGCATTCACGGAGCAAAGGTTGTAGGGAAGTTATGCGTTCGTTCACACATTTTACTTGTCAGCAACTCACTGGCTACAGTCACACTGCACGTCTTAATGGTCAATTCCGATTTTTTGCTGAGATATGATTTTTTTGTGTGGGTGTTCACATTATAATTTACAGTCATGTGAAAAAATTAGGACACCCTATATGAGCCTGTGTGTGTATTTTTATTATTTTTTTTTACATATTTGGACGTATGGATATTTAATATCAGTGTTAAAAATACTGGGAGATTCATGTAATACAACTAAACAATTAAAAATGAATTAAAGACTTTTTTCAAATTATCTGTAAAATGTAATTCTAAACAAATAGTGATGAATAAACTAGGACACCCTCCCATCTTTTTTAGGACACCCCCAAAATTCATTCCCACTTAAAATGGCTAAAATAGGGTCTGCATCCAGAAAAGCACAACTTTAATAAAAGTGAAAGAGCATTCATAGACCTCAGTTTGCTTAACGCCAAAAAATGTATTGCACTATTGTGGAAAAAGACTCATAGACCAGATGTGACTCAGTGGTTAAGACAGATGTTAACAAACCTTCCACTAGAAAGAATAACATACATACTGAAATCAAAGGAAACTGTGTTTGAGAATATATGGAGACCTTTTATTGATTATGTAAAGAATTTAAACATAACTTTTGAAGAAGAAGGTGAATGATGTGTGTGGACCTTATAAATTCCAAACTGGTGAATGTATAATATGTATACTTATGTAATGGATTGCCTAGACTAAACAGAGGAGCATTGTTGAAGACCTGTTCCTGTTAGTGGTTGTAGGTGTGTTTTAGTACATTTTTTTTTTTATTACTTTAGTGTTAGTGTTTGATTGTTTGTGTTATGGTTGTAAAAAAGGTTCAATAAAAATATTGTGGAAAAAAAATGGCTAAAATAAATTTTAAAAAATGCAAATAAAAACAAAAACAAGGGTAGACATAGATATGTGAACATTTCTTAATAAAGAACTGAATATTTAATGGGATGTCCTAATTTTTTCACGACTGTAAATGCGACCCCCATCAGACTCCAGTGTGAACGGTCTACAGCTATGAAGTGACCCGTAAGTGCGGAAGAAAACGTAACATCAGACACAGCATTGTCTTTGAGCCCAGAAAGATTGAGAGGGACAGAACTTCTTCACCTTGATGCAGCACAGCAAAATAAAATAGCATTTTTCCTTTCGATACGATACCATTAATTTATGGGACTTTTTCTTCAATACCGATACTTTTTGCCCCTTAAAGGAAAATCACATGATTGCAGTTTCATTAACAACTTTATTGCAAGGGCAATATGAATAAAACTCATGAACATAAATACTTGAAAGAAATGCTTATAAAATGATAATAAAATGCAACAATGAGCAAAGTAAATAAAATTAAAATGAAATATAATTCAATTATAATAAAAATAATTAAGACAAAATGAATGCAAAATTAATTAAATTTCTTAATTTGGTAAAGGTTGTCAGTCATTCAGGTGAGTAAGCATGCTGTATGAAAACTCAGTCAAGTCAACTGGATTCAAATATTTTCAACTTCTGAAATATTTCACTATACATCCAAATTCTATGGTAATACCAAGCACCTTATATGTGTAATTTTTTCACAATGCAATGTTTTTTTTATTTTTATTTTATTATTTATTTATTTATTTTACTCTATTATTTTACAAACTTAAATAGTGCTTAGTTTGTTTACTTTTCAAAATTATGGTGCTTGGTATCACCATAGAATTTGGATGAATGGTGTAACATTCCAGAAGTAATACTTTTGTTACCCGCGACGCTGCTCTGCTCACTCTGCTCTGCACCGGAATCAGTGACTGCTTGACTTGGCTGCCGGTGCGCAGTGAGTCTTCGGCTCTGACATCTGATAGGCTGCCATAATTATGTGGCCTTGCATACCCTCTCTAAAACATGTCTTGGCTGGTTTTTCACTGGTTTTCACACATAAATTTAATGCCTAAAACTCTCAGAAGTGAAAACAAATTGGACATTTTGTATTAACTAACTAACTAACTAACTAACCTGCACTTATATAGCGCTTTTCTAGTCACAAAGACCACTCAAAGCGCTTTCATTAATACTAACCCTCTATTCTAAGGGCCTATAGGAAACAGATATCTAGGGACAATTTAGAACAGCCAATTAACCTAACATGCATGTTTTTGGCATGTGGGAGGAAACCGGAGAAATCCCGGAGTAAACCCACGCAACACGGGGAGAACATGCAAACTCCACACAGATCACTGTTGGTCGGGGGCTGGGATCGAACCCACGATCCCACGATCCCCACAATCCCCCGGCCAAGGGTAAACTGTGCTGCCGCAGTGCTAACCACTGCGCCACCGTGCAACACGCTGGTATCACGATATTTTAAAAAGTATTCACTCCAAGGTATCGACCAGCTGGTACTATTGATATTTATTATTGATAAATAATAAATATCTATTGATACTTGAGTATCAATACGCCCATCCCTAGGAGGAGCACAGACTACACTCTCCTGAACTGTGGGTCCTCTGGCCATTCTGCTCCACAGACATGCCGGGATTAACTTTACATTTTAGATATTACAGCGGCCAGGACTCACGGTGTGCCATTTAAAGGGAAAAAGGAATTTGCAGCATCCAGTAAATGTGCCATTACTGTGTGCCTGCTTGTCTGATGGGTTCAGCCCTGAGCAACCCCCCCCCCCACAAAAAATGAAGTTGTTGTACAGTTGGAGCCTACAAAATTACGATCCAGTGATAAAGGGAATAATTGAATAGGTTTCTAACTTGGAGCTACCCTATAATGGCATATTTGCAGCGTTTGCTCACAGGAAAAACCCGTACAACAGAGCTCTGCTCCGCTGCTGCCTGCAGTGCATACACATACACACAGAGCTAAACCCTGCCCACACTTCCTTAAGCCAGGGCATGAAGAGACACAGAGTGGTGGCAGAGCGGTGGCTAAACTTTTATTGATAAAAATTACATATTTTCACTGAGCGACTCCATACTTGGGGATGCACACCGTTGTGACCTCAGCAAAGCACTTACAAAATCTGAGGCCAGTCTGATGAACTGTTTGAGAGATATGTGAGGAACACACACGCACAAACAGACAGAGATGTCTTGCATTTATAGATAGATGAACCGTGCGTTGAACCAGGCCACCTTGCAACAATGTTGGTTGGTTGCATTTGCGCATTACATATGTTTCCGGTTAACATACACATATTTATCTTGTGAAGGTGATTTTATAGCAACGTGTGTGCAGTCGATAGCTCAGATTACATTAGGAAAACTGGCTTTCGCTGCAAATTGCACTTTGATGTTGACCTGTTCAACTGCATTGTATGGGAATATGATGTACCTGGGTACCAGCCAGATAATGCCATCCCACACAGCTGGCACAGCTTGGCTCAGGGTCGACTGGGAAATTCCCAATCGGTCTGTCAGCTCCCTCTGGAATCCCCCTGTTGCCAGGAACCCCAGTGTTGTCAGCACCTGCACTGGGACGGGCAGTGCTCAGCTTCTCGCCGTGTCACGCTCCAAGAGCGGCCATAGCTCAGAGCACAGTTTCACAAGGACTGTCCGTGGAAACCTAAACGGCTGACAAGCCAGTCATCATCCTGAGCCAGAAAATCTCTGTCTCTAAATACCCTTTCTCTTCTCACTACGCAATTTGCAATATCCTCTAATAATGCTAACGCCATTATTGTTAGAAGCATTTTCTGCACTTCTTTGCACTTGCTTTTATATCCTCTCATCTAATTGCGCACACTTGGATGTTTGTTCATCATGTGTCTTAGATGTGTACAATAATTTTCACATCACACAGTTGGTTCAAAATGCCGCTGCATGGCTTTTAACTGGACCATGCAAGAGGGACCACATCACACCCATTTTAGCTTCCCTTCACTGGCTGTCTGTTCACTTTTAGAGTTCATTTTAAAATTCTTCAGTTTGTTTTTAAATCATTAAATGGCCTTGCCCCACATTACCTCTCTGAGCTGCTTTACCCTTACACTCCTGCTTGGTCTCTCAGGTCAGCTGATCAGTTGCTCCTGGAGATACCAAACTCAAAGAGAAAGCTCAGAGGGGACAGTGCTTTTTCTGTTGCTGCTCCTAAATTATGAAATAATTTGCCTTTGTCCATTAGACAGGCTCCTTCACTGTCCATTTCTAAAACTCATCTTAAAACCCATTTTTATTCTCTGGCTTTTGACCCAGTTTGAGACATTGATTTTATTTGTTTTTGTTGCTTCTACTGTATGATTGTTGTCTTATTTGTGCTGTTTTGTACTTTTTTAGCTGTATTTTATTATTTTTGTTGTTGTTATGTTTTATGTTTTTATATTATATTTATCGTTGATGTACAGCAGTTTGTGTCAGCTGTGGTTGTTTTTAAAGTGCTTTATAAATAAAGTTGGAATGGACTGGATTTAACTTCACTAAAGGTTTTTTCATAGATGGCAACATTATTTGATTTATTTTTTGTCATTGAGCTTGTGCTTTACTTATTACATATAGAATAGAATAGGCTTTTATTGTCATTGTACAGCTGTACAGTACAACGAAATTGTGGGTGCTCAACCAGGCTACTGCGCAATTAAGTATGAGAGAAGGATATAAATAAAACACAGAGTTACAGATCACACGACTGAACACACAACTAAATAACATAGCCCAGGATTATGTAAATATACACAGGTATAGTAATGAGTTCATGGATGGATCAATGTACATGAAAGTGCGGAGTGCAAAGACAGGCGAGGTTTTTTTATGATAATTAAAAAGTCCTCAGTTCTGTGCATGTGAGCTTTTGGAGGGAGGGGGTGGGGCCTCTGACTATTTACAGTTCAGATGGCCCAGGGGAAGAAACTGTTTGTCATTCTGGAGGTGTGGAACCTGATTGATCTGAACTGTCATCCAGAAGGAAGCAAGTCAAACAGGTGGTGGGTGGGATGGGAGGGATCACCTGTGATGGCCTTGTGATGGCCTTCTTCTACATTTCTGATTGGATTCACTTCAAATTTATACAAAGGCTTTAACTGATCAATACTTTTGACTCATTCCATTTCAGACACATCTAATGAGGGGTCCTATTTATTTCAGGGAGTGGTCCTTTTCTGTTGTTGCCACTATAGCTTTTACATTTCTGATCAGATTCACTTCAAATCCGGTGCCACACGAGTAGGCTGCCTTTTTGCAACAGTGGATCAATTTCTTCCTATTTGTATTTACATCTGGCTTCTCTTGCTAATCTTTCTGATCCGGCAACACCTTATACATCGGACGGACACACTGATCGCCCAAATGTCTCCTGAGCCGGCAGACGGAGCCACTGTTTTTAGCAGGATACGTTACAGCAGAGACCAGCTGTTAGCACTTAACCGGACCAAGATGCTAGCGCAAGACCTCGACATACTGGGTGAAATAAGACAGAAATGACGTGGATGCCGTGCTGGAGCAAGACGGCGGGTGAGAAATATAAGGTACAGACCCGTCCTTCCATCCGTTATTATGGGGAACGTTTGATCGCTACTCAATAAGACAGATGAGCTAGCGGCTATCTCCCGCTACGAGAGCGTCTTCAGAGAGATTAACTTGATGTCGTTTACTGAGACGTGGCTAACAGAACTAGCAACAGATGCTAACATCGAACTGGAGAGTTTCCATGCAATACGGGCAGACCGGACACCAGACAGTGGGAAGGCAAGGGCGGAGGAGTGATAATGTATGTCAATAACAGCTGGTGCAGACCGGGACATATCATGGTTAAACAACAACACTGCAGCAAAGACATTGAGTTGCTAGCTGTTAGCATGCGGCCTACCTATCTCCCGAGGGAATACTCACACGTGATCTGCATTGTTATTTATGCAAATCCGACGGCGAACGCTGGGACAGCGCGTGATGCCATTCACTCAGTAACTGGCAGGCTGCTGACAGAACACCCAGATGCTCTTCTCCTCATCTCAGGTGATTTCAACCATATTTCACTGTCCCCCATTCTGCCCACATTCACCCAGTATGTCACATGCCACACTAGAGGCAATAAAACACTGGACTTATTCTATGCAAACACTAAGGAGGCGTACACCTCATCACCACTCCCCCCACTCGGGAGATCGGATCACAACTTGGTTCATCTCCTGCCGGTGTACAAACCCCTAGTACACAGACAACATCCAGTCATACGCACGGGGAAGATATGGTCTGAGGAGGCAATGGACGCTTTAAAGGACTGTCTTGAAACCACTGCCTGGGAGCAGCTCTGCAATCCACATGGTGAGGACATCAATGGCCTCACTCACACCATCATGGACTACATCAGCTTCTGTGTGGACAACACTGTACCCACCAAGACCATACGGTGTTGCTCAAACAACAAACCCTGGATCAACCCTGAGATTAAAACACTTCTGAGAGAGAAGAAGAGGATCTTCAGGTCGGGGAACAGGGAGATGCTGAAGTCCGTACAGAGGGAGCTGAGGAGGAAGATCAGAGAAGGCAAGGACAGCTTCAGGAAGAAGATGGAGGACAAGCTGCAACAGAGCGACATCAGCGGGGTCTGGAGAAACCTTAAAACCATCTCTGGGCTCCAGAATACCTCCTCCCAGGCCACGGGGGGCAGGGAGTGGGCGAACAATCTGAACCTGTTTTTTAATAGGTTTGACCAACCGCCCTCCCCCCCCGACTGCACACCAACCACTGCTGCCTCTAAAGTTATCAAGACCTGCTGTCCACACCCCACTCCACCAACACCCCCCCCACTCCCAGCACACAGCCCCCCAACCTGACCCTCACTAAGACCCAGGTGAGGACGGAGCTGAGGAAGATCAAGGCGAGGAAGGCCTTGGGACCGGACGGCATCAGCGCGAAGCTCCTCAATTCCTGCGCAGACCAGCTGTGTGGGATTGTGGAGCAAATCTTCAACCTGAGCCTGAAGCAAAACAAAACATCTTGTGTGGTACCTGTACCAAAGACTTCCCACCCCAAAGACCTGAACAGCTACAGGCCAGTGGCCCTGATGTCTCACATGATGAAGACCCTGGAGAGACTGCTCCTTGCTCACCTCCGCCCCCTGGTGGGACCAGCGATGGATCCACTCCAGTTTGCCTACCAGCATGGCATTGGGGTTGAGGATGCAGCGATCTTCCTCCTTCACCATTCCCTGTCCCACCTGGAGAAGCCCGGGAATGCGGTGAGGATCATGTTCTTTGACTTCTCCAGTGCTTTCAACACCATCCAACCGATGATCCTGAAGGACAAGCTGCTGTGCGCAGGGGTGGACCAGCACCTGTCATCATGGATCCTGGACTACCTCACTAACCGGCCACAGTTTGTGAGAACCCGGGATTGTGTGTCCGACACAATCATCGGCAGCACGGGGGCCCCCCCCAGAGAACGGTTTTGGCTCCCTTCCTGTTCACCCTTTATACTGTGGACTTCTCACACAACACAACACACTGCCATCTACAGAAGTTCTCTGACGACTCTGCGATCGTCGGCCTCATCTCCAACGGAGATGAAGCTGAGTACAAAGGACTTATCCAGGACTTCGTGGACTGGTGCCATTGGAACTGCCTCCAGATCAACGCGAGGAAAACTAAGGAGCTGGTGGTGGACTGCCGCAAGCAAGGACAACCCCTCACAGCACCAGTAAACATCCAGGGAACAGACATTGAAATGGTGACATCCTACAAGTACCTAGGTGTTCATCTGAACAATAAACTAGACTGGTCACACAATACTGACGCACTCTACAAGAAGGGACAGCGCAGGCTGTTCCTACTGAGGAGGCTCAGGTCTTTTGGCGTACAAGGCGTGCTCTTGAAGACATTCTATGACACGGTTGTGGCATCAGCCATCACTTTTGGAGTGGTCTGCTGGGGCAACGGCATTACAGCAGCCGATAGGAAGAGACTGAACAAACTGATCAAGGAAGCTAGGTCTGTCCTGGGGCAGCGCCTTGACCCAGTGGAGGAGATAGGAGAGAGAAGAACGGTGGCTAAACTGTCATCTCTGCTGGAGTCAGAGTCCCACCCTATGCAGGATATACTGAACGCACTGAGGAGCTCATTTAGCAGTAGACTACATCATCCTAGATGCGTGACCAAGAGGTTATGCAGGTCCTTCCTACCTACGGCTGTCAGACTGTATAACCTAAGCAGGGCTGCTCGCAGAGATAGCAAAAAAAAAAAAAAAAAACGTGATGACCTAATAGTATTGAATGCAAAAGATGCAACAGACTTACACAAATGGTCCCCTCCAGTATACAACTAGGACAATATCAGTTGCTATGGAGGATGACAATATGTATGGGTGCATATTCATACCATGAAGGGTAACTAAATAGACGGTTATGCTGTTTATTGCATCTAGCTACAATGCTTCGCACTGTGTATATATATTTATATATTTATGTGTACATATGTATATTCACTGTTCTTATTTTCTTATCTTCTAAATTATTGCTCTCAGTGTTGCTATCCCTGTGCTGTTGCAATCCTGGAATTTCCCCATTGTGGAACTAATAAAGGCTTATCTTATCTTATCTTAAATATATCTGTCTGTAAATGCAGCATATCGCTGGGTGTGGGTGTGTGTGTGTGTGTGTGTGTGTGTGTGTGTGTGTGTGTCTGTCTGTCTGTCTGTCTGTCTGTCTGTGTGTTCCTCAGATATCTCCCAAACCATTCATCAGACTGACTTCAGATGTTATAAGTGCTTTGCTGAGGTTACAAGGGTGTGCATCCCTAAGTATAGAGTTGCTCAGTCAAAATATGTAATTTTTTATCAATAAAAGTCTAGCCACCATTCCGTTTCCTCATGCTCTGGCTTCTAGGAGTGTGGGCGGGGTTTCGGATTGACTCCGTACTGATTGGATAATATGCAGCATCACGACCAGCCACCAGAGTGCTCAGTAAACAAAACAAGAAAGTGAAAAGTGACAAATTTGACCAGAAAAAGAGAATACTGAAAATTTAATGCTTAAAAAAATTATACTATAATGTTGCTGTGATTGCGTAGCTCTAAAGGATAATTCGGCATATGTGGAGAGCACGAGGTGCGCGGATGCGCTGGGGTGGGAAGGAGCAGCAGCCGGATCACCTTACTGCAGTCCTTCACAGGGAGCCAATCTCGGCTGCTGCTTCACCCATGTGCCACCGCTGTCCTTTACGACACCACGGGTTCAACATGGCACTCCTCCCAGTGCATGATTGTGGAGCAGAATGGCCAGATCAATTGCATACCATATGCAGACACATATGTATGCTTTGACTGTAAATGGTAAATGGTGTTCACTTATATAGCGCTTTTTCTCATCTCTAGATGACCAAGCCACTTTACAGATTCTGCTAAGACTGCTAAGACTAAATGACGATCGTGACCAAACACACAAAAACGCCCAAAATAATGAAATAAATATTCTTTTATTTACTGACAAATGGGCAACACTGATAAATCAATTGCAGCCAAACGGGTCATTCTGCTGTGTATAATAATGTTCGGTGTTTTGTTCAACCAGAACTGAAAAGGAAGTAACCAGGTACTGTAGTATCGTAGTACTATAGTGTGGTGGGGATACACAGAGTAAATGTAGCATTCCAGTTGACTTATCATATCTCTCTCTTATTTGTTTTATTAACAAAAAATATTGGAAGTAAATTAATTTTGGGTCATAACAATTACTTTGCTTTGAAAGTACCAAATTAAAAAAAAATGAAATCCTGAATAGGAAAAAAAAAGATGCATCAAGAATCATTTTATAATCACATCTCGGCCCTCTGAAATGTAACAGAATTGAATCATAAGGTAGCTAGAGATTCCCACCATCAAGTGTCACCGTGATGCAGTAGTTCTGATAATGATTTACCTTTTGTTCTTATTAAAGACAAAAATAGAAAGGAGATGTCTTTACCTTCTTAACATGTTTCAACTGTGCACTGCAGCCTTCGTCAGAAGAGTCAGTTGATTGCTGCCAGGTGACATTTTATCAGCTGACTTTCGTAGGCGGGGCCAGCCCGGCAGACCTGTCAGATCCACCGAGCCAGCCCCGCTTTCCGCCGTCCGATGGTTTCTGGAGAATGTGGTCCCAGGTGTGGGAAAGCATAAAGGCCCCCTCATCTCGGTTCATGGTATCTTTTCCCCGCTTCCTGATTTCTATGGCCTCCTTGATCCAGCGTTTGTGTCTGTTGCTCTCTGATCCAATAATTTTTGCGTTGTCCCAGTCCATGATGTGATTATTTCTTTTGCAGTGATCTGATATTACTGATTTTAATGTTTCTTGTTCTGCCTTTTCTTTTTGTGATCTTGTGAGTCGTCCTTGTGTTTCCTTCTCACATTCCTTTTGGTGTTAACCAGAACCACGTGACCGGTCTGTTTTCGTCCATCGTAGCCAATGTTTGTGTGTTTGCTCAGCCATTGACACCGTGTACCACATCTACAAACCCTTATGATTACCCCACGTGAATTTCATTTATATTAAGTGGCTATTTTTTCTGTTTGGTGCATTATTCCTGTTGGAATCCATGCTGCCCGTGGGCGCCGCCATCTTGGTACGGGGAGCTCAGTTTTTTGTTACATGGACCTCGATGTAACACGGTTACTTAGTAATTTACACCCATGTACCATATCTACAAACTCTTATGATTATCCCACATGAATTTTGTTTGTATTACGTGGCTATTCTTCCCGTTTCATGCAGTTTCCGTCATCATTGCTGCCGCAATGACCAATCGTGAAGGCATACACATAGGTGTGTGAGCTCAAAGCAGAAAAAGAAAGAATAATAATGAGGATTTCTCCTTCTTTGCTATGTTCC
The DNA here is from genome assembly GCA_020510985.1 of Pholidichthys leucotaenia. Taxonomy (NCBI): domain Eukaryota; kingdom Metazoa; phylum Chordata; class Actinopteri; order Cichliformes; family Pholidichthyidae; genus Pholidichthys; species Pholidichthys leucotaenia. The sequence continues at coordinate 249,355,114 of CM035846.1, read as the reverse complement.
ATGTCAGCCATGATTCCTTCGGCGCGTGTCTGCCACCTTCTAAACTGTCAGATCAATAGAGATTAGTACAAATTCTCAGTATAGCTGGGGGACGTCAATAAGTTGACACGTGCAGTTGCTGTGCTGTGCCACTCGGGGCGCGTGACCCATCCTTTTAATCTGGGTAGTTAAAGGGTTAAAAATATTAGCATAAAAGATGAAAGAGGTGAAAGTTGCCAGAAGTTAGCTTAAAAACATCAAAAATTAGCCAAAAATATTTAAAAAAATGCTAGCTTACATGCTAAATTAGCACAAGCTTGAAAAACATTAGCGCATTAGTAGAAATAGCTTAACGTTGCAAGAAATGACCTTAAAGATGCTAAATTTAAGCTCAAACCTTAAAAAATCCTAGCTTTCATGCTAACATAGCTTAAAGTATAAAAAATGTTAGCATTAAGCCAATGTGACTTATAGTTGAAGAAACTTGACTTAAAAATGTCAAATACAATATTAATCCTAACTGCCCTCATTGGGATTTGAACCTGGTCTGCTAAAGGAATCTCGCTCTGTAGGCGGATGCTTTAATTTGCTCTAAGCCATAAGTATTGTATTTTTTGTTCCAGGAGCCCTGAAGAGGAAGAAAAAATGGTGAGTCCTGCCATACCTTATAATGGGGCAGAAAAATATTGATCCAAATTTTTTTTTCGGTTTTTAACTTGTGAGTGTGAGCACAGTGTGTTTCGGAACATAAAATTTACATCACTGCGTAGCTCAGAGTCTCACGGTACCAAAATTATATCTGTCAGTCTTACGGTTTCTGTTCTACTCACGGTTGTTTGAGGGGTTGGCTTCAAGGTTTTGCATGCATTATTAATGTTGTGGTAGACTGCAAGTCTAAAATAGAACATTACTGGCACATGCCTCTAGGGGGAACTACCTGTATTGTTCAGCACTACTATGAAGGGGACACATTAGAGCAAGAGTGTGAAAACCCCGCGCAGAATCCATGTTCAGTCATATTATTTGTGTTGCAGAATAAACGGCAGAGTTAGCCAAAGAAATAACTCAAGTGTGATCATTGCTACACGGTAGGATATCACACAATTGGCGACGAGGATTAAAAGAAAAAAATCAGCGGCGAGAAACAGAGAACATTGCAAGTGTGGCGAACTCAAGTGACTCCAGTAGTTCGAGTGCAAGTTCAGAGGAGGAAAAACGAGGTTTCCCCACCACGACGAGCAATGGCGGCTGTAATCGGAACGGTAACCCCTTTTGATAACTCGACTCAGTCATGGGAAGAATATGGTGAAATGTTGGACTTTTTCTTCCAAGCTAATGATATTGAGGAGCCAGACAAAAGGAAGGCTGTACTGTTGAGTGGAGTTGGTGCAACTACTTACAGCTTGTTGAGAAATTTAATAAGCCCTGCATTACCAAAAGATAAAACGTACGACCAGCTTACTGCTGAGCTTCAGAAGCACTTCAGCCCCAAACCGAGTGAAATCGTGCAACGATTCAAATTTAATTCACGCATAAGGAGGAACACTGAGTCCATAGCAGAGTATGTGGCAGAATTGAGGAAATTAACACTGCACTGTGATTACAAAGACTCATTGGAAGAAATGTTAAGAGACAGACTTGTGTGTGGAGTGAATGATGACCGAATGCAACGGCGACTTTTATCTGAAACAAAACTCACTTTTGTGAAGGCTTTGGAATTATGCCAAGCGATGGAAACAGCATCTAAAGATGTGAGAGAAATGCAAGGGAAGCTAACAGAGGACACAGCAACGCATGTTCGTGTGCCTAAGACCCAAGTAGGTGTCCACAAAGTGTTGACTGACAAAACTCAGCACAAATTCCCCAGTTGTTATCGCTGCAAAGGCCAGCACAATGCCGCCGAGTGCAAATTTGCCACTGAGCTGTGTCATAATTGTGGCAAGCGAGGGCACATTAAGAAAGCATGTAGAATAAAGGTGGACAGCGCACAGGTGCTGAAAGCGACAGTTAATGGGCAAAAGTATGAAAACAAGGGCCCAGGAAAGGAACAGCGAGCGAATCAACTGAGAGGGGAGGGAGAAAGTGATACAGAAGACATGGATTTTCACACAATTTACAACACGTCAGAGGAGCTGACCAAGGTAGCGCCCATCACGCGTACCATGAATGTTAATGGAATGAAAGTAACATTTGAAGTTGATACAGGCTGTGGAGTAACCATATTAAGTAAACAGCAATATACACAACTGTGGAAGAAAACAGACACAGCAGAATTAAATCCCTGTTCATTAAAATTAAAAACATACACAGGAGAGAAGCTAGACGTGCTAGGCATGGCACAAGTGAAGGTGCAACACGAAAACAAAGAAAAGGACTTACCTGTAGTAGTAGTTGGGAGCGAAGGACCAAATCTACTAGGGCGAAGTTGGCTACAAGAACTGGCCATGATTGATCAGTTGGTGAATAAAGTGGAATCTCAGCCCAAATTGCAGCTGGAGGAGATCCTCGAAAGACACGCTGAGGTGTTCAAAGAAGGCTTAGGACAGCTAAAAGGTGTCACTGCAAAGATTAATGTGGACAAGGAGGCCCAACCACGATTCTGCAAACCCCGACCGGTACCCTATGCAGTCAAGCCACTGGTTGAAAGCGAGCTACAGAGGCTGCTGGATGACAAGATCATTGAGCCAGTGCAGGTTGCAGAATGGGCGGCGCCCATAGTCCCAGTGAGAAAGCCGGATGGCTCCATTAGAATATGTGGAGATTACAAACTCACTGTCAATCGAGCATCACGGGTGGATCAGTATCCAATTCCTAAAGTGGAGGACCTCTTCGCACAGCTGAACGGCGGCCGACACTTCACGAAATTAGACATGAGTCACGCCTACCAACAAGTAGTCCTGGAAGAAGAATCAAGAAAGTATGTAACCATCAATACACACAAAGGCTTATATACCTACACACGCTTACCATTTGGAGTAGCTTCCAGTCCTGCTATATTCCAGAGAACTATGGAGGGCATCCTAGGTGGAATTCCGAATGTTGCCGTTTATTTGGATGACATCCTTTGTACAGGACCAAATGAACAAGAACATCTGAAAACGCTGAAGGAAGTGCTTCAACGGTTGGAGAAAAGCGGTCTGAGGTTGAAAAGAAGCAAGTGTGAGTTCATGGGAAAAGAGGTGGTGTTCCTAGGCCACAAGATCAACGCCAGTGGTCTACACCCTCTAACAGACAAAGTGGAAGCCATTGCGGAGGCGCCTGAGCCACAAAATGTTACTGAGTTAAAAGCCTACCTGGGCTTGTTGAACTATTACCATAGGTTCCTCCCAAAGCTCTCCACGCTGCTGGCACCACTACATACCTTACTTAAGAAGGAAGAAAAATGGTCATGGGGGGTCAAGCAGCAGAAGGCGTTTGAAGAGTCCAAAGCGCTACTTCAGTCCTGTAGTGTGTTAGTGCACTATGATTCAAACAAACCACTCATCCTGGCGTGTGACGCATCACCCTACGGTGTGGGTGCTGTACTCTCTCATCGTATGGAGGATGGCTCAGAGAGACCCATAGGGTTCGTCTCAAGAACTCTTAGTGCAGCTGAGAAAAACTACTCCCAGCTAGACAAGGAGGGCCTTGCAGTAGTATTTGGTGTAAAAAAATTCCACAAATACCTGTACGGGAGACAGTTCGCTATAGTGACTGACCACAAGCCACTAATTTCACTGTTCAGTGAAATGAGAGCCATACCCCAGATGACATCTCAGAGAATTCAGAGATGGGCCGTTACATTAGCAGCGTATGAGTACACCATCGTTTACAAAGCCGGACGGGACCATACGAATGCTGACGCGATGAGTAGGCTACCCTTGGATGGAGGAAGAGACAGCACGCCTGAGGAGGAGGAGAGAGTGCTATTGTTTGAAGATATCGGCGTGCCCCTGGTGAACGCACAACAAATAAAGAAGTGGACAGACAAAGACCCTGTTCTAGCAAGAGTGCGAGAATACATCTTGAGAGGATGGCCGAAGATGAACAGTCCTGAGTTCATTCCCTATGCCCGACGACAGGATGAGCTCAGCACCCAGGAAGGTTGTATCCTGTGGGGAGGACGCGTGGTTGTTCCACCACCTGGTAGGAATGCCTTACTGCAACAACTACACCAAGCACACCCTGGCATCACTCGCATGAAAGCGTTGGCGAGGAGCTACATGTGGTGGCCCAACATGGATGCAGAGGTGGAGGCGCTTGTGAAGTCATGTGCGGCATGCCAGGAGAACAGGAACAGTCCTCCAGCAGCCCCACTACATCCCTGGGAAGTTCCAGATAAACCATGGAGAAGAATTCACATTGACTACGCAGGTCCATGGATGGGAAGAAAGTTGAGGTCAACATTTGACTTAATACATCCAGACTTCAGAAACAAAGTGCATGATAAACAAGAGAAACAAAAAGGTTATCATGACATGCATGCTAGAGAGAGAATACTGAGAGAAGGAGACGTGGTCTACACCCGCAACTTTGGCTCAGGACCAGCCTGGGTACCAGGAGAAATAACAGAAAAAACAGGCCCTGTGTCATTCAAGGTGACATTAGGTCATGGACAAGTGGTGAGGCGACACATCGACCAAGTTCATGGTAGGAGCTCCATTCCCCTGCCGATGGCACCAGAGGTGTTGTCTGACACCCATCCTGAGGAGAGCATCAACGAACCACCACTTCAGGTGAAACCTGAGGTAACCGTCTCTGCAGATTCTACGGGCAGCACTGCAGCAGCCGAAACAGTGGAGCAGTCTGAGTCTTCACCTGCAGTTGGCTCACCCGCCGTGAGAAGATCTCAGCGAGCTAGGAGAGCTCCAGACTACTTGAAGGACTATACTTAGTCAGTAGTGAGTTCCCCAGCCACAGGACAAGAATGCGTCCTGGAACCTCACTGGGATGCGGTAGTCAAACCAATTCCCCAGTTAGACTGTTATGTGTGTTATACATGTGAAAAAAAAAAAAAAAAAAAAAAAAGAAAGAAAGAAATTATGTGTATGACACATGTGTTTAAGAAATTAAAAAGTAACTGTGATAGTTCAGGGTTAAATGGGAGTTCCAGGATGTCTAGTAATTGGCTAGTGTAAGTAAGAGTAGTTTAATCTAGAGGGGAGGGATGTGGTAGACTGCAAGTCTAAAATAGAACATTACTGGCACATGCCTCTAGGGGGAACTACCTGTATTGTTCAGCACTACTATGAAGGGGACACATTAGAGCAAGAGTGTGAAAACCCCGCGCAGAATCCATGTTCAGTCATATTATTTGTGTTGCAGAATAAACGGCAGAGTTAGCCAAAGAAATAACCCAAGTGTGATCATTGCTACACGGTAGGATATCACAAATGTGATCCTCTGATCGGATGAATCCGGATTTATCCAGAACTTTCTCACCCCAACTGCTGTGTGTGTGTTGCTATGGTAACCCAGCACATGCGCTGAGACAGCTGCATGAAGCTGCATAAATTGTTTTACTTATAATTCAACAACCAGTTGCCATAATGACATGAAATTTTCTGAGGTTCATCACAGTGTATAGATGATTCTAAATGTAACTCACGTTTACCAGTCCATTACTGCTGTTGCCATGGCAACGCCCTCCTCGCCATCAACTCCATGATTTTGTTTGGAGAGTTACGAAACTCGTGAAGTCACGAAAATTGGAACATATGTCAAGGTGACTGCCCTCTGCAGTCCAATATGTGTCTTGAAGATGTACCTACTATTTTACTTTTTCCATGGCGACAGCCTAGTTTTGATGATTTGCCATTTTCCATGTTACAGCTGTATCTCGGACAGGGAATTTCTGATATGCCCAAAATTTTTTTTTATGATCGATAGTGATTGGACTCCTGATAGAACTACGAAGTTACTTTTTATCTTGGGGTTCTGAATTTTTCTTAAAAAAAAATGCAATTTTTTTTCCCATTATGGCGACTACGGTTTTCCCATTAAAATCAATGTAAGCTAGAAAAGCACTCGGAGAGCGCAGACCTCCGCCAAGCGCTACAGTTCCCCCCATACAGTGTTTGTGTGTACGTTTTCAGATTCCTTGACCATGAAAACATATGACTAGCAATTGGATTGACAATGATAGGATTAGTGGTTGATGTAGAAGAGCTTGAAATAACGAGGCGACGTGATTTATAAACCAAAGTTTAATATCAGCTTCGCTCCTCTAACAAGTCTCATCTCAGTGCAGAAGCAGAATAAGAGACCGAACACATTCAGACCTTCATACTTATACCTACACACAACAAAAGACATTGCATATCAAAGCTGACATCCCGCATTAACTTAATCCCCCCTCCTTTGTCTTCCGTCTCCTCCACCTGACCCTGGGTGGTCAGGGAGATCGATCTCCTCCATTGTCCTCTGTCTCCTCCACCTGACCCTGGGTAGTCAGGGAGATCGATCTGGTCTCCACCGCTGCGACTCCGTATGCTCTTTGATCTTCGCTGGCGGTCGAGACCTCTTGTCCTGTTGTGAGACGTGAAGTAGTAGTAGTAGTAGATTAGTTTATTTGACTACACAAGTCATCGCACATATGTAATCACTAAACATTCTAATATGTCTATACATATGTAGGTATGGAATATATGATTAATATAAACCACAGTTGAGTAGTTATTCACGAAAATGACATTTTCCGTAATGGCGGCCACAGTTCCGCCCATACAGTGTTTGTGTGTACGTTTTCAGATTCCTTGACCATGAAAACATACGACTAGCAATTGGATTGACAATGATAGGATTAGTGGTTCAGTAGTTATTCATGAAAATGGCATTTTCCGTAATGGCGGCCACAGTTCCCCCCCCCCCCCAATACAGTGTTTGTGTGTACGTTTTGAGATTCCTTGACCATGAAAACATATGACTAGCAATTGGATTGACAATGATAGGATTAGTGGTTCAGTGGTTATTCACGAAAATGGCATTTTCCGTAATGGCGGCCACAGTTCCCCCATACAGTGTTTGTGTGTACGTTTTCAGATTCCTTGACCATGAAAACATATGACTAGCAATTGGATTGACAATGATAGGATTAGTGGTTCAGTAGTTAGTCACGAAAATGGCATTTTCCGTAATGGCGGTTTTCTTCTGGACGGTGATCCGGATCATCCCCAAAATTTAATCAGTTCTTCCTTGTACCATTTCCAACAACGCCTGAAAGTTTCATCGAAATCCGTCCAAAACGTTTTGAGTTATCTTGCTAACCAACAGACAGACAAACAAACAAACAGACAGACAAACCCCGGCAAAAACATAATCTCCTGGCGGAGGTAATAATTAAGATTCTCATAGAAATCCATGTAAGAAATCACACTGAGTATAATATTATTGAGGGAGCAGGATTTAAAGGGTGGCCTTCTTCTAGGACTCATTAACAGAACATGTACATAGTAAAGAACTGTTTCCATGACGACTGGCACGCGTTGACGGTGTGCTCGCCATATAAAACATGACAGTTACAGCTCAGACAAACCTTGTCGGATTTGGACCGAATTTTGCACAATGGATTCTAATCCCCTTCTTAAAACATTTATATATTAATATTTGAAATATTCACAGTGGCACCTAGTAGTGACATAAGGCACTGTGCAAAACTGTTTGAATTTTCACTCAAAGACCAGTAGCCACAATGACATGAAATTTTCAGAGGTTTATCACAGTACACTGGATGACCCTTAATGGAAGTCAGATTTCTCCTGTTATCACCACTGTTGCCATGGTAATGCGTCATCGCCATTCAATCTATTTTTTATATTCAAGGGTTACAAAAGTCTGTTTCTATGGCGACGGCCTACTTTTGATGCTTTGCCATAAAATACGTGACAGTTGTATCTCAGATACGCAATTTCCGATTTTCACCAATTTTTTTTTTTTTTTATCAAGGACAAAAATCCTGCTGCCAATGATAATATGCAAATTGATTTTCTCTCAGATTCCAAATTTTTCATAAAAAATTGCAAACTTTCTCTCCCGTTATATTCAAGGGGTTTTCCATTGAAAACAATGTAAAATGTTCTCGGTTTTTAAGTATGAAGCTGCATAAATTGTTTTATTTATAATTAAACAACCAGTTGCCATAATGACAAGAATCGTAACCCACACACAACAGGATGTTAGACAGACTTTCAAAATAAAAGCCTCCAAAATTTAAAACCTTAAAAAGTGCATAATTTTGTCCCAGTTTGAATATGAGAGATACTATCACTACCATTTTACTTCATGATAGCCATTAAACAACCACACAACACTGAAATACACTGATATTTCAAAATAAAAGCCTCTTGATATTGAATTTGTCAGTATTTTCTTGGAATATTTGGTGACTATATCCCGGTCATTTTCTATGATATTTACTTGAACCTAGAGCAGGAAGGAATGGAACCCACACACAACAGGATGTTAGACAGACTTTCAAAATAATAATAATAAAAAATTAATGGCCTTAAAAAGTGTGTGGTTTTGCTCCAATTTGAATATCTGAGGTGCTATCACTACCATTTTACTTACCAATGGATGTTGTGTAGGAACAATTAGTTATAAGTGTGATAAGGTACAAAGATTATTTAATTTATACTTAGAGGTGTGTGTGTGGAAACGGAGGTTTACTTCGTGACCACAAACACTCACAAACAAGAGGGAAAACTTGGACAATTTATTAATAACTAATCCTTGAACCTTTCATTAACCAGTCTCAGTATTTGTGAATTCTTCTGCCGTGACACAGGAAAGTACACACAAAAGAAATCAAGCAGGAACTTCTATATACCGTTAACAGTTTTAATAATCAAACTCAGGTTAAATGACATTACATTAAATTGATTTGTAAGCAGGTGAAATGATCAACAAGTATCAAATGTCATGTCATGTAACGGATTCCTGAGCATAAAGTCTTTAGTTAAACCTTTCTGGAAACAAGAGAAACCAGATTTTGATTTTTGTAACTGTAATGCAATGGGAGACTGTGATGTAACTGTAACAAAAATATGCATAAAACAACATAATTTTATGGAAAAAATGATGCAAGCTGATTATATGAAAAAGGCAGTTCTGAATTACTCTACAAAAAAGCGGAGGTTAGTGAAAAGGAGAATATTATTTTTCCTTCAGCTTTATAGCTCCTATCATAGCTTATGGACTAACTTTTAACATGAAAAATTGGTCATATTCAATTAAAATTAGACATCAGATTTAGCCCAGCAGATAGAAAGTTGGAGTCTGGCTTACGAACAGCTGTGTCTTCAGAGTCCAGTGATGATGTTGAACATGAGCAGATGGCACAAAGGGGGAAAAGACTGCCCACAGTACTTTCCAGTTGTTACAGTGGTTATAGCTTTTACAGACTCAGCAGCGGGGCGACTGTAGAGTGGGGCTGGCAGGAGAGTGAACGGCTGGCCCCGGGGCAGGTGCGACGTCTTCTCCTAGGCAACAGATCCTTTCCTGGCCCGCGACTTTGGGATGTCCACCAGCCGACAAGAACCACAGGCTGAAGGAAAAATGTATGTAAAACAGTTCCACCTACGAAATCCTAGTGTTTCTGACGTCGTGGTACGTGGGTGAGACAGTCTCGAGGAAAAAAGTTCAAAAATCACTATCAGTCCACTTTAACGGTGAGTTAAGGAAAATCAATAGTATTGTATCATTTGCATCTTGTGGGTGTATGTTCAATCAGTTCTCTGGAGCATTATTTATTCACTCTGGTGCTTTTGTTTTGTTTGTGTTTAAGTTAATAAATGTTGCAAACTCACAGTTGGTGTTTGGTGTCTTCTGCCTGCCCTTGAAAAGGGCAATTTATGACACAGAGATGCTAACTTTAAAACTCCTGTCTGCCAGATAGGACCTAAACCAGTCACGAGCAGTGCCACAAATGCCCACTAGATGCTGCAAATGAGAAATTAAAATGTTACGGTCCACTGTGTCAAAGGCAGCAGTTAAATCAAGCAACACAAGAATAACATATTCACCTGAATTACATATTTGAAGGATGTCATTAAAAACCCTTAACAAAGCTGTCTCTGTGCTATGAAGAGCTTTGAAACTGGATTGAAAAACCTCCAAAATACCATGTTTGTCCAGGAAACATTTCAGCTGCATATAGACAATATTCCCCAAAATGTCTGAGAGAAATGGCAGCTTGGAAATAGGCCTAAAATTTGCCAACATATTATGATCGAGACCAGGTTTCTTAATCAAGGGCTGCACTACTGCATGTTTAAAATTTGCAGGGTCCACACCAGAGGACAGGCTGCTATTTAAAATGGTGAGAACTGACTGGCCTATACTGGGAAGGACCTCTTTAAAAAATCTAGGAGTGACAGCATCATGGGGAGACCCTGAGGGCTAAATGTGGCCAACTGCAAAGCCCACTCCTGCTTCTCTCCTTTCTTGAGTTGATTTCCCACTCCAAAAGAAGATGTATCCATGGTCTTCCAAGCTATCATATCCAGGCAATCTTGTTTCACTAAGTGCAGCTACTGTATGTCTACATTGTACCTGTTCATTTCCAAGGCCACAAGCACATTCTGTCTTTCTGGGCGCTGTGATATCGTTCTGTCCAACAGAGTGCATACATTCCATTCTGCTACACACAAGGCTGCTGTTTTCCTCTTCTTTTCTCTTCCTGCTCCTAACTTACTTTTTGCTGCCTGTCGGAGTGTGAACAGATCAGCGCGGAACTTGTTAATCCGGACGACGTCCGAGCCGGTATGAGTTGCTTGTGGCCAACCACATCCTCTAAAAACAACAGAGTCACAGGTTCAAACTGATTAAAAACAGCAGAACAAGAGACAGAGACAGGGGTCAGAGGCAGGAGCTGAGATGAGAGCCCTGGTGGTGGCCACCTTATCAATAAAAAAGTGCATAAATTCATTACATAACTCAGAAGAGGCCTCCAAACAGTCAGTCTGTGGGGTATTAAGAACAAAGTCAATAGTGTTAAAACACGTTGACTATGACAATGGGATGAAACAATATTAGCAAAATATTCCCTTTTAGCCTCCTTGACAGTATTTTGGTACTGACACCAGCAGTCTTTTAAAATCTGCAATGATACCTGCAATTTGTCCTTTTTCCACCTGCGCTCACCTTTGTGGCACTCCCGCCTGACTGCACGAGTTCTGTCATTGAACCACGGCTCACATTTGGATTGAGGCTGCTTGATTTTCAATGGAGCCACAGAGTCCAAGATGGTTTGGCAGGAGGAGTGAAACCAGGAGCTGAGTTCCTCCACAGATGAAATGGAGTCAGGAGGGACACAGAGCTAGTCAACTGACCAGCAGTGAAGGGGTTCAACATCAGACAGCACTGAGCAGGAACAGGAGTTTTAGCTGCAGTGCATGACAGATCAGCCTCAAATAATACAGGCATGTGGTCGGACAATAGAGTGTCATGAATTTCTAAATTAAAAACAGACAGGCCATATGAGAGGACAAGATCTAATGTGTGCCCGTGCTCGTGTGTTCATATTAAAAATGTTTATATTACGTTAAGAATCTATAGGCCTGACATTTTAGACATTTTGTAGATTGATATAAAGAGTCTATACAGGTGAATTTGATTACGTCCACTGACAACTTTGCATACTATCATTTGTCATAGTAACTGTTTAATCCTAAATTATAGCATTTGATGTCTGCAGACCTTGAGCATGTCTTAAAATATCATCCAGTTCTTTTGCTTGGGTCCAGATCTGGATTTCTAGCTCAATGTGGATGAGTTGTCTTGAGAAAATCAAGGCGAGATCTCCCTATGTTATTATTTTTTTAATCATACACATACATGTATATTACGTAAAATGTTTATTTTGCTTCAAAAAATACTTTAAAAAGTCTCCTGCATCCACATCAGTTTTCCATGTCAACTTCAAAAAGTAACCACTTGGAACAAACACAAGTAAACTAACCTATTTGACAGAGGTGATATTTTCGCTCCAGTGGGCTCTGGAACAAAACTGGATTGTTTTAGCTTTCGGCACCATCTAAAAGATAATCTGTACTCTTATGATTCAGTATTTCTTCCCCACAGACTTTATGTTCTTTATGCTGGCATGTTCAAGATTTCAAAGGACGTAGCCAAAGGGAATGTTGCTGCATTGACAAGGGAGTACAGAGTCTGCCCTTTGAAATCTCATTTAATCATAATTAATTTTGCCTCCTTTTCTTGGTCCAGCCAAGGTCTTATCAGACATCAATTAAGCAATGGATTTTCCAGACATACTATCTTTCCTAATATGGAGTAAGAAACAACAGAATATTGCAAATTTCAAATTACTGAATTAAACAGTTAATGAATGCTGCAAACACTCATTGTCTGTGGTTTATAGATTGTGCACATAATTACAAAAACAGAGTATGTTTTCTTTCATGATTTTAATGTTACTATCAATTCTTTGCCACTCCAATCATAATGTATCAGTTTGAAGCTATATTTCATTAGATGTGCTATGTCTATATACTAGTTCAACAAAGCTTTATTTAACCTTAAGTCTTTCTCATCTGGCTGCTTAAATAGATCAAAATTCAACATTTTCTTTTATGATAAATGTGTTCTTCATTTTAGTGTGAACTGAAATGCAGCCAAGCCCCATGCTACCTTGGGCCAGCCTGTTGCCATGGCACTCAGATGTGAGGCATGCTCCTGTGCTACTTTCAAGAATTGCATTACTCAACACTCAACACAATTACTAGACTCATCTAACCAGCATTTAAGGTGCAACATCACTCTTTCTAGATTTGACAAGAGCCACAATGCAGACCAGCTCAGCATCTTTCATTGTCTTGTTTTTGTACCTCTGTGTATATCCTGTGGATGATCAACATTTGAGTATACTGATAACAAAATAACATATTGTTTTAGTACTGAGCAATACTTTGACTGAAAGCATATTAAGAAAACCATTTTTCGCTCATTCCCAATAAATCTTTTATGTTCCCTTCCATCAAAGCTACTGACGTTCCTCTTCTACTTATAAGGTTTCCTTTTGGCAGCATGTTATAATGAGTGGGACCAAACCAAATATTTCTTAGTGCTTAACCCTAACTTGTGATTTATTTATTTGAGTTTATTTGATATGGGTGGATACAATAAAAGTAGACAAGCTGAAAACAGCCATCTGATGTCACTATGTTGGTGTTTGTAGCGAATGCTAATTTATAACACCTGTCCCTAAAATGGCTTTTAAAGAAAAAGAAGACATTTTAAAACATTAGGAATTGGTATAATACAGACTGTAAAAATAACAAAGAAATTAACAAAGGAAAGGAAGAGACAATGGCAAGACATACAATTAAAAGATGACCAGGGAGCTAAACATGGGTGTAAGATTGTTGCTGAATTAACCAAGATTTTGAATCTTTGAAAAGTGGCTAGTGCATTTCAATTGATAAGCCAGCAAAATTCAGAATTTTGTCCCTTTAACTGAAAATTTTTTTTGGACAAATTATGTTTTACAGAAAGGAATTCTGCAGTTGTTGCTTCAGGGTGCATGGGTCGATCTCTTGCCACCTTGGAATCGCAAAAGGGTCGGGGGCAGCATTATTTTGGCATTTAAACATCAGTTTAACCAAGTGAAAAGTGATTTTAAAAAGTCTGGCTAACTCTAAAGTGGCCTTAGGTGTGAATGTGTGTGTGAACAGTGAAGGGATTGGTGCAGCGCTGTGGCTGCCTCATCCAGATGACCAGATGCCTTTGAATTTCCCTCTGGGATTAATAAAGTATACCAAAATAAAATGACCAAATCTTAAAAGCTTACATTTACTTAAAATTTGACAATGATGACACCTTCTCTGCTTCTTATCTACTATTTTTAAAGCCTGATTATGAAAACATTCTTTGGGTTCAGTTATTAATTGGTGGGTTTGGGACCATGTGGTTAAATTATAAGTCACAAGTGAAAATATCAATAGAATTAAGAAAATGTAGACATAGTCAAAGGTCAAGCATTTTTTGAAAATCTTAAAATAGCCCAGAGTGACTTAATTTTTTTTATGTAACTTTTAAAATGTAAGTCAGTGACTTTACTGATGCTTGTTTTGTGAGTTCATCTTTGATTTTGACATTTAAATGCTGCAGAGGGTTTAATTTTAATTTGTTTTACTGAAAAATAACCAGAGTTTATCTTCTTAGTGTTTAATGATAAACAAGATTATTCAAGCCAAAAATACATATTTTTTGAACTTCATATATACAGTATATATATATATATATATATATATATACACATACATACATACAGCACCAGAGTTCATAAGGAAACCGCATGTGCTGGGATCTTCTTTTATTTTAATGGAGAGAGTTGTAAACTGTCATGACATAATTGCCTGTCATTTTAATTATATGATGATCACACACTAGTTTTTTTTATTCTATCCACACTCATTTTATTTGCAGACTTAGCATTGGAGTCTATAGATTAGTCATTAATGTAGGATTTTTTTTTTAGGGTAATGAAAAATGAACAGGGAGCATGATGTGTGGCACACGAGGAAGGGGGGGTCAGTCTGAAGGCTGTGTGAGACCATGTTCCCAGCACACCCTCACTGCACATTTAGGTCTATCGGGTCTGAGTGGCATCTACCCCTGCCACCGGATCCATCCCATCACCAGGTGGTGATCAGTTGACAGCTCTGCACCTCTCTTTACCCAAGTGTCCAAGACGTATGGTTGCAGGTATTACTAACTAACTAACTAACCTGCACTTACATATATAGCGCTTTTCTAGTCACAAAGACCACTCAAAGCGCTGATGACATGATAACAAAATCGATCATCAACCTATGACCTAGGGTGTCCTGATGCCAGGTGCACATATGGACACAATTATGCTTGAACATGGTGTTCATTATGGACACACTGTGGTTGCCACAGAAGTGCAATAACTGAACTCCACTGGGGTTCAGATTGTGCAGGCTGGTCCTCCCAATCACACCCCTCCAGGTTTTACTGTCATTTCCCACGTGCGCAATGAAGTCCCCCAGTAGGACAATGGAGTCTGCAAGAGGAGCACTCTCCAGCACCCCAGTCAGAGACACCAAAAAGGGTGGGTACTCTGAACCATCATTTGATGCATAGGCAGAAACGATGGTCAAGACCCATTTCCCAACCCGAAGGCATAGGGAAACTACTCTTTCATCTACCGGGAAGAACTCCATTGTCGAGGCAGCAAGGCGGGGGGATACAAGAATACCCACCCCTGCTCATCGTCTCTCACCTGGGGAAACTCCAGAGTAGGCCAAGCTCCAGCCCTTCTCCAGAAGACGGGTTCCAGAACCGGAGCTGTGTGTTGAAGTGAGCCCAGCTATATCTAGCCGGTGTCTCTCAACCCCGTGCACCAGCTCCAGCTCCTTCCCCACCAGAGAGATAACATTCCACGTCCCAAAAGCCAATTTCAAAAGCCAGGGATCAGACCGCCAAGGTCTCTGCCTTGGACCGTAACCTGATCCACATTTAACCGGACCCCCATGGTCCCTCCTGCAGGTGGTGAGCCCACTGAAGGGCAGACCCAGGTAATTCCTTCAGGCTGAGCCTGGCTGGGTCCCATGGGCAGAAACCCAGTCACCAGGTGTTAGCCATCAAGCCCCTCCCCCAGGCCTGGTTCCAGGGTGGGGCCCCTATAACCCCATACCAGGTGGGGTACACTAAATTCTTGATTTTTTGGTCATCATGGGAGCCTATTGGATTGCTCTTGGTCTGGCCCTTCACCCAGGACCAGTTTGTCTTGGGAGATCCTACCAGAGGCAAATTGCCCCAGACAACATAGCTCCTGGGATCACTAGGGCATGCAAACCCCCCACCACGATAAGGTGATGATCCATGGGGGGGTGGCAATCCATGGATTGTGATTCAGTTAGTTTTATTCATGAATACTAAATTTATCAGCATTTGAGTGTTTAACCATGTTTCAGTCTGGTATCTTAAGTTTTTTTCCTGTAGTGTTTGTGTAAGTAGTTTATATTAAAGTCTCTACAAACAAGCACCTTGCTATTGTGCTTAAAGTTCTTAAACTTTACCGGAAAACAACAGCTGATTGTGAAGTTGTTGTTTTTTTTTTCAGTAACTGGGTTATCACCTCGCCTCCATTTCCCAGTTCTGAATGGAGAAAAGATCTGCGTACGTTCACTAGACACTGTTCTGCACAGCCTCCGGCTTGTGTGGGCCCAACAGCGAAAGTCTTCGGCTGTTTACTACAAGTCACCGAGGCTCCACCAGCCAGAGGCTCAGTGGCACATGATGGCTGGTGAATCTACATGGATTCTTGCATTTTTGCACCCCTTTTGAACATGAAAAGAGGCTCACACAGTCCCTGGGCATTTGTTGCTGGAAAAATAAATAAATGAATGCCTAATCTATAGGCTATCCTCCTGTAAGTTTGTGATCAAAGTAAAAATGTGAATGAAAACAAAACCAATTCAGTGCCTTATCATATGAAAATTAAAATGACAGGTAATAGTACTGATCAGATTATAACTTTTATAACTCTGTCCATTAACATAGCGAACAATTAAATTCTAGCCCACCCTATGCGTGTTTCCTCATGTTCATGTATGATTTTACAAACACACACGTTTTGGCTGCTCCCTATTCAGGGTCACCACAGTAGATCATGAGGCCGTATTTTTTGGCAAGAATTTTTGCACTGGATACCCTTCCTGATGCAACTCTCCCCATTTTAACCGGGCTTGGGACCAGCACAAGGAGTACACTGGTTTTGTGCTTCTGCCTGTGGTTGGGTAACCAACTTGCCTCTCAACATTCTATTTATGCTGAGCACCATGCTAGAAGTACCATTTTTATGGTCTTTGGTATAACCCGGTTGGTGCTTGAACCTACAACCACTAGCTCACCACTCCCGTTTTATATGTGTGTATGATTGTAAAATAGTTAAATAGATTGTTAAATGGTAAATGATAATGCACCACTGACTTTAGACATGATTTTTGTTGATCCATAGTGCATTGCCATAAAATCCCCCCCAAAATAGCAAGACGTTGAACCCAGATGCAACCCTTTTAAACGAGTCTACTCCTATGCGCTTTATTTTTCCATAACAAGAGCAGAAAGCATGAACATACACTCACCGGCCACTTTATTAGGTACACCATGCTAGTAACGGGTTGGACCCCCTTTTGCCTTCAGAACTGCCTCAATTCTTCGTGGCATAGATTCAACAAGGTGCTGGAAGCATTCCTCAGAGAGTTTGGTCCATATTGACATGATGGCATCACACAGTTGGCGCAGATTTGTCGGCTGCACATCCATGATGCGAATCTCCCGTTCCACCACATCCCAAAGATGCTCTATTGGATTGAGATCTGGTGACTGTGGAGGCCATTTGAGTACAGTGAACTCATTGTCATGTTCAAGAAACCAGTCTGAGATGATTCCAGCTTTATGACATGGCGCATTATCCTGCTGAAAGTAGCCATCAGAAGTTGGGTACATTGTGGTCATAAAGGGATGGACATGGTCAGCAACAATACTCAGGTAGGCTGTAGCGTTGCAACGATGCTCAATTGGTACCAAGGGGCCCAAAGAGTGCCAAGAAAATATTCCCCACACCATTACACCACCACCACCAGCCTGAACCATTGATACAAGGCAGGATGGATCCATGCTTTCATGTTGTTGACGCCAAATTCTGACCCTACCATCCGAATGTCGCAGCAGAAATCGAGACTCATCAGACCAGGCAATGTTTTTCCAATCTTCTATTGTCCAATTTCGATGAGCTTGTGCAAATTGTAGCCTCAGTTTCCTGTTCTTAGCTGAAAGGAGTGGCACCCGGCGTGGTCTTCTGCTGCTGTAGCCCATCTGCCTCAAAGTTCGACGTACTGTGCGTTCAGAGATGCTCTTCTGCCTACCTTGGTTGTAACGGGTGGTTATTTGAGTCACTGTTGCCTTTCTATCAGCTCGAACCAGTCTGGCCATTCTCCTCTGACCTCTGGCATCAACAAGGCATTTCCGCCCACAGAACTGCCGCTCACTGGATATTTTTTCTTTTTCGGACCATTCTCTGTAAACCCTAGAGATGGTTGTGCGTGAAAATCCCAGTAGATCAGCAGTTTCTGAAATACTCAGACCAGCCCTTCTGGCACCAACAACCATGCCACGTTCAAAGTCACTCAAATCACCTTTCTTCCCCATACTGATGCTCGGTTTGAACTGCAGGAGATTGTCTTGACCATGTCTACATGCCTAAATGCACTGAGTTGCCGCCATGTGATTGGCTGATTAGAAATTAAGTGTTAACGAGCAGTTGGACAGGTGTACCTAATAAAGTGGCCGGTGAGTGTACGTTGACAATATGCTGCCAGAGACTACCATAACCACTGTGCAAGATGCAAAATGTGACACAAATGTGGGCTTTCATTGTAATAGCGATCACAGTATCTGTGGAATATCAGAAAAATTACAGCATTACCAGCAAACATTACTGCATAGTAACTTTTTAATTTCATAAATTGAATAATAAATAAATTGTTAAATAATTGTGAAAGTGTGAAAGTCTGAGCACCATCCATCCACCCATCCATCCATCCATCCATCCAACCATCCATCCATTCATCCATGCATCAATCCTTCTTGGTTGCGTGGGGCTGGAGCCTATCCCAGGCAAGAGGCAGCAAAAGCCCTGGCTAGATTGCCAGTCCATCGCAGGGCCAACACAGAGAGACATACAACCATTCACTCTTACATTCATACCTGCATAAGAACAGTTTATCCCCAGTTAATGCCGATTAATCTAACATGCATATTTTGGAACTATGGGAGGAAACCGGAGTACCCGGAGAAAACCCACGCAAACACGGAAGAACATGCGAACCTTACACAGATATGGTAGGTCCCCAGCTGGCCAGCTCTTGGGTTACCTAGAGACTTCTCAAGTTGAGACCAACTTGTCTGCCTATTGAAGTAAAAGCAATAAAAGCTTCCCAACAAGTGCTAATCTGTCTAAAACCGAAGATGGACATAGTCCAAAGCACCAGCAGGTCCTCTGCTGAGTTACAGCAACCCCCAACAAGCACCGAAGAACAGGCCTTTCCCCATGCCTCATTCAAATCAGAGGAAGAATGAAATTTTGTGTCGTCTGCAAAGAACAAAATATTACTGGTCAAAATGGAAAAAAAGAGAAAAAAGGATCTCAATGGATGGGAAAAAAAACATCAATCAAAGAATAAATAGTTTTAACTGAGGTGGAGGCTGCTGAGTGCTTTGTAATTATGCAGTAAAGCCATTGCTTGTGGGTCTTGGAGAGGATTATATTTAGTCTATAAATAGATATTGTCATATAAACATATAAATTTGCTCATAACATTGGGAGCTATGCGACTATCAAACATTTGTGCCACTTGACCTTACTGAAGGGAAGCCATTTTTTTGTGCTTTCCTTACTTTTTTGGACAACCTCTTTCACCACAAAGTAACTTTATTTGTTATTATTGGTTTCTTTTGGCGGCAGTACATAACCTCTTGAGTGTAGGTGTCCTTTGCACTGTAAAACTAATAGCTTGTAGAGGGTAAAAGGGAGAGTAAAAAGGAAGGATGCGGAGGCGAGGCATGAGAGCAGGTCAACACAGAATCTTTATTAACCCTCTAACATATGCTGCAGTTTGGAGCAGCAGGGGGCGAAGGTGCCTCGTCGCCTGGTCTAGTTACCCCCCGAAGGGGCTTTAACCCTTCAGCCCATTATTCTGCCCCTCTTCCTGCTTCTGGGTGTGAGAGAATGTCCACACTCTTTGTCTAGTGTCACCACAAGCTACTGTATGTGAGTTACATTTAAACTGATGTGACTGATTTATGTGGAGTTCTCAGTGGTTCGAAGTCCATCCATTCATCCATCCATCTCCTTCCGCTTATCCGGGGGTCTGGGTTGCAGGGGCTGCAGAGTAGCCCAGACTGCTGCCCAGTTCACATAGCACCATTATCCCCATGATTACTCCTACAGGTGGTGAGCCCATTGGAGGACAAACCTATGTGGGTACACTTTGTCCTTGATGTAACTTTTCATGGGGATCTACTGGACTGCCCTTAGTCTGGCCCTTCACCCAGGACCAATTTGTCTCAGGAGATCCTGCAAGGGGCAAGTTGCCCCTGACAACATAGCTCCTGGGATCATTAGGCCAAGGAAACCCTCCACCTCAATAAGATGGCGATCCATGGAAGTAGTTCTTTGAAGTCAATTTATTACAATTTTTTTTTGTTAAAATTACAACCCAGGATGTAGTGCTTGTAGGTATAAATTTCTTACTGTTGTTAGTATATCAACTCAACAATGTTTGCTATATAAAGTTACCCTTGTTCCCAATTGAGCTGCAATATGCCAGCTGTAAAAGCAAGCTACACTATATTAGCCTTTCCTGTCTTTGTATTTTGGGGGAGATGCTTGTTATTACAATACACTCCCCTGAGGCTCATTATAGCTGAAGAACTTGAGGATATAAAATAATAGTTTCACTGGAGACACGGTTGTCGCCACACACATTTTTGGAATAGATGTGTACCCCTTTTTTTTGTTGTTGTTGTTGCTGTTGAGGTGTTGGGCCGTTGCAGTGTCGACACTAAAATGAAAAATACAGAGGTGGGTAGGGACAAGTTACATTTACTCAAGTACATGTACTCAAATAACTTTTTCACAAAATTTTATTTTTACTTGGATACTTTTTGTTTTTAATGAAGTAGATTTTCAAAAAAGATTTGAATGGGGTGTGAGTCAAGTTTTTCTGATCATTTTTTCTTTTCATCCCATTTAAAATAACTGTATTTCTATATTTGATTCATTACTGTGTTCTGATATCATGTATCTTGTAATTAGAGGGCAAATGTGTCTAATATTTTAGTCTAAACAATTCATGAACTGCCAATTTATGACCGAATAAGTTCCAAATCTAAAAAAAAAATGTTCAGATTTATGACAAAAAATATCAAATTTACAAGGATGCCAATTTAGGAGAAAAAATGCAAATTTGTATTAAAAAAAATCACAAATTTATCATAAAAGCTTGGTGGAGCTCCTTGTGGGACTCCTCAAGCAGCTGAGGTACACCAGCAGGCCCAGCAGAATGCAGCTCGGGCAGTTTCTGTAGCAAACCTCAGGTGTGGGAGAAGTTTCTTTGAGGCCATAGAACAAGAATTTTTTTTGGCCTCGAAGAGATTCTGGCAAACAGTCCAGCAACTCAGAAGGGGAAAGCAGCTCCCTGTCATGATCTGAGCGTGGGGGGATTCCACCGGGCTCAGTCTTTCTGCCTTTTTTCATATTTGTACAGTGTTGTCGTTTTGAGTTGCAATTTCTGTTAATTTATCCTTGGTTGATTTGTCATGTATTCTGTATTGTGTCTTAGTATGATTTAGTTTCCTGTTTACGTTCATTATAGTTTGTTATTCACATTTTTGAGGTTACTTGTCTTTATTTTGCCATCTCTTTTTTTTTTTTTTTTTTTTCTCTCGGCGCCACACGAGTAGGCTGCCTTTTGCAACAGCGGCTCGATTCCGAGTCTTTTTCCCTTCCTCTCTCTTTTGATTCGTCTTTTTTTTCACCCCACTTATATCACGGACACACAGATCGTCCCAAATGTCTCCTGAGCCGGTGGACGGAGCCACTGTTTATAGCAGGATACGATACAGCAGGGAAGAGCTGCTAGCATTCAACCGCCACCCGGTCCCATTGGAAAAACTCGACATACCGAGAGAACTGAGGCGAAAACACCGCGGCTGCCGGGCTGGAGTAAGGCGGAGGACAAAAAATATAAGGTACAGACCCTCCCTTCCATCTGTTGTCATGGGAAATGTACGGTCGATACTGGGAAAGTTAGATGAGCTAGCGGCTATCTCCCGTTATGATAGCACATACCGGGAGTGCTCTCTCTTTTGTTTACTGAGACGTGGCTAACTGAACTAGCAGCAGATGCTAACATTGAGCTGGAGGGTTTTCACATGATACGAGCTGACCGAACACCAGACAGTGGCAAAACTAGGGGCGGTGGAGTGATAATGTATGTTAACAACAACTGGTGCAGACCGGGACATATCACTGTTAAACAACGACACTGCAGCAAAGACATTGAGTTGCTAGCTGTTAGCATGAGGCCTACATATCTCCCGAGAGAACACTCACACGTGATCTGCATTGTTGTTTATGCAAATCCGACGGCGAACGCTGGGACAGCGCGTGACGTCATCCATTCAGTAACCAGCAGGCTGCAGACAGAACACCCAGATGCTCTTCTCCTCATCTCAGGCGATTTCAACCATGTTTCACTATCTCCCATTCTACCCACGTTCACCCAGTATGTCACATGCCACACTAGAGGCAATAAAACACTGGACTTATTCTATGCAAACACTAAGGAGGCGTACACCTCATCACAACTCCCCCCACTCGGGAGATCGGATCACAACTTGGTTCATCTCCGGCCGGTGTACAAACCCCTAGTGCACAGACAACCTCCGGCCATGCACACTGTGGAGTTATGGTCTGAGGAGACAATGGACACTCTAAAGGACTGTTTTGAAGCCACCGCCTGGAAGCAGCTCTGCGATCCACATGGTGAGGACATCGATGGCCTCATTCACACCTTCACGGGCTACCTCAGCTTCTGTGTGGACAAATCCGTTCCCACCAAGACCATACGGCGTCACTCAAACAACAAACCCTGGATCAACCCTGAGATAAAAACACTTCTGAGAGAGAAGAAGAGGATCTTCAGGTCGGGGAACAGGGAGATGCTGAAGTCCGTACAGAGGGAGCTGAGGAGAAAGATCAGAGAAGGCAAGGACAGCTTCAGGAAGAAGATGGAGGACAAGCTGCAACAGAGCGACATCAGCGGGGTCTGGAGAAACCTCAAAACCATCTCGGGGCTCCAGAATACCTCCCCCCAGGCCACGGGGGGCAGGGAGTGGGCGAACAACCTGAATCTGTTTTTCAATAGATTTGACCAACCGCCCTCCCCCCTGTCTGCACAACAACCACTGCTGCCTCTAAAGAAATCAAGTCCTGCTGCCCACTCCCCACTCCACCAACACCCCCCCACTCCCAACACACAGCCCCCCATCCTGACCCTGACCGAGACCCAGGTGAGGACGGAGCTGAGGAAGATCAAAGCGAGGAAGGCGCCGGGACCGGACGGCATCAGCGCAAAGCTCCTCAAGTCCTGTGCAGACCAGCTGTGTGGGATTGTGACGTATATCTTCAACATGAGCCTGAAACTGGGGAGGGTACCACAGCTGTGGAAGACATCTTGTGTGGTACCTGTACCAAAAACTTCCCACCCCAAAGACCTGAACAGCTACAGACCGGTGGCCTTGACGTCCCACTTGATGAAGACCCTGGAGAGACTGCTCCTTGCTCACCTCCGCCCCCTGGTGGAACCAGTGATGGATCCACTCCAGTTCGCCTACCAGCATGGCATTGGGGTGGAGGATGCGGTGATCTTCCTCCTTCACCGTTCTCTGTCCCACCTGGAGAAGCCCGGGAATATGGTGAGGATCATGTTCTTTGACTTCTCCAGTGCTTTCAACACCATCCAACCGATGATCCTGAAGGACAAGCTGCTGCGAGCAGGGGTGGACCAGCACCTGTCATCATGGATCCTGGACTACCTCACGAACCGGCCTCAGTTTGTGAGAACCCGGGACTGTGTGTCCGACACGATCATCAGTAGCACGGGGGCCCCCCCAGGGAACGGTGCTGGCTCCCTTCCTGTTCACTCTTTATACTGCAGACTTCTCACACAACACAACACACTGCCATCTACAGAAGTTCTCTGATGACTCTGCGATCGTTGGCCTCATCTCCAATGGAGATGAAGCTGAGTACAGAGGGCTTATCCAGGACTTTGTGGACTGGTGCCATCGGAACTGCCTCCAGATCAACGCGAGGAAAACTAAGGAGCTGGTGGTGGACTGCCGCAGGCATGGGCAGCCCCTCACAGCACCAGTAAATATACAGGGAACAGACATCGAGATGGTGACATCCTATAAGTACCTGGGTGTTCATCTGAACAATAAACTAGACTGGTCACACAATACTGACGCACTCTACAAGAAGGGACAGCGCAGGCTGTTCCTGCTGAGGAGACTCAGGTCTTTTGGTGTACAAGGGGCGCTGCTGAAGTCATTCTATGACACGGTGGTGGCATCAGCCATCACTTTTGGAGTGGTCTGCTGGGGCAGTGGCATTACTGCAGCCGATAGGAAGAGACTGAACAAACTGATTAAGAAAGCTAGCTCTGTCCTGGGGCAGCGCCTTGATCCGATGGAGGAGATAGGAGAGAGAAGGACGGTGGCTAAACTATCATCTCTGCTGGAGTCCGAGTTCCACCCTATGCAGGACATACTGGATGCACTGAGGAGCTCATTTAGCAGCAGACTACATCATCCCAGGTGCACAACCGAGAGGTTTCGTAGGTCCTTCCTACCAATGGCTGTCAGACTGTACAACCTAAGCAGGGCTGCTCGCAGAGATAGCAAAAAGACGTAACAAACTAATAGTTTTTTGAATGCAAAAGATGCAATAGACTTACACAATGGTCCCCTCCGGCATACAACTAGGAACATACCGGTCGCTATGGAGGGTGAGAATATGTATGGGCACATAATCATACCATGTAGGATAACTAAGTAGACGGTTATGCTGTTTCATCCCATCTAGCAACAATGCTCTGCACTGTGTGTGTTTATATATTTACATATTTATTCCATCTAGCTACAATGCTCCGCACTGTGTTTTTATATATCTACATATTATTCCATCTAGCTACATTGCTCCGCACTGTGTGTTTATATACTTGCATATTTATTCCACCTAGCTGCAATGCTCCGTACTGTGGGTGTTTATATATTTACATATTTATTCCATCTAGCTACAATGCTCTGCACTGTGTGTTCATATACTCATATATTTATTCCATCCAGCTACAATGCTCTGCACTGTGTGTCTGTGTGTGTGTGTATATATTTATTTTATAGTAATATGTACATATGTATATTAGCTGCTCTTGCTTGCTTGTTTTTTTCTTGCCTTCTGATTGTTGCTCTGAGTGTTGCTATCCCTGTGCTGTTGCAATCCTGGAATTTCCCCGTTGTGGGACTAATAAAGGCTTATCTTATCTTATCTTATCTTTATATTTTGATTCTGTTGTGCTCTCCATTGACAGCTTTCAGTGACATTTCTGGGTTGCTGCTCCGCATAGGCGGGGTCCCTGTCAGCTGTCAGTCAGCTCTCTCTCATTGCTCCCAGCTGGTCTAAATTGTATCATTGTTTTCTCTTGCCTGCTCAGGTGACCGACACCTGCCATCACTTGTTTCATTTGTTTCTAGCCTTATTTCAGGACTGTTTTCATTTCTGGTCGCCGGAGTATTGAGGTTTGTTCTGACTCATCCTCACCAGAATCCTGCCCTTGTTCTGGTGAGCTTACTCGTAAGTTTGTTTATTTGTTTGCTTGACAGTTTGGATTTTTGTGTTGGTGCACTTTTGTGTTTTTGTTTCTTAATAAATTTTCACAAACTAGCAGTTCAGCATCTGGGTCTTTCTCTCTGCCCTGAGGGGCAACTCATGACACTCCCTGTCCACACTGAAGATGGGATATTGCTGACTTACATTGCGGCCATTGTGGGATGGTGGAAGGACTTTGAGGACTCCTCAATCCCACTTTTTCTCTTCCAAAGAGAAAACAGAGTCTGAGGACAAGGGGGATGACTCGTCCATCACTGAGGCTGAGGTTGCTGAAGATGTTAAAAAAAAAAACCTCTTCAGTGGCAGAGTCCTGTTTGCTATGGTGATGGATAGGCTGACAGATGAGGTCAGGCAGGAGTCTCTGTGGATCATGATGTTTGCAGACAACATTGTGATCTCTAGTGAGAATAGGAAGCAGGTGGAAGAGAACCTGGAGAAGTGGAGGTATGCTCTGGAGAGAAGAGGAATGGAAGTCAGTAGAAGTAAGACAGAATACATGAGTGTGAATGAGAGGGAAGCAGGTGTAATGGTGAAGATGGAAGGAGTAGAGACAGTGAAAGTAAATGAGTTTAGATAACCAACCATCCAAAGCAATGGAAAATGCACAAGAGAGATGAAGAAGAGAGTGCAGGCAGGGTGGAGTGGGTGGAGACGAGTGTCAGGGGTGATTTGTGACAGAAGGCTAGCAGCAAGAGTGAAAGGGAAGATTTACAAGACGGTAGTCAGACCTGCTATGATGTATGTGTTATGTCTGGAATTATGACAGTGGAGGTGGTGACTGTGGTGAACAATGTTTTTAATAAAAGAGTGGTAGCACATGTTACATACAGAACAGTAGCTTATACGCTAACAAGAACCGGGTACAGGCTGGTGTGTTAGTTAGAGGCAGCGCGCCAAAGAGACAGTCTCCCACCATCAGTCCCTTAATATAGGGCTGGGATAAAACCAGAATCTGGGCAACCGGGTGGACCACCGGTAAACCCTGCATGGCTGAGTGGGTTATTCTGCCACTGTTTCAGCCACACTCTGCCTAAACATATCAAAACAGAGTCATTCTGAGAGTTCAACTTGAGGGGGAGCCTTAGGCGAGCCCACGGTGGGCATGCCCATGGAGGCGCTGGCTGCAGCAGACCTGGGTGTGCTCTCTCGTTGGCGAAGTCCCAGTCTGGGTCCCACACTGGCTGGGTCTGCTCCAACGTCACGGCTTGGTCTGGGGCAGCTGCTCTTACCTTTTGCAGACGGTTGGCATGCCATCTCAAACCACTGGCCATCTGGAAGGTGGCTGGCCACAACTGCGCAGTGATCTGTATCGGTGGCGACAGGAGCATCTGTCAATCTATGTTCCAACCCTCACCTATGGTCATGAATTTTGGGTGATGACTGAAAGAATGAGATCACGGATACAAGCAGCTGAAATGAGCTTTCTCCATAGGGATGCTGGACTCACCCTTAGAGATAGGAGTTCCATTATCTGGCAGAGGCTCAGAGTGGAGCCACTGCTCCTCCACATTGAAAGGAGCCAGCCGATGTGATGTGGGCATGTGATCAGGGTGAGAGTACAGTCTCTCTGTATTTTACCAATTTTTGAGTAAATGTATATTCACAAAATTTTCAAAAAAAGTGTTATCCCGTGTCTGCTTAGGTTTACTCCAGGTACTCCAGTTTCCTCCCACAGGCCAAAGACATGCAGGTTAGGTTAACTAGCATCAACTGGGGATTCTAAATTGTCCTTAGGTATGAACGTGAGAGTGAATGGTTGTCTGTCTCTCTGTGGTGGCCCTGCAATGAACTGGCAATCTGTCCAGGGTGTACTCTGTCTCTTGCCCAAAGACGCTGGGATAGGCTCCAGCCCCCCCCACAACCCAAAAAAGAATAAGCGATAGAAGATGGATGGTTGTATATTCACAGTCACACACTTAAGAAATAGCTTGTTGTCTTGGATATTTACAGTGCATCCAGAAAGTATTCACAGCGCTTCCCTTTCTCCACATTTTGTTATGTTACAGCCTTATTCTAAAATGGAATAAATTCATTTTTTCCTCAAAATTCTACACACAATACCTCATAATGACAATGTGAAAAAAGTTTTTTTGAGATTTTTGCAAATTTATTAAAAATAAAAAACTAAGAAATCACATGTACATAAATATTCACAGCCTTTGCTCAATACTTTGTTGATGCACCTTCGGCAGCAATTACAGCATCAAGTCTTTGTGGCATCATATGATGCCACAAGCTTGGCACACCTATCGTTAGCCAGTTTGGCCCATTTCTCTTTGCAGCACCTCTCAAGCTCCATCACGTTGGATGGGAAGCGTTGGTGCACAGCCATTTTCAGATCTCTCCAGAGATGTTCATTTGGATTCAAGTCAAGTCTGGGCTCTGGCTGGGCCACTCAAGGACATTTACAGAGTTGTCCTGAAGCCACTCCTTTGATATCTTGGCTGTGTGCTTAGGATTGTTGTCCTGCTGAAAGATGAACCGTCACGTCAAGAGCGCTCTGTAGCAGGTTTTCATCCAAGATGTCTCTGTACATTGCTGCATTCATCTTTCCCTCTATCCTGACTAGTCTCCCAGTTCCTGCCGCTGAAAAACATCCCCACAGCATGAGGATGCCACCACCATGCTTCACTGTAGGGATGGTATTGGCCTGGTGATGAGTGGTACCTGGTTTTCTCCAAACACGACGCTTGGCATTCACGCCAAAGAGTTCAATCTTTGTCTCATCAGACCAGGGAATTTTGTTTCTCATGGTCTGAGAGTCCTTCAGGTGCCTTTTGGCAAACTCCAGGCAGGATGCCATGTGCCTTTTACTAAGGAGTGGCTTTCGTCTGGCCACTCTACCATACAGGCCTGATTGGTGGATTGCTGCAGAGATGGTTGTCCTTTTGGAAGATTCTCCTCTCTCCATAGAGGAACGCTGGAGCTCTGACAGAGTGGCCATCGGGTTCTTGGTCACCTCCCTGACTAGGACCCTTTTCACCCAATCGCTCAGTTTAGACAGCCGGCCAGCTCTAGGAAGAGTCCTGGTGGTTCCGAACTTCTTCCATGTACAGATGCACCTGAGCTCAATTTTGAGCTTCATGGCAAAGGCTGTGAATACTTATGTACATGAGATTTCTTAGTTTTTTTAGTTTTAACAAATTTGCAAAAATCTCAAAAAAAGAAAACTTTTTTATATTGTCATTATGGGGTGTTGTGTGTAGAATTTTGAGGAAAAAATGAATTTAATCCATTTTGGAATAAGGCTGTAACATAACAAAATGTGGAAAAAGTGAAGTGCTGCGAATACTTTCCGAATGCGCTCTACATTTGACTCTAAGGTTCAGCTCAAAGTTGGTTGTAATTTAGATGTATAATGTTGTATTTATTTAGTTTAGAGTAAGACCTCACTTGGAGGTCATAGAGTAACCATACTTGTGCATCTCAAAAATTTACAGTATCATATTCAGTAATTTATTTCAAAGATCTAAGTGATAATCACCAAAATCTAAAACAAAAAAGGCTTGAAATAGCCCACTTAAGGTGTGATGAATATAAAAAATAGAAAGTTTATGTTTTTGAAAAACAAAAAACATTTGAAAAAATTACCGTTTTCAAAATATTCTAATTTTTTTTAGATGCTGTAGTACACAATCATCTTGACAAAAGAGGAATACAGAAAGTAAATCAAAGACAAAAAACCTCCACCTTAAAAATGACAAAACATCATGCACCTTTAAATACAAAGACAAAATGTTACCAATCTATGTTGAATGAAATTATTATCAACATGTCCATTTTGTCTTCATTGGTCTTGATTAGACAGGCAGGTATTGTGTGAGATTGAAAACGTTCATGTACCGTGAAGATTGCCTGGAGACTGGTTGAAAGTGACCACTGTGTTATTAAAGATGAGAGTGTTGCCAGAAGTTTACTGTAGGTGTTGAGAATGTGCTCCCTCAGCTTGCACTTCTACTAATGAGAAAGCTCTATGAATCAGACTGTCTTTATCACCAGAATGCATGTCTTTAGAGTTGCACATCTCTTAAGAGTTGCAGAGGTTTCAACAATAGCTCTGTAAATGAGGGCCGCAGCTGTCAGCAAGTGAGCTGGAGGGGTTACTGCGTGGACATTGACAGAACTACAAACATTGCAGGAGACAATGAAACAAAATCACAAAGTTTGCACAGTGCTGAATTGTGGCACCATATTGTTATCTGTAATTGTAATGACCTTACCTGAAATGTGTTGTTCTGATACATGTGAGGAGGAGTGGTGACTCATCTAGTTTGCATTTTCTGTACTTATCTCAAATTGTCTCTATTCTTCTGCACAGTTTGTACCTTCTTTTCTCATGTCTGCCTCTGTACCTTTGGATTAGTAAACCATTGCTTCTGCTAAATCACACTTTGCCCAAAACGATGCAAGCTGTAGTTCAGACTGCTTTGATCTGAAAATGGTATATTTGAGCATATGAAATATGGACCCAGTGGTTGTATTAGCTTTTGTTATCTGCCTTGAAAATCTGTGGGTGTCCCATGTGTTTGTTTTTAGCCCTTGTGCCAGTATTAGCTCAAGCTGACCCTTCTTTGCTCCTTTGGATGTAAACCTATGGTTTGAATGGCTTTATTTTGAAACTCCCACTCACAAAGAGCTGTTACTTCAGTGAATATTGGCTGCCTCTGAATGCAGTAATTGCTAAAATAATTGGAGTACTGTGCGTGCCTGTTTTTTGCATTTAACAAAAACAGGTCAGCTAATGGCTGAGTGGCTCCTCAAGAACCATCTATTGCTGAACCTTCAGAAAACAGTCTCAATGTGCTTTTCAATCAAAAAATGTAACCTGCAACATTTTAAAGTTAATATACATGATCATGACATCAGTTTAGCTACAGAATTCAAATACCTTGGCATTGTACTAGATCCTCAACTCAAATTTAATCTTCATATAAAGAACATTTCAAAAACAGTAAAAAAAAATCTGAACTGCTTTAAATTAATTAGATATTACATACCTTACGAAGCAGCTGCACTGTATATGCATTCTATGGTTTTTTCTCATATATCATACTGTTTGACAGTCTGGGCTCAAGCAGCCCCTTCCACAATAAGACATATAGGTTCATTATATAATCAAACCCTAAAAATCTTGGACAAAAAGCCCATTAGGTGGCATCACTGTAATGTTTTAAAAAAATACAACCTATTGAGTTTTGAGAGCTTCATTGACCTCTGTCTTCTGAAATTAACGTTCAAATGTTTCCATAAATCAGCACCCGAGCCACTTGCTGGTTTCGTCCAAAGACAGGACAGCAGCAGAGCCACCAGGAGTTCTGTTAACAATAACTGTAAAATATTCCACCGCAGAACCACATTTGGACAAACAGCTTTCTCTATAAAGGGCAGTCACATCTGGAACACAATGCCAAATGAAATTAAAATAATAACGGACTTTAAAACATTCACTAAAAATGTTAAAAACTGGCTGAAAAATAAACAAGAATGTACTCATGTATGAATTATTTGTCTGCAAAGTGAGAGTGAATGAAGGGAAGGAATAAATGTGTTTGTTTATAGTGAGTGACGGAGGGAGGAAGGCCTGAAATAGGCAGATGTGAGTTATGTTATATGTGTTAAATGTGAGTCAGGCTGTTATATTTGTGTATTTATAATATTTATAATATTTATGTTAAATGTGAGTCAGGCTGTTATATTTGTGTATTTATAATATTTATAATATTTATAATTGTGTATTTATAATTTTTCTGCATTGATGTATGTGGTTATTGTGTATATTTTTTATCTTGATTCTTTTTTCTAAAGCCCATCCAGGGACAAGAGTTGCAAATTAGCTAATAGCTATACACTCTATGTGCAACACATCAGATTGATTGTCTTTGATTAATTGTCTATGTTTATTGCACTGTCCCTGTCAAATAAACTAATCTACTACTACTAATTTATGCACCACGGGAAGCAAAGGAAACTTCTGGAAACTTTCTCTTTTTTTAAAAAATATATGCCTTACTTTTTCGTTTCATCTCCATCTTCCTTGCTGTTTTTTGCACATATCTGCAGATAAAGTCTATTAAAAGTGTCTGTGCAAAAGCCACAAGGGAACATTTCCATTTTGAAGATGCCTAATGCTGAACTCTTAAGTCAGTAATTGTCATTAAGAAACTGCTGCTTTGGTAGTTGAACTAGCTCTCCTTGATGGCTGGTTTAAGGCTACATGTTCCCCAGATCTATACTAGATAAAGCTGTTCATGCGACGAGATGTGTGGCAAGAAAGAGATCTGGTCAGGACTGTGCGAAGCTATTGTTGCATAGACATTAGAGTCTCCATACGTCAGTTTAATGCTGTTGCCGGGAGCTGTAGGAGATGTGTTTCTCTTCACTGGATCGTGGGAAGGTTCTTTGCAGACAACTCAGTGTCTCACTGATTCTGCTTAGTCAGGCCAAACACTCCCGGGGCAGATCACTCTCTGCCTGCATATAAATTAAAGCCGATAGCCTTGCCCATGCTTTATTATCTGCTATGTTGCTGAATGCTGCTTCCAACTTCTCACTGAGAGGTGCTGCTCATTTTACACTGGCTGATGACAGTAGCGTCAACATCATTAGCATACCTCAAGCTGAGGATGTGTAACGACCACAGTCATAACTTTATGCTAAGTGCTGAAGATAAGTTACCAGTGATTCATTGCCATGTTTGTCGTTCTGATTTTGTCAGGTTCTTAGTCTAGTTCAAAGCAGCACATTTGTTTACAGTTGGTACATAAGGGACTGCATGTGCTCGCCTTATTCTGAAAAGATTGAACAAATTGTGAATCCAAATGTTTCCTACTGTTTTCCAACTTTTTCAGTATTGTCACTGCCCAAATCATTACCATTGTTTTAGTTATTTTGTAATAAATGCTAGGCTTTCTGTGTACATATTGCACCATCGGGTTATGGGAGGGAAATGCATTTTTAAGAGCTTTACTTTATGAAGACATCATGGAATTAATATGAAAAAAATCAGTATAGGGCTACAGTGAATATATTCAGCTGTATGGCAGCATCACAAAGGAGTGATGTAATGAAATTCTGTAACAGTAGAAGCGACGGCAGGTGGAACAGTAAGCAGTGTGGACTGTGCAGGCCCAGGGGACCCTACGAGTTTGCTGTTTTAGTCTGTTGGCAGTGTCTCTTTAAGGAGAAGTGGGTGAACTGGCTGCATGAACCTGCATGAATTTTTGTTAATTGGAGTGTCAGCTGAGAAGGACAACATGTTTGCTTGTATGCTAACTTGTGAGCACAGTATTAGCTAATCTGCCAACACAAGGATTGGAAAAGAACAACTCCACCACACGTAGCCAGGTCATTAATGTCCACAGAGAGAGAGTTGCTATGCCTAAGCAAGATGACTGCAACTAGTGGCTCCGGTCTATGGACACTTAAGCTAGCTAGCTAGCCTGCGCTATAGGTTGAGATTAGGGTTGCCACCTGTCCTGTTTTAGTGGGGGACGTCCCATTCATTGGGCTAAATATGTTTGTCTCAAGCAGGATGTGCGTTGTCCCATATACAGTATAATATACGTAGCAGGAAAACGCACAGCCCCCTTGGGACAAACGTATTTAGCCCAATAAACGGGATGTCCCCAGTTAAAACGGGATAGTTGGCAACCCTAGATGAGATGTATGCTGAAGTGAAAAGCGTTTGAATGGTGCAAAATTTTTAGGCTACTTTGTAGGGAGTGATTCTGGTTGACATGCCTCTGCAATCTTTAGCCAATCAAGATTGCCTTATTGTGGTAAATACCTTTGAGGTATTTGCGAAGGGAACACATCTCATCTGGAGACATTGGAATGAATGCTATAAACTGTTGGTTGATATCTCTTATGTATACAGTACATGCCACTCATGACCAAGAGTTATCACCTTCATTTTGTTTTATATACAAATAAGGATGAAAGCCTGAATGTTGTGGTCAACACCAGCCTTTAACCTTATATAATATTTTTAGGATGCAGAATACGATGTGGGTCCTTAATACTTAAAATGGTTGCTGCCTTTCCCCAGGGTTGCTCAGTCACAGGAGAACAATGTAGGAAGCAGTTTATTGACATAGGAAAATAGGCGGTATGGTGGCACAGTGGTTAGCACTGCACCAGCACAGCAACTCACCCTTGGCCATGGGATCCCTGGTTCGATCCCAGCCCCTGAACAACAGTGATCTGTGTGGAGTTTGCATGTTCTCCCCATATCTGCGTGGGTTTACTCCAGGATTTCTCCGGTTTCCTCCCACAGGCAAAAAACATGCAGGTTAGGTTAACTGGAGACTCTAAAGTGGCCCTAGGCATGAATGTGTGTGTGAATGGTTAAGGGATAGCGCCGTACTGTGGCTGCTTCATCCATCCAGGTGGATGCCCTCAGTTTCCCCTCTGGGGATCAATAAAGTATACAAAATCAAAATCAAAATTAAAAAAACAATGTGTGTTTGCCCGCTTGCAACAAACTGTCAGCTACATTATGATGCATTTCAGGTAGACAGATCTTACACTTTAGTACCTTCGTATGCTGCTCATATTACTGTGGAAAAAAATTAAATATGAATTGTAGGTTTTGTCCCATTGTTATTTTTTAAGTGAAAACATGTTTTACATTTTTTTTATTTTGAAAAATCAAATACAAGTTTATTTTTTCATTTACAGTAAATGATTATTCATCTCTTTGCTCTGACAGTGTAAACTGTTGTCAGGTGCTTTTCATATTTTATAATTACCCCAGACACATGTATAGAAGTTCCCTGAGTCTACCTGTGGCATAATTTATCAGTTCACAGATACTGCCAATTGGGCCTGACGATTTACTTTGGAGTTGTGCTTGTTAGAAATTGGAGCATGAAGTCAAGCCTTGACAGCAGCAGGGTTACAGTAGCCCACTCAGAGTTTCCAGAATGGCATTTAAATGGACTCTCCAGTGCATGTGTGTGTGTGTGGGGGGGGGGGGCAGAGATTCATTGGTCCAAGTAAACAAAATGGAGTAGTCTGAGCTGAACTCAGATTACTATGGTGATCACTACCAGAATGTATCAGCTGTCCAACACCATGCCTGCAGTAATGCACATGATGTCAGCTTCATTGCTATGTTTTGTTTTTTTTCCCCTTGTAACAGGGACAGAAAAATGGTTGGAATTGTGGAAAGGGAGAAATGCACTGAAACATGGGTATTTCTGTAAGCAGCCCACTCAAAAGTGCAAAACCCAATGAAGTGGTTTTAGGACAGCTCTCTTAACTGTCCTTGAGTGCCCTAGCTGAAGCCAGAGCTTAAATCCCAAAGACCGCCTTTGCAGAGATCTAAAGATGACAGTTCAAACGCATTTACAATCCAGTAGCGCTTAAGAGGACCTGCCTGGATGAATACCGTAAATGGTGCAAATTCAGGTATACCGTTATAGTACTGACCTAACTCAGAAGCCAGAAACTGCTGAAGCTGCTCAGAATGGCACTAAAAATTTACTGCATAAAATGTGTTTGAATATTTATTTCAAAGATCTTAGTGTTGTGATTTAAAACATTTTAAAAACATAACTGACATACATTGTTTTATCTATTCAGTCAGTACAATCTTTAACACCAGAATCGGTCTTACTGAGGGTAGGAAATCAGGATATGGCAGTTACATTGGAAAATTTGTTTTTAGCCCAAGTTACTAGTATTACACCTAAACATGTTGTTTTAAATACACTTTCAATTAATGCATCAGTTAATTTTATAACCTTTCATATTTTTCATTTGTCATATTTTTGTTTTGTTTTACATGGACAAGGTGATAATTTATCAATTTCAAACCTTTTGTTTTGTATTTTTCAATTTTTATACATTTACAGAAAGTATTTAAAGATGCACTCCAGTGGATATAAGTCCATTTAAAAACAAATCTACATAGTCAAAAATGGTATCTTGTGCCCTTTTTTAATCACAAAAAAACCCAACTTTTATTATCTTACAGTTGCTTGTAAAAAATATTTGCCCTTTTTCTCCCTCTTGAAATGCCAGGATCTGATTAGGCCCACCCACATCCCACCCACCAGGACACAGAAGTCTGCAAGCTGGCAAATCTGAACACCCAGTTCTTAGTCCTGATTGGCTCACCACTACAGACCTGTTATAGTGACATCACCAAAAATGGGTTTTCAACTTTTTTATGACATCTTTTAAGTCCTGTACAGCATACAAATGTGCTATCTGCAAAAATTACAGCTTTGATTTACTGCACAAATTGTTCAGATACAAAAATCAACAACCTTGGTCCCCAGACTGAAACCTGGCTTACATTGCATTTCATGTCCCATCCTAATCCTGAATTCATACCAGTAATGTCACATATTGATATCCTCTTTCCAAGTAACTATGTAGCCATAACTTGATTGTATTTTTAAATTTATATTTCTATAACTTTCTCATTGATGCTTCATTGTCAGTTGTGATAAAGTGACACACCAGTGAAAATTAAGGTTTTTCTTCTTGTTAATATGCAACATGTTTTTTATGACTTACAAGACATATCAAAAGTGAAATCACTCTTATGTGTCACGTTTGTGGTTTTCCACTGTTCAGTTAACTTTTTCCCCTTGGAAAAAGGCAAGTTTAGACAGTGTTTTTGTGATGTCACTATAACAGGTGAACCAATCAGGACTAAGAACTGGCTGTTAAAATTTGCCAGCTTGCAGACTTCTGTGTGCTGTGGTCTTCCTCGTGGGCAGCTTGTGGGTGGGCCTAATTAGATCCTGGCACTTGAAGGAGGGAAAGGGCAAACATTTTCACAAGCAACTGTAAGACAATGAAACGCTTTTTTCTGTGTCGGGAAAAAATGGCATAAGATACCATTTTAGACAAAGTAGATTTAAGAGGATTTATCTCCACTGAAGCACATCTTTAAATGTTTTCTATAAAAGTACAAAAATTTCCAGTGGGTAGTCCTTTCTAATATTGTAATTTTAATAACTAGAAAAGCACTCAGAGAGTGCATACCTCCACCAAGGCTCCTTCTGTCCCTCATGGGTCACCTCCAAAATGTAATGGGTTTGTGTCTAGGCCTATGGATGAGAATCAGCACCTCTGGGTCTGAGTCCATGGTCCTCAGCCAGAAAAGGGTGGATTGTCCTCTCCAGATTGGGGACAAGCTCCTGCCCCAAGTGGAGGAGTTTAAGTATCTCGGGGTCTCATTCATGAGTGAGGGGAGAATGAAGCGAGAGATTGACAGACAGATCAGAGCAGCATCTGCAGTGATGCGGACATTGTACTGGTCTGTTGTGGTGAACAGGGAGCTGAGCTTCAAAGCAAAGCTGTCAATTTATCGGTCAATCTACGTTCCTACCCTCACCTATGGTCATGGACTTTGGCTAATGACCGAAAGAATGAGACTGCAGATACAAGCGGCTGAAATGAGCTTTCTCCGTGGGATTGCTGGACTCACTCTAGAGATAGAGTGAAGAGCTTAGTCATCCGGGAGAGGCTCAGAGTAGAAATGCTGCTCCTCCATATTGAAAGGAGCCAGGTGAGGTGGTTTGGGCATCTGATCAGGATGCCTCCTGGATGCCTCCCATTTGAGGTGTTTTGGGCACGTCCCACTGAGAGGAGACCCCAGAGCAGACCCAGGACATGCTGGAGAGACTACGTCTCCCAGCTGGTCTGGGAACGTCTTGGTATCCTCTCTGAAGAGCTGAAGGATGTGGCTGGGGAGAGGGAAGTCTGGGATTCTCTGCTTGAACTGCTGCCTGCACGACCTGGACCTCCGGAAAAGCGGTAGAAGATGGATGGATGAATAATAATATAAAGAAAAGGAGAGTATGATGTTATTAAAAATAATTTCAAAAATTGGATTTGATTAGCATCTGATTCAGTCAGCCTTGGTCTAACTGAGACAGCAACTATTGCTATTGTGGTTAAGTTCCTGCTTTTATTGCAAGATTATGTCCAAAATCTGCAAAATTCCACAATGCATCTTGAAAAGTAATGTCCCATCAATCACGTCATTTGCATTATACCCTATCATGCAACACTGAATTTATGTGATAAAACAAATTTGATATAAAGTTATAGGGCTGTCGCGGTAGAGGAATTTCCTCAGCGGTGATGGTGGACAGCTCAATACTGTGGTATGCAGTATTATTGCAAATGTTTTTAGGACCCTGTGGATTCGTAATTTAAACAGGGTTTATAACTTAGGTGGCAAATGAGGGAAGCTGTAAGTCTCGCTGCAGCTCCCTCTCAGCTTTATGCGCGTGTTGTACAACTGTGTGGAGCTCCGCTCTTTATGCAGGCATGAACTGCTGAATCTGTTAAAAAAAAAAAAAAAGATCATTTTCATAAAGCAGTGGTGGCAACTAAAGGTGCGTTTCACACCAAACATGAACGGACAAATTTTTCGCTCAGCACGATTACATTATCACTCAATGTAAATGTTACGGGTCCCGGGAAGGTGACCACAATAACAAAAAGAAATAGTTTTAAAGCGTGAAAAGACGTGATCCTTCGCGTCTGCTCTTGGGTCTGTAAAATACAAAAAGAGTCTTTGAAAGACAGAACACAGGACCACTCGTGTCTTTCTCCAGATAGTACTAAAGGGGGGGCCGGAAGTGCACCCTATTTGTTTACCTGGGGTGGAACGACTGCAGTGCCTAAGGTTCCGCTGCTTACTCTTAAATATTTATACAGGGCTACATATCAAATGTTAATATTATTGATCGTCCACAATCTCAAAATATATTTAGATACTCTTAAAATAAAAATAAAATGACAGTCTCTCTGTATTATTTCCAAATGTGGTGCCCTATTTGGGTGTACCACACGCTCCCCAACAACAAAAGTGGCTCCTGACACTTAACAGTAACAAATCAAAATCTCAACACTATTAAAGTCTCTATTCAAAAGTCTCTGGAACGTCTTTCTTTTCATCTTCAGGTATTATCCAAGATCTGATTAGTTTAATAGCAAGGAATAGCATACTGACATGGCAAGTAGTTAGAGGTGAAAGAAGGAAGATAAAAAGGTTGAGGATAGAAAGGAGGGTAGCACATAAAAGGATATGGTGTTGACTGCTGGACACTGACAGTGTTCACCGACGGACGAGTCTGGAAGGCTGGCTGGCCCAGGGACGGATAGGTGAACACCATGTTGGGTCGTCTCTGTCTGGTGGACTGCCTCAGACGTGGTGGTGACTCAGGACGACGGTCTGGCTCTGGACTGGGCACCAGCTCAGGATGAGCTGCAGGTCCGGGACTAGGAGCAGGAACATCTTGGTGGATATGAAGCACTTCCCCGTCGTCGTCTGGTTGAAGTTGGTCCACGTTTTGTTCGCTTTCCCTTTGTATTTCTTGTCCTTCTTCCGTAATATTGTCTCTTTCTTGTTCAGGTTGAATAGGAACTTGTACTTGTCTTTGCTGTGTTGTTCCCCGTCTTCTTTGTGACTCACATTGGACTTGGTCAACTGGACGTTGACTTTCTTGCAGGTGTCTAGGAACACAAAACCAATAGAGGGGTTCGTCTTCTTCCGAATCACTCGCCTCAGGACTGTTTGACTTTTCCAGTGTGTTTTGTCTTATATCGGTAGGTCTGTTGTTTCTCTTTTGTGACTTGGCAACTGGACTTTGAACGATGTCGACTGGTAAGTCGTTGACTTGGAGAAGCAAGTTTCTGTGCAGGGTACGGATGGGACGACTTCCTGTCTCTGGACTTACTTTGTAGACGGGGTTGTCTCCAACCTGCTCCCTCACGATGTAGACTGTTTGTTCCCAGTAGGGCCTTAGCTTGCCAGGTCCACCTCTTTCACCCAGGTTCCGCACAAGCACTCTGTCTCCTACTTGCAGGACTACACCTCTACATCGTTTGTCATAGTTTGTCTTTCCTTTAGAGCTTGACTGTTGACTGTTTGCACTTGCGATCCTGTACGCCTCTGTCATTTTCCCTTTCCATTTCTGAGCGTATCCATGGGCTGTCTCTGTGTCTTCTTCTGTCATGAGGCCAAAGAGAAGGTCTACTGGGAGGCGAGGATGTCTGCCGTACAACAGGAAGTATGGAGAAAAACCAGTGGCCTCATGCTTAGTGCAGTTGTAAGCATGGATGGTGTGAGGTAAGTGTTCCTTCCAGTTTAGTTTCTCTTTCTCTCTCAATGTACGTAGCATCTGCAACAAGGTCCGATTCAGCCTTTCGACCGGGTTACCTTGGGGGTGGTAGGGAGAAGTCCTTGAGTGGCCAACACCTGCTAGCTCTCTGAGGGACTTGAATAACTCGTTCTCAAATTCCCGACCCTGATCGTGATGAAGCTTGGAGGGGTAGCCGAATCTTGGAATGAAATCATTGAAGAGGCGGTCTGCTGCTGTCTTTGCGGCCTTGTTCTTGGTGGGGTAGGCTTGTGCAAACCTGGTGAAATGGTCGACTACCACCAAGATGTATTCAAACCCGCCTTTACAGGACTCTAGGTGCAGGAAATCGATGCATACTAACTCGAGTGGGAAGTTGGATGTTATACTGCCCATGGGTGCTCTCTCATGCGTTGCTGGCTTTTTCTGTTTTATGCATGGGCACTTCCTGGTGACATACTCCTCGATCTCTCGCTTCATGAAAGGCCAGTAGAATCGCTCACGGGCTAAGCTCAAGACTTTCTCCACACCGACATGGCCCATGTTGTTATGGAGATGGGTGAGAGCTACTTGTCTGTAGACAGCGGGCAGAACTAGCTGCTTGCGTTCTGTGGTTTTCCTATAGAGAAGGCCATTTTCAATGCGCATCCGACTCCACTCTCTCAACAGTCTCTTTGTGCTTATGTCAAGCTTGGCTTTGTCGTCTTCAGTTGGTGTCATATCTTTTTCTTTCATCTCCATG
Source organism: Pholidichthys leucotaenia (assembly GCA_020510985.1). Classification (NCBI taxonomy): domain Eukaryota; kingdom Metazoa; phylum Chordata; class Actinopteri; order Cichliformes; family Pholidichthyidae; genus Pholidichthys; species Pholidichthys leucotaenia. Next base: position 249,314,799 of record CM035846.1, on the reverse strand, counting down.
ACTTTCCCGATGGCTGGATCTGCTCTCTGTTCTTGGACTAGTTTATCGTGGCCGATGAAATGCAGTGGCTCCTTGAGGGGTGAACTTGGTGAAGCAAGGCTGAGGGCTGCAATCCATGCTACATCACCTTGCTTGGCTCTTCTGCTCCCTTCCCATACTGCACCAACGGCTTCCTCTGACAGTTCTCCTGTACACTCTTGCATGAAGGCTTCAATGTTGAGTGGACAACGGGATAATACATCAGCGTCAATGTTTGTTTTTCCGGGGCGATATTTTATGTCAAAGTGGAAATCTGCGAGCTGTCCCACCCAACGATGCCCTACGGCGTTGAGCTTTGCAGTGCTGAGGACATACGTCAAGGGGTTATTGTCCGTAAAAACTGTGAAACTTGGGGCATAATAGAGATAGTCTCTGAACTTGTCGCAAACTGCCCACTTGAGGGCGAGAAACTCTAGTTTTCCACTGTGCAAGTGGTAGTTTTGCTCGGCAGGTGTTAGTGTGCGTGACCCGTACCCAATCACTCTCATCTTATTGTCTTGGTTTTGATACAGGACCGCGCCAAGGCCTTTCTGGGACGCGTCCGTGTGGAGTACGAAGGGCTGGGTGAAGTCAGGATACGCTAACACAGGTGGCTGGGTCAACATGTCAATCAAGCGCTCAAGGGTCTCTTGGTGTTCCTTGTCCCATTTCACTGGAGCTCGGGAAGACTGCTGTGGGTACTTTGCTCTGCCCTTGGATGGCTTGGACGGCAGTGTGTCAGACTTTACCTGGAGCAAGTCGTACAGGGGTTTGGCAATGCGCGAGAAGTCCTGCACATACGTCCGATAATAGCTCAGGAACCCCAAAAGTTGTCTGACTTCTCCAACTATTTGTGGCCTTCTGTGTTTGAGTGCCTGCACAGCTTCGATGTCCTTGGGGTCCACCCTCACTCCATCTTCTGACACCAGGCGACCGACATACCGAACCTCTCTGCGGAACAACTCACACTTCTCAGGCTTCAGCTTCGCCCCGTGGCGTTGCAAAGCTTGGAGAACTTTCCTCAGCACTTGGACATGTTCATTAAATGACTTGGAAAAACAGAGCACATCATCAAGGTAGGGTATGCAGCACTCATCACGGAGCGTGTCCAGCATTTCTTCCATGCTCCGCTGAAAGGCTGCGGGTGCGTTGGACAGCCCGAAGGGTATTCTCACCCATTCGTAGAGACCCCACGGGGTGGTGAATGCAGTCAGGTACCTTGAGCCCTCTGCGATGAAACCTTGATGGTAAGCTTTACCCTGGTCCAGGATCGAGAACCAGCTGTAACCACCGAGGGAGTCGGTGAGGTCCTGGATCCGGGGAAGCGGGTGTCTGTCGGGCACTGTTTTGTTGTTTAGGAGGCGGTAATCAATACACAGACGTAAAGATCCGTCCTTCTTCCTGACACAGATAACTGGGGCTGCGTAGGGTGACTGAGACTTTACGATCCATCCCTTCACTATCAGTTCCTGAATGTACTCTTTTACTTCCCTATACAGGGGCTTGGGGATGGAGGCGTAAGCTCTCTGAACTGGCGTGTCATCTTTGAGTCTGATTTCCATTTGCAAAGAAGGGATACAGCCAATATCAGTGCTATCGCGAGAGAATGCCTCGCACTCTTCCATCAGAACCTTTTCGACTGACTTTTGCTGATCTGGGCTTAGATGACTGAGATCGACCGGTGGCAACCAAGGCTCGGCAGGAGAGTCACCTTGGGCGGTCTTACTTAGTACCTCTGCTGTAGTTGCTGATGTCAGTATGGGCTGGGTTTCTGGTGGCTCTAGTGTATCAGTTTCAATGACTTTGGCGACATGTTCGATGGTGCCTAGGGCTGTTCTTTTCGGCAGGATTACTTCATGTTTGGAATGGTTGGAGATGGGGACCTTTACAAAAGGTCTTTGGGAATTGTTAATCTCCAAAAGTCCTTCCCCCACACTCAAATTTCTCAAAGCAATGTTCTCTTCAGCAGGTTCGTAAAGTACAAGAGGGTCAGAGATGTCAAAGTTCTGGGGCACCCTGCAACATATTTGTACTGCTTTGCCAGCTGGGATAATCATGTTGTCTTTACCGACTCTGAGTGTAACAGGATCACAGTCAGTTCTTTGCGGCACTTGAATGAAGTTTACCATGGCCACTACCTGGTCTTCGTCCATTCCAAGAGCTCTGCGCAGTAGACTATATAGTACTGTACTGGCTTCCTCATCTGTCCCTTGGCCTTGTATAATCGCTCCCAGCACATTAGCTCCAACTAGTGGTTGGTTCAGTGACAGCTTACTGACTAGGAATGGCGCTTGTGCAGTGAGATTGGGATCTTCGTGACCCGCTAAAGTGACTGTAAGCTCGACCCATCCGTCATATGGGACTGCTTGGCCATTAACTGCATAAACCTCAAGCTCGTCGTTCAGCAGATCTTGGAGTGGTCTTACCACAGTGTTGGGTATGTGCTTTTTGACCCATTGCCTGTCAACTATACTCACTTGTGAGCCAGAGTCAAACAGCACTGTCGCAGGGTAACCACCGATTAGACATTTCAGCAGACTTTTCTTGCCGACAAGGGGAGCTTGGTATTTGGTGGCACTCTGACAGGAGGGAATCTGACCTTTCCTTCTGTTGCATTTGACCTGCTTTCTCGGCTGCTTGCTCTGGTGCCTGGGGCACGGAGTTGAAGCTTCGGTAGAGGAAGAGTTTACTGGCTGGGACTTTGGCTCTGTACCGATCTCTGGCTGTCCCTTGACAGAGACCGATTCCCGTTTCCCTGATTCTTGGGTCGCTTCAGACATCCGACTGCTCTGTGTCCCGACTCACTGCATACAAAGCAATGACTGCACTCCTGTAAGCTTTGTTCAGTACATTTCGGACAGAGATAGGTTTTCTTTTGGTTAGCTGGAGGCTGAGAATGCTGAGGGGAGGAGTTTACAGCTTTCTGTTCCATGAAAGTTGCCACCATCTTGGTTAGAGTCTCTACTTGTGCAGCGAGTTGTTTGATTGTCTGTGAGGCTTGTTGGTCTTTGGCTGTCGTGTCCCTTGTTGCAATCACAGCGCTATGTGCTGACTTCTGACGAGGGGTTTGCCCTAACCTTCGCTGGTGCTCATTCTCATCACTGATAATCTTTGTGACCTCACTAAGAATCTCTTCATCTGTTACATTGTTGTTTGATGTAAGAGGTCTTAGTCGTTGCCGCAAGTCTGCATACTTCACTCCCAGACCTTGATAGACTGTGTGCAGAAACACTTCCTGGATTGTCCTTGGGTCATACGAGATGTCTGCAGTGGCTTGTTTTGACTGAAAGATGAGTTTCTGTTTGAGCCCAATCATGCGATATAGGAATTGCTGAGGGGACTCCTGCTCAGTTTGTCGGGCGCACATTAACTCCTGGAACATCTCTGTTGTTGCCTTTTCTCCAAGGTGGGATCGGAGAAAGCCCTGAAGTTCAGAAAGAACCAGTTCATCTTTGAGCATGAGCATGTCCCTGAACGTGCCAGGCTTTACAATTCTCAGTACCCCCCTCATGACCTCTGCTTCAGAAAATCCTTCTTTTAATCCTTCATTGATCTGTCTCATGAGACTGTTATAATTGATTTCAGAGCTGTTGTCTCCAATTTGTCCTCCAAAAGCCTTGAATTCTCTCCGAGGCAGGTAGGAAAGGTCTTTGAGAGTGACATGCCTTTCTGGACTTCCTTGTTCCCTTGGCTGCGGTTGTGAGTGGCTCTGACGACTGGGTGCTACAGGTGGTTGGAGTGTCACAACTTCACACAGTCTTAGTCTTTCTCCCAGTGTCTCATATGCTTTCCTCAGTTCCTCTACAGACTCTGCGTTTGCGTTCACACTAACTTGGGTGCCTGGTGGAACAGCAGATGGTGATGGTGGATCTGGCAACATCTTGGATGGATGAGGACTTGACTTGGTTGGTATTGCAGCCTGATCAGCTGAATGCGTGGTGGAGCCACTCGTTTGTATCACTTTAGTGAGCAGGTCATCCAACATCAGCAACTGACTCATTCCCTCATCTTCAAGTTTCAGCAGAGTTGGGGACCGTAGATATGCATTGACATAGTCCATACAGCTCTCATTATCGTCTTCACTGAACTGTGTGTCTTTGTCTCCAGCTGCTAGGCTCTTTGTTAGCTCGAAAAGATCCTTACTTGAGAGGGCAAACAAGCGTCCTCTGATGCTCCATATCAGTTCTTTTCGTGCTGTCGACATGGTACTTTAGCTATCTGTAGTTCGAGTGTTGTATTATTTGTACAGTGACTAGGCTGCGTTTTACCTTCTTGACAGCAGTGCAGTTCCACTTTTGGTTGAAGATCCTTTCTTTCTCTTTGATCTTCCTCCTTGGACACCCACTGACTGACGTGTCTGATGTAGCAGCTTGGCAACCGTTGTCTCGTAGTTCTGGTATCACTGGATCTTCCCTCGATGACTGTAGAGGAGAGATCCCGGACGAGCCCCCACAGTTTGTTACGGGTCCCGGGAAGGTGACCACAATAACAAAAAGAAATCGTTTTAAAGCGTGAAAAGACGTGATCCTTCGCGTCTGCTCTTGGGTCTGTAAAATACAAAAAGAGTCTTTGAAAGACAGAACACAGGACCACTCGTGTCTTTCTCCAGATAGTACTAAAGGGGGGGCCGGAAGTGCACCCTATTTGTTTACCTGGGGTGGAACGACTGCAGTGCCTAAGGTTCCGCTGCTTACTCTTAAATATTTATACAGGGCTACATATCAAATGTTAATATTATTGATCGTCCACAATCTCAAAATATATTTAGATACTCTTAAAATAAAAATAAAATGACAGTCTCTCTGTATTATTTCCAAATGTGGTGCCCTATTTGGGTGTACCACATAAACACATGAACAGACATGAGTCTGAGTGAGATATAGACAGACGAAGTTGCCTTTATTACTTCTGCAGCAGTGTTGAACCTGCTGTGGAAATTCCCAAAATAACGTCATGCTTAGGTTTACATTATCTGACCGGGGGCTCACCTCAAAATGCCGTCTTAAGTCTCTGAAACATCATAGAAGATGAGTTTTTGCTGCTAGCTTTCTAGCTAGCTTGCTGCAACATCCGTAGGTCCGTAGTTATTTACCGTGGGTAAATAACTCCAAAATCCAATTCAGCTGAAGAGTTCCCGGTCCTCCTGTCTCCCAGTGAGTGAGTTTCATTTTCTAACTAATTTGCTCTGCAATGGTGATAATTTTACTCCCGTCCGCTAGCTAGCTAGCTAGTGTAGCTAGAAAAATCTCATTCAAACAAGCTGCTCTCGTAGCTCATACACAGGAGCGTACACACTCCGCTCAGAAGGAAATAACACGCTTTGTGCCCTTTCAGTGCTCACTGTTATAGGGCTGTATTTAACAAGGAGTCCAAACGCTTTCACCACTAACCACCTGCCTTAGCAATTTACTTAATAATCAATAGGGGCACATAAGTGAACAACAAGATATAGCCACACACACATACACACAAAAAAAGCGAATACCACGGTAGCTGCGGTTGGTCATTTTCCTCCGCGGTAGGCGTGTCCATACCACGGTATTACATAATTGCGGTTATCGCGACAGCCCTATAAAGTTAAAATATATGGTGAATTTACATTGTTTTAACAGTGCATTCAAACCTGGTATACTTAGCTGCTTACACTGTGGCAGGGATTGATTTTTCATATTTTTCCCTCCTAAAATGAGTCACATTGAATGACTAAATGGTTTGCTTGAAAACAGAGCTATGACAACTTAATATTTCAGGTGTAAAACTGTTTTTTTTTTTTTTTTCTGTTTAGCAAAATACCATCACTATCTACAAAAGACCACTACCCTGAAGAATGCTACTCTTGTGTTACATTATTATTATATTAGATTGTTATTTCTGATTCTTGTAAATTCTCAGCAGCAGTTGCTCATGTATCATGTTTAGTAACCTTTATGTGTTCTGCATCGTCTTATCTGGCCAGTATATTTTTGAGTCAGTGCTTGGGTTTGCTAATCTAAATTGCTAGTGGGAGGCTGATACAAGGTTTTAAGATGCAAAATTGAAAATCAGCCTAGGCTGTTTCATTATCCTAATGAACTCATTATGGGTCTGATAACTGTCCTCAGTTGGAACAACTGATTGGAAGCTGTTGGCAACTAATATTTCACCATGAGTTTATTTTCACCGTGTTTATAGAAGAACCATTGTAGCACTTTGTGATTACATTGCCAAACCTTTTTGGCACAGCAGTACTACATTTTTTTTCAAAGTATTATTGTGATTGCAGTGTCATTAATGTTGATTTACTCTCAATTTTATCACCTGTGAAATATTAAAATTAAAAATTATTGAATTAGCTAAACCAGAAAATGCAGCATGTGGTAAGATTAGCTGGCTCCATGGGAGTCTGCCCACATGAAATTTGGATGCAACAGTTGTAGTGATTCCAAAGGGAGATTTTCAGGACATACCACAGGGTTAAGAGGATTTGATTTTCAAAGCAAGACATTTTCTGTTGTTTCTCCAAAAGTAATGAAACACATAAAGAGTTGCAGACAAATAATCCTAGGCTAAAGACTTTTGATCGCTCAACTCAATGGTATTGTGCATTTGAGAGCTGATTTGTTATAGTCTTTAGAGGCATGTCTGAATAGAGAGCCTAAGTCATGCCCCTTCTAGTTCCGCATACGGACCTTAAGTCGAAAAAATTCTCCATTGAAATGAATGGCAAGAGCGACATTATTTTTTGATCCTGATCAAATTTTGCCACGAGTTACACATATGATGTTTGCCAATTTAAAAGATAATTTTCCACGTAATTATAAAGTTGTAGCTGTCGTATAATAACAGAGTAATATTTAGTTTTTGCTTCAACAACTAGCGGACAACAAATCCCATCATCCCACATCACTAAACCGCAATTGTGTTTAGTGATGTGGGATGATGGGAGTTGTTATCCATAAGGTCTCATATGCGGAAGTAGAGCGGTCGTGACTGTCATAAACCCTCCGTGCGCTCTACTATTACACATGGAGGAGAGAAGGAGAAATGAGGATTTAAACGCTGGAGTTACCACACACACATTTATTGAACGTCAGTTGAAGATAACCATACAGAATGGTAGAGCAGCTCAGGCTCACAAAAGAGTTCTCTTGAAATGCTAGGCTGTACAGGGGGAAAGCATAGCAGTTGTGCCGCACAAGGAAACGCTGCCAGCGTAGCGGCACAACTGCACAAAGAACGCTAAAGTACTCACAGCCTAAGCAATCCAGGTCCTCCAGTAGAACGGCGAGCGTAATCCTTCACAGACTGACGGCCACACGACGAAGCACAACGGTGTGACTCGTAAAATGATCCAGCGGCGTTTGTCCAGCAACGAGCTGCTTATGAACAAACGCCGCTGGCGTGGCAAATAGGGAACACCTGGGCGAGTTGCGGGGAGGATGATTACCGGGACTGGGAACAGCTGGTGTAGACAGGGAGAGCGAGGGGGCGTGGCAGGACTGACAGACTGTCAGCAGAGTGGGAGAAAGCAGGTCACTAGCAGACTAACAGCTGCCGGTCAGGCAGTGGCTAAGGATATGGGACACAAATATACCAAAATGCACATAACCAGAACACCAAAACCCACAAAGAGATCGAGGCCAAGCCGGGGAAAGCCAAGCCGGCTCGGCTCGTGACAGTGACTTAGGATCTATATAGGGGCGACGCTCACTTAGGCCGAATCTCAATCTCTTCCCTTGCAGACTCGTTGACTTTAGGTGCGTTCACAGTAAGTGGCAGAGGGTTTAAGGCTGTCCCAGTCTGAAATCAGGAAGTGGCTGACTGCTCATTCACTGACTTTTTGAGCCCTTAAATGACCCCTTTTCCTACGTCATCATGCTATGCTGACTTAAGGTAAGGGAATTACCCACAGTTCATAGTGCCATGCTGGGGTTTCTCAAGGGAAAGCTCCTGATTGGTCACCTGTTATTCACTGACCATCCCTTCACCCCTGCTCCACCCCACAAAAAAAAAAAAAATAAATAAAAAATACTGCCTTGACAAGAGTTTAAGATCTTTGCCAAAATAAAAATATATGACATAAGGACTTCGAGTTTATGCTGAAATACACATCATTTAAGCAATTTAATTATATTTTTGGTTAATTATGCAGTTTGAAAAAAGATGATTTGCAGTTGTAATCAATTAAATGATCTTAAGAGGCTGCAGCACATTTCAGTTCATTTCTGAAGAAAGTAGTAAGTCTGAAATAAAAAGTCTGAGACCCACAATAGCTGGTCACATGTTTTCATGTCACACAAATTAAGAGTTCAGTTGAAATAAATAGGCTGATAAGATAGATTTTTATTTAAATGGTAACACTGAAAATGAAGTAAGACATAATTTGATCCCCTTTATTTCAATAAGAGAATATTACAATTATAAATATAGATGGGCAAAAATGAAGGAGAATGCAATCATTCAAAACAGAATTGGGATTTTATTTTAAGAAGTTACACAAAAACCTCTAAAGACCCTGAAACACACACAGCCTTGAACTTTCAGGATCATTTTTTTTTTATCCTTTGTCAATAAACGCCTGTTTGTTTTTGATTTTAGTTTTGTCTGGAATCTTTTATTTTGTCCTGTGATTTTATTTTTGTGATCTTATCCACCTTATTCCTAGGCCCCATGATGCCTTGCGTGAATTATGGCCGCAACTTCCGGTACTGGTTTAGAACGTGTGGTTGTCGCTGAAACGGGACACTTTTCCTTGTTAAAAGACAATGACTTTGGCATCAAAAATGCGGGAACGCAGGATTTTGCAAAACAGTGATATAATCATACCACATCCCACGACTATGGAGGGATGAGAAGATGACCTTAAAAAGTGGCTTCGCTGACAGTAGCTCCGTTTGTTAGCGCCGCTACCTAGATGCTAATGCTGTAAACAAATAAAAGCTCAGAGATATATCAATGTCTCCACTGCAATAAAGTTGGATGCATTTTGTTAAAATATGTTGGACATAATCAGATTTACCTCAGAGCAGACGTGGAATCTAGTCAGAGCCACAAAGAACCACAACACCGTGCTTGGGTGTTTTAATGTCGGGGTAAATACAGACAGCTGCAGCTGTTTGTTTTACCCCAAAATTAAAATGCTCATGCTGCTGTCATGCCATGAATGCTTGCTATTTAACTTAACATGTCCAGACATTTTCTGACAATTGTTCAAAAATTTATTGATCTATATTTTGTGATAATTTAAAAATTAATGCATGCTGAAGCTGCTTGCCCATATTGTTCCAAGGCAGTGCAACAAATGCAAAAAATCCCCCCCCAAAAAACAAAACAATTTGATATCTTTCTTAAATCGTTAAGCCTAAGGAAGCAAACTGGTACTATTTTTTATTTATTATTTTGCTTCATGCAGCCTTCATTCTTGTGACATATATAACACATAAACGTCAGATCTGTGACATCCATACAAGTGAAAACGTACCTGCTGTGCTCTGGTGTCTGTCCTGTGTCTGTACCACCGATCACACTAACAGTCCTTTTTTGTTTTCAGTGCATGATCCGCACATTGCCGGTGAGAAGCCTCCATTTATACAGTCTATGGCACAACCATGAACACCAGCAACAAGTACCAGAACTATGCCAAAACATTTAAAAAATACAAAAACTACAAGTGCTGAAATTAGCTGTCACTTGAGTGCAAAACACGTATGTGGACTATAGACTATAGACTGCAGGTTAGGTTAATTGGAGACTCTAAAGTGGCCCTAGATGTGTGTGTGAATGGTTAAGGGATAGCGCCGTATCGTGGCTGCTTCATCCATCCAGGTGGTGGATGACCCTCAATTTCCCCTCTGGGGATCAATAAAGTATACTAAATCTAAAAAAAAAAAAAATAAATACATTAAAATGAATTTGAAAAACTTTTAAAAATGCTATTTTAAATGCCCCTGCTACTCCACTGTTGTTGACTGATTTAACACTACTTCAGCTGAAACCGGAAGTTCTGCCCATAATCGTTCCTACAGTGGCACCCCCAGAAATAAGGTGGATATACACTATTTTTGTTTTTCCTCATCCTTTTTAATAAAGTAAATAAAAAAAACCTTTTAGTGTTGCCAAGGTAACAAAGTGTATCCCATTTCTACCATTTTGAGCCACTTCATCCCCTCACAGACTCGCACACTCAAGCACTACTGATGGCAGCAGCCTAAATCTACATGGGCTCAGGGCTTGAGGATTTAGGGAGGAGATTGCGATTCGGCCTGCGACTCATTTTTCTCCTAATTTGCCAGGTTTAGGTTGACTCTTGTTCAGGGTTGTCACAGAATATTCTTGTAATGGGGGTTTCACTCAAACTTGTGCTTTCCACCCCCTTCATCCACAGCACCACACCCAATCTTATTTACCAGATCAGTTTTTTCCACTTGTCTGTAAACCAGATCTGATGTGAAAAACGGAGTGTTCTTGTCTCTTGTAAATGTGAAGACCATTTTCTCATGTTTGGCATACAAAAGAAGCCTCATGACTTTAAACACAAACCTCTCTGTGAAGCCTGCAAGCAGTATATTGAAAAAGTAAAAATTCTGGCTTCATTCTGAACTGCTAAATTTAAGCTTCTATTTAAGTCATAGAGTTTAAGCTGCCAAGTCATCAGATCTATCTATCTATCTATCTATCTATCTATCTATCTATCGAAATAGTCAGAGCAGGCTGTCTGACACAATGACCGTAGCATGTTCAAAGCCACTTAAATCACCTTCCTTCCCCATTTTTGTGCTTGGTTTGAATGTCAGCAGTTCATCTTGACCATGTCTACATACCTAAATGCATTGAGTTGCTGCCATGTGATTATGTGACTAGACATTTGCATTAACAAGCAGTTGAACAGGTGTACCTATTAAAGTGTCCCTGAGTGTTTACAATACTGTTGTTGTGTGATGCAAGAGCACAGCCATGTTGGATTTTGATACTGGGAATGTAGAGGTTCGCCCAACTTTACAATGTGAAAAACGCTTCCTAGCTGAAAGTTTAGACAGGAACCACCCCAAATCTGATATTAGGCTTGAAAAGGTACTCACTGTTAGATTATAAATGCTTAAAGAACAAGGTGTACTACTAACAAATGATTAAGTAACTCATCTGTGCTAACTTTGTCTTTATCCCAATACTGATTATGAGACACATGACAGCTGGTACATTCATTATGTGTGATATTGCTTTTATATAACAGTTCCACAAGCACAGTATATTAGTTGACAGAAATACATGAAAGGTGCCAGGCAGCACATCCAAAATCGGGGAGGTCTGGATTTTGCAGACTCTCTCTTTCCAAACAGCACCTCACTGTAGAAATTAAAGTATACAACACAGCATTACAATTCTAATTTTTATAAGAAGCTACCAGCAGTTATTATAATTTTAAGATTATTTGAACATATCCAGTGAAATGTTGAGTGTGGCTATGGTGGAATCTAGAAACTCCTGTCGTCCAATCAAATTGGAGCTAACTGTTGCATGTTGCAACATAACAGTGCACAAAAGACTCTGTCTGGCTGAATCAATATTTTTCCTGTGTGTAGCTTTGAGCAATGTAAAGGTAATTTTTCAGCTCACTAACTTTGGGAGACAGCATGCATCTACCGTGATTGCATTTTTTTTTTTGACTGAATGACAATCACAGGAGTTTCAGTAATTCTGAAATTCAGTTCCTTCCTTTGAGACTTGGTGAAAGTCCCACATGCCACAGGCACGTTCTGGCAGAATGGAGCTTGGGTTGTACCAGGCGGGTGAGAAACAGCTCCCTCGGCCAGCGGGATAGCATTCCCCTCCCTACCAGCCTCACACAAATGTTTCCTGCCAACAGCCTCCTACTGCACCGCCACCTGGTCTTCTGTTGTAAGTCTAATCCCAGCCAGACACCCATCCATAAGGTAGACAGGCTTCCTTATGAAGCTGTCGTCCTTCCATCAGACCTCAGCAAGGACCTTGGCAACAACTTGTGTGAATAATCGTGCATCAGAGCCAAGTGTTTAGTTAATCTTTATTTAGGTGTGATTGAATTACAGGATTGGATAAGCGGAAAATTAATTGTTGTTTTTTAATACCTTGCTCTCGAATGTGTTTGCCAATTAAGGCAACCGCTGATGGAGAGCACTGCACATACGGTAAGACAACGTTTTAAATGAAAAGGTCTGTGTTGTTCCACATTCTGTTGTTAAAATGAAAGAAATACGAAGTGACATTTATGCTGATACAATGCCCAGCCTGGCTTCCAGGAATGGGTGGTTCTATTGAACAAAGCAAATACATTTAAATCAATTGCATCTTTTAGATTCGGGAGGTGAGAGCCACACAGGGACCCAGACATTTAGTTATTTAGTATGAGGAGGGTTGAGGCTGACCTTTTTAAATGGAATTTTCCCTAAGAGCAGTTGCCAGTGACCAAATTTAAGTCTTCAATCTTGTGGATGTAAACTCTGACATTCAGAGCCGTTATGTTTATCTCATTGATTCGGCAAACGTCAAACATCAGGGGGTTGTACCGAGACCCCTCGCTCTCCTCCCCACCACCTCATATTTTCCACCTCTTTTTAAGGCTGTGTGAATAGTGAATACAAATTCTATGTGGTATTTAAACAGCCATAACATTTGCCTAAATCAAACAGCCATCGCCTGGAGCAGGTTGCTTTCAACTATAGCATATTAAGCAAATGCTGTTGATTAGTGCACATAATTCTGCAACACTGTCTTCTGTGAGAGTCCAACACATTCTTGCCTTTTGCCTTTGCGGTGACAAAGCTGCTGTTAGAGGATCCCATCAATTTATTCACAGAAAATATAATTATCATTTGTGAAAGTGTAGCTGGTATTGTTTCCACTAAGAAAGTGCACTTGTTGCTCTGTGGGTGTTTCTTTTTTTATTATGACAGAACATAGTACCCGCCACACCTGCTATATTAGGAACCACTTCTAGGTGTCAGCGCTGCCACTTGCTTGTTTTAGAGCATAATCGATACCAATTTTTGACAAGAAAAAAAGTTGAAAAAAATCATAATTTGGGTGCCATTTATCAGCTAATATTCTTTTCTGAAAAAAGAAAAAAGATATCGATCTTTGCGCGATTCTGCACTGCTATGAGAGCAGCTCTGAATATATTCTGCAACATGTGCTGCACAGTAAATTCTCAGGCGTTGACAAAGGTGTGAAAGTAAGTCTTTTTCAGAGTTTTTACTAGAACAGCAAGAGTAAGCTGTCCAGTGAAGATGCCCAATGTTATCTTGATTTAATGAGATATAATTGGAGATATAAGAATGGAATTCAACACTTCTAAATATGGGGTGTTAAAGTGCATAAACTCTTTCTGTCATGATCCTGAGAACGGCTGGGGGCTGTGCTCAGTCTCCAGTTTGAGTTTAGTCTTTTTCTGTTTGTTTGTTTGTTTGTTTGTTATGGCCTACTGTATCTGGTCTCTGTGTCATGGGTGGTCCTCGCGGACCACTAATGAGACACTGTAGGCGACCAATGAGTTTGCATATTTATTAACAGACTGGGAAAAGGTACAAAGGAATGAGCCACGAGGGGCAAAACATAAACAAAGACTACACTAGACACTCTGATGACATACAGAGAACTAGGAAGACTTACTGGAAGCACCGATACAACACTTACGTGAGAATAGCGAGGGCAAAACCTAACGCTGAAAAGGACTGGCTTCGGACGTAGGGAAACCAGACTGGATAAGGCGAAGTCGCAGCCCGGAGTGGCAGAGGCTGCTCCCTTAATAGGGCAAGATGATTAATCAGCTGATGAGGGCATCATCAGCTGAATCAAAACCAGCTGTCACTGCCGAGCTCGGCTCTGACAGCCGGAAGCCCTGCAGAGACGCTGTCAGAATAAGAGCTCTGAGAGCCCACAAGGAATTAATACAGAATAGGAGGAAAATACTGCATGACCCGGGTGCGGACGAGATCGGCACTCAGCCCATGACAGTCTGTTCATTTATAAGTTGTTGTATTCTTACTTGTGTCCTTATAGTCTTGCCTAGTTGTTGTGTGTCATTTTGTATTAATGGTATTATTTACATCTGTTGGGGTTGTGTTATTTTATTCTTGTATTATTTAGTTTCTGGTCTGTACTTTTATTTTGACAGTGCTATGCAGCTTCTGTCTGTCAAACTCTGTTTCGTGGGCTGCACAGCTGTTTATTTTAGCACTTGTTATTTTGATTACTTTCTCACTCATGTACCCACACCTGATGATCATCTGGTCTTTCCCATTTAAGCAGGCCAGTGTAGTTGATTCTTTGCAGCGGTCTTGTGTTACTTGACGTTATTGTTACGTTCCTCTCATCCCTAGATGGAGCCCCCATCTGTTTGTATGCCCCAGGTGTTCCCCGGTATTCTCCGTTACCTGTAAGTGTGTGTATTTGTGTATTTTTGTTCTTGTGCATCTTTCAGTTAATAAATGTGCAAACTCACAGTCAGGGTGTGGCGTCTTTGGTCAGCCCTTAAAAAGGGCAGTTTATGACACTTTCACAGTAATAACAAATAACTGAAGAGTAAGAATTCCCACAGTGTTAGTGAAGTTTTATATTGGGTAGCACTTTATAATACACCCTGAAAATTATACCCCCTTTACCATCTCAATGATCACCACCCTTGTCTAAATGGGGCAGCAGAGCACTAGAATCCTCTCATATAATATATACCCAGAGGCTCCCTATTTCCCAAGAAATGCCCAGCAACCTCCTTGGTTACCCAAGAAACTCTCAATGATCCCTCAGTGATCTCTCGGGGATCTTTCAAAGATCTCTATAGCATGCCATTAAAGTTGCAGAATATTGAATTTTTGATTACACAACGTGCACACAAGGATCTCCCAAACATTTACACAGAAACAGTTTTATCAAGATTTTAGGAGAATGGGGCAATTTTTGATCCCTCGGTGGCCACCCAGTAGTTTCTGTGTTGTGTAAAGGGGCCCTTACAGGCAAAGTACAAAGTAGGTATCGGTGAAGACAAGGTAAAAACAAGGTAAAAGCAAGGGAAACATGAGGTAAAAACAGGTAAGAATATGAAAGAGCAGGGGAAAAATGGGGGAAATCCTGTTTTTGCCCTGTTTTCCATGTACTTATAGGATAATTATGTAAGATGGAAGTCAAAGCATATTACAACACATGTCCCAGTACTTACCCTTTACTTACTGGTTTTGCCCAGTTTTCCCCACTGTTTCACCCTGTTTTTACTGTGTTTTTGCTGTTTTTCCCTGTACTTATACCCTTATATAGAGTATAAGTACGGGGAAATGAAAATTGAGACAAAATACAGACCCCGCCACCAAGCCACTTACCCCTTTCTTATTTCTATATCTGCCCAGATTTTTTCCTGTTTGTTTCACTGTTTTTCCAGTACTTACCTCTTTTTATCCTGCACAGTTTCCCAGTATTTACCCTGTACTTATCCTGTAATTTACGGGATAAATTATGTTGCACCTTATATTGTTTAAGGATGAGTCAACAAAGCTGCTCTGGTAAGCCCCACCCACAAGGGATTATAAATATTTTGGCCACAAGGACTTTTGGGTATTCACCATATAGACAGAAAATAGTTCTTTTTTTACAGTATAAATAGTGTAATTGCTGTAAATAGTCTTTGAATGTGTTTCAGTAACTGTTCTGTTCAAACTTTAAACCCACAATGGTCACAGAAATAACTTGAATCTGACAAAAGTGGTAATAAATAAAAATTCTATCAAAATTAACCAATGAAAATCAGACAGTGCTATTGAATTGTGGTTCAGCAGAATTACGTTAAAAAACAAACTCATGAAACAGGCCTGGACAAAAATGATGGTACCCCTAGAAAAGATTGAAAATAATGTGACCATAGGGACATGTTCAACCAAGATGTGTCCTCTAATTAACATCACAGGTGTCTACAAACTTGTAATCAGTCAGTCGGCCTATTTAAAGGGTGACAAGTAGTCACTGTGCTGTTTGGTGACATGGTGTGTACCACACTAAACATGGACCAGAGGAAGCAAAGGCCAGAGTTGTCTCAGGAGATTAGAAAGAAAATTATAGACAAGCATGTTAAGGGTAAAGGCTATAAGACCATCTCCAAGCAGCTTGATGCTCCTGTGACTACAGTTGCACATATTATTCAGAAATTTAAGATCCACGGGACAGCAGCCAACCTCCCTGGACGAGGCCGCAGGAGGAGATGGATAATACGAATGGTAACAAAAGAGCCCAGAACAACCTCTAAACACATTCATGGTGAACTCCAAGGTCAAGGTACATCAGTGTCAGATCGCACCATCCGTTGTTGTTTGAGCCAAAGTGGACTTCATGGGAGACGACCAAAGAGGACACCACTGTTGAAAACAAATCATAAAAAAGCCAGACTGGAATTTGCCAAACTGCATGTTGACAAGCCACAAAGCTTCTGGGAGAATGTCCTATGTACAGACGAGACAAAACTGGAACTTTTTGGCAAGGCACATCAGCTGTATGTTCACAGATGCAAAAATGCAGGGATGGCAATTTTCCGCCGATCCGCGGATTTCCGCCGATTTTATCATCTGTCATAATTTTGTACCTTTACCTTGTTCTCAATAAAGTTTGGAAAAAAAAAAACATACGCGCTTGGCGCTTCCCCGAAGTCTCGCGATAACCCGGATGTACTCAAGCTACTGCTGTATTGTAAACAGCCCTGCGATTGGATAGTTGCAAACGATTGGACCAATCAAATGGCTCGTATGCTTTGTCAAAAATTCATTTCGGCTTGTTCTCAGGGATGTGATTTTTCCGGTAATTCACCGAATTCCGCTTTATTTTTATATTATATGTACGTTAAGTACGTTAGCGGCTTGTGGTTCACGAACGCAGTTAAAGTGTGCCCTTTCAGCCTGTGGTAGACTGCAAGTCTAATTTAAAACATTACTGGCACATGCCTCTAGGGGGAACTACCTGTATTGTTCAGCACTACTATTAAGGGGACACATTAGAACAAGAGTGTGAAAACCCCGCGCAGAATCCATGTTCAGTCATATATGTGTGTTGCAGAATAAACGGCAGAGTTAGCCAAAGAAATAACTCAAGTGTGATCATTGCTACACGGTAGGATATCACACAATTGGCGACGAGGATTAAAAGAAAAAAATCAGCGGCGAGAAACAGAGAACATTGCAAGTGTGGCGAACTCAAGTGACTCCAGTAGTTCGAGTGCAAGTTCAGAGGAGGAAAAACGAGGTTTCCCCACCACGACGAGCAATGGCGGCTGTAATCGGAACGGTAACCCCTTTTGATAACTCGACTCAGTCATGGGAAGAATATAGTGAAATGTTGGACTTTTTCTTCGAAGCTAATGACATTGAGGAGCCAGACAAAAGGAAGGCTGTACTGTTGAGTGGAGTTGGTGCAACTACTTACAGCTTGTTGAGAAATTTAATAAGCCCTGCATTACCGAAAGATAAAACGTACGACCAGCTTACTGCTGAGCTTCAGAAGCACTTCAGCCCCAAACCGAGTGAAATCGTGCAACGATTCAAATTTAATTCACGCATAAGGAGGAACACTGAGTCCATAGCAGAGTATGTGGCAGAATTGAGGAAATTAACACTGCACTGTGATTACAAAGACTCATTGGAAGAAATGTTAAGAGACAGACTTGTGTGTGGAGTGAATGATGACCGAATGCAACGGCGACTTTTATCTGAAACAAAACTCACTTTTGCGAAGGCTTTGGAATTATGCCAAGCGATGGAAACAGCATCTAAAGATGTGAGAGAAATGCAAGGGAAGCTAACAGAGGACACAGCAACGCATGTTCGTGTGCCTAAGACCCAAGTAGGTGTCCACAAAGTGTTGACTGACAAAACTCAGCACAAATTCCCCAGTTGTTATCGCTGCAAAGGCCAGCACAATGCTGCCGAGTGCAAATTTGCCACTGAGCTGTGTCATAATTGTGGCAAGCGAGGGCACATTAAGAAAGCATGTAGAATAAAGGTGGACAGCGCACAGGTGCTGAAAGCGACAGTTAATGGGCAAAAGTATGAAAACAAGGGCCCAGGAAAGGAACAGCGAGCGAATCAACTGAGAGGGGAGGGAGAAAGTGATACAGAAGACATGGGTTTTCACACAATTTACAACACGTCAGAGGAGCTGACCAAGGTAGCGCCCATCACGCGTACCATGAATGTTAATGGAATGAAAGTAACATTTGAAGTTGATACAGGCTGTGGAGTAACCATATTAAGTAAACAGCAATATACACAACTGTGGAAGAAAACAGACACAGCAGAATTAAATCCCTGTTCATTAAAATTAAAAACATACACAGGAGAGAAGCTAGACGTGCTAGGCATGGCACAAGTGAAGGTGCAACACGAAAACAAAGAAAAGGACTTACCTGTAGTAGTAGTTGGGAGCGAAGGACCAAATCTACTAGGGCGAAGTTGGCTACAAGAACTGGCCATGATTGATCAGTTGGTGAATAAAGTGGAATCTCAGCCCAAATTGCAGCTGGAGGAGATCCTCGAAAGACACGCTGAGGTGTTCAAAGAAGGCTTAGGACAGCTAAAAGGTGTCACTGCAAAGATTAATGTGGACAAGGAGGCCCAACCACGATTCTGCAAACCCCGACCGGTACCCTATGCAGTCAAGCCACTGGTTGAAAGCGAGCTACAGAGGCTGCTGGATGACAAGATCATTGAGCCAGTGCAGGTTGCAGAATGGGCGGCGCCCATAGTCCCAGTGAGAAAGCCGGATGGCTCCATTAGAATATGTGGAGATTACAAACTCACTGTCAATCGAGCATCACGGGTGGATCAGTATCCAATTCCTAAAGTGGAGGACCTCTTCGCACAGCTGAACGGCGGCCGACACTTCACGAAATTAGACATGAGTCACGCCTACCAACAAGTAGTCCTGGAAGAAGAATCAAGAAAGTATGTAACCATCAATACACACAAAGGCTTATATACCTACACACGCTTACCATTTGGAGTAGCTTCCAGTCCTGCTATATTCCAGAGAACTATGGAGGGCATCCTAGGTGGAATTCCGAATGTTGCCATTTATTTGGATGACATCCTTTGTACAGGACCAAATGAACAAGAACATCTGAAAACGCTGGAGGAAGTGCTTCAACGGTTGGAGAAAAGCGGTCTGAGGTTGAAAAGAAGCAAGTGTGAGTTCATGGGAAAAGAGGTGGTGTTCCTAGGCCACAAGATCAACGCCAGTGGTCTACACCCTCTAACAGACAAAGTGGAAGCCATTGCGGAGGCACCTGAGCCACAAAATGTTACTGAGTTAAAAGCCTACCTGGGCTTGTTGAACTATTACCATAGGTTCCTCCCAAAGCTCTCCACGCTGCTGGCACCACTACATACCTTACTTAAGAAGGAAGAAAAATGGTCATGGGGGGTCAAGCAGCAGAAGGCGTTTGAAGAGTCCAAAGCGCTACTTCAGTCCTGTAGTGTGTTAGTGCACTATGATTCAAACAAACCACTCATCCTGGCGTGTGACGCATCACCCTACGGTGTGGGTGCTGTACTCTCTCATCGTATGGAGGATGGCTCAGAGAGACCCATAGGGTAGAGATGGGCCGTTACATTAGCAGCGTATGAGTACACCATCGTTTACAAAGCCGGACGGGACCATACGAATGCTGACGCGATGAGTAGGCTACCCTTGGATGGAGGAAGAGACAGCACGCCTGAGGAGGAGGAGAGAGTGCTATTGTTTGAAGATATCGGCGTGCCCCTGGTGAACGCACAACAAATAAAGAAGTGGACAGACAAAGACCCTGTTCTAGCAAGAGTGCGAGAATACATCTTGCGAGGATGGCCGAAGATGAACAGTCCTGAGTTCATTCCCTATGCCCGACGACAGGATGAGCTCAGCACCCAGGAAGGTTGTATCCTGTGGGGAGGACGCGTGGTTGTTCCACCACCTGGTAGGAATGCCTTACTGCAACAACTACACCAAGCACACCCTGGCATCACTCGCATGAAAGCGTTGGCGAGGAGTTACATGTGGTGGCCCAACATGGATGCAGAGGTGGAGGCGCTTGTGAAGTCATGTGCGGCATGCCAGGAGAACAGGAACAGTCCTCCAGCAGCCCCACTACATCCCTGGGAAGTTCCAGATAAACCATGGAGAAGAATTCACATTGACTACGCAGGTCCATGGATGGGAAGAATGTTCCTGATCATAGTTGACGCATACTCAAAGTGGATCGATGCATATTCTGTGAGTAGCTCTACTTCTACTGTTACCATTGAATGTCTTAGAAAGAGTTTCAGCCAACATGGGCTACCTGAAATCATAGTATCAGATAACGGTACATGTTTTACGAGTGAACAGTTCCAAGAGTTTTCTGAAAAGAATGGCATACGTCACATCACGACTGTGCCATACCATCCTTCTTCTAACGGCTTAGCCGAGAGGGCCGTGCAGACATTCAAGTCACTCATGAAAAAGATGACAGGAGACTCTATTGAAACCCGAATGTCGAGAGCTCTGTTCAGCTATCGAATAACACCCCAATCTACAACTGGCAAGTCACCAGCTGAGCTGTTGTGTGGAAGGAAGTTGAGGTCAACATTTGACTTAATACATCCAGACTTCAGAAACAAAGTGCATGATAAACAAGAGAAACAAAAAGGTTATCATGACATGCATGCTAGAGAGAGAATACTGAGAGAAGGAGACATGGTCTACACCCGCAACTTTGGCTCAGGACCAGCCTGGGTACCAGGAGAAATAACAGAAAAGACAGGCCCTGTGTCATTCAAGGTGACATTAGGTCATGGACAAGTGGTGAGGCGACACATCGACCAAGTTCGTGGTAGGAGCTCCATTCCCCTGCCGATGGCACCAGAGGTGTTGTCTGACACCCATCCTGAGGAGAGCATCAACGAACCACCACTTCAGGTGAAACCTGAGGTAACCGTCTCTGCAGATTCTACGGGCAGCACTGCAGCAGCCGAAACAGTGGAGCAGTCTGAGTCTTCACCTGCAGTTGGCTCACCCGCCGTGAGAAGATCTCAGCGAGCTAGGAAAGCTCCAGACTACTTGAAGGACTATACTTAGTCAGTAGTGAGTTCCCCAGCCACAGGACAAGAATGCGTCCTGGAACCTCACTGGGATGCGGTAGTCAAACCAAATCCCCAGTTAGACTGTTATGTGTGTTATACATGTAAAAAAAAAAAAAAAAAGAGAAAGAAATTATGTGTATGGCACATGTGTTTAAGAAGTTAAAAGTAACTGTGATTGTTTAGGGTTAAATGGGAGTTCCAGGATGTCTAGCATAATTGGCTAGTGTAATTAAAAGTAGTTTAATCTAGAGGGGAGGGATGTGGTAGACTGCAAGTCTAATTTAAAACATTACTGGCACATGCCTCTAGGGGGAACTACCTGTATTGTTCAGCACTACTATTAAGGGGACACATTAGAACAAGAGTGTGAAAACCCCGCGCAGAATCCATGTTCAGTCATATATGTGTGTTGCAGAATAAACGGCAGAGTTAGCCAAAGAAATAACTCAAGTGTGATCATTGCTACACGGTAGGATATCACACAGCCAGAACCGGAAGTTGCGTATGCCAGGTAGAGAGCCATTAACTCTCTGTGAACACGCTGTATTTACGCTCACTGTCGTGCAAAGACCTGCTTAAAAAAAAGGTGAGCGGCTGCCAAGAACCGGCAACGCATTGCTCCACGACGGCCGCTATGCCCATGTCCGAGGCGTCAATAATGAGCGCTGTTTTAACCTCAGAACGCCTGCTCCCGTTCAGGAGTCCAGTCGACTCTGTCCGCCGGCTGTATGAGCTGGGCTGCGCGGGGGAGGAAAATGAGCTGCTCAAGACTCAATGGAGATTGAAACTGGTGATCTGAAATGAATGCTGAAATTATAAAAAGTAATGGTATGTTGGAATTTTATTTCTATTATGGAATAGATAAAATTAACTGATTTTGATTTGATCAAGTGTTAAAAGCATGTGATGGATAATGCTTGTTGGAAGATTTACCTCCGCCAAGGAGGTTATGTTTTCATCGGCGTTGGTTTGTCTGTCTGTCTGTTTGTTAGCAAGGAAAAGTGATGGACGGATTGTCATGAAATTTTCAGGAAAGGTGTGTAATGGCACGGGAAACAGATGATTAGATTTTGGTGATGATCTGAGAGTGCATACCTCCACCAAGGGCTTTTTTGTATTTGTGCAGCAGGATTACACAAAAACTACTGGATGGATTTGGATAAAATTTTCACCAGAGGTGGTTCTTGGGCTAGAGAGGAACCCATTATATTTTGGTGATGATCTGAGAATGCATACCTCAGCCAAGGCTCTTATCTTCTCACAGTGTGTTAGCAACAATACTCCGAAACTGATGGACAGACTTTGATGCAATTTTCACCACAAGTGGCTATAGGCCTACACACAAACCCTTTACATTTTGGAGTTGATCCATGACAAACGGAAGGAGCCTTGGCGGAGGGATGCGCTCTGAGTGCTTTTCTAGTTTAGGAATGCTATCTTCTTGGAACATAAGTCAATATTATACAGTAATAAGTGGCATTCAGCTGTTTGTTTTATGTCATGTAAGCACAGTTCTGGTACTTAAAAATCATAAAAACCCAGGAGCTTCGGGGAGCGAAGTGACAGTAAAGGTAAAAATTGGCTCAAAGTTCAATGAGGTAACAGAAACACTCGGACAGTTTCTGAAGAAACCAGAAAAGGAGATGAAGTTCAAAGTTCAGAGACTGACACAGCTTGCTGCCAAAAGGCAGAAAGTTTCACATTAGAAGTCACTTGGTGACCAGTATAAATAGTGTAAAAACCTCTAATAGAACTGTTAAATATGTTGGACTAAAGACAGTGAGACAACATTGAAGAAAAAGTAAGTTAACTTTTCATTAAATGTAATGATTTATCTAAGTCTAGTATTTCATTTTTTTAATCATTTTTTTCAGTCTAAATTACTTCTGTTTTACTGAAAACCTCCCAGCTTCAGGGGGGCTGCCCCCCCCCCCCGTAAGTCAATCGACCAAATTAGATTTCAGCTGAAATCAGAATTTCCTGTTGCCATCCCTGAAAATGAAGCTACCAAGAAAAGAAGACTGGCCCTACTGTGAAACATGGAGGAGGTTCTGCTATGTTCTGGGGCTGCTTTGCTGCATCTGGCATAGGGTGTCTTGAATGTGAGCAGGGTGCAATGAAATCTCAAGACTATCAAGGTATTCTAGAGAGAAATGTGTTGCCCAGTGTCAGACAGCTTGGTGTCAGTCGCAGGTCATGGGTCTTGCAACAGGATAATGACCCAAAACACACAGCTAAAAACACCCAAGAATGGCTAAGAGCGAAACATTTGATTATTCTAAAGTGGCCTTCTATGAGCTCTGACCTAAATCCTATTAAACATCTGTGGATGGAACTGAAACATGCCGTCTGGAGAAGGCACCCTTCAAACCTGAGACAACTGGAGTAGTTTGCACATGAGGAGTGGGCCAAAATACCTGCTGAGAGGTGCAGAAGTCTCATTGACAGTTACAGAAATCATTTGATTGCAGTGATTGGGCCAGGGCCTGGGCCAGCGACAATTTCCTGAGGCGGCTGGAATGCCACTGTAACCTGTCCAAGAGCCGGAATGTGTCTGGGCCCAGCTGCTTCACGATTTGCAGTGGTCCCGTCCAGAACAGCTGCAGCTTGTGCGTATGGTTGGGGGTGCTTGATTCTGACCCAGTCCAACACACCGAGTTCATGAGCCCTCGCCCTATGCTTCTTGTTGAAGCGCTGGTCATCCTTCTCTGTTGTTCGAGGACCTGATCTCGTGATGGTTCTGTGTCCATCGGAGAAGGGGTCACAGGGGGTTGCAGCCGATCCAGGGGCACATGTAGTTCATGTCCCAGCATGAGCTTTGCTGGAAAACACCCCATCGTGGTGTGGGCCGTCGCCCTGTAATGGAGGAGCGTATTTTGAAGGGCGTCAGAGAACGTGAAGCCATCCACCAGATGTGCTCGCAGTCCATTTTCTAGCATCTTGTTGAAACGTTTCACACCCCCATTAGCTTGAGGATTATAAAATGTGCTTTTAATATGCTCCACGCAACTTTCCCTCAAAAACTCCTCAAACCCCCGGAGATGAACTGTGGGCCATTGGCTGTTGTAATGGCGCTTGGAACCCCCCACCTAGCGAAAAGCGACGAGAAGAAAACCAGTGACCACGTCCGTTGTGACTGAACCAGTGGGCAACACCTCCGGCCATTTTGAAAACAGATCACAAGCCACCAGCAGGAAACAGCTGTTTGCCGGGGCTTGTGTAACTCGCCACAGATGTCCAATTGGATGTGCTTCCAGAGGCCCTCTGGGTATTGTAGCGGTCGCAGGGGTGGGGGACGTGGCACTCCGGTTTTCCCGCTCTCCAAACACGGTACACAGTTCTTAACCATAGTCTCAATGTCTCTGTCAATTTTGGCCACCAAACTGAATCCCTGCAGCGTTGTTTCACCCTAACCAACCCCAGATGACCTTCATGGAACATAGCCAAAATGCGAGATCTCAGCAACACAGGAACCAACATGCAGTGTCCTCTCAGCAAGCATGCGTCGTTCCAGCAACTCAGTTCGTCCCTGACCCTGTGAAAAGGTGCCAGGTCACCTTGCATTTTCGTGGGCCAACCTCCACTGATGAACGAACACAGTTGTGACAAAGTTGGGTTCCATTCCAACTCTGCCTAGAGATCCTGGAGGGACACCATGTTCAGGAGGATTTGTGGAGCGTGTTGATCAGGTCCGCCTCCAAGGAATCACAGTCATCAGGCTGCGCATTGTTAATTGTGGCACGGGACAGGAGGTCCGCCACCACATTTTCTCTGCCTGGGGTGAACTGGGTTGTGAAGTTGTAGGCTCGCAGCC
The DNA here is from genome assembly GCA_020510985.1 of Pholidichthys leucotaenia. Lineage (NCBI taxonomy): Eukaryota > Metazoa > Chordata > Actinopteri > Cichliformes > Pholidichthyidae > Pholidichthys > Pholidichthys leucotaenia. The sequence goes on along the minus strand of CM035846.1, from coordinate 249,289,887 downwards.
GTTCCGCCCACCTGTGGATCCGCAGGGGTCTACTGTATGTCCTGAGTCAATTGTCTCCAGCAGGGTCGTCAGTGCCCTGTGGTCCGTGTGTAGGGTGAAATGGCATCCATAAAGGTAGATGTGCCACTGTTCACACACCCAAACACATGCGAGCGCTTCCCTCTCACCACCACGTACCTCTGTTCAGCCGATGTGAGGGACCTTGAAGCGAACACCACCGGGTACTCCGTACCATTTTGAAGTTGAGACATCACCGCCCCCACTGCCAAATCAGATGCGTCACAAGCCACAAAAGTAGGGCATTGAGGGACAAAATGGGCCAACACTGGCAGGAGGTGAACTGAAATTTCAGTTTAGCGACCGCTGCTGAGCAGGCCGGGATCCATTGCAACTTAGCGTTTTGCTTTAGGAGGGCTTGAGGAGGTTCAATAGTCTCTAATAATGGGGAATGAAACGCCTATAGAAGTTTGCCGTACCCAGGAATGAGGAAATTTGTGCAGGTGTTGTGGGGTCCGGAAGTCGCAGGACTGCCTCCACGTTCGAGTGCAGGGGCCCCAGGCCCTCAGCTGACAGTCAAATTCCCACAAACTCAACGGATTCAACTGTGAAGATGCACTTTTCCCCGTTCAGTGTAACTCTATTTTCCAGCAGCACCTCCATCACTCATTCCAAATGTTCGTCGTGTGCCACCCATGATGCGTCGTGTACCACAATGTCATCCAGATACACCACCACACCCTTGAGACCAGCGAGAATCGTGGACATGATTTTTTGAAAACAGCTTGGTGCCAAACTCAGGCCAAAAGGCATGTTAGTATATCTGAAAATGCCCATGTGGGTCACAAACGCCGTCAGGTTGTGGCTGGCCGGGTGGAGGGGCACTTGTAGATAGCCTGGAAGGCGGTCCAGTTTTGAAAACACCTTGGGGCCGCTGAACGTCGCAGTGAGCCCTTCCATCGTGGGCAGTGGATATTTGTCCGGAATAATCGCTTTGTTAACCATTCTGACGTTGATGCAGGGTTGGATGCCACCTGTCTTGTTTTTGTCCACCACAATATTCGAGATCCACGGCGAGGCATCCACTATCTCGATAATGCCAGCGCCCAGTATTTTTTTTAGCTCTTCCATGACGTTGTCCCGCAGGGTGAGTGGTAGCTGCCGAAGAGGTTGAATTTTGGACATCACACTCGGGTCGATGAGCGGACGGTGGTTGAAAGCCTTCACGCAGCCCAAGCCCGCAAACAGCACTGGCCAGTGAACATGCCACCCAGGAGAAACAGTCAGCACCATGGAGCCCGCTGAGTCCGTGCTGGAGAATCCTAACTCTCCCAATAAGTCAGTACCCAACAAGTCAGCCCCATGGTGTGAAACCTGAAAGGTGAACGCTGGAATAATCTTTGGCCCACACGTCACAGAGAAACTGACCGTGCCTACCATGCCGATCTTCGCATGCCCATAACCAAACATATTCACAGTGCCTGCTACAATAGGCTTTTTTGGAAAAAGTTTTCTTACCATGGACACGCTTAGTGTGGATTTTGCAGCGCCCGAATGTATCATGAGCGGCACGTTGACTCCGTCAAGCTGCACCACATACCATTTTAGCAGCCAATTCTTGCCGCTTGCTACACACACTGAGGCTACACCCACGAGTCCCGAATCCATCAGCTTGTCGGCGGTGGTGCAAACCCTAGCCAGCTGATTAGCTCGACTGCAGTTGTAGCACTTTTTCGCCCTAGCGGGGCAGGCAGACAGGTCCGTCCAGTGACAAGGAGAGCCACAGCCGCTACACTGTTCCTGGGTTCCTGCTCCTGCCCATGCCATGGTCCACTGCTGTGTGGGAGTCCACCCCGAGTAGCTAGCTGAGTTACTATAGGTCTGACGTGGAGAGGGAACCTGGATGGCTAGGTGTTTATTAGCCAGTACTTGCATTCCTAGCCGGGTAGTGGACTCTATTTGGCTAGCCATTTGCATCACTTGACTTAGCACGAAATTGTCCTTTGTTAGCATTAGCTTCTTCTATAGCCACTTGTTACTTGTGCTATACGCTAGCTTGTCACGAATTAGCTCCTCTTCCAAAGGCCCGAAGGCACACGTGCTCGCTAGGTTATGAAGCTCCATAAGATAATGATGCATGGACTCACCTGCTGACAGTGATCAAAGAATCTGCATCTTCGTGCCATGATGTTACACTTGTCAACAAAAAATTTGTCCATCATGCTCAAACACTTGTCCAAAGTTCCCGTGCTACCCAGCATGCGAAGCATTCGCTGTCCTTCTTTGCCGAGGCAATGGATTAGAACGCTCTTCCGTCTTTCTTTGTCGTCGCTGTCCAAGCCAGCCGCAACGATATAGGCATCAAAAGCCTCCAACCATGGTGTGGCCGGCACACCTGGTGACTCCAAGAACGGAGGTGGTGGTCTTGCGCACGCCCCCATGGTTTAATCCTCAGTCGCCAAATGTTACGTACCAAAAGAGTGAAACATGAGCCATGCTATGCCAAGCAACGAATTGAACTTTATTAGCAAAAGTTGTACTTATACACACTGGTTGTAGCCCGCCTGATGTCACCATGTTGTGCGCCTGGTGTCGGCTACGGCAAGCCTCAAAGGCCAAATCCCCACACAACAAACAAGATTCACTCACTGCTCTCTTTGTGTCCTGTGAAATCTCTTGGTCCGCTGATGTGCATTGAGGGCTTTTTTTCCCCCTTGTAATCATAATATTGATCATGTGACCAGTATTCTGAATCAATGATTGTTTTGCTCCTTCCTATTGTATTATTTCTTATGCTATCTGTACCCTTCTGTTGACAGGCGCGTTTCAGACGCATGCCGCGTCACGGAAATGCAGGTTCATTTTCTGTGTCAAGTCAAATTCTCTCGTATGTTATCAGTGATCTGTTAATGTACTTGGCAATAAATCTTTTTCTGATTCTGATTCTGATTCTGAACAGTATGCTCACTGACTTGGAGAAAAAATGAACTATTTAGTATATAACACTGCTGAGTTTTCTGTGCTACAGATATTGTTGATAGTGTTTTAAAATATGGAGACTGCTATGCTCCGAGCACTAGGGAGAGTTGAGATTTGCTTTAGCCCCAGATCCTTCTCCTCCTCACCAAAATCTTCACTTTAAGGCTTGGCATTCCTTTTTTCCGTATTTGCATACAAATCAGTTATAGGAAATTGTGTGTGTGTTTTGTTTTCTCTCAGGCAGGTATTAGTGAGAGCTGCATGAACACATGCATACTACTCCAGAGTTTAAACCTGCCAACTGTCCCTACAAGACGGAGCGATGACTCATCCTGCACTCTTCTCCTCCCCACTCAGAGGATGTTTTGTTGACCAGAATGGATCTACAAATTCATATCAAGGCAGAAAAATCAGTGGCAAACACAGCTGATTTTTTGTGGCTGTGTGCCACTGTGGCTGGGCAGATCCAGACAGCAGGGTTACTTACTTGAGCAAATACAAAATCCATCACAGAGTGACCATGATTACCTCCAGCCAACCTCAGATATGAGCACCAAAGGTACACAGCTTTGATTAATGGAGTAGTTAGGGATACAATGATGGTCTTTATGTGCTTTACATTTTAAACAAATTGCACTAGATCAGAGTCTTTAGTCTCTTTTTCTTACCATGGCTCAGTTCCATAGATATTGTTTTAGAGCAGGGAAGTAGTCTCATACCTGTTTCAGACCCATTCTCTTAATCATGCTCATTCTTCCAAAAATTGAATTGAAGAAGTCAATATTGAGTAAAATCCAGTGACTCTACAGTCCAAAGTGGGTGTACCTCAGTGGGTCTCAATGCCATTTCCCCTAAACATAGCAAAACATGAAATAACATATGGCAGCAAACACTGAGGCAACTGCATTGTCCCTTTGTTCCATACTGAACCACAAACAGACACAAAGCTGCTGGAGCTTTTCCTCCCCATAAATCTCAAGAATATTGCAGTGCTGAACATAGAATGTAATTACCTAAACTTCACTGGCTGGCTCTTTGAACTGAATTAAAATAGCAAAGATGGCAAAAGGGAGTGGAAGATCTGAGAGGAAATGGAGGTTTTGTGAGTCGGGGGCAGTGGTGATTGCAGCACTACGGGTATTTATTTGTGTGTCTGCATTGTGCAAGAGTGGTCATGTGAATAATGAAAAATCAAATGTAGCCAATTGTTAAGTTTGACTGCAGTTTGTGTTTCCCATACATGCACTCCCACCTGCCTTTGGTGCAGTGGAGATATTTATGTGATGTTATGTGACACACCCAGGCAGAGCCGCAGTTGCATCTGTACTTTCAGCCCCACCTGAGGGTTTGGTGTGTTTGCGGAGCGGAGACATCATTTAAGTCAGTGGCCCAACTGTTTCTGGCACAGCTTTGTTTTGCACACAGTTCATGCTGATTAAAGGAGCCTTTCTGGTCATGTGCTCTTTGGCTCCCGGGAAAGTTGAAGTTTAAACTGTTGGACAACTGTGGACAGATGGCTCAATTAAAAATGTGGATATAGCAGTATCTGCCCACATGCTTGGAAATGTACATCTTAAGTAGCAAGTCTTCAAACTACTCTTCTCCCACAGATTTACTAATCATATGAATTCTGTCAGTTTGAGACTTGCATTCCCTAAGGTGAGAGGAGCAAACACACAGTGTAGTTGCCTCAGTCATTGATGGATAGCAAAAAGATCCATCTTCCCATAACTCTTTTTTATCAGTATAGCTTGTACTGTATCTGTATGACTGTAATTTCCAGTGTCAGTCACAGATTTACACTGGGCTTAAGATTCAAGTCTATTAGATATTCACATCTTGAGTTACTTTTTCCACAGTCAAATATAAATTTTAGTACATATGTGGGAGTCAAGGAGATAAAATCTCCTTTGGGCTCAGTTCTGTATTTGTGTGTTTCATAGTTTCAGACATTCTTGAGTCCTACTGCCCACAAATCAACCTTACAAGATTTATTTGACAAAAAGCCTTTTAGTTTTTGTTCTGCTATGTGTTACCCGATATGAAACAGTCTAATGTTGCAGCTAATAAGAGGCTTGGCTCTTCTGATTGTTGTTGTTGCAGCCCTCAGGCTGAGACTGTGAGTGTTATGCCTTCAAGGATGTGAAAAACCTTGAAACCACTCAGGTGTACTATTGTATTATGTCATCCCAATCAAACCTTTGACACAGAACAGGTTATTTTATGAGTGTAATGCTAAGCTATGTTGCAGGTTCTTTGTTTTTATTGTTTGGGAGCTTTTTGGCAGGATACTAGATTAACCAGTCCACCTTTTGTAGGTAGACAATGAAATGTTTGCACAGTAAAATACTTTGTGTATAAAAAGACAAATCCATAAATGTCAGACACACATTTGGAGCGTTCTTCACCTGTGGAAAAACATGTACACATTCTTGAACAAATAATCCCCTCAGTGGATCGCCACCTTATCTTGGTGTAGGGATTTGTTTGCCCTGAATATCCCAGGAGCGTGCTGTTGGGGGCAACTTGACCCCGGTAGGGCCTCCCAGGACAAATTGGTCCTGGGTGAAGGGCCAGACCGAGATCATCATGAAAACGTCACAACAAGGATCCAGTGTATCCTGCCCAGTTTCAGGCCCAAAGGAGCCACATGTGTCCGGCCTCCAGTGGCCTCACCACCTGCAGTCAAGGTGCTATGTGAACTGGGTGGCAGTGTGGGCTTATCTGCTTAGACTGCTGCCCCTGTGACTCAGAGCCCTGGATAAACGGGGATGGATAGATGGATGGATGGATGGATAACCACAAGTACATTTTTTTGGACTTAAAAAAAAAATAGCCACTTTTATTGAAACAGTTTGTCAATAAAGTTATTTTTGAGGTTATAAAGCTCTGACAGAGCTCGGTGTGTGCGTGTATGTGTGTGTATGCGTGTGTCAAAAACAAGATCCTATTTATTTTATGACTGTAATCTTATGAGGGAAAAAAGTTTCTTTTCAAATCACATTATGTGGAGAGGTTTTTTTTAATGCCATTATATTTAACTCTGGAGTATAAAAGCAACATCACCACTTCAGTCACATTTCCAGCACTCTGATTGGCTCCATGAACTAGCACACAAATGGTTTAATTATACTTGCAGTATTTTTTACAGTGATAAAAATCAATGACAAGCCAGCATACTTGTTTATTATTTTCCTCTGCATTGTTAAATTCCCTGAATTAGCAAGAACCTTTCACTACAAATGTGTCATACTTAAAAGCTTTATCAGCCTTTCATTCACTGATGTTTTTACACATCCAAAATAGAATATGCTTGGACTGGAGTATGATCCATGTTCTGCGACTCAAGAACAAAAAAAAACAAAAAACACCACAGCTTTTTGTAAAAGATGAAAGGACTACAGTGCAATCACAGGCACAGCAGCCAATCTTAAGAATACACATTTCTCCAGATCATTCTTTCAGATGTCGTAACGATATTACTTTATTTTCTGCTGGTGGTTTGAAACACATCAGGAAATTGATGTTTCTTTGTGGCAGCCAGTTTTATTGGCATTTGTTCTTTCTTCCTTCCTCCATTTTCAGGTGAGACAGGCCTCACAGTCTTGGGGCATTTTGCTTTAACATATTACTGACTTCATCAACAGCAGGCTAGCAGACCATGGAAAAACTGAAGTTACAGTATGTTGCTACTATTTTTTCCCTCTTTAAGGAAACTGGGGGAAATTTAATAAGCATTGCATTTCTTATTAGTTTTTTTTTTTCTTTTGGCACCAGATTGACAGCTGAGATGGAAATTTGTTTGGCTGCCTTTAACTGTGTGACAGATCATTTCATCTTAGAAATATCTTTAAATTGAGAGGTAACTGAAAAAGCCTGCTGTAGTTTTGTCTCCAGAGCTTCCTGGATCGTCCTTGAGTCAAGAGTTTGTGCAGCTTCTGGTGACTTGAATTGCTATTGGTAGATAAAATAAGACAATCACTTAGCTCGAGGCATACAGAGATTTAGATAAAGCCAAGTGTGGTATTGACCAGGCCTCTGCAAACTGCAGGTATTAAAATGCTTATGTTCAATCCTTTAATTTGCCCTTGACTAAAGATTTTCTGGTGTCCAAAAATATCTCGCTGTGTTCTGTGAGACTGACTGGCAGTTACTCGGGTAACACCAGCTGGAGTTTAAAAGGTCATGTGTTTTATATGAGGCAAACAAGAAGGTTTTGAATAAAACCAGGAGCAGGGCCTTTATTTTTTAACTCCTCCTTTTTTTGAATAGGAAAAAGTAACTAAAATTTAAAAATGTAGCATCCAGGCAAAATAAATTTTTCAATTTACAAGAGGGAGAAAAGTAAATCGCAATGGCAGGGAAAAGGCATATTTATGAGAGAAAGGAAAAGGTTGCAAATGTTATCAACTGTCTTGCCATAATTCATCTTGAATGAGAGTTGAAACATATTTGGCTTGGCCAGTCAATGTCCGATGAGGGCATACTGACCAATAGGGACTCTGCAAATGTCTTCTATGTGCAAATCTTTGATTGAAAATATAGACATAAAGTGTAAGTTAAAAATGTATGCAGTATGAAAGGTGAAGTTTATGTGGAAGTACCTTAAACCCTATGGGGTGAACTCAAAAATAATGTTTTTATTCTGTGAGGCAGTGCTTGAAAGTATTATCAGATATGGGATGCCAGCACGGCACGGGAATCTGCCTGTGCAGCTAAAATCCAGCCTGTCTCGCTGAATGCAAACTGCCATGAAGGTGATGGGGAGGAAAGAACATCAGTCCTCCACTTTATGAGCAGTCGGTTTTGGGCCAAGCACAGAAGATACTGACTGATCCGTCATATATTCTTCATCCAGTGTACGGGCTCCTACCTTTGGAAAGACGATACAGAGTCCTTAAATGTAAATTAAACACTTTTAAAAATTTTACCTGTATCAATCAAAGTCTTAAACAACAGTGACTGACTGCAGGGGTGCTGCAATATCATCACGGTGTCATTTATTTAAATTACGGTTTATGATGTTTTGTTATATTAAAGGGGTAGAGTGAGTGAAATTTGTGTGATGATGTACAGTTTATGTGATGTGCAATAGGTTAGAATTTGAAATAGTGGTTTGATGTACAATATGACTGTTGATGGGCGACATGGGTGTACAGTATATAGATTTTTTTCTTATAATCATTTGTAGTTTATTTTATTTTAAGGCAGCAATGTATGGCTCTTAAATCCAGAACAAATTTCCCACAGGGATAATCAAGTATTTTACGGCATGGCATCATATCATAAATCTGAATTCTATTTAATTTCCATCAGGTGGCAGCTAAAAGAAAATTGGTTCATTAGAAGTATGAGCATGAAATCTTTTATACACTGATGACATTCTGAATTACTCAGTTTACATCATACAGAATAAGCTAATGATTTAAAATAAAATGTTCTCCCAATTAGGATGATGAAGTAAGGAAATTCTACTTAGTTCCTATGTACTGGAGTTGCTTCATATCAGGTAAAGGAAGAAGTCACATTAGCTCCATCTGTTATATGCCATCTATGACAGTACAGGTTTTCCTCTTCAGTGCCGTGTGTGATTCATTCATCTTTTTTTGATAGATGCCTGTGGTAAGCAGTTAAATGCAGGCTTATCTCACCACCTTCCACATGTTTGTTAAAAGTGCTCATCCCTTTTGAACTTAAACTTAGTTCACTTGTCAATGTAATAATTATAAGGCAAAATCTCAAAAAGTAAATGCAGATTTTAAATCTCTTCTTAAAAATCATTCTTTAGCTCATTCCAGCTAAGCTGTGAAGAGCTAATACGATGACACTGTCCGTCGTCCATCCGTCTGTCCACATTTCATGGGAATCACTACTCCTCCTAGGCATTTGCCCCGATGGTCACCAAACTCACTCACAGTGATCCTCATGTGCATCCAGATTGTGCTCAAGGTCAAAGGTCAGGAGCTCTGGGCACTTGTGCGATTTCAGAAATAACAACACTCCTCCTATGCAATTACCCTGATTCTCAGCAAACTCACTCACAATGATCCTCAATGATCATCCAGGTTGAGCAGAAGGTCAAGGTGAGGAGATCTGGGCATTTATTATTTCGCAAAAATCATTAATCTTCCTAGGCAATTTCACCATTGTTCAGCAAACTCATGCACAATGATCCTCAAGTGGGTCTGCATCTTGGCTGTGCTGAAGGTCAATGGTCAGGAGATCTGAATACTGTCGGGGTGATTTCATCAGGCTGGAATGAGCTACTCCGTCACTGATGGTATGGTTTACCTAAAGAGCCTTTATGAATGGCTAATATACTGTATAGCGGTTGCTTTTCAGCTTATTCTGGTGAAAGCAAAATGAGCTAATACATTAGTTCTACTTCCATTGTCCGTCTGTTGGTCTGTTCACCCACTTTTCAAGAATCATATGTACGTTGAACCTTTAACAGACAAAATGACAGATTTTCAGTGTTTTCACTGGTGAACCTATATCTCTTTGTTAAATATAAATACATGTAGAAACTGTCATGGTCCGTGTGCTGACTCTGTCGGCACTTGGGTTGTGGGGTAGTTTCCCGTTCTCTCCTCTAGCGCACCTCTTGGCCTCCGGGCTTTTATTTTGACAGCGTCTTGGCGGTGTTTCCGGCTGTCAGAAGCCAAGCTCCGCGGGACGGCTGGATCCCAATCAGCTGACTCCATCAGCTGATCAGTCTATCAAGCCCTATTTAAGGGAGCAGCTCTGTTTGCTCGGGGCTGCGACCTCGTCAAACATTCCTTTATCTACCATTCGTTCCTGTAAGTGTATTTTCTGAGAATCTGTATTCCTGTATCTGAGTCAAACCTTAGTTGTGTTTTTGCCGCCCGTGGCTCGTTATTTTGTCATCTGTCCTTTGTTAATAAATTATGCAAACTCATCGGCTGGCCTGCAGCGTCTCATTGATGGCCCATGAGGGCCATCCGTGACAGAAACTGAGGCTTTCAAAATACATTGAGACAGTAATTGAACAAAGATTTTTGAAAGTGTCCCAACTCTTCTAGAAATGGGTTTTGCACTTGTAAAAAAAAATGTATTATATAACCGGTTGTGCTATAATTGTTCTGTTTAAAAAAATCCTATTGTAAAAGTTATTCAAAAATATAATTGTGAGGACTTAAATATGAAACTGACTTCTTAAACCCTTTGTTCAAGTACTAATTGTACTGTATGTACGAGGAGCCCAGGGGAAACATCTCTGAGTATGTATTATTTAAATGTTGAGTAGTTCTGCAGTCAATATACATATACACAGAGAGATTCTTAAGCATTTTATTCCTTCTCTTCATTTTGTATTTTTGTTTGCATGTTTGTATGAATTAATTTTGCTACTATTATTATTGTAACTCTTCTATATGCAAATATTTTCAATTAGACTCTCACAGGAACACTTCAGCTGCCCTTTTAGCTCATGCATGCCTTGAAATGTGTATGAGAATTTGGTTATAAGTGGTACGCTTTATGGAACAAGAATTTTGGTTGGCCTTGAAGAGATTATGGCAAACTGTCTGTCGGCTCAGGAAGGGGAAGCAGCTCCCTGTCCACACTGTGTATGGTGCGGATGGGGCGCTGCTGACTTCGACTGGGGATATCGTCGGGCAGTGGAAGGAATACTTCGAGAATCTCCTCAGTCCCACTGACACGCCTTCCACAGAGGAAGCAGGGCTTGTGGACGAGGGGGACGACTCGCCTATGACAGGGGCTGAGGTCGCCAAGGTGGTTAAAAATCTCTTTGGTGGCCAGGCCCCAGGAGGTGGACGAGATTCGCCCTGAGTACCTCAAGGCCCTGGACGTTGTAGGGCTGTCATGGTTGACATGCCTCTGCAACATTGTGTGGAGGTCGGGGGTAGTGCCTTTGGCATGGCAAACTGGGGTGGTGGTTCCTCTCTTCAAAAAAGGGGACCGGAGGGTGTGCTCCAACTTGAGCGGGATCATACTCCTCAGCCTCCCTGGGAAGGTCTATGCCAAGGTACTGGAGAGGAGAGTCTGGCCATTGGTCAAACCTCGGATTCAGGAGAAGCAATGTGGTTTTCGTCCTCGCCGTGGCACATTGGACCAGCTCTTTACCCTCTCGAGAATCCTCGAGGGTTTGTGGGAGTTTGCCCAACCAGTTTACATGTGTTTTGTGAACGTGGAGAAAGCATTCGACCGCTTCCCTCATGGTTTTTTGTGGGGGGTACTTTGGGAGTATGTGTCATGTCTGCTGCATAATCTCACAGCGAACAGTAGAATTAGTTCGAGCCCAAAATGCAGGTGAAGTGAACGAGTTTATTAACAGAACAGGACAACTCAAAAACACACAAAAACAGGGAAAATGTTCAGTAGGAAAATACAATCTGGCACACTAACAATGCACGCCCGAGCTAGTTGGCAGGGAATGCTCCCAGGGTGGAACTGGGCAGCAATGAAGATAGGAGGAAGACTTACAGAGGGCGTCGGAGCTCAGCGGGCTCTGGGGAAACAACACCGCAGAAGTCCATAGGAGAGGGTGCCAACAGCTCTAGGGAAAACATAGGCAGGTGACCGCAGACTGACCGAGAAGTGAAGACTGACGCCATGACACTGAATGCCCCCACTGTCACCCAGTAAATACCAAGCAGGCTAATTGAGTGACAAGTGGACGCAGGTTTGTGGCGGGAGTCTGTGTACGTGTGCGTGTGCGTGTGCGTGTGTGTGTGTGTGTGTGAAACCCCAGGTGATGGTAATAAACTGATAGGTGCCTGGCAGAGAGAGGTGAGAGGAGGGCTGTGGCTGAGGACTGGCAGAGGAACTAATAATCTGCCAGCTGGAAAAGATAACAGCAATCAGCCCACAGCCACAGGTCATGAAAAGGGCAGGAAGCAACAGCCCCGCATATGACAGTATGGGGTATCGGCCTTGTTGTTACGAGTTACACGGTCTCTGTACAACCGCTGTGAGAGTTTGGTTCGTACTGCCAACACTCGGTCGGACTCATTCCCAGTGAGAGTTGGACTCCGCCAGGGCTGCCCTTTGTCACCGATCCTGTTCATAATTTTAATGGACAGGATTTCTAGGCGCAGTTAGGGAACGGAGGGTGTCATGCTTGGTGACCAAAGGATTTCATCTCTGTTGTTTGCAGATGATGTTGTCCTGCTGGTTTCATCCAGCAATGACCTACAGGGCTTACTGGGACAGTTTGCCGCTGAGTGTGAAGCGGCTGGGATGAGAATCAGTACCTCCAATCCGAATCCATGGTCCTCAGCCGGAAAAAGGTGGATTGTCCTTTCCAGGTTGGGGACAAGCTCCTGCCCCAAGTGGAGGAGTTTAAGTATCTTGGGGTCTTATTCATGAATGAGGGGAGAATGGAGCGAGAAATTGACAGATGGATTGCAGCAGCATCTGCAGTGATGCAGATATTATACTGGTCTGTTGTGGTGAAGAGGGACCTAAGCTCTAAGGCAAAGTTGTCGATTTACCAGTCAATCTACGTTCCTACCCTCACCTATGGTCATGAGCTTTGGGTAATGACCGAAAAAACAAGATTGCGGATACAACCGGCTGAAATGAACTTTGTTCGTAGGATTGCTGGACTCACCCTCAGAGACAGGGTGAGGAGCTCAGTCATCCAGGAGAAGCTCAGAGTAGAACCGCTGCGCCTCCACATTGAAAGGAGCCAGTTGAGGTGGTTTGGGCATCTGATCAGGATGCCTACTGGACGCCTCCCACTTGAGGTGTTTCGGGCATGTTCCTCTGGGAGGAGACCCCGGGGCAGACCCAGGACTCGCTGGAGAGACTATGTCTCCCAGCTGGTCTGGTAACCCCTTGGTATCCTCTCTGAAGAGCTGGAGCAGGTGGCTGGGGAGAGGGAAGTCTGGGCTTCTCTGCTTGAACTGCTGCCTCTGCGACCTGGACCTCCGGAAAAGCGGTAGAAGATGGATGGATGGATGGTACACTTTATGATGAGACAGGGTTATGAGTTTAGATTTTATTGTTTTTATCAGCCAGTGGCTAGTTTCTCTGGACACAGTCAAAAGGAGTGACCTCCTCAGATACAGATAAGCATTATTTAATTGGCAGAGGGTTTCGTATTAACACAGGATGGGCTGCATTAATTTATTATCATTCACTTCATTATACTTTTGATTATGGATGGTATAAAGTTTTTTCGTCAGAGTGCTTCCACAGTGCAGGAGGTCAACTAATTATGTTTTAAGCTGAGTACAAAAGGGCCATGTAGTAACCCAGAGGAGACATAAAAGTGTAAATGAGAGAACTGGTCTTTGTCTCTCTCTTTTTTTCCTGATCATTGACTGTATAGTTTGTGCTGAAAGGACAAATTCAGCCAATATACATTCAAGACAAGATACGTGAGAGCAAATAAATGTTTGTATGTACTGTATATTACTTACCCACCTACTAATTGTATACACAGACATACACTGTCAATTACACAATGCAGCCTCCCCACACACACACACATGCACACAGACACAGAAACACACACACACACACAGAGAGAGAAGCATTTAAAAAAATCACAGTACACCATAGGGATGGAAATTGCCAGAGACCTCACAATACGACACTATCGTGATACTTGAGTCATAATACAATAATATCCTGATACGGCAGTTCCTTACGTATTGCGATATCATGACACATTAAGTGTTGCAATACCGTATTAGTTACATTTTTCCCCCTCATTCAACATCAAATTTTGTCTACAAAATAAAACTATCAACATCTGCTTCAGAAACTTGTTTTAGTCCACCTGAGGCCGCAGGTGAAGACGTGGCTGGACCCTCTGCGGTTTGCATATCAGCCCCATTTAGGAGTTGAAGACGCTGTTATCTACCTGCTGCAATGAGCTCATTTGCACCTGGATGGAGGAGACACTGTGAGAATCACATTTTTTAATTTCTCCAGTACATTTAACACCATTCAGCCGCTGCTGCTGGGTGGGAAGCTGAGGGTGATGGGGTTGACAGCTGTGATCAGCTGTGAGCTCCTGGATTACCGACTACCTGACAGGTAAGCCACAGTTTGTCCGGCTGGGCAGTGTTTTGTCTAATGTGGTGGTTAGTGATATAGGAGCGCCACAGGGACTGTGCTTTTTCCTTTTCTCTTCACCTTAGAGCCGTGGACAAAATTGTTGGTACCCCTCTGTTAATGAAAGAAAAACCCACAATGGTCACAGAAATAACTTGAATCTGACAAAAGTGGTAATAAATAAAAATTCTATCAAAATTAACCAATGAAAATCAGACAATGCTTTTGAATTGTGGTTCAACAGAATTATTTTAAAAAACAAACTCATGAAACAGGCCTGGACAAAAATGATGGTACCCCTAGAAAAGATTGAAAATAATGTGACCATAGGGACATGTTCAACCAAGATGTGTCCTCTAATTAACATCACAGGTGTCTACAAACTTGTAATCAGTCAGTCGGCCTATTTAAAGGGTGACAAGTAGTCACTGTGCTGTTTGGTGACATGGTGTGTACCACACTAAACATGGACCAGAGGAAGCAAAGGACAGAGTTGTCTCAGGAGATTAGAAAGAAAATTATAGACAAGCATGTTAAAGGTAAAGGCTATAAGACCATCTCCAAGCAGCTTGATGTTCCTGTGACTACAGTTGCACATATTATTCAGAAATTTAAGATCCACGGGACTGTAGCCAACCTCCCTGGACGTGGCCGCAGGAGGAGACGGATAATACGAATGGTAACAAAAGAGCCCAGAACAACCTCTAAACACATTCATGGTGAACTCCAAGGTCAAGGTACATCAGTGTCAGATTGCGCCATCCGTCATTGTTTGAGCCAAAGTGGACTTCATGGGAGACGACCAATGAGGACATCACTGTTGAAAACAAATCATAAAAAAGCCAGACTGGAATTTGCCAAACTGCTTGTTGACAAGCCACAAAGCTTCTGGGAGAATGTCCTATGGACAGACAAGACAAAACTGGAACTTTTTGGCAAGGAACATCAGCTCTATGTTCACAGACGCAAAAATGAAGCATACCAAGAAAAGAAGTCTGTCCCTACTGTGAAACATGGAGGAGGTTCTGTTATGTTCTGGGGCTGCTTTGCTGCATTTGGCACAGGGTGTCTTGAATCTGTGCAGGGTACAATGAAATCTCAAGACTATCAAGGTATTCTAGAGAGAAAAGTGCTGCCCAGTGTCAGATAGCTTGGTCTCAGTCGCAGGTCATGGGTCTTGCAACAGAATAATGACCCAAAACACACAGCTAAAAACACCCAAGAATGGCTAAGAGCGAAACATTGGACTATTCTAAAGTGGCCTTCTATGAGCCCTGATCTAAATCCTATTGAACATCTGTGGAAGGAGCTGAAACATGCCGTCTGGGGAAGGCACCCTTCAAACCTGAGACAACTGGAGCAGTTTGTTCATGAGGAGTGGGCCAAAATACCTGCTGAGAGGTGCAGAAGTCTCATTGACAGTTACAGAAATCGTTTGATTGCACTGATTGCCTCAAAAGGTTGTGCAACAAAATATTGAGTTAAGGGTACCATCATTTTATCCAGGTCTGTTTCATGAGTTTGTTTTTTAAAATAATTCTGTTGAAGTACAATTCAAAAGCACTGTGTGATTTTCATTGGTAAATTTTCATAGAATTTTTATTTATTACTACTTTTGTCAGATTCAAGTTATTTCTGTGACCATTGTGGGTTTTTCTTTCATTAACAGAGGGGTACCAACAATTTTGTCCACGTCTGTATACACCACCAACTTTCAGTACAACACCGAGTCATACCACCTGCAGAAATTCTTTGATGACTCGGCTGTTGTTGGGTGTATAAGAGGGGAAGAGGAGGAGGAATACAGGGCACTCATGGACAGATTTGTGCAGTGGACCAAGCAGAATCACCTGAGACTGAATGTCAGCAAGACCAGAGAGATGGTGATTGACTTCAGGAAAGAAGTGGATGCCTTCACAGCCATTGCGGATTAGTGGGGAGGTTGTGGGGTAGTGGAGGACTACAAATACCTGGGTATCGTGATCAGCATTGGACTTGACTGGAAATCTAACACTGATGCTGTGTACAAGTAGGGGATGAGCAGACTCTACTTTCTGAGGAAGCTGAGATCCTTCAACATGTGCAGCAAGATGTTGGAGCTTTTCTATCAGGCTGTTGTTGCCAGCGCGATCTTCTTTGCTGCTGTCTGTTGGGGTAGCAGTATCAGAGCCAGTGACACCAACAGACTTGACAAGATTATCAAGAAGGCTGGCTCTGTAATTGGTCTTAGGCTGGAGACCTCTGAGACTGTGGAGGAGAGGAGGACACTGAACAAACTGCGATCCATTATAGACAATCCTGATCACCCCCTCCACCACACACTGGACAGTCAGCGGAGCACTTTCTCCAGCAGACTGCAGAATTTTTTTTCTGCCACACACCATTTCACTGTACAATAACTCACTCTGATGTTGAATTTTGGTCATAACAATGCTGCCATACTGCACCTTACAGTATAATTGGTACCTCACATTTCACCCTGTGCCATATAATCCTTATCTGTACAATCAGTACTATCCATTGACTCATAAGGATCATCATCTATTTAACCTAGTAGTAGCCTATATTGTATATAAAGTTATCAAAACATTTTTACTTTACTTCCCTGGGGAACTCCTTTTCTATTACGCTGTGTGTTTTTCTGTCGGTTGGGTTGTCTGTGTCATGTTGCTGTTACACTGTAATTTCCCAGTTTGGGATCAATAAAGTACATCTATCTATCTATCTATCTATCAATATAATAAAATTTTTGGTCAAATCAACTCACTGCAGTCACTTTTGTTTCCGTGGTTATAGGATCTCAGTATTCCATGGGATGGTGTGCTATTGCGGTAGCATGTGGGTTCACTGCTCTGGAGGTCCACCCATGGTGGGTTGATGCAGTCCTTTCTCCTGTGCTTGGGGATTCCTCGGCTTTGGGCTTCACTTCTTGGTGGAGTTTTGCAATCACTGTGGTAGCAGGATGGGTCACATGCCAGGGCTCCAGCATCTTAACCATGTGGCAGGGGCCTTTGTTTTCCATGATGCTCTATGGATGCAGGTCTTTGCGCGTGGGGTGGATGGTGGACTGTGTTGTCTTCTCAGCTCGCTTGGAATTTGGAGGTAGTTTTGTCAGGCTTGATGTTTACTGAGATTTTTACGTGGTGCCGTGCTGCCGCTATGACTTCACCTGACAATGTGCACATACATGGCACCATCTAGCGTTGAAAACTTAATAGGTAAATTCAGTGGTCCCCAACCATGTGCCATGGTGGCCCAAGACCCTGCTGGTTTTCCCTCCACCCAGTCTCTTCAGCAGGTGTCTTCACTGATCAGCAATCAGTGGGAAGAATTTCAGTGAAATGACCTGTTGAGGACACTGGGTGGGGACACTGGGAGGTAAAACCTGCAGGGTCTTGGGTGGGGGTTGTCATGAGCAGTGTTTTAGTTTTTTCTTACCTTGCTCCATGACGTGGCTCCTTTTCCCCTTATTATTTCTTTTGTGTCTGTCTTCTGTCAGGTTCCTGTGTCAGGCTGCTGGGAGCCTTGGGGTTCGCCTGCTTCCTGACAGCCAACAGCCATGCCCCCTCCTCCTGACAGGGTCACAGCTACTTGTCATTTGTGTTCATTCCTCTTTGTTCATGCACGCACACACACACTTACATGCTCACCCTCATTCCTACTCTCATGCACACCTTGTACACATACACACACACGCCCATTCATTCTCACTCACATGCTCACACATGCACCTGCTTTCACTCATACACACCCATGCACTCATTACACACACCGGCATGCACTCAGCTGATTAGTAAGTTGCAGTATTTAAGATCTGTGTTAGCTGATGTGCATTGCCAGGTTGTTGTTTGTTCCACACAGTGTTTGTTCCCCCCAGTGTAGAACTAAACTGCTTGTACTGCTGTCGTTGGATCGTCTTTTTCCATCAGCTTGCTCACTGCCGTTTTTGTTCCACTGGGACGGCTACCTAGGACTGTCTCGGACTGCTCCAGCTCTGTAAGTTTTTTCCTATATTTGCCCACGCCAAACCAGTTCCGTCTCGAAGCGTCCTGGGTTCCTCTGTCTCCCTCCGCTCACAGTTCCGCCTGTAGTGCCTGGGCCATTTCCTCCATGTTCTATTTCCCCGCGAGCTGTAGAGCGTCCTGGCAGTCTCCCTTGTATGCTAGTGACATTTATCGTTTGTGTTCTGTACACCATCACATATTTGTTAATAAAGCACACTCAACTTACTCCTGCGTTTGGATTTCATGTTCTACTTCCACCTGCGCTGCGCAAAGACGCACGCATTTGACAAGGGTGGGAATCACGAGGGACCTCATGATACAATACATATTGCAATACTTGGATCACAATACAATAATGTCACAATACTATGCTTCTTTAATTATTGTGATATCATATATGTGCATACATTCATGTAATTAAAAAAAGGCCAGTATGTGCGTTTAGGGATCAGTGCGTCATTGCGAGTATCAAGTACTGCATTACTATGCTGAATCAATCTTTTGCCCTACCTCTAGTACCATCAGCAAAGAAGAACAGACCAAAATTCCTCAACAGTGATGTAAAAGACTCATTGCCAATCAAATGCAATCTGCATTTGATTGGCAATCAACAATCAATCAACATCAACAATCAATCAACATCTGCTTGATTGCAGATGTTGCCGCCAAGGGTAGCACAACCAGTTGTTACATTTAAGGGGCAATTACTTTTTCACATAGGGCCAGGTAGCTTTGAATAGCTTTTTTTTTTTACTTTAATAAATGAAATCATCATTGGAAAAACTACATTTTGTATTTACTCGGGTTATCTTTGTCTAATATCAGAGAGTGTCAGGGGTGATTTGTGACAGAAGGGTAGCAGCAAGAGTGAAAGAGATTTACAAGATGGTAGTGAGACCTGCTATGATGTATGGTTTGGAGACAGTGGTGCTGACAAAAAGACGGGAAATGGAACTGAGGGTGGTAGAGTTGAAGATGCTAAGGTTTTCATTGGGAGTGACTAGGAGGGATAAGATTAGAAATGAGTATATCAGAGGGACAGCTCAGGTTGAGTGGTTTGGAGACAAAGTAAGAGAGGCAAGGCTGAGATGGTTTGGACATGTGCAGAGGAAGGATAGTGAATATACTGGAAAAAGGACATTGAAGATGGAGCTGCCAGGCAGGAGGAAAAGAGGAAGACAACAGAGAAGATTCACGTATGTAGTGAAGGAGGGCATGGAGAGGGTTGGTGTTACGGAGGAAGATGCAAGGGATAGGGTGAGATAGAGGCAGCCGATCTGCTGTGGCGACCCCTAAAGGGAGCACCCAAAAGAAGAATAAGAAAGAAGATTATATTAGCATTTAATGAAATTCTTTCATTATTTAACTGACTTAGACTAAATCTTCATACTCCTGAACATCATACCCATACATTGTGGGTGTAGTCAGTTTTACTTATATTGCACAATATTTAATGATTTTATGCTTAGTACGACACATATCTGACAAAATATCTGACAAAAAGACAATATATCTTGATTTGGTAAATAGCACTCACAGTAATGGGTCCCAGAGCATGTAAAACCACAACTATATTCTTGTCAGTGGCTTTCATTTTTCATTTTGCTGCTTATCCAATGCCTTGTCTGAGAGTGGATGAGCCACAGAGATAAGGATTTTCTGCTTTCTGTGGGTGCTGAATTAGAGTGCTGATTTAGAATATTTCACATATATTATTATGTTGTTTGAAAAACAAATATGCCCAAGGTATAAAAATGAAATGAATTAAATTTTTCTGCTATGTGTATCTTTTAAGGAGGTACAGCATATAAAAAAAAAAAAATCACTGTATTGTTGCTTAAAATTCAAAGTTCACTTTAAAATATATTATTTTTATTTTGTATGAAATTGAGTAAAAGGTCACACCCTTCTCCCATCACTTTATGTAGCTGTGGAGGCCTCGCCTGTAGAAGTCTGTAGGATGTGTCAGAAGCCACGACTTGACCTCATAAATCAGCGTTTCATCTTGGAAGTGCTTCAAAAATGACTTCATGGTTGGAAAGAGGTGGAAGTCAGATGGTGCAAGCTCTTGAGAGTTAAGCTGGGTTCACACTAAGTATGTGGACTGACTTTTACAGACTTTTGAAAAATCAGAGAAATCAGTCCAAACATTGGTGAAATTATGTTTGTGAGCACGGTTTTTTTTAATCCAGTGCAGACCAACTTTTACGAACTTTTACAAACTTTTGCAAGCTTTTGCTAGTATTTGCCAATGTTACATTCAGCGTTGGCAAACTTTTGCCAACTTAGCTAGTGTATGTGTAGCTGTTGCCAACTTAGGTTAACTTAAACAAATGAATACTCAGCGCAGGTCAGCTGACATCAGCGTCAGGCGACACTCATATAAAGATCAGCATTTGTGGAGGCTTCCTGCCATTCTGGACCTGCTTTTTTGGGTGGATTCACACGATAATGTTTGGACCAACTTTTAGTGACATTTTGGGAAACACCTGGCTCTGCTGGCAAAAGTTGATAAAAGTTGATAGGTAGTGTTTGTTGGCAAACACTGGCAAAAGTTGTATGTCTTGAAAATTTTAAGCATGCTGAAAATTTGCCGACATTTGGAAATACACGTTAGTGGAAGTTGTGCTCAGTTTGTAAAAGTTCCTGAGCGCTGGGCTAAGTTATGCAGAGTTCGCCTAAGTCGGCCTAAATTAAGCACCATTGGCAAACATTTACTGAAATGCCGGTAGAAGCAGATGGTTTTAGACCGAAACTCACTTCAGACATGCACGGACAAAAGAGAAATGGAGAGAAGGAGGAATTAAAAAAAGAAATATATATAATGTCCCAAAAATGTGACAACCCAAAAGAAAAAACAATCTCCTCATTGAGAAACTTAGTGTTCTTAATTTTCTGCTCAGTGTGTAATCATTTTCCAGGATTCATTGGTTTACTTCCATTGTGGGGAATTAAACAGTGCTGATGTGGTGTCAAAAAGTAAGTGACATTTAATGGGATTTAATGTTATTTTAATGGTGAGAGTTATTAATAGTCAAAATATAATCACCCTTCATTTTATTTATATGATGATACACTAAATAGTTTTTTTTTGTTTTTTTTTAAAAATTCCATCCACATTCACATTTTAATTGCGGACTTACTGTTGGAGTCTATAGATGGGCATTATTGTATTTTTTTAGAGGAATGAATGAATGAATGAACAGGGGAGAAGGACATGCAGAAGTAACTACACAGGAATATAAAATGAAAATAAATACTGAAACGTATGCCCAAGGGAGATGTGTTCACTCCAAAAGCAGGTCCAGAATGGCAGGAAGCCTCCATAAATGCTGATCTTTATATAAGCGTCGCCTGATGCTGATGTCAGCTGACCTGCATTGAGTATTCATTTGTTTAAGTTAACCTAAGTTGGCAACAGCTACACATATGCTAGCCTAAGTTGGCAAAAGTTTGCCAACACTGACTGTAATACTGGCAAATGCTAGCAAAAGTTTGTAAAAGTTGCTGTGCGCTGGATTAAAAAACCTGCTCACAAACGTAATTTCACCAGCGTTTGGACTAATTTCTCAGATTTTTCAAAACATCTATAAAAGTCGGTCCAAACGCTATAGTGTGAATCCAGCTTTAACTTAGGGCAACTTAGGTAAACTCTGCATAACATAGCCCAGCACTCAGTAACTTTTACAAGCTGAGCACAACTTTCACCAACGTGTATTTCCAAATGTCGGCAAATTTTCACCATGCTGAGAATTTTCAAAAAACACAACTTTCCCCAACGTTTGCCAACAAGCACTATCACTAATTTTTGCCAGGTTTTGCCAGCAGAGCCAGACATTTACCAAAACGTCAGTTAAAGTTGGTCCAAGCGTAGTGTGAATCCACCCTTAGGGGGATAAGAAAGAATTTTATAGGCACAGGACCATGCTTCTGTCTGGGCAACATGTGAGTTGTGAAGCAGGGCATTGTCTTGCAGGAGGTGGACATCTTTGGTCATCATGCCATGCCTCTCGGTTTTGATGGCTTTCTGCAGTTTCTGCAGCAGTGAAGCATACTAAGTTGTGGTAATTGTGGAACCTTTTGCCAGGAAGTCCCTCATCAATATTCCATGCTGGTCCCAGAAGATTGCGAGCATTGCGACAAAGACTGCGACCTTGTCTCCTGAGGTTTGGACTTGTGCCTTCTTCGGAGGTAGTGAGTCATAATACTTCCATTGCTTTGACTGAGCTTTAGTCTCTGGATCATCGTGGGCTGGATGTTTCGTGCTGCATGATTATACTGTCAAAGAACTCTTCCTGGTTTTCTTGGCAAATGGCTGCAAGAGCCCGGGCGCATGTAACGCTTTCCTGCTTCTGGAAAGGTGTGAGCAACCAGGGAAGCCATCCTGCAAACAACTTCCGCATGTGCAAATGATGATAGGTTATTTTTCCCACAGACCCCACACTGATCTTGACATCTTTGGCTAGTTGGTTAGTTATGCATCAACCCTTCAAAATGGTGGCCTCCACTTGCCGGATAGTGTCTTCATCAATGGCACACTGTGGTCACCGGGGAATGGGTGCCGATTCCACGGATGTCTGACCACACTTGAGCTGTCGACGCCATTGCTTGACTCTGTCATACGTTGGGGTATCCACCACATAAGTCTCTTTCATCTCTTCGAATGTCTCCCATGGTGTGCTGCCTCTCAAGTCCAGGAACCTGATGACCGCTCTGCGTTCAGCTGGCTCCGTTATCACGCCCTACTCCACCATAGCACCTATAAAAGAGCAACTCTTAGGAGTTCAGGGCTGTATATTACCATGTGACCCATGTTATACATGTGCAATTTTGGCCTCCTACAATAACCAGTAGTGGGTCAGGGGAAATCTTTAATGAGCAGTCCTCATAGTAGTACTGGTAATGTGTGTAATGATATTCTTTAAAAAGAAGCTGAGGACATATCTCTTTAGAAGGTATTAAATTGCCCTTGTTTAATGTATTTCGATGCATTTATTTTTTATGGATATGTGTTATGCTGTATATTTGTATGACTTGCCTTTTTATTTTGATTGTATATCAGGGTTCTGTTGGGCATTTATCAACTTATAAAATACTTTGTGACCCTCTCTGTGATAACTGCTATGCATTCTGTAGGTAAAAACAGAGCTTGTGCTATGATCTATTTTTTAGGCTCTGGCATTCTGAAATTTCATCTCTGGTCAACACAAAACAACAATGCTCTTGCAATGTGATGAGGCACTGAAATGGAGAGCAGTGGGCAGCAATTGGATGTGAAAACTTGCTCTGCGGCAGTAAAACATCAGAATAGAGGAGGCGTAGCCTGCTGGTTTGATTTGACTTCATTATTTTGCCTTTAGAATTTACGCCGAGCTCACTGCAAAACAAATACATGCAGCTCACGTCTCCTCACTTATTTTATCCTCAACATTTGGCATCTAGCCCACTTCTCTTCTTTATTGTGCCCTTTTTTCCTACATCACAGCACAGACAGTTGCTGCAGTTAATTCTTTCTCAAGCTGCATTTTAGCAGAATATGATGAGGAAAAAGTCATTTTTTTCACAATGTGCTTTATAATACTAAAATACTTCTTACAGATCCAAGTAGGGAACACCACTACATTTTTGGATGCCAGGTTTTGTGGAGCTGCAGGTACAGAAAAGGTTTTGTTTATGTTCTCTGAGATTGATTTGATAGAATCATGCACTTTAGGCAAGTTAATTTCCTTCTCACTTGTTCAGGCAAAAAAGTAATTTGTCTGGGTAAGAAATTTTTTTTTTTTTCCTTTTTGTTTGCAAATGAAAAATTAAGACAGGAGTAGCAAGCATCTGAAATGTGCTAACTTATGAACTATTCAGTTTATCAGTTTTTATTAAAGTGGTTGTTTAGTTCATAACATTTTCACCTGAAAAAATCATATTTTCTTGGATAGCAAGACTTTTCTCACACGTGAACTGGTATGAAACATAATGTGCACACCTCACATGTTTTAAACCAGATTAGATATTATTATGATTTCCAAGAGGTGGCTGAAGAAAAAATGGTGAGGAGGATATAAAACCAGATGAACTAGATAGTCATTTCAAACTGGGGGGGAGATTTTTCCCACAGTTTATTTGTGATGTGTATTTCAGTATTGTATTTATATGTGTACATACAATACAGTATGTGTATTTTGTGATGTGTATTTCAGTATCATGGTGGGGGGTTTGCGTGCCCTAGTGATCCCACGAGCTATGTTGTCTGGGGCAATTTGCCTCTGGTAGGGTCACCCAAGACAAACTGGTCCTGGGTGAAGGGCCAGACAAAGAATAATCCAATAGACTTTCATGACGAACGCTAGAACAAGGATCCAGTGTTCCCCGCCCAGTATGGGGTTACCGGAGCCCCACCATGGAGCCAGGCCTGGGGGAGGGGCTCGATGGCTAGCGTCTGGTGGCCGGGTTTCCGCACATGGGACCCGGCCAGGCTCAGCCCGAAGGAGTTACATGGGCACCCCCTCCAGTGGGCTCACCACCTGCAGGAGGAACCATGGGGGTCCGGTGCTGTGTGGATCAGGTGGTGGTCAAAGGCGGAGACCTTGGTAGTCTGATTCCAAGCTTCCTAAACTGGCTTTTGGGACGTGGAATGTCACCTCTCTGGTGGGGAAGGAGCCTGAGCTGGTGCATGAGGTTGAGAGATACCAGCTAGATATAGTCGGCCTCACCTCAACACACAGCTCCGGTTCCAGAACCAGTCTCCTGGAGAGGGGCTGGAGCTTGTCCTACTCTGGAGTTGCCCCAGGTGAGAGGCAACAAGCAGGGGTGGGTGTTCTTGTATCCCCCCCACCTTGCTGCCTCTATATTGGAGTTTTCCCCGGTAGACGAAAGGGTTGTTTCCCTGCGCCTTCGGGTTGGGAAACGGGTCCTGACCATCATTTGTGCCTGTGCACCAAGTGATGGTTCAGAGTACCCACCCTTTTTGGTGTCTGTGACTGGGGTGCTGGAGGGTGCTCCTCTTGGAGATTCCATTGTCCTTCTGGGGGACTTCAATGTGCACGTGGGCAGTGACAGTGAAACTTGGAGGGGGGTGATTGGGAGGAAGGACTTGCCCGATCTGAACCCAAGTGGTGTTCAGTTATTGGACTTCTGTACTAACCACAGTTTGTCCTTAACGAACACCATGTTCAAGCATAAGGGAGTCCATATGTGCACCTGGCACCAGGACACCCTAGGTTGCAGAGAAATGAGCTTTCTCCGTGGGATTGCTGGGCTCATTCTTAGAGATAGAGTGAAGAGCTAAGTCATCCGGGAGGGGCTCAGAGTAGAGCCACTGCTCCTCCACATTGAAAGGAGCCAGTTGAGGTGGTATGGGCAGCTGATCAGGATGCCTCCTGGACGCCTCCCACTTGAGGTGTTTCGGGTACGTCGCTCTGGGAGGAGACCCCAGGGCAGACTCGCTGGAGAGACTACGTCTCCCAGCTGGTCTGGGAACGCCTTGGTATCCTCTCTGAAGAGCTGGAGCAGGTGGCTGGGGAGAGGAAAGTCTGGGCTTCTCTGCTTGGGCTGCTGCCTCTGTGACCCGGACCTCCGGAGAAGTGGTAGAAGATGGATGGATGGATGGTGTATTTCAGTCTACACTGTAATCTGTATAATGCTACACTCAGCAATAAGCTGTTTTTTGTATTGCTAATTATTTTGAGTCATTTTCAATCTTTACATTGTAGATCTATTTATTTACATCCATTATTTCTGCTTTAAAGCCCTCACCATTTGACCATAGTGAAGTTATTTGTGACATGATTGTGATATCACCACGGTAATGTTTTACAGAAAAATGCAATAAATAATAGTTACTGACACCATGATTAGACAGTTGATATAATTGTGTGTGGGTGTTTCTACTATTTGTGCATAATTGTGGGTGTGGAACTGACACCAGTACAATGATTTTTAATGCAATATTGACTTGTAAAGCAATAATTGTAATTGCAGCTTGAGTTCTCATGTCTAATTTTTTTTAATCCATGCAGGGTTTTCTGTACTTGGCCACAAGTATTTTTTTCCCACATCCAATTTTTAAATAAGTCTAGCCTACTTTATTTTTCCATTTGATGTCATCTGTCTGATGCCTCTAAGTCTAAACAAAGATGATCCGAACCCCCACTCCTCAGCCACCTTCTCCTACTCTTCTAGAAATATAGTGATCACTCCCTAACCAGCCAAGAGACATATTTGGTTCAGGATGTTATGAGTGTACCATGGGTGTCTTCTCCTAGTTGGACAGGCCCAAAGCATCTCAACTGAGAAATGTCCAGGGTTCTTCAAATCACTTTGACTATGTCCTTGTGATATTGAGGAGCAGGAACGCTTCATGGGCTTCCTACAAATGATAAAAATTTTAAAGAATGTGCTGTATAAGTAAAGCTGAAAAATGGTTGATTCTCTCACCCTGTTTCTAAGATTAAGGGTGGTAGTTTGACAGTCTAGTATGAAATCAATTGTCAGAGGTGCAGGGTATATTTGTGGGTGTGTGCGAATGCATTTCGGTATTACAGCAGTGCAGAAATTAACTTTGCACCCGGCACAAAGTGCAGATAGGCTGTCCTAATGCTCTTAAGTATTCAGAGGGTGTTTGGGGCATAATGTGAAATAAACCAATCACTGTCTTTACTCTCATTCCTTATAATAATCAGGGACGTGAGATTCAAAGCTTAATACTAATATGACAGTGAGGACAATGTGGGTTCGTTCACATAGTGAAAATGTGTTTAAGGGCAAGGAGCTTTCAGTGGGCATTTTCACCTCTTCCACAGCCCTGCTTGCGCTGTACAATTCAGAGATTATGCTGGTTTTTCTCTTTGTCCATGATTTTGACAGAGTTGTAAAAATTCCTTCAGTTATATTATCACAAACTTCATCCGAAGTTCTCTTTCAAACTGAGAAAGAATGAGCCATTTATCTCTTTTTGAGGTCCATTAATCTCTTCTGCTGAATGCATAATTGTTGTGTTTTAACTCAAAACAACTGTTGGAATACTTTCATTTTGAATCATTCTGTTAAAAGAATGACAGTGAATCAGGTTAAAAAAATTGTAAAAAAAAAAGAAGAAGTAGTCATAATTGCATAATGATGAATGTCGGTTTTGTGCACACGTCGGCTCTTTTCTGGCCACGATAACCGCTCTTTTTCAATTCAATTCAATTCAACTTTATTTATATAGCGCCATTTCACAACAACAGTCATCTCATAGCACTATCAACTGTAGGGGGGAACCCCCACAGTTGCAGAAAGACCCCAGCAATCAGGCGATCCCCTGTGAGCAAGCACTTGGCGACGGTGGAGAGGAAAAACTCCCTTTTAACAGGAAGAAACCTCCAGCAGAACCAGGCTCAGGGAGGGGCAGTCATCTGCTGCGACTGGCTGGGGGGTGAGGGGATAGAGAAGAAGAAAAGAACAGACATGTAGAGAGCAAACAGCACGATGGGGACTCAATCTATGGGAGAGAACAAACAAATGTTAATGACCAGCAAAAAAAAAATTTCATAGAGAGTGAGGAAAGGAGTGAGGCCCAGTGCATTACTGGAGGTCCCCCGGCTGACTAAACCTATTAGCAGCATAACTAAGGGAGGGTTCAGAAACACATGATCCCTCCCTAATTGTAGGCTATATCAAAAAGGTAGGTTTTAGCCCTATTCTTAAAAACAGAGATCGAGTCTGACTCCCGAATCCAGATTGGCAGCTGATTCCACAAGAGAGGAGCTTGATAACTGAAGGCTCTGCCTCCCATTGTGCTTTTGGAGATTCTAGGTATTACAAGTAATCCTGCATTTTGGGAGCGTAGTGCTCTGTTAGGATAATACGGTAGTATCAGATCTTTTAAATAAAAAGGAGCCTGATTGTTTAGAGCTTTGTAAGTAAGAAGAAGGATTTTAAACTTAATTCTAAACTCTATGGGAAGCCAATGAAGGGAGGCCAGAACCGGAGAGATATGATCTCTCTTTCTAGTACCTGTTAAAACTCTTGCTGCAGCATTTTGGATCAGCTGAAGACTTTTTAAAGATGTTTTAGGACAGCCTGATAATAAAGAATTACAATAATCTAATCTCGAGCTAACAAAAGCATGGATCAGCTTCTCAGCATCACTCTGAGACAAGATGCTCCTAATCTTGGCAATATTACGCAAATGATAGAAGGCAGTCTTAGAAACAAATTTAATATGTGAATTGAAGGACAAATCCTGATCAAAAATAACTCCAAGGTTCCTCACAGAGCTATTAAGAGAAAGAGTAACTGCATCCAAACTGAAAGTTTGATTTGGAAAGGAATTTCTAAGGTTTTTTGGACCAACAAGAATGACTTCAGTCTTATCTGAATTTAATAGCAGGAAATTACAAGTCATCCAAGCTTTGATTTCCTTAAGACAGGCTTCTAACTTGGCTAATTGATTACTATCATCTGGCTTCATTGACAGGTATAATTGTGTGTCATCTGCATAACAATGAAAATGTATACAGTGCTTTCTAATAATGTTGCCTAACGGAAGCATATATAAACTAAAAAGAGTAGGGCCTAGCACAGATCCCTGTGGAACTCCATGACTAAGCTTTGAGTTGAAAGAAAACTCATTATTTACATGAACAAACTGGAACCTATCAGATAAATAAGATCTAAACCACTGCAACGAAGTTCCATTAAGTCCAACATAGTGTTCTAATCTATCAAGTAGAATATTATGATCGATAGTATCAAAAGCTGCACTAAGGTCTAAAAGGACAAGTACAGAAACTAGTCCATTATCAGATGCAATGAGGAGGTCGTTAGTGACCTTCGCTAAGGCTGTTTCAGTACTATGATGGATTCTAAACCCAGATTGAAACTCTTCAAGTAAACCATTTCCCTGCAGGTGGTCAAATAATTGCGTAGCAACAACTCTTTCTAAGATTTTTGAAATGAAAGGGAGATTAGAGATTGGTCTATAGTTAGCTAAAGCTCCTGGATCTAGCGTTGGCTTTTTGAGTAAGGGTTTAATTACAGCCGTTTTAAAAGCCTGCGGTACATGGCCTAAAGTTAATGAAGAATTGATTATATGAAGAATAAAGCTACCAATAAGTGGGAAGACTTCTTTAAATAACCTGGTAGGAATAGGGTCTAAAAGACAAGTTGAAGGTTTGGATGAGGAAACTATTTTGTCTAACTCACAAAGGTCGATTGGAGTAAACTCATCAAGACAGACATCAAAAGAAGGAGTTGTAGTAGTTACAGTATTTAAGTTAACTGTGGGAAGAATCTGATTGATTTTATCTCTGATGGATGAAATTTTATTATTGAAAAAGTTCATAAAGTCCTGACTAGTAAGCTCTAAGGGAATGCTAGGAGCTTACTAGTCAGGACTTTATGAACTTTTCCCAGTAGACTAGTCCCAGACTGGTCCCCCTGTGGTTTGGTAGTTAAATTAAAAATAATAATAATAATCCAGTGAATCATAAACTCACCATTTTGAAAAACTCTGCTGTTTCTTCAAACAGTTCATATTTAACGCCTTGTCATGGCTGCCGTGTCATTGTGATGCGCTTACATTGTGCGCCAATGTCAAGTCAAATTCCTTGTATGTTTCTAACATGCTTGGCAATAAAGCTTTTCTGATTCTGATTAACTGTCCTCAATGAACAGACACATGATATGATGATGTGATATAATGACTGACATGATAGATTAGCATGTGGACAGAATATTTTGTCACGGAAAAGAGATTTGTAAAATCATCAGATTTACCCTGGATTTACACTGACTCCGGATGCAGTCCATTACAGATGCAGTGTGGACGGATCCTTACGTTCATCCCTACCAGCTCCGTTTATGTTCTGAAGCAGCATGGATAAGAACAAGGCTCGAAATACAAGATTGCGCGATAATTATACAAATAACATAATTATAAACATATAAACATAATTATACAAAATAACGCAAGATCTTGAGAAAGAGCCAAGTGACCGAGAACAACTGATTAAGATTATGTGATAACAACAACGAAACATGATTTACCGGCTCTCCAACTGAATTTTTGTGCTCTAATAATGTGTAAGGTGCCTGTTAATTTTAATTCTATGAAGTGTTTGTATGTTATGTCAAAGTTTTTACCTTCTCTGACAGAGTGGTGGAGGAGAAGACCTCAGAAAATAACGGACGATCCTCGTTTTTAATGAACAAACAGCTATTAAATACCACGAGATACCGTGGCATTTCCTTGTGGGTTGGATCCGGCATCTGTCAAAAATAGACTCCTTGTGTTTCATTAGCGAACTGAATCTGACGATCCGGATTCATTCCATAGTGGTCCGGACCAGGTCAGGATTAGACAATTGACGAAAATGAGAACTATTTGCTGTGGAGACCGGATTGCATCCATAATGGACTTCATCTGGAGTCAGTGTACTGTAAATCCAGGATTACAGTGTTCCAACATGCCTCCTCGGTGCACCTCATGCACACACTCCCTGTTCATTGATTCATTCTCTTGAAAAATAAATACATTAATGCCTAATCTCTAGGCTATACTCAAACTGTGAGTCTCCAATTAAAATGAGAATGTGGATAGAATTTTAAAAAAAAAATTAGGTGTATTATCATATTATAAATAAAATGGGTGGTTAAATTATAATTGATCCAACTCTGTCCATTAAAATAACAGAAAATCCCAGCACATCCTCAGTTTCCTCATGTGCTCCTGTTAATAGGAGCTGCATGCTTCCAAATCTGTGGCTGAAATACCATTAACATTGTGCTTCTGTCAACAGACCTCATTTTTTCTGATCAAAAAGCGCATGTCATAAAATGCACCAGTGTGCATGAGATTGCACGCTGCCGCACCTCTGTACAGACGATAGAGGCAAAATTCTGACCTCCTGGCCAGTAGGTGTCATACTTGCACTAACTAGTTGGTGGAGACACGTGACATCAACCCAGTCATGCTATTGGTTGTGGTGGGCTGTGATATCTTTACCGGCCATAAATATGTAAGCATTAGATAGAACATAACTAGCCGCTAGGCAAGTCATGTTTCATATACATAGCTTACTTATATGATTACAATAAATATGTTTTTATTTGTGTATCCTGTTATTACAATGCTGAAGGCACTGTCAAGCAATATAATTACCTACAAAATATGACACCTCTTATGATTTTAGCACAGAAACCCAAGATTTGAAACAGAAACTCAAAGACAATCAGCACTTTAATATTGAGGTGCAGGATGTTAAAAGGGAGTTCTGCGATGTAAAAGTGAACAAAAATCAGGGCCCTGATAATATATGTGGGCGCTTGGTAAAGTCCTGTGCACATGAACTGAGTCCTATATTTCATTACATTTTCAATAAGTCCTTACAGACACAACATGTGCCTAAGATCTGGAAAGAAGCTGTGGTTGTTCCCGTTCCAAAATCCAGCTGTTCTAAAACGGTAAACGACTTTAGACCAATTGCTCTGACTTCAATTTTAATAAAAAATTTTGAAAAACTGGTCAGATGTGAGGTCCTAAAGCAGACTGAGCATGCATTGGATCCTCTGCAGTTTGCCTATAGGCCTCACAGAGGAGTGGAGGATGCCACTGTCACTCTGTTTAACATGCTTTTTAAACATCTGGATTTTAATGGGACACATGCCAGGCTTTTATTTGTGGACTTTTCCTCCGCCTTTAATACAATCCAACCTCATATTTTAGTTGAAAGGCTCCTGCAACAATTTGATTTGAGCAATAATCTGGTGGGTTGGATTCTGGATTTCTTAACCAACAGGACGCAGAGAGTAAGGGTCAATGGTACATTGTCTGACCTAAAGTGCTCTTCTACTGGCTCTCCTCAGGGGTGTGTGTTGTCACCACTACTCTTCATCCTGTACACAAACATGTGTCGGAGCAGACATGACAACAGACACGTTATAAAGTATGCTGATGACTCAGTTATTGTCAGTCTCCTCCAGGATGGTGAGAGTGGCCACGGCCCAGTAGTTGATGATTTTGTTCACTGGTGTGAGGATTCCTACCTGCAGCTGAATACGACAAAAACTAAAGACATGATTATTGACTTTAGGAGGAAAACTCCCAGGCACAAAGTCACCGTACTAAAAGGCCAGACCACCGAATCTGTACAATCCTACAAATATCTTGGGACGATTATTGATAGTAATTTAAACTTTGAAGAGAACTGTGAAAGGGTATGCAAAAAGGGTCAGCAACATTTGCATTGCTTGAGAAAACTTGCATGCTTCCAAACTGACCGAACCATAATGACAATGTTTTATCGGGATTTTATTGAATCTGTTTTATCCTTTTCTTTAGTGTCATGGTTTGGTCAGATAAAACTGAAACAGAGGAAATCCTTGGATCAGATAGTTAGATGGTCCAGTCGTTTGCTTGGTGAGTCACAGCTGAGCCTGACATCACTGTACACCAGACAAGTACAGAGGATGGCTACCTTCATTTTAAATGATGACTCCCACCCTTTGCACTGCAACTTTCAGCTTCTTCCCTCAAGATGGAGGTTTGCTGTCCCAAAAAGTAAAACCCAGCGCTACAAAAACAGCTTTGTCCCTGCTGCTGTCAAAGAGTTGAACAAGTTGTAACAATATATTGCACATAATTTAGGTACCTATTTATTAACTCCATTTTATATTTACTTATTTTTGTAGGATGTTATTTGGGTTCTAAATATTTTATTGGGTTTTAGACCTTTGAGTTTTTAACCTCTTTGACTAGTTTTTAACTTTTTAATATGACCCTTCTCTCTTACCTCTGGTTTTTCTCCCATCTTTGTCTTTATACCCTGATTGATGGCGCCTTGAGTATTTTTTATCATGTTTATAGTCAGCTTCATGTGTGCCTGTGTTTGTGTCTATGTTGAATGTAATTTGTGGCTTGTAAATATGGATGTCATCAGACTGCAAAACACATCTACCTACGGGTACAAATAAAGTAACCTGAACCTGACCTCTGTTTGCCATGAAAATGTTAGCCATGTCCACCAATAGCGGGGGATTTCAGCAGTGGCCAGTAAGACAGCCAATCCAACTAGCCACTTTAGCGGGTTGTTGTTTTCTCAAACAGCATTTAAAATACACCTACTGCAATGAGAAACTACAACGCTACAGCTCCAATAAGCACTATCTCCACACAGTGTATGCTCATTGGTCCAGTGTCTCCGTGGACGGAGTGTGGCTCCACTCTGGACTCAGTACAGGAGAAGCAACAGATAAATAAGAATTGGGACAGACACCAAATCTATCTGTACTTCACTCTCATATTGCAAATATTTTTTTCTCTACTGTTTTACAGTATTAACTGCTGTTAATAAATAATTGAGCAGGCAGTGTTTCTCTTGCTATTTTCTATGTACTGTATGTATAAGGGTCATTTACATTTAGAAAGGATGTAAATTTAGTTCAAGTAAATTTTTGCATGCCATAGCTGGATTTGATTAAATTAAAAATAACCACAAAATTACAGCTAGAGAAAAGATTGAGTGGCTAGTAACTTTGGAAAATCACAGGCCACAGTCACTGGTGAGCAAAAGAGTTAATGTCAAACCCTTTGTGTGTGTGTGTGTGTGTGTGTGTGTGTGTGTGTGTGTGTGTGTGTGTGTGTGTGTGTGTGTGTGTGTGTGTAAAATAAGTATTGAACACATCAACATTTTTCTAATTAAATATACTGTATTTCTGATGGAGCCATTGACCTGAGATTTTCACCAGATATCAGTAACAACCCAAGTAATTCAAACTGGACATACAAAGAAACCAACGCAACTGTGTTCACAAAACAAGTTATATTTGATAAAGTGGAATGACACAGGGAATAAGTATTGAACACGCTTGGTGAAATTCATTTAATATTTAGTAGAAAAGCCTTTGTTGGTAATGACAGCTTCCAAATCCCTCCTGTATAGAGAAACTAGGCACAGGAATTGCTCAGGAGTGATTTTAGCCCATTCTTCCACACAAACTGTATTCAAATGTTGAAGGTCCCATGGGTGTCTTCTATGAACTCTGATTTTCAGTTAATTCCACAGATTTTTAATTGGATTCAGGTCAGGTGACTAACTGGGCCATTTTAGCAGCTTTATTTTCCTTCTCTGGAGCCAATTGAGAGCTTCCTTAGCTGTGTGTTTGGGATAATTGCCTTGCTGAAATGTCCACCCTAGTTTCATCTTCAGCATCTTGGCAGATGGCAACAGGTTCTTATCAAGGATGTCTCTGTATATTTGTCCATTCATCTTTCCTTCAATTATATGAAATCTGCCTGTACCATGTGCTGGAAAAACACCCCCACACCATGATGCTTCCATCTCCAAACTTCACTGTTGGTATGGTGTTTTGGGGCTGATGTGCAGCGCCATTTCTCCTTCAAACATGCTGTGTGTTGTGGCATCCAAAAGTTCAATTTTGGTCTCATCTGACAAGACTATTCTCTCAGTATTTTACTGGCTTGCCCAAATGTTGTGCAGCAAACTTTAAACAAGCTTCAGCATGCTTTTTCTTCAGCAATGGAGTCTTGCGAAGTGAGTGGGCATAGAGCCCATGTCGGTTGAGTGCAGTACCTATTGTTTTCTTTGAAACAGCAGTACCTGCTAACTCTGGATCTTTCTGGAGCTCTCCACGAGTGGTCTTTGGCTCTTGGATAACTCTTCTGATAATTCTTTTGACTCCTCTGTCAGAAATCTTGCAAGGAACTCCTGGTCATGGTCGGATTATGATAAAATGACGTTCTTTCCACTTCCAAACAATGACTCCAACAGTGCTCACTGGAATATTCAGCAGTTTAGAAATGTGCCTGTAACCAATGCCATCATTATGTTTTGTAACAATAAGGTTGTGAAGGGCTAGAGAGAGCTTTTTGCTTCTGCCCATCATGAGCTCTTTGTGGTGTGACAATCTGAAATCCATAGACCTTTTTAAAGGCCATCAGTTAGGACTTAACCAGATGAAATTAATTTGCACTGATGGGGAATAGGATGACTTCCTAAATTCTGATGGATTTCAGCTGGTTTCTTGGCTTTCTATACCTTTTTGCACCTCTTTTTCTTCATGCATTCAATACTTATTCCATGTGTCATTCCTCTTTATTAAATATAACTTGTTTTGTGAACACAGTTGCATTGATTTCTTTGTATGTATGGATTACTTGGGTTGTTACTGATAGCTGGTGAAAATGTCAGGTCAATGGCTTCATCAGAAATATGTTTAATGAGAAAAATTTGGACATGTTC
Source organism: Pholidichthys leucotaenia (assembly GCA_020510985.1). Classification (NCBI taxonomy): domain Eukaryota; kingdom Metazoa; phylum Chordata; class Actinopteri; order Cichliformes; family Pholidichthyidae; genus Pholidichthys; species Pholidichthys leucotaenia. Next base: position 249,254,621 of record CM035846.1, on the reverse strand, counting down.
AATACTTATTTTCCCCTCTGTGTGTGTGTGTGTGTGTGTGTGTGTACTGCATTTAGATATTTATTTTTTGAAGAATACAAAGACTTTATTCTTAACCTTTCCAAACACTTTTTGATGTATTTGTTTTAATGAAAATACAGTCCTGTTCACCTTTAAATGAGTCCACTCCTCCAAGCGCAAAGCCTTCACACTGTCTGGTTATTAGAATATGTGACTCAAAGCATAAAAAACAGGCAATGCACTGACAGACACTAAAAAAAGGCACTGGCACAAGGAGCGGCACAAAAGCCGTCTGTCAACTGTCAAAATACAGCCCTGAGTCAGGCATCGGTATGGGAATCACCAGAGGCTCCATAATAGGGTATCCCAGTGCTTGGG